>OY728129.1:158794599-160044599 GCA_963277665.1 Viscum album
TTATATGTTTCCATGGTTATGTTCAAAAAATATTTTTTCCCTAATATTTTGTGAGATTCTAAAAAATATTACTCAATGAAAATATTATATTCCCCAATTTTAAGGGAAATGCTTTAAATATTATTTTAAAAGGTATTTTAACCTATTTCATCATTATCTAATCATTCCTTTACATCATTTAGATTATGATATTATAATACCAACCATATTCTTTATTTTTATGGATTAAAAATTTTAAATAGTGGTTTTTATGAAACCCATTTCATTTTCCCAAGTTAGACAAGCTATAAATGATTGATAGTTGTTTTCAATTGTTTATAATGAAATGGTGAAAGAATAGAAAGTTTTATTCATGATATAAAACTTTATAATTATATATGATAAATGATTTAGCATGATATATCATATATTATGTTTGTCCCTATAGTAGATTATGAAGTATCGGTGAGACCAATACAACTAATATCATGGGTGCACCCCATTATAACTCTCCAAATAGTTGGGCAATGTTATTTGTCTTCCAATATAAGGTAGAGGGAGTTTACTAGAATGTTTTAAATAATGGATTTAATGGGGATCCCTTTATTTCTAATAGTTTGTTTACATGGGTTATGAATATGGAACTCTAGGCTACTAATGTTTTCTCTATTTTATTGATATGAGTTTTAAATGATTTATCTTCAATGATAACATCACATAGATCATGATTATGTATTCATATAGATCCTTCCATTCATAAAGCCTCATTCTATATATCACGCTTTTTGATTTTGGTTTTTGTGGGTATTATTTATTTTATGTTATGTTCAATTACATTAATTATGTCTTCCTTCCATTACACTATTTGTATGCTCACTAATGATATTGAATTGTTAATGCTTATGTTTACCCTCTCTAAGGTTTGACCTCACCCTTATTATGTTATGTTTCTCCAAGTTATCAATAATGATGTAAAATGAATTATTTCTAAAAAGGATTCATATGGATGATGATGATAACATAATGTGGAATAATAAAATCTTCGTATATTAGTTAAAATACTCCCTAAAACAAGGATATTTTTTTTTGTAAGAGTTTTTCCTAATTTTATAAAAATATAAACCTAAAAGGCCCTTGTGTAAGTAAGTGATCATATATTTTTTCTTGATGTTACATGTTTTTTATGGATAACAATGGGTCATGTCTGTTGGTTTCAATCCTGAAATGTAAGGATTATGTTTTTAGTAGTAGATATGAGAGTGTTGGTTTGTTGATTTTGTAGTTGGTATCATAGAATGGTTTTGATTAATTGGGAGATTAAGATTATATCATTTGATTTTAATATAACATTAATATGTAAGATCATGGGTTTATATGTTTAAGGTTGATCAAAAATTATGAGTCTTCAAAACCACTTTTGAGGTTTTATGTGATGGGATTTTGTATTGATTAATGACATACTGGGAGACACTTCATAAAAGGCCTCAACCTTAAACATTACATAATACTTAGTCATGTCCAGAATTTTAATTAAGTATCTTTTCGGTATAGGGTTTTAGATAATTAGGACAAAACTAATACATAATAACTCAAATTTATACAAATTGGATACCACTACAACAGTATCAATTTCTTCCGCAAAATAAAACTTTTATAAATAAATATGATTTATTTTTATTGATAAAGTCTTCATGACTTCTTCCTTTCTCTTACCCATTCTTATACCATGTAAAAACATTTTAAAATAATGGGATGACCACAAAAAGATCAGTATGTGATATAATATAATGAAATAAAATGTTATTCCATGAATATAAATATGCACATCAAATCATAAGAATCCTGAAAAATATCATATCAATCATAAATCCTAAAGGTATCTTGTTGAATCCATATTATACTTACATTGTATCTTTTATAGCTACATATGGAGTAACCTTCATGGTTATGTTGGGAATACACATCCCAATATATACCCTAAATCTCATTAGAGAAACCTTATTGTTTAAAATCATCTCATTACTCAATGAATTGGAGAGAAAAAATGGGCTCAACCGCTCTTGGATTTTCATGGAACGACCCATATATATTAATTGTTCCCAATAACCATAACATAATCATAAAACATAAAATAAGAATGATGGAAAAAAATAACATTTCCACATTCGAATCACGAGATATAATTTCAAGATATTATCATAATCAATCTCTTACCAAAACAGTATTCAATACCAAAATACATAAAAAGTAAGGTGATATTTCATTTTCATTAAAAACATACATTTTGTAGAGGAATCCAAATATAAATAAATGGCCATGATAGCAGAAAGGTCCTTGTCTTCTCATATATTAAAATAACATTTGATTTTTAATTTAGTAAAATGATTCACATAAAAAAATTGCTTTTAAAAACTTTTTAATTAAATGTAATGTTAATGTGGTTGATTATACACCGTATAAAAGTAGGTGGTGTATATTATCAAAATATTCTTCAATGAAGGAAGATCGAGACGAAGTCCCTTACTATGAGTCTGACATGTCATGTATAATATTCATATTTCAGAATAATAAACTAAATTAATTTATAATTTCTTAATAAACTTTTTCAGTTTTATTATTTCTATTATATCACTTATTAATATGTTAAAAAATTATTTAATCCTTTAAATTCATGTTATATGGTTTGTTGATATTTAGTACTTGAGATGAAAACAAATATGGTTTTGATGTCACCAGACCATGTGGTCGTAATTAAATTATCTCAAAAATATTATTCATGACATAATACTCAATTTTATACCTAATGAATACTTTTTAAATCAATCCATAATTATGGTTATGAAAAATTAACAATGATATATTCAGGGAGACGGTAGGCTGTACGTATGCCTGAGTAACATGATCATTAAGGAAATAAGGTAATTATTATGTTATCCATCTATAATTATCAAAATATTATTAGAATTATAATTATCAATTTAATGTACACATATATATATCACACAAGTGATGTGGTGAATAAAAACGATTCACATCGCTTCGGGGAGGTGATACTTCACATGTACGCACGAACGACGTAATTATTTTTAACATCATGGAATGTAAGAAAACAATTGAAATATTATTATATTAAAATGAGGAATATTTCATTAATATAAAATATTAATATTAATTCTATAATTATAACTAATCTTGATCGATGTTATGGGAAAACGAACTAAATTAGTTCATATAGGTGATAATTCACACGTACGCACGAACAATTAATTCCATTCCCATTTGATGGAGGTAGAGACAGATTTAGGAGATGATATTAACATAATAAAATATCATTGAATTTATTATAATATAGTTATTATTTATTCATGGAATAAGAAGATTTAAAGTATGTTCTAGAGGAAATAAAATTAAAACACTTATAAATAATACCTCTTCTTCGGATGATCACCTTTGAAGAACACCTTAACACATCTAAAAAGGGTAATCTAGCAGAACTACGACACAAATAATTTAGGGAGGTATTATAGGAAGAGTTTTGGGTAGATATTGGATAAAAAAAGGCTTTGGAAGCGTGAGTACTAGAGAATATAGGGTACCTTTTTATAAGAGACGATAGAGGAACCTTTCAAAATTATTAAAATATTAAATTAATATATATTATTTTTTTAATCCAAATTCTTCCAAATTGAATATATTTAGAATATAAGATATGTATAGTTTTAAATCCTCTCATACAATAATATATATACATGTATTGATTTTATTTCAAACCAGATCTTTTGATTTTACGCTTAATTATTCTCTTTTAATTTAAAACATGGTATCAACATTTTAAATATTACGAGGTGATTAATTTTATCTATATGAGATAAATTTTCCATAATTTGACACATAATGAACTTTTATACCATATCATAGTCTATTTTATATTTTGAATTATATTTAGTATTTTTAAGTAATTTAATAAATAACTTTTTTTATAAAACCTCAATTATGTCAATTTTACACTATTCATTTAATTTAATTTAAATAAAATATAAAAAGGGAGATAACGTAAAAAAATCATTTAATAGTATTATAACATTCCATATTCACCTAGAAAAATAGTGGTTCATATAAATTATGTATCATATTATTTATTTTAATATTTATAATATCATTTATTTGATTCCATTAATAATAAAGTAATCACTACATCATCATTGTGTTATAATGTAAATTTAATTATTTAATGTATAAAAAATATAAATAAAATACCATGAAGTAAGAGATATTTTTAGATTTATAATTACTATCTATTGTCAAAGATATCACTAACATAAACCCATATGAAAATGGACTTAGTATAAAGATGTATGTTTAAAACATATTTTCCTTTATATTAAATTAAAAGTTATAAGTGTCACAATCGCACCATAGTTCCTTCCAATGTCCAAATTTTTATCCCAAGGGTTTTATTTGCCTAAAATATTTCATTAAATAGGCTTATGACTATTGTTAGGGTAGTTTTATATTATTATAATACCATTTTAACATTATTTACATAATTTACCCTTTAAGCATGGTAAGTAAAAATAGCTACTAAAGTTACTATTCATAATATCCAAAACTAAAAATGACATATTTACAAAATTTAGACCTTATGATTCCAAATATGTAATTAATTTTTCCAAATTCAAAAAACATAAGTTTCAGAAATTAATATAAAATTATTCCCTATTATCAAAATGAGAAAAGTAGTTTTTTAATATAAAAACTATTAAAATATTCACATATGTTTATATCAAATTTCAATGTGAAATTACTTAAAATGAGAATAATTGAACTGAATGATAAAAATTAGTCTAATGAAACTTTTAGACTAACAAAAATGATACCCTAACTCTATAAATACATTAGATGAAATGACAATTTTGAATTAAAATTATTTATTTTAAACTATTCATTAAAAAATTAATTTTATCAAATAAATAAATAAAATCAACCAAAATAAATTTTGATGTCTCTATTTTAAATAAGGACCTTATTTTGATAAGTAACCCATATAAAAGTGAAAAAAATAGATTTAAAAATGGTTCTCCATCAAAAGGTGGTAAAACAACCTTTTAAAAATATTTGAGTATTTTATGCTTAAAATAGATTTATTCTCATTTTAATCCTCTTAGATTTATTATATGAAGGTAAAAACATTTAAATTTTTTTTCTAAACATAATATAGATAAGTCTATTAATTCTCTCTAATACAAATTCTAGTCAATAACGACAATTAAAAATAATAATACAATAGTATATTATTATTTTTTATAACTCAGTCCTGTGTAAAACATAAGATTTTGGAGAAACTCATTGTTATGTGTCCATTACACATTCATACATATAATCCCCTTTTAAATTAAATAAATATATAATTCATAAATATTAATATATATGAAACTATATTATTTTTTAATTACCTGGGATGTTACATCCTTCCCCCTTTTGGATATTGTATCCTCCTAATTTTATTCACTTATAAAATAAGTGGGGGTATTTCTCCCTCATATAATTTTTATATTCCCATGTTGCCACATCAACCCTATGTTTTTTTGAAAAAACTGTAACATGATGAATCACCTTATTCTACTACACCTTCTCTTTTTGGTCAATAATATGGACTGGTTATTCCACATAAGAAGGATTCTCTTCCAACAGAACTACTTTTGACTCAAAACATGATATTGATTCGAAAAATAAATTCTCAACATTAAAACATGAAAAAAAATTGTGTACCTAGGATAAACTCAAAGGTAAATCCACTCTGTAGGAAACTAATCCAACTTTCTCCAGGATTGCATAGGGTCTAATGATGTGCGGACTCAACTTTTCCTTCTTACAAAAATGCATCACACTTTTATATGGTGAAACAATGGGAAAAACAAGATCACCTACCTTGAATAAAATATCCATCCTTCAGTTATTCACATAACCTTTCTACCAACTCTGATATATCCTCCAGCGTTTTTGAATCAACTGAAATTTTTCTACATCTTATCTACCAATTCTAGTCCCATCAACTTACTTTCACCTACTTATTTGCAAAAAACAATAGTTCGACACCTCTTTCCATATAATTCCCCAAATGGTTCCATCTATATACTTGAATGGAACTGTTATTATTAGAAATCTCAACCAATAAAATATTTTCATCCCAAAATACCTAGTAATCCATTGAAAAATATCATTGCATATCCTCCATTTTCTAAATTGTTCATTCAGTATTCCCATGTGATTAAGGTTTAAAAGTTGTACTAAAATTTAATTTATTACCCGTTGACTTGGTAAGGCCTTTCAAAAATTTAGAATTGAACCAGTGATCACGATTAGATAAAATAGAGAGATTAAATCCATGTTACCTAACTATATCATTAAGATACAACTGAGAAAGTTGATCTAGAGGTAGTACATCTCTAATTAATATAAAATGAGAATATTTAGTATATCTATCAACAATAATCCAAATTTTATTGTTACCTTGAGAATTATTTGGGAATCCTAATAAAAAATCAATGGATATATTTTCCTATTACCCCTATGGTTCTGAAAAAGACTGAAGCATCCCATTTGGAATTTATCTTTCTACTTTCATCAGGTAATAATTCAAACACTTCACGGTAAGGTCAGTAATATCTATTTTCCTTCCATCCCACTAGTAATACTCTCAATGGTCATTGTACATCTTTGTATAGCCAGGATGAAATAAAAACTGAGAACTGTGAGAATCACATAACAGCTCTTTCTTCAATTCTGAATCACAAGGCACACATATCCTCTTCTGAAATCTCAAAACACATTCTTTATCAACATTAAATTCAGTATACATGCCCTACTAAACTAATTATACCTCTTTTTTCATCTCATTATATTCATTATGCACTTTATTAATTCTGTATGATTTAGATGATTTCATTGGAACTTGAAACAAAATAATGGAATATCCTAAAAAACAACATCCATGATAAAATTCATCAAATCCCTAACCAAATGATCATGTTCAAAACGTAGCATTGTTAATGTATCATTACATTTCAAACTCAAACCATCGGTCACTTTTTTTTCCTTTCCATGATGGTAATGAATCATTAAATCATAATCCTTTATTATTTCCAACCATCTTCTCTATCACATGTTTAATTGTTTCTAAGTGAATATATACTTCAAATGTTTATGGTTAGTATATATTTCACATTTTACTCCATACAAATGATACCACAACATTTTTCTAAAAAATAAATAGCAGCTAATTCCGAATCATGTGTAGGGTAATTTAAATCAAGAGTTTTCAACTGATGTGAAGCATACGAAATTACCTTATTATTGGTCATTAGGACACAACCACAACCTTTTAATGAAGCATCATTGTAGATAACAAATGCACCATTCCTGTTAGGTAATTCCAAAACTAGAGCATTCACCAATTTTCTTTTCAATTCCTGAAAACATTCAGCACATTCTTTTTTTCAAAATTAACTTATCACCTTTTTGAATAAACGTAGTCAGTGAGCTAGAAAAATGTGAAAATTTTTCAACAAACCTCCAATAATAGTCTACTCGACCAAGAAAAATATGAATCTTAGTTATATTTGTGGCTCTTATCCCTTCTTCAATAACGTTTTTCAGAAGGATGAACAGTTATGTCAATTTTAGAAAAAATGTGACCAAGGAAAGAAATTTTTTATAACAAAAACTCACAATTGTTAACTTTACCAGAAAATTTACTTTAATTTAAGATTTGAAATACAAACCTTAATTGACTTTGATTCCCCTATTTACATTAGAATATACCATAATGTCATCAATAAACACAACCAAAAACGTATCCAAGAACTCATGGAATATTCTATTCATAAGATCCATGAATATATTATTTCCATTAGTTAACCCAAATGGAATAAATACAAATTCATAATGGATATATCTAGAATGAAACATATTCTTTAGAATGTATCCTTCCTTTACTTTCAACTGATAGTACCTCAACCTCATGTCAATCATTGTAAAATATTTTTCTCCCTAAAGATGATCAAAAAATCAATTATAAGAGGTAAAGGATACTTGTTCTTAATAGTGACATTATTAAAGGATATATAATAAACACATTGTCAAATTAAACTATCTTTATTTTTTGTAAAAAAGATATGAGAACCCAATGGTGATGTGCTAGGTCGAATGGAACCTTTATCTAATAACTCATGCAATTTCTTCTTTAACTCTAAAAGATCAATTTGAGTCATTCGATAAGGGGGATTTGAATTTGGATTAGCATCAAGAAATAATTCAATAGTAAATTCAACTACACGATAATTTATAATACCAAGAAACGCATCATGAAAAACATCAACATACTAGTTTACCACTAGAAAATTATTAATTTGAACAATTCTTTTTTTTTCAAAAATATGTTAAAGTAGAATTCATTTCTATATTTTAGTATTTTATCTTCTTCCTAATATGTTATCAGATATGAGGGTTCAATATTCTACACAAACTAAATGTATTCCTTGAAAGAAACATCTTTTTCATTATATATAATATTATCATGGTGAACATAAAGTCAATCCATACACAGAATAACATAAAACTCTACTAGAGATAAAACAATAATGTTTGTAGGTAGATTCCCCCTGTAGACATGGACATGAAAATTCTTATAATTTATTTTTCTCCCAAATTTTACCCCGGTGTTCTTACCATATGTTATAGATTCATTTCTTAAGGTGGAATTCCCAATTTTATAAAAAAATTATCAGAAATGAATGAATGTGTAGATCCTTAATTAAACAACACATTTATTTACATTAAATAAAAAAAATGTTTTGGATACCCCTTTATTTTATGTCCCAACATCTTCTGAAGTAGTTGAAACAGATTTCTCCACACGTATCTTCTTATAGTCTTGATTATTCCCATCATTTTATTTCTTATTCGGATATTTTTTTGTATAATGACCCATATCTGTGTACTTCAGACTTTTTAGTAACTGTAAATAAGATTTTTTCTTTCCACTACCCTGATCCTTTTCAGTGCAATTACGTGATATATGTCACATTTTTTCACATCGAAAACACATACCATAATTCAATATTCATTCCATAGTGTGATTTTTATAACAATTTTCTCTAATTATAAAAAAATTTCTTACCATCAAAATTTTTCGATAAATTATTCCCTTTCTCATACCACCTTGACCTCTTATTCTACTATTTCTCAAATAGAATTTGATCGTCTAAAATCTCTATTTCCCCCTTATCTGCTAATTGAACAATATTTTCATAAATGTTTATATCATGAGAATCCAATACCCTTCAAAACATTTGATTTAATCCTTAGTAAAAATGATTTATTTTACAACCATGATCTAGGATGACATTTGGAGAAAACCTTGTCAGTCGAGTGAATTTGTCTCTATAAGAATCCACCAATTCATCCTACTACCTCAATTCCAATAAAATGGTTTTCATCCTATATCGAACCAACATACGAAAATATTTTCTAGAAAACATTCCATTGAATTAATCCTAGTCAAGATAATCAATCTCCTTTTTATCTCTGATATTCTTAGCCACAGAACACCACTGATCGGCTTCACCTTCAAAATGGTTAAAAAACAATAATTTTGATTGTATGAACACACTATGATATCAAAAATATATTCTAATGATTTAATCCATCCTTCAACTAGTATATGGTCTGATTATCCTCTTAATTATGGAGGATATTGCCTCAAGATATTCATTACTACTCAAATTTTCATCTATGGATGATCTGGATGATATCATTCATGGATACCACCGCCATTTATGTTCGGATTCAATTGAACCATCACGGAAACAAACTATTTATTTCTGATTCATACCATTATAGTTCATTGATTTGGAAGGTCATTTTCCTCATGATGTGGTCCCAGCATAGCTTCCCAATTTACACTTTGGAAAACCATTCTTAACAAACATATATTAGACAAATAAACATGATAATATTTAATTTCTATATCATTTCAATTTGACCATAAATTAATAATTATTTATATATATTCTATTAATGATATCCTAACCCCAAAATTTATCTAAACTAGCTTTTGATACCAACTATAAGGCCCCAACCTAAAACATTTCATAAATTTGAGTTATGTCATGAATTCACATTAAGGTTCTTTCAGGTTTATAGTTTTAGAGAATTATGGAATAACTAATAGATAAAATTAAAATACAAACAAATTGGATACCATGACAATAGTATCCATTTCTTCCCCTAAATAAAACTTTTACAAATAAACATGATTTCTTTTTATTGATAAAAATATTCTTGATTTACTACTTTTTCTTACTGTTCCTTAAACCATGTAAAAACAATTTTAAAACATGGGATGAGCACAAAAAATTTAATAAGGGATATAAAATAAGCAAAGAAAACATTAGTACATTAATATTTATAAACCCATGAAATCATAAGAACTTTGAAAAACAATATAGCAATCATAAATCATGAATCTATCTTGTGGAATCCAAATCACTCTTACATTGTATAAGGCCCCAGCCTTAAACCTTACTTAATCTTGAGTTATTACAAGATTTCACATTGAGGATCTTTTCAGGTTTAGAGTTTTAGAGAATTAGATCATAAAACATGCATTACATTCCACATATAAACAAAGTGGTTACAGAAAGATAGTATTCTTCATTCCCATAAATGGAAACACATTTAAAATAAAACATGGATTATTTCTTGACACATCCTTGACTCTATCTTCTTATCATGTACCATTCCCTTGACCTGTGAAAAACATTTCAAAAACTTGGGATGAGCATAAAAACTCAGTATGGGTTATAAAAAAACATGGAAAGGAAACATGAGTTCATATATACATATGAATGAAATCATACTTTACCCATAAAACATAGGCACTTTAACATACCTCATAAAATCATGAATAAATCATAGAAATCATAAGACATAAAGGTAACTTGAGGCATTCATAACATTATTACGTAGGGAGTAACCCTATTGGTTACGTTTGGAATACCCATCACAGTATATTCCCTAAAATCTCTTCGGAGAAACCTTAACGTTTCAATCCTTCGCGTTACCCAATTCATTGGAGAGCTATATCGGGCTCACCCGCCCTTAGTTTATCACGGAACCACCCGTCTTCATAATAATGCCCAAGAACCATAACATAATCGTATCACATAAAACATGCCTAAAGGAAACATAACATTTCCACATTTCAATCACAAAATATCAATACAACACAAAAAACATTGTGAAAACCATTTTCAATACCAAAAAAAAAAGTAAAACATGGTATTTATTTTTCTTTTAAAAAGAAGGTATGGCTTGTAGAGGAAGCCGAAACTCAAATAACGGTCACGACGGCGGAGAAGTCGTTGTCGCCGCATACGTACGACAAAAACATTCCCTTTTGTCGTTTAGTAAATGCTTCGTATAAAAAAGATTACTTTTGAATAAACGTAAAATTCAAAGGGGTTTATACACTCTGTAAAAGAATGTTGTGTATAAAACAAAATATGCCTCAATGAAAGGAGATTGAGACGAAGTCCCATACCTCGTATCCGACTTGACCCGACCATTCTTTAATCTCCTGAATAATAAACTTGAGTTAATCTCTACTTTCTTATGAATCTTTTTCAAGTTCATTATTCCTTCTATACCATGTTATGAACATCATGTAATCAATTAAGTTAATAATGTTCATTTTGTCGGTATTTGGTTCTTAAGTCAAAAATAGACTTCTTACACTTACATGTTGTTAATTTGGTCATAGGTTCGTTATATCCAGAATGATATTAATGATTTGGATAGCATATATATCATATATATTCATCATATACATGTATTTATAATATTACATCACATTTTGAGGTAAGAAATGAAATGCACCATTCATGGAGACGGTAAGCCGTACGTACGCATGAACGCTACTTCCATTTCTATTTCATATTTTCTGGAATAGAATCATAATTATATAAGAGTATATTATAATTCCAGTATAATAACATATTTAATATCATTAACTTTATCCTTTACACATCCCACATATGGTATTAACGAATCAAATCACTTTCAGGGGGCGGTAGTCCGCACTTCCTAAAATGAAGATATCGTGTTTACCCATAATGGAAACCATAAAGGTATGACCAAAATGAAAAAAACAGAAGCTTAAGGAAAATATAAACATATTATATATCATATATAAAAATAGTGACATCATAATGGCCACCTTTGACGGTGTTAAATGAGTATGGAACAATCATCGTTTCGGGAGGCAGAATTTAGCCATCCACGGAAACCGTATGTTCTTTAATCATTTGATGTAGTTGTGTGAGAGTGTAGCTCAAATAAACATTATAACAACATACTTGTATATTGAAGATACTGGTGTTGTTACAAAATAAGTAAATAAAATGAGTTTAGGGGGTTGGAGAAGCAAAATGAAACAAATGAACATGAGAGAATGAATTACCTTTAAAAGTGTAACTCCTTTTGATTTAAGCCTAAAGGCATCCTTTGAAAGGATTATGCCCAAAGGTAATCCTCTAGGATTAGTAGAGGTATGTGGAGAGAGTAAATGGGCAGGGTTTGGCCGAGCCAATGGCTTGAGGAGTGTGTGAAATGAGGTAGAGGTGGGGGCCTTTTATAAGAGAAGAGGAGAGGCACTTTTGGAAAGTAAAGAAATATTACTTTATTTGAAAATGTGTTTCGGTTTTAAAAGGACCCACATTGATATAATTCGTGGATAAGGTGAAAAGGGTTCGAAATCCACTTATCCAATTGGTTTTGTCCATGTGTAGTTCATAGATTTTACATTGTCTTTCCATTTTATTTAAATCGTCAAATAATGATGTCATCGCTGCATCATTATTATGTCATAAATATTTTAATTTATTTAATGTCTAAAAATCATAAAAAAAAATATGATGTAGGAAATCTTTTTAGCTTTCCAATGACCATTTATAATGAAATATCTGATCTTTATAACCCCATGTAAAAATTGTTTTCGTGAAACATATTATGTTTGTGTCATTTTTACTTTTACATTAAATAAAAAGTTATTTATGTCATTTCCCAACCAAAATGTCTCCATGGGGTCCCCAAGTTGACCCATGGCTTTTCTTGGTAGGCCATGACACAACCAATAACTTTGGGACATGTGTCTAGGTCATTTCATATTATTAAATCATTATTTATACCTTAAACAACACTAATTACCACTAATCGCGATTAAAAACTTAATAAGTTACTATTCACCAAAAAATTATTTTAATCTCATTGAACCACATTTTACTTCTCAATGACAACCATGTATGTCAGATTTTCAAAATTCAATACACATTAGTGGTAAACATTCATTTAACTGAAAAATCAGTTTGCTTGATTACCACTTAGTGGTTTCACTATTCATCAAAAATTGAAGTTTTTCAGAAAATTACCAAAAATTCACCCTAAGCTATATTTGATATTCCGAATTCAAAAATTAAGTCTATTTTACAAAATTCAAATCATATAAGTCTCATTAATTAATTTAATAATTAATTCCCGCTGCCAGAGCAAATAGCGTGTTTTTACAAAACAATAAGTATCAAAAGATTGACACCATTTTAAGTCTAATTTCAAAGTGAAATTGATTCCAATGACCACCATTGGATAAAATGGTAAAAATATATTCTAATTTCACTTCAAAACCAATTCAAAACATAATCTAATCATATAAATAAATTAGATTAAAAAGCATTTTTGATGTAAAATGCAGTATTTTTCACTATTCATTAAAAAATGAACATTGTCAGAAAAATACCAAAAATTCACACAAGGTAAATTTTGATGTCCCAATAATAAAGGATAAGTTTATTTTGACAAACATAGTTTATAAAATTGTCAAAATATAGATTCAAAAATGGTTTGCCATCAAAAGGCAGTAAAACAATCTTTTAAAAATATTAGTGTATTCCATGCATAAGATTGTATTTATTTTCATTTTAAGCCTCTATAACACTATCTTAATCATTAATAGACATAGATAAAAATATCTATTATTCATTACTTACTTGGGATGTTACATCCTTCCCCCTTTAGAAAATTGCGTCCCCGCAATTTATTTACTTATCGAATAAATGGGGGTACTTATCCCTCATTGCATTTTCAGATTCCCATGTTACCTCTTCAATCACGTGGTTTTTCCACAAAGCCTTTACCTTCTTAATCACCTTATTCCGTAACACATGCTCCCTGTGGTCAAGAATCTGGACCGGTTATTCCTCATAAGATAGGTTCTCTTCCAGCTGAACTACCTCTGGACTCAAAACATGAGATGGATCTGGCATATACTTTCTCAACATCGAAACGTGAAAAACATTGTGTACCTGAGATAAAATCGGAGGTAAAGCCACTCGGTATGCAACTGATCCAACTCTCTCCAGAATTTCGTATGGTCCAATAAACCTTGGACTCAGCTTTCCTTTCTTACCAAATCTCATCACACTTTTCCAAGGAGAAACCTTGAGAAAAACATGATCACCTGCCTCGAAAGATAGATCCTTCCTCCGGTTATCCGCATAACTCTTCTGCCTACTCTGAGCTGTTCTCATGTGTTTCTGAATCAGCTGAACTTTTTCTGCCATCTCTTCTACCAATTCTGGTCCCATCAACTTCCTTTCACCCACTTCATCCCAGAAAGCTAGAGTTCTACACTGCTTCCCATATAATGCCTGAAATGGTACCATCTGTATACTGGAATGAAAACTGTTATTATATGAAAACTCAACCAAAGAAAGATGTTGGTCCCAACTTCCCTAATAATCCATAGAACAAGCTCGTAGCATATCCTCTAATGTCTGAATTGTTCGTTCTGACTGCCCATCTGATTGAGGATGAAAAGCTATACTAAAATTTAATTCAGTACCCAACGACTTCTGAAGGCCTTTCCAAAAGTTAGAAGTAAACCTGGGATCACGATCCGATATAATGGAGAGAGGAACTCCATGTAACCTGACTATCTCTTTAAGATACAAACGGGAAAGTTGATCAAATGAGAAAGTATCTCGTATAGCAAGTAAATGAGCAGATTTGGTCAAGCGATCAACAATAACCCAGATTGCATTATTACCTCGAGATGTCTTCGGTAATCCAACAACAAAGTCCATGGATATATTCTCCCATTTCCACTCTGGCACTGGTAAAGGCTGAAGCATCCCTTTCGGTAACTGCATCTCTGCTTTAACCTCCTGACAAGTCAAACACTTCACAGTAAAATCAGCAATATCTCTTTTCATTCCATCCCACCAGTAATACTCCCGCAGATCTCTATACATCTTAGTACTGCCCGGATGAACTGAAAAAGGAGAACTATGAGCTTCACATAACAACTCTCTCTTCAATTGTGAATCACAAGGCACACACATTCTCTTCCCAAATCTCAAAACACAATCATTATCAATGTTGAATTCAGGCAACTTACCTTTCTGAACCAGCTCTACCCTTTTCTGCAACTCACTGTCTTGCTTCTGTGCTTGCTTGATTCTATCTGATAGAGACGATCTCACTGATACATGAAACAAAACAGAAGGACTTCCTGCACCAATAACTTCTATGCCAAAGTTCATCAAATCGTTAACCAAAGGATCACGTTCCAACCGCAACATTGTTAATGAAGCATTACTTTTTCGACTCAAAGCATCAGCCACTTTATTTGCTTTTCCCGGATGGTAATGAATTGTACAATCATAATCCTTGATTAATTCCAGCCATCTCCTTTGTCTCATTTTTAACTCTTTCTGAGTGAATATATACTTTAAACTTTTGTGATCGGTATATATTTCACACTTTACTCCATACAAATGATGCCTCCAAATTTTTAAAGCAAAAACAACAACAGCTAGTTCTAAATCATGTGTAGGGTAATTTACCTCATGAGTTTTCAACTGTCATGAAGCATAAGCAATTACCTGATCATTCTGCATTAGGACGCAACCAAGTCCTTTCAATGAAGCATCACTGTATATAACAAACTCACCATTCCTGGAAGGTAGTGCCAAAACTGGAGCATTCACCAATCTTCTCTTCAACTCCTGAAAACAATCATCACATTCTTTTGTCCAGATAAACTTAACACCATTCTGAGTTAGCTTAGTCATTGGACTAGATAACCGTGAAAAATTTCTAACAAACCTTCGGTAATAGCCCGCCAAACCATGGAAGCTACGAATCTCGGTTACATTTGTGGGTCTTGGCCATTCTTCCATAACTTTTGTTTTTGCAAGATCAACAGTTATTCCATCTTTAGAAACAATGTGACCAAGGAAAGAAATTTTTTGCAACCAAAACTCACACTTGTTGAATTTCCCATACAATTTCTTTTCTTTTAAGGTTTGTAAGATAACCCTTAAATGTCTTTCATGGTCCTCTTTACTTTTAGAAAACACTAAAATATCATCAATCAAAACCACCACAAACTTATCCAAGAACTCATGGAAAATTCTATTCATTAAGTCCATGAATACATAAGGTGCATTGGTTAGCCCAAAAGGCATTACTACAAATTCATAATGGCCATATCTCGTACGGAATGCGGTCTTCGGAATATCTGTCTCCTTTACCTTCAGCTGATGGTACCCCGACCTCCGGTCAATCTTTGAAAAAAACTGAGCTCCCTGGAGCTGATCAAACAAATCATCGATATGAGGCAAAGGATATTTGTTCTTAACAGTGATATTATTCAAGGCTCTATAATCAATGCAAAGTCTCATAGAACCATCTTTCTTTTTAACAAATAAAACAGGAGCACCCCATGGTGATGTGCTACGTCTAATGAAACCTTTCTCTAATAAATCTTGCAATTGCTCCTTCAACTCTAAAAGTTCAATTTGAGCCATTCGATAAGGGGGTTTTGAAATTGGCTTAGCATCAGGAACTAAGTCAACAGTAAACTCAACTTCCTGATCTGGTATTATTCCAGGAAACTCATCAGGAAAAATATTAGGATACTCATTTACCACTGGCACATCGTTAATCTGAACAGTTCCTTTATTTTCAACGACGTGTGCAAGGTAACATTCATTTCCATCTTTTACAAGTTTCTCGGCCTCTTGATATGTTATCAAAAGTAAGGGTTCATTCTTGTAAACAAACTGAAAGTCTTTCTGAAAAGAAACTTCTTTAGCTCTACAGTAAATCTTAGCATGGTAAATAGAGAGCCAATCCATAACTAGGATAACATCAAACTCTACTAGAGGTAGAATAATAAGGTTTGCAAGTAGGTTCTTTCCACAGATAAGGATAGGAAGATTATTATAAATTCTTTTTTCCTCGACATTTACCCCAGGTGTTTTTACCAAAAGTTCAGGAGTCATTTCTTGAGATGGTATTCCCATTTTACTAGAAAAGGTTTCAGAGATGAAAGAATGTGTAGACCCCGAATCAAACAACACACTGGCATAATCTGAAAAAACAAACAAAGTACCTGATACCACTTCATTTGATGGCCCGACATCTGCTGAAGTAGTTTCAAAGGATTTCACCACCCCTTTCTGCTTGTAGTCTAACTGCTTCCCATCAATCAAGCTCCTTATCGGACACTAGTTTGCATAGTGACCCATCTCATTGCACTTATAACATTTCACTAACTGTAAATCAAATTTGTTCTTACCTTCACCTTGATCCTTTTCAGTGTAATCACGAGCCTTATGTCTCATCTTACCACATCGGTAGCACTTACCAGAATTCAGAAGACATTCCCCAGCATCCCTCTTGCCACATTTATCACAAACTGGAAACTTAGTTCTCTTACCATCATACTTTTTTGAAAAATTCTTACCTTTCTCCTGCCACCTCGGTCTCTTCTTCGGCTGGTTGTTATAGAAAACTTGGTCATCGGCAAACTCCATTTCCACCTTCTCAGCACATTGAACAAGATTTTCATAACTTTTATACTCATGAGAAGCTAATGCCCTTCGATATTTTGGCTTTAATCCTGAGTAAAAACGATTGATTTTACTATCAAGGTCCCGGATAAAATTTGGAGCATACCTTGCCAATCGAGTGAACCTTTCTTCATAGGCAGCCACTGAGTCTTCCTCTTGACTCAATTCCAAGAATTGATTTTCCATCCTAAGTCGAATAGCCTTAGGAAAATACTTCTCAAGAAACATACCTTTGAATTCATCCCAGTCAAGAGCATCAATCTCATCGGCGTCCCTGATATTTTTAACCATACACCACCACTGATCTGCGTCACCCTCCAAACGGTAAATAGAAAGACTAACCTTTTGATTGTCTGAACACCCCATGACATCAAAAATCTTCTCCAGTGTTTTAATCCACCCTTCAGCTAGCACAGGTTCAGATGATCCTCTGAATGATGGTGGATGTTGCCTCATGAAATGTTCCACCACTGACATGTTCCTCTGCGGTTGGTCTGGCTGATCTCGTGTATGGATACCACCGCCATTTATCGCTTGAGTCAACTGCGCCATTACTGCAACAAACTGTTCAGTTCCAATTCCGACCATTTCTGGATGCTGATTTGGAAGGTTATTTCCTTCTGTATGCCTTCCTAGCACTGCTTCCCTGTTTCCTCTGCGGAAAACCATTCTGAACAAACATGTCTTAGATGAAGCAACATGGTAATCTTTAAATTCTATATCATTTCGAAAAAAAATATTTTTGGATAATCATTTAATATAATTCTAACTCCAAAAGTTATCTAAACCTACCTTTGATACCAACTATAAGGCCCCAGCCATAAACCTTACTTAATCTTGAGTTATTACAAGATTTCACATTGAGGATCTTTTCGGGTTTAGAGTTTTAGAGAATTAGATCATAAAATTTGCATTACATTCCACATATAAACAAAGTGGTTACAGAAAGATAGTATTCTTCATTCCCATCAATGGAAACACATTTAAAATAAAACATGGATTATTTCTTGACACATCCTTGACTCTATCATCTTATCATGTACCTTTCCCTTGACCTGTGAAAAACATTTCAAAAACTTGGGATGAGCATAAAAACTCAGTATGGGTTATAAAAAAAACATGGAAAGGAAACATGAGTTCATATATACATAAGAATGAAATGTTACTTTACCCATAAAACATAGGCACTTTAACATACCTCATAAAATCATGAATAAATCATAGAAATCATAAGAAATAAAGGTAACTTGAGGCATTCATAACATTCTTACGTAGGGAGTAACCCTCTTGGTTAAGTTTGGAATACCCATCACAGTATATTCCCTAAAATCTCTTCGGAGAAACCTTAACGTTTCACTCCTTCGCGTTACCCAATGCATTGGAGTGCTATATCGGGCTCACCCGCCCTTAGTTTATCACGGAACCACCCATCTTCATAATAATGCCCAAGAACCATAACATAATCGTATCACATAAAACATGCGTAAAAGAAACATAACATTTCCACATTTTAATCACAAGATATCAATACAACACAAAAAACATTGTGAAAACCATTTTCAATACCAAAAAAAAAAGAAAGTAAAACATGGTATTTATTTTTCTTTTAAAAAGAATGTATGGCTTGTAGAGGAAGCCGAAACTCAAATAACGGTCACGACGGCGGAGAAGTCGTTGTCGCTGTATATGTACGACAAAAACATTCACTTTTGTCGTTTAGTAAATGCTTCGTATAAAAAAAGATTCCTTTTGAATAAACGTAAAATTCAAAGGGGTTTATACACCGTGTAAAAGAAAGTTGTGTATAAAACAAAATATGCCTCAATGAAAGGAGATTGAGACGAAGTCCCATACCTCGTATCCGACTTGACCCGACCGTTCTTTAATCTCCTGAATAATAAACTTGAGTTAATCTCTACTTGCTTATGAATCTTTCTCAAGTTCATTATTCCTTTTATACCATGTTATGAAGATCATGTAATCAGTTAAGTTAATAATGTTCATTTTGTCGGTATTTGGTTCTTAAGTCAAAAATAGACTTCTTACACTTACATGTTGTTAATTTGGTCATAGGTTCGTTATATCCAGAATGATATTAATGATTTGGATAGCATATATATCATATATATTCATCATATACATGTATTTATAATATTACATCACATTTTGAGGTAAGAAATGAAATGCACCGTTCATGGAGACGGTAAGTCGTACGTACGCATGAACGCTACTTCCATTTCTATTTCATATTTTCTGGAATAGAATCATAATGATATAAGAGTATATTATAATTCCAGTATAATAAAATATTTAATATCATTGACTTTATCCTTTACACATCCCACATATGGTATTAACGAATCAAATCACTTTCAGGGGGCGGTAGTCCGCACTTCCTAAAATGAAGATATCGTGTTTACCCATAATGGAAACCATAAAGGTATGCCCAAAATGAAAAAAACAGAAGCTTAAGGAAAACATAAACATATTATATATCATATATAAAAATAGTGACATCATAATGGCCACCTTTGAAGGTGTTAAATGAGTTTTGAACAATCATCGTTTCGGGAGGCAGAATTTCTCCATCCACGGAAACAGTATGTTCATTAACCATTTCATGTAGTTGTGTGAGAGTGTAGCTCAAATAAATATTATAACAACATCCTTGTATATTGAAGATACTTGTGTTGTTACAAAATAAGTAAATAAAAAGAGTTTAGGGGTTGGAGAAGCAAAATAAAACAAATGAACATGAGAGAATGAATTACCTTTAAAAGTGTAACTCCTTTTAATTTGAGCCTAAAGGCTTACTTTGAAAGGATTCTGCCCAAATAGAATCCTCTAGGATGAGGAGAGGTATGTGGAGAGAGTAAATGGGCAGGGGTTGGCCGAGCCAAAGGCTTTATTAGTGTGTGAAATGAGGTAGAGGTGGGGGCCTTTTATAAGAGGAGAGGAGGGGCACTTTTGGAAAGTAAAGAAATATTACTTTATTTGAAAATGTGTTTCGGTTTTAAAAGGTCCCACATTTATATAATTCGTGGATAAGGTTATAAGGGTTCGAAATACACTTATAAAATTGGTTTTGGCCATGTGTAGTTTATAGATTTTACATTCTCTTTCCATTTTATTTAAATCGTCAAATAATGATGTCATCGCTGCATCATTATTATGTCATAAATAATTTAATTTATTTAATGTCTAAAAATCATAAAAAAATACTATGATGTAGGAAATCTTTTTATCTTTCCAATTACTATTTATAATCAAATATATGATCTTTATAACCCCATGTAAAAATTGTTTTCGTGAAACATATTATGTTTGTGTCATTTTTACTTTTACATTAAATAAAAAGTTATTTATGTCATTTCCCAACCAAAATGTCTCCATGGGGTCCCCAAGTTGACCCATGGCTTGTCTTGGTCGTAAATGACACAACAAATATGTTTGGGACATGGTTCTAGGTCATTCCATATTATTAAAGCATTATTTATACCTTAAACTACACTAATTACCACTAATCGCGATTAAAAACTTAATAAGTTACTATTCACCAAAAAATTATTTTAATCTCATTGAACCACATTTTAATTCTTAATGACAACCATGTATGTCGGATTTTCAAAATTCAATACACATTAGTGGTAAACTTTCATTTAACTGAAAAATCAGTTTGCTTGATTACCACTTAGTGGTTTCACTATTCATCAAAAATTGAAGTTTTTCAAAAAATTACCAAAAAATCATCCTAAGCTATATTTGATATTCCAAATTCAAAAATGAAGTATATTTTACAAAATTCAAATCATATAAGTCACATTAATTAATTTAATAATTAATTCCCGCTGCCAGAGCAAATAGCGTGTTTTTACAAAACAATAAGTATCAAAAGATTGACACCAGTTTAAGTCTAATTTCAAAGTGAAATTGATTCCAATGAACACCATTGGATAAAATGGTAAAAATATATTCTAATTCCACTTCAAAACCAATTCAAAACATAATCTAATCATATAAATAAATTAGATTAAAAAGCAGTTTTGATGTAAAATGCAGTATTTTTCACTATTCATTAAAAAATGAACATTGTCAGAAAAATACCAAAAATTCACACAAGGTAAATTTTGATGTCCCAATCATAAAGGATAAGTTTATTTTGACAAACATAGTTTATAAAATTTTCAAAATATAGATTCAAAAATGGTTTGCCATCAAAAGGCACTAAAACAATCTTTTAAGAATATTGGTGTATTCCATGCATATGATTGTATTTATTTTCATTTTAAGCCTCTATAACACTATCTTAATCATTAGTAGACATAGATAAAAATATCTATTATTCATTACTTACTTGGGATGTTACACATTATATCTTTTTTAGTTAAAAATGGATTAATCTTCATGGTTACGTTTGGAATATCCACCATAGTATATTCCTCAAATCTCTTAGGAGAAACCTTATAATTTAAATCTGTCTCGTTCCCCAATGCATTGGAGAGATATCATGGGCTCAATGGACCTTATTTTATCACTTAACCACCATTATAAATAAAAAATGTCCAAGAACCATGACATAATGATAACACATAAAATAATAATACAGGAAAAATAATATTTCCACGTTTCAATCACAAGATATCATTTCAAGATAATGATATAATCAATCTCTTGTGAAAAAAATTTTCAAAACCAAAATACATTAAAATAAAATATGGTATTAATTATTTGATAAAAACACTACGTCTTATATAGGAATCAAAATATCAAATAATTGACATGGTAGTGGGAATGTCATTGTCACCCCATATGTTAAATAAACATTCAATTTTTCATTTAGCAAAACACTTTGTATAATGAAAATTTCAAAACATTTGAAAGAAATTAAATTCAAAGGGTTCACTATACATCGTTTAAAATAAGGTGGTGTATATTATCAAAATATACCTCAATTAATTGAGATTTAGACGATGCCCCTTACTGTGAGTTTGACTTGTCAGGTACAATTTTTAATTCCTAACTAATAAACATAGATGTATTTACACTTATTTGTGATCCTTTTTCAAGTTTATTAGTTCGTTTATATCACTTATTACCATGTTATAAAAATTATATAATTATTTATGTTCATATCATATGTTTTTTTGATATTCGGTACTTGAGTCGAAAATGAACAAGGTTTTAATATCCCTAGTTCATGTGGTCATAGTCCATCATCTCAAGAATATCATTCATGGTATAATAATATTTTTTATACGTTAATCACGATTTTAAATCAAACCATTTATTATGGTTATGAAAAATGAATAATGTTATATTCATGGCCATAGTAGGTGGTACGTATGCATGAGTAAAATTTCCATTTTTCATTGATCATTATAGAAATAAAGAAATTACTATTTTATATTTACAGAATGATCATAATATTTTTATCATCATCATAATAATGTAAATATACTTATATGTTTCACACAATTAATGTGTTGAATAGAAATGATTCACATTGATTTATGGAGGTGACAGTTCACACGTACGCATGAACGCCATTATTGATTTTATTTACATGAAAGGTAAGAACATTATTAAAATATTATTATTTTGTAATGATAAATATTTCATAAATATCACATATGAATATTAATTACATCATTATAAGTAATATTTATTGATAGTAATTCAAAATAATCTAAATCAGTTCATGGAGGTGATAATTCATACGTACACACAAATGATTAATTCATTTCACATTTGATGGTAGTATAAATGGATTTAGGGGATGATATTAACATAATAATATCTAAGTATATTGAGGATACTGGAGATATTATTTAAATTTTAATGAATATGATTTAAGGGAAGTGGAAGAAGATAAAAAATAGAAACTCTTAAAAAATGATACCTCTTCTTTGGTTGATGACCTTTGAAGAACACCAAAACACCAATAAGAAGACTTTTATAACTAAAATAAGTCCTCTTGAATTTGGGGAGGTATTATAAGAAGTGTTTTGGGTTGATCTTTATGGAACCAAAATTCTTTGTAAATATGAGTAATAATAAGAGAGGGTACATTTTTTATACAAGAGTGGAGGGGGACCCTTGGAAATTCTTAAAATATTATATTAATATAAATTTATTTATTTATAAAAATGATTCCAAATTGAAAAATGTCTATTATAATATGATGATAGTTTAAAATCATCTCATCCAATAATTTTTAGAAATTTATTGATTTTATTTTGAATCATATCTTTTTGGTTTACAATTAATAATTCTCATTTAATTTTAAATATGGTAACAACATTTTAATTTTTAAGAAGCTATTAATATTAATTATATGACTTAAATTTCCCTTAATTGACCCATAATTAACATTTAGTCCATACCATAATTAATTTGGGATTTTAAAATATTTTTATGATTTTTAAACAATTTAATAAATTATTATTCTTGTAAAAATTCAATTATGCCAATTTTTACACATTTCATTTTATTGAATTTAAATAAAATATAAAAAGGGAGATAACATGGAACCAAACCATTGAATAGTCTTATATCATGTCATATTCACTATAAAAAATAATTTTTAACATAAATTATGTCAAATAATATTTGTTGTAATATTTATAATATCATTTAATTGATTACTTCTTTAATAAAGCAATAATGGCATCACCACTATGCCAAAATTATATTTAACTATTTAATGACTAAAAATTATAAATAAAATACATGAAGTATTAAATATTTTTATATTTTAAATTATTCTTTATATTTAAATAAATTACATATATAAACCCAAATTAAAATTCTTTTAGTAAAAATATATATGTTTATAACATATTTTCCTTTACTTTGACTAAAATGTTTTAAATGTCATAATCACACTCAAGTGGAATTAAAAGGACAAATTTTCATCCCCATGGTTTTATTGGTCGTCCATATCTCCCAAAATAGTATAAGCCCATGTTTTATGGTATTTTTAAGTTATTATAATTTTATTTTTACCCTTGTTTTTTGGATTTACCCTTTAACCATGGTAAATAACTATAATTTCTAAAGTTAATACTTATAATGTCAAAAAATAAAAGGGAACTATTTAAGTAACTCATACCTTATGATTCTAAATATGGAATCCATTTATACAAATTCAAATGAAAAAAATTTAAGTTATTAATATAAAATTAATACCCATTATAAAAACAAGAAAATGAGGTTTTTCAAAAGTAAAAAACCATGAAATGATTGACATGTGTTTATATCAAATTTAAATTTAAAATTTCTTCCAATGAGAAAAATTGGATTAAATGATAAAATCATAATGAAATTACCCTTTAAGACCAATTAAAAGGATCAACATACAATATAAATAAATTAGATAAAAATGCAGTTTGAATTAAAATATTGTATATTTCACATTTCATTAAAAAAATAATTTAATTATAAAAATACTAAATATCATTCAATGATAATTGTGATATATCACTTCTAAATAAGAATTTTATTTTCACAAATATAGCATATAAAAGTGTAAAAATATAAATTTAAAATGAGTTTTCTATAAAATGGAAATAAAACTACATTTTAAAAATATTAGAGTATTTTATGCTTGAAACTAGATGTATTTTCATTTTAAGCCTAAAACATATATTATATAAAAGAAAAAACATTTAATAATCATGTGTAAATATAATATAATTAGTTCTATTCATTCCTTCCAATACGACATCTAGGCGATAACTACCATTTAAAATAATAATATTAATAATGTATTACTTTTTGTATAAGTCAGTCTTGTGTGCAAAATAAGATTTCGGAGAAACCCGTTGTTTCTTGTTGAGTATGCTATCATACATACCATCCACTTTTAAGTAAAAATAATATATAATTAATAAATATTAATCGATATGAAAATTAATTATATCATAATTATCTGGTTTGTTACACTTTATTAGGGTGAGGAATATTTAGTCCTTAGGTTTAACAAGATGTAATATTTAATAAATAATGGCTATATTTTATGGATAGGAGTTTAAAAGTTTTTATATCCATTCGGTTTTCTATGATCCTAAAAATTTAGGTAATTATATGTTATAATAATTACATAAAATGAATCTTATCAGAATTATATAAATTTGATTGAAAAGTGATTTGGTGATTCCGGAAATGATTATCATATCGTGGAGATTTTCTAATTAGGGAATACACATTTTTTGTATGATACATTAAAAGATATTACTATTATTTATAAATAATTCATGAATTAATCATTGAACAATGTTCAAATATATAATTGAAATATTTGGGTCTCAATCTTAGTTTGAAATATTTTGAATATTTTAAAGGATAGTTATTTATGAAATTATTTAGTTTGGCTTTGGGTATTACTGTTGAATATTTTATATTAATGTATTCTTTTTCATATAAAGGTTTATTTATTTTGGTAATTATCTTAACTTATGATAATTATTTTGGTTTTTTTTATTTTCTAAATATGGGAGTAATATCTTGATATCCTTTATTGGGATTATCTGATTTGTTATAAGTTGGTTTTAGTCTATCGTGAATGAAAAAAATTCTTTTTGAATACAAGTTATTTGGATAAAAATTGATATTGTGATAAAAATTGATTAAAAGATGAAATTATACTTATAAATTAAGTATATTTATTTATGTTATTATTCTAGATAGTAAAATAATTCATCCAATATATGAAAAGGATCATGAATAAAAATGTTATACAATTATATTCATTTCTAATAAAGTGATCGTCTCTTTCACAACACGTTGGTTTATGTACTTGTGTTCACTAGATTTCTCATGATCATTCACTTTCTTATTATCAATATATCACTCTCAATTATTATTCACACATTAGGAATTTCCTCCACAACAATATTTTCACTTCCCATAAATTCTCCCTTATTTGCAAATCTATTTATGTGTTATTATAGATAACCATCATATTTCCCTTTCCATTTGTCAAGAGAATGTTTTATTAACCCTCTTTAAAGTGTGGGATTTCAAGAAACGTGTTTTAAAATGTCAATACCATGATTGATGATCTAATTTTATGATTTCAATGATGAATTATATTAAATGGTGAGAATTTAATATCAGAAAATACTATGTTTGATAGCGTATAATATATGCAACATCGAGCTAAAATGAACCATAAAATATTATTATTTTATTGTGATCGTTATAACCTATACATTGAATAAAATTTATTACTAGTATTAACTAAATTTTGAAATGTATATAAAGTTATTAACATATAATAATTTATTGGTTAACGATTAGAAAATAATATATAAATTTTTGTAAAATATATTTCATTCCTAAATAATTTGATTTCTTAAAAAATGATTTTTATTTATTTTTTCGAGAAAATATTATAATTAATTTATGGAAAAGTTAGAAATTTTATTTGATAAATAATGATATAATATTTTAAATCATCATGTCAAAATTCATTGAGTGACTTTATGTTATTTTCCTAAAAATGTTGATTTTTTAGTGATTAGTGAAAGATACTGATTTTCATTGAAGACTGCATTTTTATTTCAAGAATTTAAAATTTTAAATAATTTTTTAAAATGATATAAATGTATAATTAGTTTTATTTTATTATAAATAATAAAAATTAAGTTTTTTGGAATCATTTTTACTAAAAAAATTGGTGTAAAAAATATTTTTAAACTTAAAATGGCATTTTTTTAAAAATAATATTTTTCATTTTATTGTGTGTTTCAGTATTAAATTTTCTGCTTCCACTTATAAAAATTGATTCATGATAAATTTATTCAATATTTTTGACAATTATGTTCAAATTTAGTAAATAGTTGCCTTTTATTTTATTGTAATTATTTATAGTAACTATGTAAAATAATTCTCAACTCAGTAAGGGTAAATCTAGTAATTAAGGATAAAAATAATGTGATAAGGACTCAAAAAAGACCCTAAAAATTAAATTTATCCTATTTTATGACTAGTTTTAATCTATATACATCCCTAACTTGATTATATATCCACTTGTTTCTATATTTCTTTGATTATAACCTATATATTACTTTAAAAAAAATTAAAAAATATCACTCTATTTATTTTAATAACAATAACATTTTATAATAAGTATTAAAAGATTTCATATTTGGTTATAGGTATTTATTTGAAATAGAAATTATTTTTATTTGACAGTATAATTTATTGATTATTCTTAGTGATTATATAATTACCCTAAATGCTTACACAACACCAAAAGATTATTTATTTATTTAAAAATAAAATAAAATAAATGATCATAAAATATTAAAAATAATATATTTTCAATGATTTATTATGTTAAATTAATTTTATAGAAAAATATAACATGTTATGGATGTGTGAAAGCATTATAATCTAATTACTTTACAGTCATACTATTTTAAAAATAAAATTTAATGAAGAGTTCCAAAAACTACGTTAATGTTATTATATAATAAGTAATATTTTATTAAATGATCTAAAATATTAAAAATGTTATCATTGTATAGATTATTGGGTTATTATATAAAATATCATGTATGGTCCATTAGTGGTACAATTTTTCTTTTATGGAAATTGTCAGACCCTTAAATAGTAAAAACCTTTTTTACACATTCATTATCATCATGGTAAAAAGAGAGTAAAAACATAAGGATAAGGGTGACAATTTTAATAAATATAAAAAATTATTGGATGATATTGTTATGAAAAATATTTATCATATGATTTAATTATAACAATTTTTTACCATTTTTAAGGAAAAATAATTTATTTTAATTTAATACTTTAAGATATTCCTAATGTTCTCATCCCATCACTATAAAATGAAATATCCGCTCCTCTATTCTTCACACATCCATATCCATTTGATGTAGAAAATATATAACCAAATTTCTTCTTAACATCCATGTACATGATCTAGATGTCTTATTTGGGGAATAACATCATCTCATAAATTGATTAAGGTGTAATGTAAATAGGTTGTCCAAAGAAGAGATATAGAGTTTAACTGAATGTTTTCGTTTTATTTCTTCTTCTACCTTCCCCAAATCATACTAAAATATGATTATATTGTAAAATTAGTTTCTAAAATACAGTTATATGTTATTATTTATCTTTAAAAACTTATATCCATGTACTACATCCTTAAAATATGAAATGAAACAGTCATTTGTGTTTATGACAAACTACCACCTCGCAAACTGATGTAATTCATTTCTAATCAACATCTATAGTGTTTGGTTATAATTTCTGAATAAATAAAAATATATAATATTCATAACATAATAAAAATTATTTAAAATAAATATATTATCAATTCTCTTACATTTTCATTAATTGAAAATGATAATGTCATTCATGTGTATGTGTGGACTACTACTTCCACCAAGTGATGGGATTATTTTTTTCATCACCACATCACATGGATAATATATATAAGTATATTTAAATATATAATATAGTAATTAAAATATAATTAATATTCAATAATATAAAATAATAATTTCCATTTTTCTATCATGGTCGTTGAAAAATGAAAATGTTATTCATGCGTACGTTTGGCCTACCATCTCTATGATCATAGTTCAGTTCATTTTTCACATCCATATTTCATAACTAGTTTTAAAATTAAAATTACTATATAAAAATGATGATTATTTCATGTTATTTTTTATCTATATGATGGAATAAAGATCTCTTTGACCATATTCATCTTACCAAAGTCATTTGGTACAAATGAATCAGACATCCTCATAGCCCTCAATGTAGACATAACTAATTAAGAAAATAAATATGTCATTATAGTAAATGAAATAATTAGTATAAGGATAAGGTGTTATTCTAAGAAATTATTCTTAATAAATTAAATAATTTATATAAGTTTTTTAATATATGAGTTAAGGTACATACTTGGAATTTCTGGACTCAAAGTAAGGTATTTAGTCTCAACATCCTTTTATTTCGGCATATTTTTATGTTATGCACCTAATTTATCGTATTATATGTATATAATTACCTTGTTACATGTTAAATAATTAATAAATCATATTTAAAGATATTTTAATTTGAAATTGTAATTTTATATTCTAATGGGATTTCACTTCAATGTCACTAAGTTGTAAGGGATTTCTGAACTAAATTTTAATTAATTGGGTTATTATTATACTTCATTGATTTTTTTATTCCTTAATTATGTTTTAATTTAACTCTTAATTGTTTTATTATTTATTTCCCATATTTTTGGTTGAATTTTATTTTCTTACAAATAATAACAACATTTGTTCAATATCAATACCAATTTATGATCTTCGTAAGGGTTTTCTATGTCTCAATATCAGTTTTTGAGACATTTTTCTTATTATTCACAATGATTTCCTTGTATAGTGTACACAATAGATCATTAATTAATTTTTACCTATAAATTTATTCAACTAATTGGATTTATGTGTTCATATTATACTCTTTCTTCCAATTAATTTCCATTCAAAATTTAACAGAGTAAAAGGATTGATTTCACAATAATATTTCTTTTCAATATTATTTATGATAAAGTTTTATTTGGGATAAATATTATTATTTTATTTCATTAAACCATGTATATTTTCTTATCCTATTATTATGAATAAGTTTTACAAGTTTAATTTCTTTTTAAACTGTTATTTATTAAAAAAATCATCATGAAAGTTATTTGAAAGTGATATTAATATTGTGTCATATTTTAGACTAAGATTCATTCTCCTCAATATCAATTTTTTTCTAAAATACTTTCATTATTGTTATTTTTTAATCATAAATCCTTTTATAAATAAATATTACATCATATTTTATCTTCTTTTAATAGGTTTTAAAAATGAAATTTCTTACTGTTTTCTGTATGGGTCGTTCTTGAAACTCTTTTTAAAATGCTTATAAATAATTTTAATTTTTAAAATTTATAACATGAAATGATTTTACCTCTATAATGATAGTTCTTCTCTAAAAATATTTAATTAATTTATAAAAAATATTTCTCACTTTTTTTTAATTTATATAATAAATTTCTCAAAGAAAAAATTATTTTCCCTTGTTTTCAATTAATTGTTTTAAATAATATTTTAAAAGGTATTTTACCCTATTTCATCATTATTTAATAGTTATTTTCAGTAAATGTTTTTAATATTTTATGATTCCATCAATATTCTTTCTCTGGATGGCATATACTTTTTTTTTGTGATATTCCAAAAACCAATTTCTTTTCCATGGATTAGCCAAGCCATAAATGAATTATGGTTCTTATCAAGATTATTATGATAATATAGTGCAACAATAAAATTTTTTATCCATGATATTCTATATGAGTGTTATATATGATAAACGGGAGAAATCTATATGGATTATATGATGGGATATACCCATTATATCTCATGGGTGATGGGTGAGACTGATATATGTTATACCATTGGTAAACCCCATTATTGCACTATAATGCATCGTGTACTTTTATTTTTATTCAAATGAAAGGAGTTAGTTAATTAGAATGATTTCCCCTATAGATTTATATGGTATCCAGTTTTTTCAAACATGGGTTTGGAACTATTTATGAATATTTTTCTCTAAGATAAAAATATGATTTATATTTTATTGACATGGGTTTTAAATGGTTAATTTTATCAATATTGAGACAACATGGCTCATGATTAATGATTCTTGTTGATATTACCTTTGTTAAAGATTCATTCCATGTGTTAGTAATTTTTATCTTGGTTTTTATTATAGTGAGTTATTTTATGTTATGCATGTTCAATTTTATTTTTACACTCCTTCCCATATTCTAATCTTAATCTAACTGATGACATTAAATTATTAATGCTTATACATAACCTTATTGGGAGTTCGAGGTCACTCTTATTTTGTTTCCATTTCAATGGGTTATTAAGAATGAATTTAAATGAATTGTGCTATATATATTTCATATAGATGATGACGATGACATGCTATGGAATATGATAAGCTAGATATAGTGATAACAACTCACTTTAATACATGGGTATTGTTAATGTAATTATTTTTCCAAATTCTATAAAACACTAAACCAAAAAGATACTTAGGTATATAAATGATCCAATAGATTAGTTTTATTATTTATGTTTTTGAAGGGTAAAATATGGTCACGATTTTTCTTTTCATTAAAAAAATGTAAATTTTATATTTCTAGTAGAATATTTGGAATGTTGGTTTGGGGCTATTATATATGCCAAGGGGTTTTTTAGAGAAGTTGGGAAGAGGTGGTACACCCAATTTTTTTCATGTGATTTGTTGGGGTGGTCTAGTAAGAACATTATATATATCTTTTTGGGTAAAATGGGTGTGTTTTTAGGTTGCCATGGTTTTTTCACGGAAAAGACTGTGTTTAGGTTTGTTGCATGGGTATTAGAGAACCATCAGATTCATTTGAATGTTAAGAATGGGCCTGGGTTCCAAGGTTAAACTAGTTTTAACATGTTTATATTGGTTTGGTTAGTTAGTAATATCATTGAAAATCTTTTGGGAATGTTGAGAATGTGTTTTCAAAGGTGTTTCCTGCGGTGGGAGGTGTAGTGGGTCAAAATAGGATTTTATGAGTTTATATGCTTAATTGGAAGTGATATAAGATTATATTTCCATTGGATGATGAAACATGGGTATCATGGGATGTATGAGAATCATATAGTTTCATATTAGTGTCTCTAGGGTGATGAAGGGTGATCGATGAGGTTTCGGGGCTTGGTTTACAAGGTATTCAAAGGATGTGTGTCTAGAGTTTTAGGATGTAGTGAAGTTGTTTGAACATGACTTGTTTACCAATGATGGTCTGATGTATATCTGTTGATACTTATAGTGGGAAACAAGTATTATAGTGGGGATATTGTAATATCCTATATCCATTGATGTTTGGAATTTACATAAAGAATTTAAATTTTCATCTTTGGGGGTATAATTTCAAATTGGCTTTTGGTTTTCCAATTTAAGAGTTATAATTTAGAAATAGATGTATTATTTATAATTTTTGTGGGTCGTACATGAAATAGGGGTTTATGGGGGTGGGTGGGGTATCTTGGGGTGACCAGTGCTATCGTATATTTAGTTTTGTAACCATTGGCGAACTACAAGCTTTGGGTTGCTACTGTAGTGGTACCGTGACCACAAGGGGGCCACCGACTAGTCGGTTTCTAGTAAAGGCCAGAAAATTGTCTTATAAGATGGAAAATTTTCATTTTAACCCATTGAATTTTTAGAGATGGAATATTTCCCTCTCCCCCTTCCTTCTGTCACTTTACTTGAGGTTCTTCCCCATATCCCTTTTTCATTGAACTTTTTTTATAGTGACGTTTGATGGTGACTCTTGGTGATTAAGGTTTTGTCATTATTTCGGATGGCCTCCATCGATATCCTCCCCTCTTTCCCCCATGTATCACCATCTATATTTTATCTTTTTTACATGATTCTAATAAAACATATAAGAATTAGTTTATTCTCATGGTTCATCTACACTACCTAGGAAGAGGACATCTCATAATGATGTCTGTATGTAGTGGATCATTGATTTTGTGAAGGTATTTTTTTCATGAATTTTTATATGAATTTATTTAAATTTAATTAATTCAAGGATGGTAGTTTTCCACGTTATTAGGTATTTGGATCCTTTTGAGGCCAGATGTCTGTTAGGGTCCCACTAATTGTTGTTGGTTGTGGTTATGGTGTCCCAAGAACCCCGATTGATTTTTCCGAAGGATATGCCTATTAAAGATTTATTTTTTTAATTGAGAATAAGTTTTTGGATAAATTCAAATGGTTTTTTCGTGTGATTTAGGGAATCAGGTGAGTTTTTAATTTCCATTGGAATATGGATGTGATTGGGAAATTATTAGTTATTTTTTGCAGTAGCTAATGGTATACTAGTTGAAAACTGAAATCTTTAAAGAGGTAGGTGATATTGCACAATTGTCCTATGGTATTATGCATGCATAGAAATGATAAATTAATGTTTTTTCACTCCACTAAGAGAATTTACATTAATAAATGATGATTTAATTGTTTAATATAAATTAATATTTCTAATAAAAAATGAATTTCCTTCTTAAACAAAAAATCCCTCAGTTAGTCTGTACAGTGTTCTGAGGCCCTCATGGAACTTAGGAACTGGCTAGGATGCCTCGACCACCTTTTTCTAAAGCCCTTGATTGTTATGATATTATGTATATCGTACTAACCATAATGTACATAATCAATATGTCTTATAATGAACATGATGTTGAGTCCCAATTATTCAAAACCATTAGTTACATCTTGGTAGAGGTTGATGTAAGCTTTGATGAATGTCATGAACCAAATTTTTTAGCAATCAAAACCAGCACCAAACATAGCTTGTGGCAAGGTACGAAGGGTGTTCCCAATCCCCATGGGTTGGCACCAGTGTCCAGGTATCATAAAATTAAAATTGGGAACAATTTTCCAAATTTTATAAACATACAATGACAAAAAAAATCCAATAAAACCAATCGGGATTTGTCAAACAAAACCATATTTTAAGAAACATCAGAACTAAATTACATTGTATAAAAAATATCAAAGACTATAAAAAATAATTAAAACCAAAAATGATATCCCAAGAACCTCCAAAAGGTAAGAGGAACTGCCCGCAAGATATCTCCACAACACTACATCATGATGGACCGCTAAAAAATAGCAAGGTCTACTTACAACCAAAGGTGTAAGTAGGGTGCGAGCCAAATCCAAAGAGAATACCACTACTAAGAGATTCCATATGATAAACATTCCAATACAAAAAAATGAATTTTTTCAAAACATGAAATGCTAGTATCAATCTCTAAAATATGCAACTTCAAATAAAAATAGTTTTCATGTGGGCTATTTTAATTAATAAATAGTATTAAATAAAATACCAAATCTACTGAATTTTCCATCCAATCATACCATATGTCGACATTAAGCATAAATCAACATATGAGCACCATCAACCTGAAATAACCTCTAGGCACAAGCTCATTGTGGGTCATAGGTACCTCGTATCTCAGTGAAAATAACCATCATAATATCTATTCTTGTGCATACGAGCCACTAGTAATGATCATACCCACAACCTAGTTACCCCCATAATAATCGTCATCATAGTTTAGTTAGTGTTGCCAATGTCAAACTGTCTACATGAAACTGAGGCCAAACCCAATGGGATCACTGGCATACTAGTACACGTCCACCAACCACGATACTCGGGTTTCCCTCTTGTGCTCAAACAAGTTGAAAAAGCCATGAAATATAATTTTCACAAGAAAATACCACTTCAACATCACACATTAACCATGATACCCACATGTACGTCACAAAAGTCACATAATTCCCTTTTTCTTTCAAATTAATTTTGAAATCAAACTCAAACAAAAATATCCCACACACATTTCTCAAATCTTTCACAATTAAAAAAACTCTTTAACAATTTTATAAAATCATTCCGAGATTAAAAAAACCTATAACAGCTCACAAACATATTACATAATACCCTTTTCACCTTCAAATTCATTTTATCATTACACACAGACAAAACAGTCCATAAACATGTCTCGTACTTATGTCACAATTTAATAAATCACCTCGACAAATTACATAACATTCTAAAAAAATTTGGATCACAACTGACCACTTTATCTATTAAAAATACATTTTATGATCATACACCCACCAAAATAGTACATAAACATCCTTTTCACACATTTTTTACCTCATTAAACCATTTAGAATGTTTCATAAAACACTTTCAATAAGCATGATAAGGTTTTGAACCTAAAACCCATTCAAAAAATCCTCCTTTAAATCGAAAACCACACCAATAACCTACCAAAGCAGAATTGGAATCCAAAACAACATTTAATAAACCACTTTCATATTTTATAATATAAACCCAATGATTACCACAAGAGTTGCACATGAAAAACCCCCATTTTGAATCAAAAGTGCTACTATAAAATTAACCACTTAACAAAACCCATAAAAAATGGTTTTCACACAATAAAAATAATATGAGGAACATTTAACAAAATTAAATCAATCAAGATAACTCTTATAAAATTATTAAACATAGAATCACCTTCCAAAAGTGTCGAAACCCTAAAATCTTGGTGTGAAACATCAACTGAACCACCACTGCACTACAATGAAGTGAAAGGGAACCTAAAACCACATGATTCCACCCAAAAGACAAGAAGTTAAACCCTTGTTATGTTTCCAAACTTCTGGAGATGAGGAACTTCAAGAAAAGTGGAAATAAAACAAAAGTAAGATGAAAGAAACGAAAGAGGAATCACTTACCTTGAAGAATCTTGATGTTTTCCCACTAAAAACCCTATCATCGATGGGTTCCATGGGAGATTGAGGGAGCTAGGAGACATCTTATTGCTACTAGGGTTGAATGGGGGAAGAATGGGGTCAATTATGTTTATTTTTGGAATGGGAAATTTAAATGTAAAATTATTTTTAATGACATGGACACCTTGCACGGTTTAGTGACATAGTTTAGTAAACCGTGCGGCCAAACTGTGCGGCCCATTCTGGACACCGAAAAATTATTGTTTTGTCACCAATTTCAGGGGGTCTAAGGGGGAACCCAAGGGGAAAATATAGTCTAAGGAAGGGGGAGAAGAATTAAAAAAATCACTCTTTTCACCTCAAAACTCATCTAACTGAAGGGTACAAACCACCTCAATAACTTACCCCACTTGTGGTACCATGGGGAGTTTCACTAATCCAACTCCAAAACACAAAACTGTCACACTATCCCTTTGAAAAAATAGGAGACCAATTACCATCAAATACCCCGGAGACTATGGTCATAGATCAATTATACAAGAGGAACAAAAGTTTTAAACCCAAAACACCCGGAACCCAATAGAAATCTAAGAACCAAAATAGGATTTGAAACAAATCATGGAATTAAAGATTTGGGAATGAAAATTCTCCCCAAAATAAATCGTTCCACCCTTTGAAATCTATATTAAGACCAAAATAAAAAACCAAACCTAACTAATAAACCAATATGTTCTCCTTTTCTAAGTTTCATCCACCCCCAAAGGCCAAAACACCTCTAGTGATCAATTAAGGAAGGAATACTCTCACAAACCAAACATACACCACATTCCTAAAATGATCAAGTACATTCAGAATTTATCCCAAAATAAAATTTCTCAAACACCATTGTAAAAATATTCATGCAATTTACCTGAACAATCAACAACATCAGATAAGTTTATAATTACTATGCTTTAACTAAACCATTGGTCACCCTCCAATCCCAACGTTTACCCAAGGAAGATATTGTTAGTTAGATAGATATGAATGAGACTACCCACCGCCAAGGCAAGACCACATAAAAATCTGAGTTAGTAGCATGGGGAGACACAAATGGGCTCCCCACCATAAGAGAGAACCTAAATTTGTCATGAGACAGAATGAGGAACCCGATAGGGGTGTCCCGAACAGACTCCCTAGTACAAGGGGTAGACATCCATTAGTACTTTACAAAAAGAACATAAATAAGACTCATAGTGGGTCTCCCTATCATAATTACCAACCATATTAACATAACATCACATGATGTCACAAAAAGACCCCAAAATTTAAGTAGTCAGGACGACCACACGGTTAGTCTAAACAGTTTGGAAAACCATACACTAACCATGGGGATAATTCTTTCTTCCTTCTACATGGAACATGGTCACTAATAATCATGAAAAAAAATTCCCATCCTGTCTATCTAAATTTCCAACCATACTCCAAAATATAAATCTAATCCAAAGAGTGAATGAATGACATTGGGTGATAACCTGGGCACGAGGCCCTCCAACTCTTTCCACTGAATGGGAACAATAGAAGAAATAGGATGAAACTAGAGTTTTAAACTTTTCCAATCCTTAATATAGTGGATAGGAAATTGTACAAGGGTTTGAACGGCCTTGGGATTTCACCTAAATACATTCCATCTTCACATCAAGAATTATGGCTAAATTTGAAATGATTGAAGCATCTTTGGACTCGTAGTTAGGATTTGGAAACCCCTTGAATGGAACTTATTCTTTTCAGTGCCATGCAAACTATACCCTAATCCCAGATTGAATCAAGAAGACATAAAACATTCCAAAATCACTCTAAAAAATCTTAAAATTTCACTAAAACCAGGCCTTTTAAGATACACACACATAAACCCTTGTTTCTTTGGGTGAAAAACAACATAAGGAAAGGAAACATGTAAAGTCATTCCTCCATAACATAATATTTTGATGTTTTTAAAAGGGAGACATACTCCCAACATAATAGAGACTCTTAGAGGATTGAATTACCTTAACCTTTACAGTCAAAATAGCACACAACATCACAAGGTGTCACTGAACCTAACCATTGCGACTGATAGAAACAATACATTAAGGGGGGCCTTATCCAACATCCCCAAGCACCACACAATTTCATAAAGTGGCCATAATAGCCTCTCATGACCATATTTCCCACAATGGTGGTTTAACGTGAACTTATTCATCAAAGAGACTAAAGAAGGACCCAAATTTCCTATTAGACAGAATCAAGATACTCATCCACACTAACAACCCTAGACCACTTCCACCTTCGACGGATCATGTAACTCCAGAAACTAATGTCTCTTTCAACCTTCCTTGAGCACTCTCCCACTATAATAGGATCCTATAAACCAATAAAGAAAAAGGTGTAAACTCAATATCTAATTCTCAATAAAAATTTCCATTATATTGATTAACTAGAGGGTCTTCCAAAAGCGAAACAATCTAGGGTGCACTTCAGTCGTACACTAACCCATAATGGGGGCATACCTTATTCGACGAGAGAACCCAAGGACCCAACCAACCTGGCCCATTGGTCAAGACATGCCACAAACAAGATCTAAACACATAAAGGGATCCACTATGAAGGAATCCCAAAACATTTCTCAGAAGAGACCAATAACCAGCCCTTCAACCTAGCTTGCTAACCAAACACAAACCCAACACATCATTCAAACAAGAGGTGTTCTTGGACTCAAAACATTCCACAACAACAACATTTCCAAAAAAACATAATACACACCATCCCAAACCAATCATCAATAAATTATGTTTTACTTTAAAATTATTTATTTGAAAAAAATGGTTCAGTGGTTAGCATACCTACCAATTGTACCTTATGGTCCTCACACATGCATGTTTCCATGCCACAGTGGGTACCCTCCTCCTATCTATCTCAACAGTCATCAATACATGCCATCAACCATCCATAATAGCATATAACCCCATGCATGTGGTCTCTCAAGAAAATATTAATGTTAAAAACAAAAAATCCTTCCCACTTTTCAAAACCATAACAGTCAACCGATACTTCATTTTTCTCAAGACAGCTATCCACAAAATCCAAATTCTGATTTAAATCTTACAAAACATTTCAAAAAGGAACAAAAATTTTGATAAGAACACACTTTCAAGTCACTCACATCAATTCCAAAAAATATCATCCCATTAAAACACCTTTCAGCTAATTAGATAACTCATTTGGAAACACATTTTTTCAACATACTCTAATATAGTTCCTGCTCTCAAAATAGGTGTAAAACAACTGTGTTCCCTTTAAAAATATTTCAGAAAATTCAGTTCCCAAATTTTTCAAATCAAACCATTACGTATTTATTTGAAAAAAAATCACAAAAACATAACACTTCTTAAAACCTTGACATTTTTTTCTTTAAAACCGAAAATCTAAAATTTCGAAAATAAAGAACATAAGACAATGTGAGGAGAAACTAGTTTTGGTTGGTGACTTAAACATATGTTTGGAGGCCATATGCCAATCACGTCACCACAACAGAAAGTGTTCTAGGAAAATATTCCCGGCTCCACATGGATTTCCAGGCCTTGCGATCTCAGTGAGACCATAATCCTTACTCTCTTTTAATCTCACCAAATCATCATCAATCCATGAAAACAAAAGGACTTGGATAAATCATGACGTCCCATGGAAACATGAATCCTATCATGAGGTTTTCTAGCCAGAAACACTACCCATAATAGGAATTTCATGTTCCGACAATCCTAGATCTAGAATATTTGGACTCCTCACCAGATAACATAACCCAAAGAGAGACAGCCTCCTATGATACCATTTTGTCCTGAACTGGATATGGTCTCTATCAAAACTGGCACCAAACCTAGCCTGTGGCAAGAGCCAAATGGATTTATTGATCCCCACATGCTAGAACAAGATCCCAGGTATCATAAAATGAAAATTGTTAATGATTCACCAGAGTTTATAAACATACAATGACAAAATAAAATCCAATAAAACCATTCTGGATTTTTCTAACAATACAATCCCTTACAAAATTTCAGAACTAAATTACATGGTTTAAAAAATCATAAAGACTATAAAAATTGAATAAAACCAAAACAAATAGCCCAAGAACTGCCACGTGGCAAGAGTAACTACCCTCAAGCAATCTCCACAGCAGTACATCACAACAGACCCCTACATAGACCTGTACCATTGGCACAAAAGATGTACCCAAACATACGATAAAAATAAGCAATCCTACTTACACCCAAAGGTGTATGTGTGGTGTGATCCAAATACCAATAGGATACTACCACTAAGAAATTCTATGTGATAAACATTCAGAGATAAATATCATGTACGTTTTCATAAAATGAAATGTTAGTAACAATTTCTAAAAGATGCAAATTTATATAAGAATAGTTTTCAAGTGACCTATTTTAAAGAACCAACACTTTTAAATAAAATACCAAATCTACTTAATTTTCCATCCAAACATACCAGACATTGATGGTAAAAATAAATCACCCAATGAGCACAAGCAATGGAAAATAAGCCCAAGTCACTACCTCGTTGTGGCTCCTAGGTACCTCGTATCTCGGTGAATGTATCTGTCAGAATATCCATTATCGTGAACACGATCCACAAGTAGATATCATATCTATAACCTAGTGGTCCCCCATAATCATAATCATCACCATAGTTTGTTTAGTGTCATCAACGTCAAACTTTCTACATGAATCTGAGGCCAAACCCCATGAGATCACTAGCATACTAGTAGATGTCCACCCACCTAGATTTCATGGTTTCCCTCTTGTTCTCAAAAAATTTCAACATGACATGAATATTAATTTCAACACAAAAATACCTCTTCCAAATCCCAAATTCACCAAATATCCCACATGTATATCACACAAGGCACATAATCCCCTTTTTCATTCAAATTTATTTTGAAATCATACTCACACCAAAATAGCCCACTCACATTTTGCATATATTTCACAATTCAAAAAATCCTTTAAAAATTTTATAAAATCTTTTCAATATTATAAACATCACATAACAGCCCAATGACATGTTACATAATACCATTTTAACTTTCCAATTCATTTTATCATCACAGTCACATGAAACAGTCCAGAAACATGTTTTTCACCAACATCACAATTTAATAAGATACCTCGACAAATTTAAAAACATTCTCAAAATGATTGACAGCACAAATGACCACTTTATCTTCAAAAAACTAATTTTAGTAACATATACCAACAAAAATAGTACATAAACATCCTTTTCACACAATTTTTAATTCATTAAACCATTTATAATTTTTATAGAACACTTTCAAAAATCATAATATGGTTTTTCATATAAAACCCATTCCAAAAAAAACTTTTATTCCTAAAAGCACCCTATTACCCTACCAAAGAAGTATTTTCATCCCAAACAAAATTTAATTAACCACATGAATAATTTATAAAATCAACCCAATGATTACTCCAAGATTTACCCATAAAAATACCCAATTTGAAACAAAAGTGAAACTATAAAAGTAACAGCTTAACAAACTCCATAAAAACGGTTTCTTCACAATGCAGAGCATATAAGGAACATTAAAAATAATTAAACCAATCATACTAACACATAAAATAATTATTACACATGGAATCACCTACCAAAAGTGTCAAAACCCCTAAATCATAGTGTGAAATATCAACCGCACCACCGCCGCACCATAAGGAAGAGAAAGGAATCCTAAAACCCCATGATTCCACCATAAAGACAATAATATAAAACCTAGGTATGAACCCTATATTTTAGACATCATTAAGTTCAAATAAGTGGAAAGGAACCCAAATAAAGATGTAAAAAATGAAGAGGAATCACATAACTTGAATAATCTTGAAGTTTTCCCACCAAAAACCCCATCAATGATGGGTTTCATAGAGCTTGAGAGAGCTTGGAGACCTCCAATAGCTGCTAGGGTCAAATGCGGGAAGAATGCGGAAAATTTTGTTTATTTTTGGGGAGAAATTTGAATTCCAAAATTATTATTGATGACTGAGACACCTTGCATAGTTTGGCGGCATGGTTTAGTAAAGCATGCGGTCAAACCATGCGCCATATTCTGGCCACCCAAAAAGTAATGTTTTATATACGGTCTTTATTTGGAATGATGTTTTAACTATGGAAATATTGATGAATTTGTATACTCTACTCTATGAAGATATTGTCATGGATTATTGTAGTTGTACTAAATCTATGTATAAATAATGATTTTTACTTGCAGTTATGAGCGAGGCCTATTATATCCAATCGATTCATCGACAAGTCTCATGAGATAAATCTGTTGGGGACAAACACTTTGAGTTTGTTTCCAAAAAATAATATGGGTTTCTACACATATACATAAACTATTTTGATGGTATAGTGGTATCATGTGATAGATACATGACATCCAGTTAATAAGAATTCACTCTAATCATTTTCAAGTATTATTATGCTTGAGGTTTTCACTATGACAAAATCTATGGACGAGGTTTTATTATCAGTTTCCTAATGGCATGTGTTTTTCATATATTCACTGAGACATTTTGACTATGCCAATTTTATTTTGATTAAATTATTATTGATTAATGATTCCTCTAATTTAAACCCTTAATTTCTATTTGATGTCACCCATTTCATTTTATTACCTTCAATGGGTTATGAAGAGGAGACTATTTATTTGTTCTCGTGGATGCAGTTTTGTATTTTTTGTTATTTGTTGTATTTTGTTTCCTTTACCAGTGTAATATGAGTTACATTTATGTTTGTAGTTTCTTCGAGACTAATAAACTTATCATTCCATAGGTATATCATTCCTCCTATTCATACCAAGGTATAACTAATGCACCAGCTCTGGGATTTTGGGGTTGGGGTTTTACAGTTGGTATCAGAGGAAGTTTAGTAGAAAACATGGAAACTAGATTTGGAAATGTCGATTAGAGAAAAAATACCTAAGGAATTATTTAAGGATAAACATACAATAACATCCTATAATTTTTGTAAGTAATAGATTATGTGGGTGTTTCTAGAAAATACATCCTTGTCTAGATATAAACAAGAAGAGGTGGGTATGTCACAGATGTAACTATGAGTGAAAACTCTTACAAGGAGTTTCGGCCTTGCCATAGAGTATACTTTTACATGACAATGTTTCTTACTATACTCTTAGTTTGACACTCTTAGGGATATTCTTAGGATAATTCCCATTTTCATTATAATCCATTATGAAGTATTTGAATGTATTTTTTTCTTCAAAGAAACCATGTTTTTTGGGATTATCTTTGCATATAATTTCAATTTATGTTAAGTAATTTCTATTTGAGATTGTAAATTATGATTCATAACCTAATCTAGTGTATGACATTATTTATAAATGGTTCCTAATGGAAGAATGAGAATAAATACTCATGGACAATATAGGGATTTCCCCCACTGAGAAATTCAACACAGTTAATGTTGGAGTAGATTGTATCATGACCATATTGGGAAAACATACTTAGATTATGACAAATAATCATGCTACACCTATATTGGATCGTTGCATGCAGCAGAATCCCCAATCTTTTAGTAGGGATACTAATCCACAGGTATATGAACAGTGGATCAAGTCCCTTGAAAATATATTCATGGTGTTAAGATGCAATGAAAATGAAAAGGTTGTGATGGCAGTATATGGTCTCAAAGGTGACATTGATCAATTATAGTTCTTTATACGAAATACAACAAAAGGAGAAGAAATAAAATATATGGAATTGATAACTTTTTTGGAAATATTATTCCATAATTATTTACCTTACGAGCAACAATCCAAAATGAATAGGAAATCCATTGGCATAAAGTAAATGGAAGAAGACAGTGTTAAAAAGTATGAGGATGCCTTTCCAAGACTATCCAGGTATGACATAGATTTCATACATGAATCATAAGAAAATATTGATCATTTATTTCAAGGTCTTAATATAAGTCATATAAGGGCGCTTTCTTCTCAAAAGTTTTCAATATATGATGAAATTGTATTAAGTGCCTTCAAAATAAAGAAGTAATTTTCTAAAAAAAATTGTTTATGTGAAACCAAGATAAGAATTGGTACTCTGATAACCATGGAAAATGTAACTTTCCAAAGAAGAATAAGGGAATGAAGCAATTTCCATTATGTGATAACTATGGAAATAATCATCCTATAAATTTCTTGAGAGTCATAGGAGTCTACTATAAGTGGGTAGAAAAGGGTCATCGATCTAATGAATGAAAGGGGAACAAACAAGTCGATGATTTTCAATTATACAATTTTAGATATATGGGACATTATGACAATTAGTGTCCTAAGAGCCAAATAAACTTACCTCAAAAAGGCCACAAAAGCAAGGGAAAGATTATGGGATTACAACCATGGAGGTTGAAGTCCCTAATGATGTTGTGAAAGGTACATTAATTATTTCCTCAAACATAGCCAATGCATTATTTGATTCTGGATCATCCAATTCATTTATATATTCCTAGTTTTACAAGAAAATTAGACATTCCCAATTTAATTTAATAAAGTATTTTTCAATCAAAACTCCTAGGGGATGTATCATTGCAACAAATGAGTGTCGATCAGTACCCCTCATGATGCATAAACATTTTTTAGTTTCTAAACATATCATCATACCAATTATTGAATTTTATATAATTCTTGGTATGAATTAGATGTAAAATATGATGTGGAAGATATATTGCAAGAATAAAGAAGTTATAGTTTTTGAAAATGGTGTAGAATCCATTATATTTAGAGAAGAAACATCTCTGTCAGATTCTTATCTTGGTCCACCCCAATTAGTACTACTGAATGCAATTCTTGGAGTGGAAGAGAACCCAATATCCATGGGTGGGTGAAGAAATATTCAAATTCATGATGTACATAAAGTGAAAGAATACATTGACGTATTTCTAAAGGATTTTCCTAGACATCCTCTAGAGCTGTAAGTTGAGCTCTCTACTGATTTAATTCCTGGTGCAAGACCTATATCCAAGACTCCCTATAGAATGGCCATTGTGGAATTAGTTGAGCTAAAAACAACAATCATAGGACTTTATTGACAAATTATTTATTCTACTTAGTTTTTTCCCATGGGGATCCCATGTCCTCTTGGTTAAAAATATAGATATATCCATGAGGTTATGAATTGATTATTGGAAATAAATTCTATTACAATAAAAAAAATATCATATTCAATGAATTGATAATTTATTTGATCAACTTAATAGAGAACAATTTTTTTCAAAGATTGATCTTCGATTTGGATATCATCAACTGTGCTTGAGGAAAGAAGATATTCCAAAGAAATATGTTTTAACTGGGTATGGGCATTACGAGTTTATAGTGATGTGTTTTAGACTAACTAATGCACCATCTATTTTCATAGATATAATGAATAGAGTTTCCAATGAATATCTTGATTATATTATTGTGGTATTTATGGAAGATATCATGGTACACTCTAAATTCTATGAATACCATGATAATATCTTGTAGATTATCCTAGAAACTCATAGATGAAATGAATTATATGGGAGGTTTATAATGTATAAATTTTGGCTTCAATCAGTTTCTTTTATTGGCCATATTTTCTCTAAGGATTTAATTATAGTTGATCTTGTAAATAAAAAGGAAATACAAGAATGTCCCACTCCAATTAACATACCCGTGGTACGTAGTTTTATTTTCATAAAAGGTTATTATCGGTGTTTTTTTCGAATTTCACCTGGTTGGCTAACCTACTAACCAAGATCACCTATAAAGGGGTTTAGCTTGTATGGATGAAAAAATGTACAAAATACATTAAATAATTGAAAAAATGATTGGCAAATTCTCTAATTCTGAATCTACAATAGGGAAATGATGGATTTGCGATATACAGTGATACATCAGAGAATAGACTGGGTTGCGTCCTTATGAAAACTGATAAAGTTATTTCTTATGCATCAAGGTAGTTAAAGAGACCTGAGAAAAATTACCAATCTCATGATCTTGAGTTAGCAGTCATAATCATTTCTCTGAAAATATGGAGACATTATCTCTACGGTTAAAGATGTTAGATATATATAGATCACAAGAGTTTGAAATAAATTTTTACACAGAAATAACTCAACACGAGGCAAATTATATGGCTGAGTTACTCAAATCTTATGATTATTCAATACACTACCACCTAGGAATGGCACATGAGGTGGTAGATGCATTAAAAATGAAATATCATGGACTTATTAACCAAATGAGGATTGAGAGAGACCCTATATTTATGGTTATACTAAATATGGATATAGGAAATTTTACAGAAAGGGAAAAATGTTTCCTCATTCAAGTTACTATTAAATCATCTTTACCAGACATCATAAAAATCTCTTAATCTGATGATGAGAATATACCTACAAAATTTAATGCTATTAAGAATGGTAGATTGGAAAAATCATGTATAAGAAAGGAGTTATAAAATTTGGGAAGAGTTTATGCATTACATCAATACCTAATAAAACAATGAACTATTAGATGATGCTCATAAATAAAATTTCTTTACAAAACATGGTATCATAATGATGTATAGAGATATGAAGGATCATTTTTTGGGGATAATATAAAGTGAGAAATTTCAGACTATGTATCAAGGTGTCTAGATTTTCAACATATGAAGGGTGAGAGACAACATCCTAGAGGGGTGATGTAACCTCAAACTATTCTTATGTGGAAGTGGGATGACATTACGATCAATTTTTGTCATAGGACTATTGAGGACACCTAGAAGGAATTATGCAATATGGGTAATTGTTGATCGTCACACAAAATTAGTAAATTTCTAGGCTATAAGAGAGGATTTACCACTTGAGATCCTAAAAAGACATTATATTAATAAATTCGTAAGACTCCATGGTGAACCTCTTTAAATTTCTTCCAATAGAGATCCCCAATTTACATCAAAAATTTTGAAAATTCTTTAGATACTGAGCTTCATATGAGTACTGCTTATCACCCCCAAACATACGAATAGTCTGAAAGAAGTTCTAAAAGATTGGAAGACATGTTGATATCATGATCTCTTGACATTCAAGGTTTGTGGGATCAATACTTTCCTTTAGTAAATTTTGCTACAATAATAGTTTCCATTCAAGCATTCAAATGGCTCCATATAAAGCATTATATGGTAATTCTTGTTGAACTCCAACTATTTGGGATGATTTTGGTGATCGAAAACTTTTAGGAACAGAACATATTGAAGAGACAATTATAAAGGGAAAGAAAATTCAGTATAATATTAATGAAACCCAAAAAAGGAAAAGAGTTATGCAAACAACCAGAGAAAGGATTTTGATTTTAAAGTAGGATATCATGTCTTTCATAGAGTATCTTAATGGAAGTGTGTATTAAGGTTCAGTAAGAAATGGAAACTGTCCCCCAGATAAACCAGACTTTTTGAAATTTAGGAAAGTGTCGAAGTTGTAACATATCATTTAGCAATGCCAAAAAGTCTCACCAATGTTCATAATGTGTTCCATGTATCATTGTTAAAGAAATACATGACTAGCCCAACTCATGTACTTACCTATGAATAAATAGAACTGGAACAAGATTTTTCAAACAGTAAAGAGCCTATTGAGATTCTGGACACATGGGAGAAAGTATTGAGAAATCAGACAAATTTTCTAGTAATGGATCCTTAGAGAAACCATAAGATAGAGGAAGCTATATGGGAACCTAATTATGTTCTGAAGAATAACTACCCACATATTTTTGAAGCTCTTTATACATGAAAAGTTTGCAAGGGAAAAATTTTTGAAGGTGGGAATAATATAACACCCAAAACATTTTATGTTCCCTTTCTCTTAAATACATTATATTAATTACATAGATTATATTTTATAAATCACTGATTTTATTTGAAACAAAACATGGTTATTTTGTAGATAGTTATAACCTATCCATTAAACATTAATTTTCCACTTCTATTGATTGATTTTCGAATAAAGAACATACAGGGTTGCGATTAGGGTGATATTTGGAGTCTGATTGAATCAACATAATTTTCATTGAATAGTAACTTACCCTTATGAATTGTAAATTACCCTTATAAATATTAAATTAACATTATGAATAATAATATGACTCTTAATAATGGTAACCATACCCATGAAAATTTAAATTCTATTTAGGCACTTTAAAAATAAAGATGAATATTTTCAGTGTTTGTATTTTCGATTAAATAATGATTATAATTAAAAACTCAATTTTTTATATTTAGAAAATTATTTTAAAATATTGTATTAATTTTTTTATTATACATGTCTAAAAATGGTTAGGGTGAATTTTTGGTATTTCTATGAAATACATGAATTTTGGTGAATAATTAAATACAGTAGTTTACCGTATAAATACATTATAGTTTAAATGAAAAATTCCTAGAATAATGAAGGGATGTAATCACTAAAATATCAAACTCACATTTAATTATTACTATTATAGATCATGGAATACTCACTATTTCTTGTCTTGTGATGAAATAATAAGTTAATGATTATAATATTAAGAAAACCGTCATCTCCTCCACTTTATAAACCACCCCTCACCCCCTCTTCCTCCCACACCTCTCAGGATTCAATTATTGCCTAAATTATTATAAATTATCTCCTTAATCTCCTCCCCCATGTCCAAGACCTTCTAGTCTCAACAAAAGGCTAAATACAAAGGCCTTAAGAAGATTCTCAAGGAAGAGTACTCAAGAGGTGAACCTCTCTTCCCTTTTCTTTCAAAATATTTTACCGGTTCCATTCTTTTGTTGCTCTCTCCTCACCTCCCCACATCCAATTGATATTATAATTCCACTATCTTAGATGTGATGGAGTTTTATTTTTCTAATGGATTTTTCAACATCATCTGTCTTTTCCCCCACTTCTTAAAATAAAAATGAAAATATCGTCTGAGATATGTTAATTTATCACATTCAAGGACGACAGGTTTTCTATTTCTTTTAATATATTCAAGAATAGTAATGAATCCTTTTTAATGTTTAAAAAAAATCATAATCTATGTATTTTACCTTATTAAATGTTATTTAATCCTTGGACAAACATAATATTAAATAATAATACAAAACAATGTCATTATGAACAAAACCTCCTTGTTAATCCAAGCGTTTGTAATTAACTTTTAACTAATAAGTCATCCTCATGGTTTATAACCCAAAATAATTATAAGATGTTTTATATCTATTTAATTTGACAAATAATATATTAACTATTCTGCATGTTTGACCACATTTCGAACGAACTTCCACTCATGAATACAGGTAAACTGATCCCGAAAGTGAAGGAAGAAAATGATTGCAAAACAATAAAATTTAACCTCTTAAACCCATAAAAAAGGGAATGAATGAACCTAATAAGGTTATAATAAATTAATTAAAAGGTTATGATGTTATGTAATTATTAATTAATGAAGATAAATTTGATTATTCAGGCCATTGTTTGACACTTATTTCATGCATGTGGTGTATTGTATACTTCGATTCGATATATATTATCATGATTCTCTTTATATTCAAGGTATTTTATGATTCAATTGGTTGTTATTAATTTTTTTACATATGACTTGATTGATTATAACCTGGTAAGGGACCTTGTCTCAAATTTCATTTCATTGAGACTTACTTGGTATTATTCACCTATTATTTCTTTTGTGGTGAACCCACTGGACACATGAGATCATTTTTCATTGAAAATTATAAATTTATTATATATTCATATTCTGGTTTCATTTATATTGTTATTTTCTTAAGTCGTATACCCTTTTGGAAACAGTGTTTATTTGGAATGTTGTTTTACTATGGGAATGTTGATGAATTTTTATCCTCTAATCATTACGGATATTTTAAAGGCATGTTGTACTTGTATTAAATCTATGTATAAAAAATGAATTGGAAATTAAGTGACAGTTGGGGCCTTCTATATCCTATTGATGCATCGAAAGTTCTCATTAGACATATTAGTTGACAAAAAACCCTTCGAGTTTGTTTCCAAAAACCAAACATTTTCCACCCAAATAATTACACCGTTTTGACTATATAGTGGTATCGTGTTCTAGATACATGATATCCAATTAATAATCATTATCTTTAATCATTTTTTAGTTTTTTCTATACATGAGGTTTTTGGGATGACAAAATTTTTGGATGCAGTTTTATTATCAGTTTATTAATGGCCAGTGTTTTTCATTTATTCACCATTCCATTTTGACTATATGAATTTGATTATGATTCAATTATTGTTGATTTATGATTCCACTATTTGTAACCCTTACTTATTAATTGAGCTCACCCCTTTAATTTTTTTACCTTCAAAAAGGATATGAAGAGGAGACCATTTGTTGAGTTCTTGTGGATGTAGTGATTTAGTTTTTGTTATGTATTGTATATTGTTTCCTTACCTAGTGTAATATGAGTTTCATGTATGTATCTTGTTTTTTCAAGACTGCTAAACAGATCGTTCCTTCGGTATTTCATTCCTCTTAATCATGCCAATATAATTACTAAGGCACTGACTCCATGATTTTGGGTTTGTGGTGTAACAATTGGTATCGAAGGGAGTTTAGTAGCAAACATGGAAACTAGATTAGAAAATGTATATTAGGGAAAAAATCCCTAAGGTAGTGTGTGAGAGTAAACAAACAAGAATGTCCTGGAATTTTGTTAAGGAATATATTATGTGGATATTTTTATAATCTACATACCTATATGGATACAAACAATTGTAAGAATACATTGGCGTATTTCTTTAGGATTTACTCATAGTGTAAGAATAAATTAATTTATTTCCAGTAGCTTTACTGAATGCAATTATATGAGAGGAAGGCAACCCAATGTCTATGGGAGAGTAAATAAATCTTAAATTTTAATATGTACACCTAGTTCAAGAATAAATTTATGTATTTCTAGAGGATTTACCTAGACATCCTCCAGTTCAAGATGTTGAGTTCTCTATAGATTTAATTCATGGTGGAATACCTATATCCAATACTCCCTATATAATGGAAACTATGGAATTAGTAGAGCTAAAAAAATTGTGGAATTGAGTGAAAAAGGATTTATTCAACCTATTGTTTCTCCATGGGGAGCCCATATCCACTTTGTCAAGAAGAAGTATGGATCCATGAGGCTATGCATTGATTACATGGAAATCAATGCTATTACAGTAAAGAATAAGTATCCTCTATACTCAACTGGTGATTTATTTGATTATATTCATGGAGAACAATATTTTTAGAATATTCACCTTTGATCTTGATATTATCAGTTGTGTGTTAGGAAGGAATATATTCCAAAGGCAACATTTTGAACCAAGTATGGGCATTACTAGTTTACAGTGATGCCTTTTAGACTGACTAATGCTCCCTATATTTTCAGGGTTCTAATGAATAGAGTTATCAAGGAATATCATCATGACATTTTTATGGTATTTATTTATGATATCCTAGTATACTCCAAAATATATGGATTCCATTAGAATCACATGATAATTATTCGAGAAACTCTTAGAAGAAATGAATTATATGGGAGGTTTAGCACTTGTGAGTTTTGGATTCAATTATTTTCTTTCTTGGCCATATTGTTTCTAAGGAAGGATTATTAGTTGATCTTGTGAAGACAAAGGAAATCCCTGAATGGACCATGACAATGAACATAACTAAAGTACATAGATCTATAGGCTTAGCAGGTTACTATCGGTGTTTTATTTGGAATTTCGTCGGACAGGATAACCCGCTAACCAAGCTCACACATAAAGGGGTTAAGTTTTTATCGACAAAAAATATAAAGAATGCTTTGAATAATTTCAAATAAGGATGGTCAATGCTCCAATTCTTACTCTTCCATATAGAAATTATTGATTTGTGATATACAGTGATGCGTCAAAGAATGGACTGGGATGCGCCCTTATGAAAATTGATAATGTCATTGTTTAGGCATCAAGGTAGTTGAAGAGTCATGATAAAAATTACCCAACTCATGATCTTGATTTTGCATCCATAATCTTTTCAATGAAAATATGGAGAGATTATCTCTACGGTGAATGATATGAGATATAAATGGATCACAAGTGTTTGAAATACATTTTTACACAAAAAGAACTCAACCTAAGGAAAAGGTGATGGCTCGAGTGACTTAATGATTATGATTTTTCAATACACTACCACCTTGGAAGGACAAATAAGGTGGAATATGCATTATGTATGAAGGATCATGGAATTCTCACCCAAATGAGGATTGGGAGACAACCTATATTCATGAATCTACTAAAGATAGATATGTGAATCATTAAGGAAGGGGAAACAACATTCCTCTTCGAAATGATTTCTAAACCATCTTTAACAAAGAAGATAAAAAGCTCTCAATATTATGATGATAATCTACACAATAAATTTAATGATGTTAAGGATGGGAGATTGGAAGGCAACGTGTATAAGTAAGAAGTTATGAAATTCGGGAAGAGGTTATGTGTTACATCATTACTTGAGCTAAAAAAGGGATGTATTAGATGATCATCATAGCTCAAATTTCTCTATACACCCTGGTATCACAATGATGTATAAAGATATTAAGGTACATTTTTTAGGGATAATTGAAGTGATAAATTGAGGACTATCTGTCCAGGTGTCTAGTTTGTCAAAAAGTGAATACAGAGAGACAACATCCTTGAGGGGTCATGCAACCTCTACCTATTTATATGTGTAAGTGGGATGACATTACAATGGATTTTGTCATGGGTCTACTAAGGACACCTAGAAGGAATGATGCAATATGAATAATTATTGATTTTCTAAAAAAATCAGCACATTTCATTACTATAAGAGAGGATTTACCACTTGAGAACCTCATAAGACCTTATATTAATGAAATTGAAATACTTCATGGTTCACCTCTTTCAATTGTGTCCAATAGAGATCGCGGGTTTACATCAAAATTTTGGAAAAGAACCCATAAGGATTTGGATATTGAGATTCATATGAGTACAATATATCACCCCCAAACTGATAGGAAGTCTGAAAGGGATATTCAAGCACTAGAAGACTTGTTGATATCATGCACTCTTGACATTCAAGGTATGTGGGATCAATACTTGCCTTTGGTGTAATTTTCATACTATAATAGTTTCCTTTCTATCATTCAAATGGAGACATATAAATCATTATATGTTAAGAGATGTCAAACTCTGGGTTTTTTGGATGAAGTTGGCACGAAGAAACTTTTAGTCCCAAAACATATCAAAGAGACAACTGTAAAGGTAATGAAAATTCAGGCCCACAATAAAGAAGCCCAAAGTAGGAAAAAGTTTCATGCTGACAACTAGAGAAATAATTTGGATTTTCAAGTATGAGATCATGTATTTCTAATAGCATATCCATGGATGGGCATCATAAGGTTCGTTAAGAAAAGGAAATTGAGCCTCAGGTACAATGGACCATTTGAATTTCTAGAAAGGATCACAATTTTAGATTATCATCTAGCAATGCCGTAAAGTCTCTCCAAATTTCATAATGTGTTCCATGTGTCATTGTTAATGAAATATATTCTAGACCCAATGCATGTACTCACCTATAATGAAATAGAACTAGGACCTGGTTTTCCATACTTCGGTGATATCCTCTCTTATAAGAGGAAAAAAATATTCCTACCATCTCCCATTTGATGTTAGTGGTTGACACCATTGAATTTATCAATGTTGTAAGGATATTAGTGAAAGATTCATGAGAATTCTGGAGGATTATTAAAGATGAAGTGGCCAGCTTATCAACAATTCCAAGAGAAACCGCTTTATCTCGAGCATGTGTGCTTCTCACCGGTCCTGCTGGCTTTGTAATACTATGGACATGCAGCAAGAATATTTTCCTCTGGAATATCATGGTGGGCCTATATCTTCAGGGAGACTCTGATTTTGAGACTTTTATTATATCATGAGAAGAATCTTGGGAAGGTTGATTAATTTGATGAACTGATATCTATCCTTCATAGGCAGGATTTCTTTAGTTAACAGTGTTTTGGCAGCCATCTCCATCCATGCTATAGCTTCCCCTAACGTACCAAAGGAATCATCAACAACATTTATAGTATCCTAGATATATTTGTATAAGATGCTATCTCTGATGGTAAGTGGAATTGGGTGGTGTGGGAGAAGATGCTGAGGACAATACATGATGGGGGAATCAATGTGGGGTGCCTCAATTGCATGATACAATGCATTCATGCAAAAATTTCATGGGAAGTTATTGAGAAATTTATGCTTTTGGGGAAGTCAATTCCACACATTTGGATGGGTAACGTGGAAGCCACTGGAGGATAGACATCCCCTGTATGTGCTAAGATTCATCAGCTCATCTCTACACTCCAACAACATTCACACTGGATTGTTGGTGAAGGTTACATCCTGTTATGGGCTCACAATTGGGCATGTTCTATTATAATTTTTCATAGTTTTTCTACCCATTTGATCACCGTTAGGGAAGAGATCATATATCCTTCGTTCTGTCAGACAATTTTGAATGAGGAGAAGTGGTCCATATTCAACTCAACAATTATATGTTCAGATCCTGAAAAATCCATTTTCAGTCTTTCCATATATGAGGCCTTTACTATTAGGGAATTTTAGAGGATCCAGTATGAGCAGAAGCATCCCGTAAACTGGAATGATACGGTTTGGTGCAACAGAATTCTTTCAAAGTAAAATTTTCTAACCTAGAGAATAAGGTGACAGCGGTGGAAACAAATGAAAATTTCAAGAAAGTGGGTAAAAAATGGGCTCTCATTGTCACTACTATTGACTACCATGGGAGGAAAGTATGTTCCATCTATTTTTTGAAGGCGACTGGGATCAGGCAGTCTGGTCTTTCTTTGGTGGCCTCGATATATCTATGGATCATGCCCAAGATGAAGATTGTATCCTGGATAGGTGGTTTCTTGGGAATATGGAGGAGGTTCTCAGATGAGAGGGGATGTCCATCATCTTTAGCAGTGTCTTCTAGTTCCTGTGGTAGGCTAAAACGAAGCTAGGTATGAGGGTACCAATCCAACTTCATGTAGTATCATAGTGTGTGTAAGGAACCTGTTGATCGACATGTCAACCCTCTTCAAAGATGGCTGATATTATCCATTGAGAAAAATTCTCAATATTTAATCCATTTTATCCCAGGTCTCCAGCAATAACCTAGAGGGTCACTGGGTCTATCTGCACCCCCCTAAAGAATGATATAAGCTTAATATAGATGGTTCATGCATTCTAGGTAGAATGAAAGGTGGGGGCATGGTGCAGGGAACTTGGGGGCATGGGGGAGGAAGTCATTCTGGCCTTCACTGAGATGTATGGCAATAGAGACCCTCTTCCAGATGAGGCAAGAGAAATCCTAACAAGTTTGTCCCTTTGAAATCAGAAGAACCCTGAGATATCCCAAGTGGAGACTAAAATCTTTGATCCTCACTGACTCTCTTCATGGGAGACATGTTGCCCCCTAGTCAATATCACATATGGTCGGAGTGTGAAAAAAAATATTCTCAATAATAATATCTAGGTAGCTCGCACATTGAGTGAGTGGAACAAGGTGATGGATCATCTCCCCTCCATAGTCGAACAAAGGTTAGATATTTTCCCCAACACCCATCCATTCATTCCCGAGGGAGCTAAACTGATTAGAGGAGATCCTCTAGGTATCCATTATTTTAGACACCTGTAGGATTTTATCTCATCCTTATCACCCTTCTCACCCTCATGATCTATTTATCCTCTTTCCTATTTGATTATTATTAATTTAAAAAAATTGTTGGATGGATAAAGAGCCTATCGACATTCTTGACACAAGGGAGGAGGTATTGAGAAATCAGAAAACTCCTCTAATCAAGGTTCTTTGGACAAACCATAAAATGGATGAAGAAACATGGAAACCTGAGGATGTTATGAATAAGATCGACCCACATCTTTTTCAAGGTCTATATACATAAAAAAGTTCTGAGGATGAAATTTCCGAATGTGGGAATAATATAACACCCCGGACATTTTATGGTATGTTTATATTAAATACATTTTATTCATTAGATATCCTATATTTCAAAATGCAATGAGTTTCTTTCAAATAAAACATTGTTATTTTGGACATAGTCATGACCTATCCATTAAAATATATTCTTTACTTCATTGGTATAAATTTTGATAAACGGACATACACAGTTGCGATTACGATGATATTTGGAGTCTGATAGATTCAACATAATTTTTAGTTAATAATAATATACCCTTGTGAATAGTTACATTCCCTTATGAATATTAACTTACCATTATGAATAGTAATATGACTCTTAATATTGGTAACCATACCCGAAAGTGTAAATATAATATAGGCTCCTTAAAAATGAAGATGAATATTTTAATTTTTTTTATTTTTTTATTAAATAATTATTTGAATTAAAAATTTAATTTATCCTATTTAGAAAATTATATTTGAAAATGGAGTTCATTTTTGGATTCTACTGGTCAAAAAAATTTTAGGGTTACTTTTTTGGATATTTCTTAAATACTTGAATTTTTCATCAATAGTAAAATACATTAATTTATCGTATAGATACATTATAATTTAAATTAACTATTCCTAGCATCATGAGTGATGTCAGTACCCAAATATTGAACTCACATTCACATATTACTATTCTATGTCATGGAATACTCATTATTTCCGGTCTTGTGAAGAAATAAAAAATTAATGATTATAATATTTGGAAAACCCTCCTCCCCTCCACTATATCAACCACCCCTCACCCTCTCATCCTCCCAGACCTATCAAGCTTCAATACTTTCCCAAATTATGATCAATTATCTTCCTAATATCCTTCCCAACATCCAATACCTTTTGGTCTCACCAATGTGCCAAATTCAATGTTCTTAAAAAAATTATCAAGGATGTGTACTCAAGAGGTGAACCTCTCTTCCATTTTCTTTCAAATTTGTTTTACAAGATCTATTATTTTGTTGATCTCTCCTCACCCCCACACATCCAAATCATATGATAATTATAATACCTCATAGGTACTAGAATTTTATTATTCTAATGGAATATTTCCTCATTTTCTCTCTTTTCCCCCACCTCTTACACTAAAAATTAAAATACCGTCTGAGATTTGTTACTTTATCGGATTCAGGGAGGATGAGTTTTCAATTTCTATTAATATCTTAATGACTTGTCATGACACCTTTTTAATGGTTGAAACTAATCCTAACATTTTTATTTTATTTTATTCAAATTTTTTTAATCCTTACACTCTCATAATATAAAACAATAATAAAAAACAAGTTCATTTTGCACAAAACCACCAAGTTAATCCAAGTGTTTGTAATTAAATTTTAACTAATGAGTCGCCCTCATGGTATATAACCCAAAATCATTATAAGATAATTTAAATATATTTAATTTTACTACTAATATATATTAAAAATTCTAGATGTTTAACCACATTTCAAATGAACTTACATTCAGGTATACAAGTAAAGTGATAATGATAACCAAAGAAGAAAATGCTTCCAAAACAATAGAATTGAACCATCTAAACCCATAAAAAAGTGAATGATTAAACCTAATAAAGTTTTAATAAAGCATTTAAATGTTGAATAGGTTCTGTAATTATTATTTAATGAAGAAAAATTTTATTATTCAGGTCATTAAGATCAATCAAGAACACCTTCAAGCATAAGGTAAGGGATCCTCTCTCTTAATTTTATTCAAGAATCCCCCCTAGGTTGTGTCCTTTTATTTTTAATTCCTAAGGTTATGGTATGTTTTATCACCTCCAACATACATCCATTATAAAATATAAATGACGATATACCCAATTACCTCTCATTAAACCCTCACAAGATAACTCGTAACCTAGTCGAAATGTTTGTAAGGGGTTTCTAATCACACTTTTAATTCAGGGAGATCTCCATTATTCACCACTAATTTATTGCATGTGGTGTATTGTGTAATTAAATTTGATATATATTATCATGATTCTTTTTAGATCCATGTTATTTTGTGATTAATTTGGTGGTTATTAATTTCTGGTCATACAACTCGATTGATTACATTATGGTAAGGGACTTTGTCTCAATTTCCATTTCATTGAGACTTGATGGGTATTGTGCACCAAATATTTCTTATGTGGTGTATCCACTAACCATTTCAGATCATTTTTCATTTGAAATTTTGATTATATTATATATCCATTATTGGGTTTCATTGATATTATTATTTTTTTAATGTGTATACTCTTTTACAGATGGTGTTTAGTTGGAATGTCGTTTTAACTATAGAAATATTTATGAATCTCTACCCTTTACTCTGTACGGATATTATGAAGGTATATTTTACTTATTTTAAATCAATTTATAAATAATCATTTGTACTTTTAGTGATGTTCAGGGCTAGCTATATCCCCTCGATGCATCGACATGTCTCATGAGACAAATATGTTGTTGACAAACCCTTCGAGTTTGTTTCAAAAAATCAGATGGGTTTCTACCCACAAACATAAATTTTTTTGACAATATAGTGGTATCATGTGATAGATACATGACATCCAATTAATAACAATTATCCCTATTAATTTTTTATTATTAATATCTATGAGGATTTCTGTAGAGATCCAAGCTTTACATATGTATACATTACATTTCTTTTGTGGAATACTTAATACAAGACACAAAAAGATTCCCAAATATTGTACTAGTTTAGTTTCTTTAGAAACATGGAAAAAACTTTTAACATTGGGAAATACCTTCAACATCTCCCATAAAAATCTTCCCACTTTCCCCTACCTAATATATCTCTTTATATTATGGGCAAATGAAAACATAAAAAGGGAGAGCTCAAATGCTTAGTAAGGGTAAACATGGAGAACATAAAACAACCCATTAATATTTTATCTTAAAAACATGAACATAATGTTTAAACATCAAAATCATGAGTCATGAAATAAATCAAGGGAGTGTGTAAGGCATAGGTCATAAAGAAACATTAACCATTATAGAATAGAATTGGAAAAAACAAGTAATTGTTGAAAAATTATAAGAAAATAATATGATTTCTATAATAGCCAAGGCATTGCATCTAAGACCATGATAGTTGATGAAGTCCATTACTGAATCAGGTTTACATGTCATTTCATCCCTCTATTACTGAACCATATTTACTTGACATTCCAGCAATGTCTATATCATGAGATATAAATATTTACCCAATAAATTGGCGGGAGATATAGGCCCCACCCATCTCATAATGAAATTATTCTTACAAGTTCCACAAAAACATAAATCATTCATCTTAGCTTAACCCATTAAATAAAATTGGTTTCATAAACATCATTTAATAATAACAAAATCCATATAAGATAAATAGACTTTATAAAAATTATTCCACCACAAACACAATCAAATAAATGTAATAATAGGGATAGAAACATAACCATATGGAATCATAGATGGAAAATTTTGATAAAAAACATGAACTTAATTCCTGAGGAAAATATCCATTCTTCTTTATAAACACTTTCTTTTCTCAAAATGTTGTGCAATTTTAAAAGAAAATAATTTAGCTGAGAATCATCTTGAAATATTGTAGAATAATATTAATTTAAATAATTCATTAATAACATGTAAAAATATTTTCATGCCGTATAAGTTAAAAAAACATTCTCCTCGTACTTTTACCGAAAAAGTCAAAATGTACCTTGTATCATAAACAAAAGAAAGATTACTTCCATACCATGTAGTGAAAGTAAAAATGGTGAAAATTAAATTAAACATACAAATAAAAATATTAAACATTTTATGAAAACATTTTTATAGAACATGGACATGAAAGATAAATATATCCCCAGAAAATACTTATGTATAAACAATCTATGCTAAAAATGATATTGCAAAATTTTCCCTTACCTTAGGTCCAATTTTTTTGTATGTGTATGAAACTCCTGTATAGTGGGTTTAAATATATTATTTACTTGAAACAGTGCATTAATAATATTTATTAAAACATATATTATTCACTTATGACTTTATATTACCCATTCATTTCTCAATTCCATGTTAAAGCAATGTTTTGGGTAATAATCGTTTTATTTATCATACGTGTTTGGAATTTTTATTATTGATATTATTAAATAGATCAAGATTTAATTACTTCCAGAATGTAAAACATGGTTTATATATCATATATATTAATTATATATATATATATAATAGATAGATAAATGGAATGGAATACACAGCTCATGGATACGGTAGGCTATACGTATGTCTGAATGCTGTTTTCATTTCCTTATTAAATTGAATGGAAGTATGTAAATGAAATATATATATATATAGTAGCATTATTTTTTCATATATTTTATGATTATTTATTATATATACTTTATAATTATTCTGTAATTGTTAACATGGAGAATGAATCTCATCGTTTCATGGAGAGGGTAAGTCGTACGTACGCACAAGTGAAGATATTGTTCCTATAGTTGTTGAATGGTATTGAAGTGGATGGTGTATCATATCTCAAAATTAGTATCATGTTATGATAATCCTATGTAGATATTATTTACACCATTATACAAACCCATGTATGGTGGCGGTGAAAAACAGATAACACCGCGACATGGAGATGGTAATACGTACGTACGCATTGGCGGTGATTTCGTTTTTCATTGAATGAATAGAAGGTGAAATAGGGTTGTTTCATTTTTATAATAACATATAAAAATATTATTGATATTTATATAATTACATTATAATGAAACAACTAAATATGTGGTGGTAGGTGTAGAAATAAATTTGAAAGAATCAGTAGAAGAGACTACTTCTTCCTCGGCATGCCTCCTTAAAATTTCCACATAGGGCACTAGAGTTGGTATTTTGAGGAGCCAATGACCTCTAGAATGTAACTAGGGAATTTTATAAGAGAAAAGTTTAGGTTTTTTACGATATTTAAGGCTCAAAATGGAGTGAATTGGAGAGGGAGGAGGTCCCCTTTTATAAGAGAGGAGAGACGCACTTTAGAAAAGTTCCAAAATATTAATTTATTATAAATTCAGTTTATATTTTAAATGGTCCAGAACATATTTAATTGTAATATAAGATGATTTTAGTTCTAATAACCATCATCCAAAATAAATTTAATAAGTTTGGAATATTTTTTTCCATGTCTTTTGGGTTTTACCCTTATTTTACCCTTTTTAATCTTACCGTGTTATCATGTAATTTACACATTGTAGGTTAATGTAATTTCCATATCATGTAAAAAGACCCACAAAAAAGTTATTTATGACATATATGGACTTATATTAACCATTTTTACAAATCTTATATTTTTTTGGAATTTAATATCATTTAATAAACTATATTCTGTTTTAACTTATTAACTATGTCAATTTTGGATACTATCCATACTTGACTTTTTTTAAAATTCATAAAAACATTGTTAATTCGAACCAAAGGCATTACATAATCACTAATATTTTAATTTATTTCTAAAAACTAGTATGTGACATAAAAATTATCATATAAAATTTAATTTAATATTTATAAACACATTTATTTGAATCTTTCATTACTGATGTAATCACTACATCATAATTGTGTCTTAAATAAATAAATATATCTAATGTCTAAAAATTATAAATAAAAAAACATGATATTGGAAATATTTTTATCTTCATAATTAATTTTTATATATATAGTGATCTATTATATAACCTTCTATTAAAATAAATTTTTTAAAAGATATACGTTTAGGTTATCATTATCTTTGCTTTAAATTACTTCTTACAAATTTCCATTTTCACATCTAAGTGAATTCATGGGGTCCCAAAATAGACCCAAGGATTCCCATGGTTGTAAATATCTCATACAATATTATTGTGACATGTGTTAGGGTAAAATTTGAAACTTATGATTCCAAATATGGAATTCTCTTTTCCAAATTAAAAACATAAAATTTTTAGTAATTAATTTAATATTAATAATGTCGTCGAAAAAAATGGTTATTTGATTAAAACATTGCAAAATATTGAAATGTGTTTTAATATTAATTCAATGTAAAATTAATTAAAATTACTTAAATTGTCTTAAAATATAAAAATATATATCAATTTATACTTTAAAATAATTAAATAATATACTTTAACGATATAATTTATTTCGATGAAAAAAGTTGTTTTCAATTAAAATTTAGCGTATTTTCATTAATCATCAAAATATAAATGTTATCAGAAAAATATCAATCCTTTATCCAAATTTATATCCCTCTTCCGAAGAAAAGTTTTATCTTATCAAATATAACTTATAAAAGTTTCAAAAACTATATTTAAAATGGGTGTGCCGTCAAAAAGAGGTAAAACTACATTTTTTGAAAAATAATTCTTTTATCTAAAAAATTGATTTCATTCTCATATCATGTGTGATATGAATTCTGATGTTATTTAAAATTCAAAATGTTGTTAGTACTATTCATAATGGCTAGTTTAAATAAAATTTTAATAATATATCGTTGTTTAGTGAAACTCAGTATAGTGTACCACGCAAGCTATCGAGGAAGGTTGCTCTTACATGTAACACAATCCATGTCAGTGTTATGTGTATTGAAAGATTCTATTGGTATAACGTGTAGGATAATCCAAAATTAGTTCATTTATACATTAAAAAAATATATACTCTATGTTGTGGGAAATAAATTCTATCAAAATAACATGAAATTGTGTGCAACACAAGCCAAGAATAATGGTAAGTATACTGAAAGCTAATACGGTGTTACATACAGCACAAGCTAATCTTAGTGTAGTGTACAAAGCAAGACATCCAATAATGTATCACCTAAAATCTCTGGGTTTTACATTATACCACCCTTAAAGTAAATTTCTCCCTATAAATTCATCGTGGTTATAAATGGGTTTCTACATAAAATATTAATTCATAGAAACCCACATTGTAAAAGTGAATACTAAAACATAAATTTTTAATGGAATGTCAAAAACATAACAGTTGTCCAATGTAACTCATAATTGGGTTTCCACATAGTATAACATTTGTGGGAAGTGAAAACATAGTTGTGGAAGATAAATCTAAAAATCATGTTATGATTGATAGTGATAGAGTATAAGGTTTGGAGAATGTTAAATACTAGAAATATGTAAATATGTGATGATTTAAGGGACTATATGATTCATCAAATAATAAAGAACTAGGATAACATTTCTTCTTTTGAAGATCCTTTTCCTAAAGTTGAAAAATTATTGGATTAGAAGGAAATATGTAATTGATTTTAGCACCATTTACCATTCCCTGAACAATTGGTCATTTCATCTCTCTCTATAAAAAAATAATAGAAAAATTTATTAAATATACATAATTACATCTATGGTGAGATTTATCATATATGGTTCAAAAAATGGACTCATACTTCATCTATCATACTGATAAAAAAAATAAAACAAATTTATTCTAACCAGGGACTTCTTTTAGGCCACCTGTATGTGATAAATGCCTGTCATACTTCAGTTGTGGGTTTGATTCTTGCAGCCTTGTCGGATGCGAAGGGTTTTCGCCCATACTGTGGGTTGTCTTTTTTAAAAAATATACTTTTATAGCATTCTAGAAATAATATAAAAAATTTCTATCCTGAAAAAAATCTATCTTATTTACTACATATTCAATTATAACCTTTATGATTATCCAAAATACTTTCTTCCAATCTCACAGTACAAAGAAAACAATTACCAAAAAGGTCATATAACAAGCATGTGAATACCATCATTTGTCCCACATATATCATAAGATATATCTTGTTGGTCACATTCCAAACATATTAATAACTTCATAATTAATTATCTTTATTCATGTTAATAACCTAAATTTCTATATATCCTTATTGAAAACATGCATGTTTCCTTATTCCAAAACTTATTGGATATTTTCCTTACGTTCTGAAAAGTTGAATGCTTCCTCTGTGACAACATAACCCACATTTTAACAACTCCTTAACCAGTTCAAAGGTATCTAATATCATCCAACATATCTATATACAAATATCATTATCTGGACATCATTCTCATATTAAGGGTTATCCTTCCTTTAATCATGTGTTTCATAGAAATATCACATTTTCATTAAATCAATTTTCTTATCCATTATAACCATTCAATATATTTTCGAAAATCCATAGTGAAAAACATAAATCGATAACTTTTATATAATTCAACATTCATCATTTTTGGATTAAAATACATAAATAATTCAATACTTCTACTTTAATGGTAGTCATGGAATAAGTACTTCCTTGTCTTAGAAGAAGATCCTTATGTCTAGTCATTGATTAGCGTAATGCCCATGTTTTCTATAGATGAGACAATGAACTCGATAACAATTCGTCACTCTATGACCCCTTTTTCCTCATAGATAACATATTCTCCTCCATTTGAGATATTTCTCAAGGTTCTTCTTCCTTTCTTCTTGATATGTAGGACTCTTAATCTTCTTTCCTCTATGATCTTTTCCATGGGAACATGCATGAAATTTCGTCTTCCTCTCATTGTATGACTTTGAAATTCCATTAAATCTCACCTTATTAAACTTATATCATGATGATGGATTTGGAATAATCAAAATATCATTCAATCTAGTCATTACACAATTTATTTGCTCAGAGTCACCAATTTTTTCATCAGATTCAATGTTTACCCAATTCTTTCTGGTTCCCTCCATTGTCTAAAACACAAAGAGAATAGTGTGACTGGAAAAATAACTCTAAGAAAACAACATAATCCAGGGGGAGTAATTTCAATATCTAAAATCTTAGTTTTAATTCTAGGTTATTTATGATCATTACCATAATTTTATTGCTATAGCCTATACTTATACTTAACCTTAGGGACATCCATAGACATACCATAGAAATATCTCTAGGGGTCTCAATAAATTCTTCACATCCTAGTTTCCAAAACATGACTAAAACTTTTCTCTGATACCAACTATAGAGACCTAATATTGATATACATAGACATTAGATTTATTTTGTGGAATACTTAACACAAGACACAAAAAAAATGCCCTATGGTTTTTTTAGATTAGTGTCTTTGAATACTCAAAAAAAATCTTCTTACATTATGAAAGATATTCAACATCTCCCATAAAGATCTTCTGATTTTTTTCCTACCTAAAAGCATTATCTATATCCTGGGGAAAGGAAAACACAAAAAGGGGAGCTCAAATTCTCAATAAGGGAAAACATATATAACATAAAACAAACTATAAACATTTGAACATAAAAACATGAACATAATGTTTAAACATCAAAATCTTGAGTCATGAAATAAATCTTGGCAGTACATAAGGCATGGATCATGAAGTAACATTAACCATGATAGAATAAAATTGGCATAAAACATGTAATTGTGGAAAACTAATATGAACATAATATGATTTCCATAGTAGCCAAGGTATTACCTCCAAGACTATCATAGTGGATAAAGTCCAATACTGAACTTGGTATACTTTTCGTTCCAGTCCTATATTACTGAACCAGATTTACATGTCATTCCATCCATATTTATCTCATGAGATATAAATCATTACATAATGCATTGGTGGGAGATATATGTTCCACCCATCTCATAAATAAATCATTATTAAATGTGCCACAAAAACATAAATTATTCATTGTAACATAACCCGTGAAATAAAACATCATTTCATCATAAAATAATCCATATAAAATAAAAGGGAAATCATAAAAATAATTTCTTCCTAAACACGATAAAATAAATTTAATAATAGGGATAGAAACATAACCCTATGGAATCTAGATTGAAAATTTTGATAAACCACTTAAACTTAATTCCTGAGGAAAATATCATTTCTTCTTTAAAAATGTTTTCTTTTCTCAAAATTTCATGAAATTTTAAAAGAAAAAAAGTTAGATGAACATAAACATGAAATATTTTAGTGGAAACATCATGGAAATACGGCGTTATGCAGATGTAAAAATCTTTCCATTCCGTATAAGTTAAAAAACAATATCCTCATTCTTTAAGAGGAAAAGTCAGAATGTTCCACATATGGTAAAAAACATTCCCTCTATACTATTTAGTAAAAGTAAAAAATGAGTAAAAATGACTTCAAACATACATAGAATAATAATGGACATTTTATGACACCATTTTCCTAAAAATGTACATGGATGATAAATATATCCATAGAAAATTATTACATATAAACAATCTCAGATAAAAATGAGATTAAAAAATTATCCCATACGTTAAGTATGATTTCTTCTATATGTGTCTGAATATATTTTATAGTGGGTTTAAAAAAATTATTTACTTGTAACAGAACCATAATAATATTTATGATATCATATATTATTCACTTACAACTTTATATTACTCGTTCATTTTTCAATTCCATGTTTAAAAGACTTTTTTGGTAATAATTGTTTTATTTATCATACGTGTTTGGACATTTTATTCTTTATATTATTACATATAAAATTATTTAATTAATTCTAGAACATATAACATGATTTATATATCATATATATTCAGTATATAAATATATATGATAGACAGATAACTGTAATGGAATACACCGTTCCGAGAGATGGTAGGCCCTATATAGGCATGAAGGTTATTTTCATTTCCTTATTAAATTTAAAGGAAAAAAGTAAATAAAATATATATATACATAAATAAAGTAGAATTATTATGTGATATATTTCATTATTATTGATTATATATACTTTATAATCATTCTTTAATGGTTTACACGGATAATAAATCTCATGGCGTCATGGGAACGATTAGTCGTATATACACACGAGCGACGATTTTGTTCCCATAGTTGTTGAATAGTATTAAAGTGGATAGTGTATAACATCTGATAATTAGTATCATATTATAATAAATATATATAGTTATTATTTCTTCCATTATACACATCCATGTAAGGTGGAGGTGAAAAACATATTACACCATGGCTTGGAGACGGTAATCTGTACGTATGCACGGGCGGTGATTTCATTTTTTATAGGATGGATAGAAGGTGAAATAAGGTTGTTTCATATTTATAATATCATATCAATATATGAGTGATACTTATGTCATCAAATTATAATGAAACAACAAAATTATAATAAGTATAATAATAAATAAATTTGAATGAATCGGTAGAAGGGAGTACCTCTTCCTTGACATGCCTCCTTTAAATTTCCAATAATGGAACTAGATTTGGTCCCTTGAGAAGAATATAACCTATAGAATACTACTAGGGAACTTTAGAAAATAAATGGTCATGGTTCGAATGATCTTTAAGGCTCAAAATAGAGTGAAGAGGAGAGATATGAGGTTCCATTTTATAAGAGAGGAGAGGGGCACTTTAGGAAAGTTCTAGAATATCAATTTATTATAATTTCAATTTTGATTTAAAAGGGTATAAATATTATTTAATTATAATATAAGATGATTTTTATTTGAATACCCATCATCCAATAATTTTTTGACAAATTTTTAATATTTGTTTTATCCTTATGTTTTTGGTTTAAACCTTATTTTAACCTTTTTAATCTTACTGTTATATCATGTTATTTACACATTGCATGTTAATGTAATTACCATATCATGTCAAAAGACCTAAAAAATGTTATTTTTGAAATATGTGGACTTATATTAACCATTTTACAAAATATTATATTTTTATAAATTTCATATCAATTAATAAACTATTTTATGTTTTAAGTTATAAATTATGTAAATTTTGGATACTATTCATACATTCCTTTTAAAAAAATTATAACAACCTTATTACATGGAAACAAAGGAATTAAATCATCCATAATATGTAAATTTCATCCAAAAAATTATTTTAAGACATATAAATGTTCAAATTAAATTTATTTTAATATTTATATACTCATTTATTTCAACCATTCATTAATTAGGCAATCCCAACTTCACAAATGTGTGCTAAATAAATATATTTATATAATTTCTAAAAAATATAAATAAAATATCATGATATAGGAATTTTTATCTATTTATATATACTATTTATATACATAAATATCAGTTATATAACCCTATATTAAAATCTATTTAGAAAAATATATATTTTTAGGTAATAATTTTCTATACTTTTAAATTAGTTCTTATAAATTTTCATTTTCACATCCAGGTGAATCCATGGGGTCCCAAAATAGACCCAAAGATTTCCATGGTTAGAAATATCTCATCAAATAGGATTAGGACATTTTTTAGTAAAATTTAATATTATTATAATTATATTGTTTTACCTATATTTATCAGATTTACCCTTTTAGTAAGGTAAATAAAATAATTACTAAAGATACTATTCATAAAGTCCAAAAATAAATTGTACCTACTTACACAATTTCAAACCTCTTATTCCAAATATGGAATCCATTTTTTTAAATTCAAAACACATAAGTTGCAGTAGTTAATTTAAAATTAATCATGTTGTCGAAAAAAATGGGGTTTTGTTTAAAACATTGCAAAAGATTGAAATATTTTTACATATGAATTCAATGTAAAATAAATGATAATGACTTAAATTGTCTAAAAATATAAAAATATATTTTATCTATACTTTAAACCCATTTTATAATATATTTTATCGATATAAATTATTTCTATGTAAAAAAGTTGTTTTCAATTAAAACATTGCATATTTTCACTATTCATCAAAATATGAAATTTTTTAGAAAAATATATAAAATTTATCCAAAGCAAATTTTAATGTCCTTCTTCCAAATAAGAAGTTTATATTTTCATATATAACTTATAAATGTGTTAAAAACTATATTTAAAATGGTTGCGCCATCAAAAGGGTGTAAAAATATATTTTTTTATTACTTCTCTTATCGGAAAATTTTATTTTTCTTATCACATAATGTGTAAGATGAATTATAATGTTATATAAAATTAAAAATGTGGTCACTAAAATTTCTAACTGCAAGTTTATATAATATTTTAATAATAAATTGTTGTTCTTTGAAACTCAATATTGTGTTCCACGCAAGCTATAGAGGAATGTCGCTCTTGCGTGTAATGCAAACCATGTCAGTGTTGTGTGTTGTGCAAGATTCCATTGGTGTTGCATATAATATAATCCAAACACATTTCATTTATAAATTGAAGAATATCTATACTCTATATTGTTTGAAATGAATTATATCAAAATAACTTGAAATTGTGTGAAACATAAGAATAGAATAGTGTTGCGTATACTAGAAGCTAATAAGATGTTTCATATAGCGCAAGCTATTCTTGGTGTTGTGTAAAACACAAGACATCAAATTATATATCTCCTAAAACTCAGGGTGTTACATTATACCCTCATTAAAATAAAATTCTCCCCCAAAATTCTTCGTTATTATAAATGGTTTTCTAAATGAAATTTTCTTTCATAGAAACCAACATCCTAAAAAGGAATACTAAAACATAATTTTAAAAAGTAATGTAAAAAACATAATGTTTACACAAAGTAACTCATAATTGGGTTTCCACATATGAGAATTTTGTTCAGAACTGAAAACATGGATATGGAAGATAAATCTAACCATCTTGTTCTGATTGATTGTGAGAGAGATTAAGTTTTGGAGAAAGTTAACCACCATAAAGTCAATAATATGCGACGATTTAAGGGACCATTTGATTCATTGAATAATAATGTACTAGGATAACATTTTTGTTTATCAATACACTTTTCTTAAAGTTGAATAACTTTTTCATTAGAAGGAAATACTTACTTGATTTCAGTACTATTGATTGTTCCCTGAAAATTTTCTATTTCATCTCTTATTTAAAGAAATGAAGTTGAATTTTTCATTCTTAAAGTGTCATCATATCATGCTATAAAATAATATGTCATCCCATCTAACTGTATAAACTAAATGTTTATCACAAGTAATAAAATATACATAATTCCATCTATAGGGAGATTAATCGTATATGGTTCCAAAAATAGACATACACTTCATCTATCATACTTCTTAAAAAATAAAACTAATTTCTACTAACGAGGGACTTCTTTTAGGCCAGTGGTAGGAAATAAAGGCCTGTCATGCTTCATTTTTTGGTTCAATTCCTATATCCTTGTCCAATGTGACTATTTGACACCTATCCTACTGGTTTTTCTTTTTCTAAAACAATACTATTATAATTATCAATAAATAATTTAAAAATATTTCAAGGATTAAAAAATACTATATGATGTTTAACATAATCTATTCCAACCTTTAGGCTTATCTAAAATACTTCTATCCAATCTCAGAGTACAAATAAAACAATTACCAGAAAGGTTATATAATAGTATGTGAATACCATCATTTATCCCCCATATATCATAAGATATATCTTGTTGCTCACATTACAATTATTTTAATGACATCATCATGAATTCTCTTGATTCATGGTAATAACCTAAATTACCGTATATCCTTATTGAAAACATGTGTTTTTCATTATTCCAAAACATATTAGATATATTCTATAGGTCCCGAAAAGTTGTATACTACATCTGTGACAACATAAACCACATTTCAACAAATCCTTAACCGGTTCCAAGGTAACTAATATCGTCCAACATATCTTTATAATAATATAATTATCTTAACATCATGATCGTATTATGAGTTATCCTTCCTTTAATCATATGTTTCTTAGGAATATAAACTTTTTATTAAATAAAATTTCTTTATCCATTATAACTATTCCACATATTCTTGAAAATCCTTAGCGAAAAACATAAACTGATAACTATTATATAATTTACCATTCATCATCTGTGGATTCAAATACATAAATAATTTAATCATTATACTTTAGTGGTAGTCATGGAAGAAGTTCATCTTTTTCTTAGAAGCAGATCCTTATGCCTGACCATTGATTTGGGTTATTCCAATATTTTCTACAGATGATACATTGAACACCATAACAATTCATCACTCTATGACCCTTTTTTCCTCAGAGATAACATCTTCCCCTCTATTTGAGTTATTCCTTATGGTTCTTCTTCCCTTCTTCTTGATTTTTAGTAATCTTAATCCTCTTTCTTGAATGTTCCTCACTATGAGAACATGAATTAATGTCCATCTTCTTCTTATTCTATGTCCTAGGAATACCACTAAAAGTTCTCCTTGTAAATAATATACCATGATGATTGATTCAGAATAATCATAATATCATTCACTCTAGTAATTACACAATTTCATTTCTCACAGTCACCAATTTGTTCATCAGATTCATTTCTTACCCAATTCCTTCAGGTTCCCTCCATTAACTAAAACACAAAAATAATAGTGTGAGAGGAAAAAAGCATTCTAAGAAAAAACATAATCGTGGGGGTGTACTTTCAATCTATAACATCATCGGTTTAATTCTAGTTTATTAATGATCATTACCATAATTTTAGGACTCTATCCAAAACTTATACTTGACCTTAAGGACATTATAAACATACCTTAGAAATATCTCTATGGATCTCACTAAATTTTTCACATCCTTGTTACCAAATGTTAACTGAACCTTCACTCAAAAACCAACTTTAGAGACCCAATCTTGACATAAATGGACATTACATTTCTTTTGTAGAATACTTTACATAAAACAAAAAAATATTCCCAGATACCATATTAGTTTTGTGTCTATGGAAGCTCGGAACAAAATCTTCTATCATTGTGAAAGATCTTCAGCATCACCCTTAAATATCTTCTCATTTTGTTTTCCTACCTAAAACATTTCTTTATATTATAGGGAAAAGAAATCATAAAATGGGTGAGCTAAATTTCTCAGTAAGGGTAAACGTGGAGAACATAAAACAAACCATAAACATTTGAATGTAAAAATATGAACATAAATTGTAAACCTCAAAATATTGAATCATTAAATAAATCATGGAAATACATAAGGCATGGATAATAAAATAAAATTAACCATGATAGAATTGAATTTGAATAAAACATGAAATTGTGGATAAATAATATGCACATAATATGATTTCCATTGTTTCCAAGTCATTACTGCCAAGACCATCATAGTGGGTGAATTCCATCACTAAACTGGGTTTACTTGTCGCTCCAGCCCTGTATCACTAAACTAGATTTAATTTCTATTTGAGCTATGTATATATCATGAGAAATAAATCTTTACCCAATTCATTTAAGGGAGATATAGGTCTCACCCATCTCATAATTAAATAATTCTTACATGTTCCACACAAAAAAAGAAATAATTTATCATTACATAACCCATGAAATATAATGGGATTCTTAAACATCATTTCATCATAACGTGATCTATATAAGATAAATGGCCTTCATAAAAATAATTCCATCATAAAAACAATAAAATCAGTGTAATAATAGGGATATAAACATAATCCTATGGCATCTTAGATGGAAAATTTTTCTAAACCACTTGAACCTAGTCCCTGAGGAAAATATCCTTGCTTCTTTAAAAACGTTTTATTTTCTCAATATGTCGTGCAATTTTAAAAGAAATCAATTAATTTGAAAATAAACATGAAATATTGTAGAGTAATATTCACGAAAATAATTCATTATGAAGATGTAAATATCCATTCATGTTGTATAAGTCAAAAAAAATATTCTCTTAATTTTAAAGGAAAAGTAAAAAAGTACCTTGTGTGGTAAATAAAGAAAGATTTATTCCATATAATGTAGTAAAAGTGAAAAAATGGGTAAAAATGAATTTAAAAATAAATATAATAATAATAAAAAGTAATGAAAACATTTTTATAAAACATGGACATGGTTGATAAATATATTCCCACAAAATACATATGCATAAACAATCTAAGATATAAATGAGATTGAAAAATTATCCCTTACCTTGGGTATGATTTCTTCAATATGTGTTAGAAACTCTATTATAGTGGGTATAAAAATGTTATTATCTAGTAAAATAACTATAATAATGTTTATGATATCAGATATAATTCACTTAAAACTTTATATTACTCGTTCTTTTGCCAATTCCTTGGTACAGCAACATTTTTTGTAATAATTGTTATATTTATCGTACGTGTTTGGACTTGTCATTATTAATATTATTACATTGATCATGATTTAAATACTTCCATAATGAAAAACATGATTTATATAACATATATATTCACTATATAAATATATATAATAGATAGATAAATGCAATGGAATACACTGTTCATGGATACAGTAGGTTGTACGTACACATGAAGGCTGTTTTCTGTTCCTTGTTAAATTAAATGGAATTAAGTAAATGAAATATATATATATATACATAAATACAGTATCATTATTATTTCATTTATTTCATGATTATTTATTATATATACTTTATAATCATTTTTGAATGGTTAACATGGAGAATAAATCTCATCGCATCGTGGAGACGGTAAGCCGTATGTATGCACAAGCGACAATATCATTCCCATAGTTGTTGAAAGATATTGAATTGGATGGTGTATAATTTCTCATAATTAGATTAATTTTATAATAATAATATATATTTATTACTTCCATCATTATACCAATCCAAGTAAGGCGGTGGTGGAAAACAGACTATAGCACGGTGTGGAGACGGTAATTCGTATGTACGCACACGTCATGATTTCATTTTTCTTAGGATGGATAGAAGGTGAAATATGGTTCTTTAGTATTTATAATAAAATATTTGTATATTATTGATACCGATTTAATTACTTTATAATGAAACAGCTAAATAAGGGGATGTAGAAGAAGAAATAATTTTGAAAGGATCGGTATAAGAGATTACCTCTTCCTCGACGTGCCTCCATTAAATTTCTTATTAAGGCACAAGAGTTGGACTTTTGAGAAGACCATAACCTATGTAATGTAACAAGATAATTTGATATGTGAAATGAGTAGGGTTTTTTCTGAGCTTCATGTCTCAAAATGGAGTGAAGAGGAGAGGGAGGAGGTTCCCTTTTATAAGAGAGGAGAGGCGCACTATAGGACAGTTCCAAACTATTAATTTATTATAATTTAAATATCAATTTAAAATGGTCTAAAACATATTTAATTATAATATAAGATGATTTTGGTTCTAACACCCATTATCCAATAATTTTTTTACAGGTTTGGACAGTTTTTTATCCTTATCTTTTAGGTTTTACCATTATTTTACCCTTTTTACTCTTACTGTGATATCATGTTATTTACACATTGGGGGTTAATGTAATTACCATATCATGTCAAAAAGCACAAAAAAAACTATTTATGACATATTTGTACTTATATTAACTATATGGTATAATATTAGATCATTAAAGATTTAATATCATTTAATAATCTATTTTATGTTTTAAGATATGAATTAAGTCAATTTTGGTTAATATTAACACATTACTTTTTTTAAATTCATAAAAATATTATTACATCAAACCCAAGACATTAACTCATCCCTAATATTTCAATGTCATCAAAAAAATTCATCGATGACATCAAAAGTTTTAAATTAAATTTATTTTAATATTTATAAACTCATTTATTTGAATCTTTCATTAATGATGTAATCACTCCATCATAATTGTGTCATAAATATATATATTTATCTAATTTATAAAAATTATAAATAAAATACCATGATTTGGGAAATATTTTTATATTTATAATGACTAATTATATGCATATTGATAATTTATATAACCCTCTTTTAAAATACATTTAGTGAAAGATATATGTTTAGGTTATAATTATATTTACTTTAAATTAATTCTTATAAATTGTCATCTTCACATCCAGGTGAATCCTGGGTGTCCCAAAATCTACCCAAGGATCCCCATAGTCCTGAATATCTCATACAATAGGATTATGACATGTTTTAGGGTAATTTCTTATTATTATTATAATATTTTTTTACCCTTATTTACCAGATTTATCCTTTAAGCATGGTAAATAAAATAATTACTAAAGATACTATTCATAATGTCCAAAAATAAAAGGTACCTATTTACACAATTTGAACTTTATGATTCCAAATATGGAATCCATTTTTAATAATTCAAAACATGTAATTTGATGTAATTATTTTAAAATTAATCCCATTGTTGAAAAAATGTGTTTTTGTTTAAAACATTGCAAAAGTTTAAAATGTTTTTACATATTAATTAAATTAAAATTAATTACAATGAATTAAAATATCATAACAATAAAATTATATTCAATTTATACCTCAAACCCATTAAATAAATATATTTTATCCACATAAAATATTTCAATGAAAAAAATTGTTTTCAATTAAAATTTAGCGTATTTTCACTGTTCATCAAAATGTGAATGTTATCAAAAAAATATTAAAAAATTATCCAAAGTTATGTCCCTCATAAAAGAATATGTTTATCATATCAAATATTACTTATAAATGTGTCAAAAACTATATTTAGAAATGGTGATCCATTATAAGGGGGTAAATCATCATTTTTTTTAAAAATACTTCTTTTATCCTAAAATTGATTTTTCTATCATATCATGTATAAGTTTAATTATATTGTTATATAAAATTCAAAATTTTGTTAATAATATTAATAATTTCTATTTTATATATTATTTTAATAAAATATCATTGATCAGTGAAACTCGGTATTGCGTACCCCGCAAGCTATCGAGGAATGTTTCTCTGGAATGTAATGAATGCCATGTAAGTCTTGCCTGTAGTGCAAGATTACATTAGTATTGTGTATAACATAATCCAAACATAGTTCACTTTTACATTAAACAAAATCTATACTCAGTTTTTTGTAAAATATATTCTATCCAATGAACATGAAATTGGGTTCAACACAATCCAAGTATAGTGTTATGTATACTGCAAGCTAATACGGTGTAGCATACAGCGCAAGATAATATTGGTGTAGTGTACAACAAAAGACTTAAAATAGCTCATCTTATTAAATCATTGGGTGTTACATTTTAACGTTGAAAAAATCTATAGATGTAGTTTTATTATCAGTTTACTAATCGTGTGTATTTTTCATTTATTTACCATGCTACTTTGACTATTCAAATTTTATTATGGTTTGATTATTGTTCATTCATGCTTCCGATATTTTTAACCCTTAATGATCATTTGAGATCACCTCTTTCATTTGTTTACCTTCGATAGGTTATGATGAGGAGAACATTTATTGAGTTCTCATGCATGTATTTTTTTAGTTTTTGTTCTGTATTGTATTTTTTTACCATTCCTTGTGTACTATGAGTTTCATTTATATATCTAGTTTTGTCAAGACTATAAACTAATAGTTCCTTTAGGATTTAATTATTCATAATCACGCCAATGTAAAAAGTGAGGCACCGACTCCGGGATTTTGGGGTCAGGGTGTTACAGTGGGTACCTTTTCCTCATATCATTTTTAGATTTGCATGTTTCTTCTTCAACCATGTGGTTTCTCCACAAAACCATAACTTTGTGGTTTAACTTATTCCTCAATAAATTCTCTCTTCGACAAATAATCTGAATATGTTTTTCTTTATAATAAAGGTTATCTTAAAAAAAACTGCTTCTGGGATAAAAATCTATGATGAATCCTGAACATTCTTTTATAATATTGAAACATGAAAAACATTGTGTACTTGAGGTAAAATAAGAGGAAAATCAACTCAGTAGGTGACTGGTTCAACATTATCTAGGATTTTATAATGTTCAATGAACTATGTAATTAGCTTTCCTTTCATACCAAAATGCATAATACTTTTCCATGGTTAGATTCTAAGAAAAACGTTATCACCTACCTTGAAAGAAAATTCATTCCTTCTGTTATTTGTATAATTTTTCTTCCTATTAGGAGTTTTTCTCATGTGTTATTGGTTCATCAACACCTTCACAACCACTTCCAGAATTAATTTTTCTCCCATCAACTTCCTTTCCAATAATTCATCCCAAAATGATGGAGTTTAACACCACTTCCCATATAATGCCACAAATGGTGTCATTTGTATAACAGAATGAAAATTTTTATTATAAGAAAACTAAACTAATGAAATATGATTACCACAACCTCCTTGGAAGTCCATCGAATAAGCTCAATGAATATCCTCTTGTTTTTTGGATTGTTCTCTTTATTTGTCCATCATATTTAGGTTGAAAAAAAAGTGCTGAAATAAAATTTTATGCTCAATTACTTCGAAAGACCTTTTCAAAAGTTAGAAGTGTACTTGGGATCATGTTAAGATACAATTTCAATAAGAACTCCATGTAACCTGAAAATCACTTTGAGGTATAGTTGGGGAAGCTGATCCAAATACATAATATCTCAAATATGAAGGAAATGTGTAGATTTAGTAAGTCGGTTAACAAAAACCCAAATCACATAGTTACCTAGAGAAGTATTTTGTAGTCCCTCTATGAAGTCTATAGATATATTTTCCCATTTCCACTCTAGCACTACCAATGTTTCAATCATCCCATTTTGTAGTTTTCACTCTTCTTAAACATATTGACATGTCAAACATTTAACGCTAAAATCATAAATATCTTTTTTTATTCCATCTAACTTGTAATACTCTTGAATCTCTCTATACATCTTATTAGTTCCATGGTGAACTGAAAATAGAGAACTATGAGCTTCACACAACAATTATTTTTTCACCTGGGAATCACAATGCACATATATTATTTTTCCAAATAAAAAAACACAATACATATCATGGTAAAATTCTAGAAACACACCATTTTTAACCAATTAAACATTATTCTATAGCTCACAATATTCTTTTTGTGCATGCATAATTTTATATGATAGATATGACTACACTAAAACCTAAAATAAAATAGAGTAATTTCCTGCACCTACAACTTCCAAGACAAAATTCATGAAATCATTAATTGAGGGGTAATGTTCCAAACATAACACGGTTAGTGATGAATGATTCTTTTAACTCAAGGAATCCCCCAATTTTTCTGCTTTCCCATGATGGTAATTGATCATGAAATCATAATCCTTTATTAATTCAATTCATCTTCTCTACCTCATGTTTAATTCCTTCTGAGTGAATATATACCTTAGACTTTCATGGTTAATATAGGATTCACATTTGGATCCAAATAAAATATTACTCCAAATTTTCAATGAAAAAACCAAAACTGCTATTTCAGATTCATGTGTTGGATAATTTAATTCATCAGGTTTCAGTTATCTTTTCGAATAATCAATTACCTGATCATTATTCATATGAACACAACCAAGTCCCCTCTATAAAGCATCACTATAGATAAAAACTCAACAATTCTAGAAGGTAGGTTCAAAACTAAATAATTCACCAATCTAATCATTAGTTCATAAAAACAAACATCACATTCTTTTGTCAAAAATTTTTTAACCCCCTTCCATGTTGACATAGTAATTATGAAATATAATAGTCCAATGTTTTTAACAAACCATTAGTAATCAGCTACTAATCCATGAAAACTACAAATCGTTGTAAATTTTGTAACTCTTTTCCATTCATCAACCAAATTTGTTTCAAGATCAACTATTATTCCATATTTATTTACAATTTTCCAATGAAAAGAAATCTACTGCAACCAAAAATCATATTTTCAAAAAATTTATTTTAACTTCTTTTCCTTGAGATTTTACATGAATATATTTATATGTTTTTAATAACACTCACAAAGACCAAAATATCATTAATAAAAATTACAAAAAAAACTTTTCCAAATATTCATGGATTATTCTATTAATAAGATCCATGAATATTGAAGGGGGATTTTTCAAACAAAATATTATAACAATAAACTCATAATGCTCATATCTAGTATGAAAAGTTGTCTTTAAGAATTCGTCCTCCTTAACCCTCAGTTGATGGTATTTAGATCTCATATCAATCGTGGGAGAATATTCAGCTCCCTAGAGCAGATCAAACAAGTCATTGATATTAGGCAAAGAATAATTATTCTTAATAGTAATGTTATTATAATATCTATAATCAGTAAAGTGTCCCATGTAACCATCATTATTTTTTAAAAAAAGAACAGGAGCAATCCAAGGAGAAGTGCTCGGATGAATGAATCCATTATCAAGCAACTCTTGCAACTAGTTTTTTAATTCAAGAGGTTCCACTTGAGCCATTCTATAATGGGTTCTGAAATTGGCTTAGCATTAGGAACCAATTCAATAGTAAATTCAACATCCAGATTAGGTATAACACTGGGTAACTCATCAAGAAAAATATCAAGGTATTCATTTACCACTAGCACATCATTAAGCTAAACAGTTCTCTCTTTTTCAAAAATATGAAAAAGAAAACATTCATTTCACTCTTTTAATAATTTATTAGATTCCAAATATTTTATCTATTTTATAATTTCATTCATGTATACAAAATGAAACTATTTCTTATAAACAAATTCTTTAGGTCTACAATCAATCTTAGCATGATAAACAAAAATCCAACACTCACCATGAATAATATCAAGCTATACTATGGAAAAAACAATAAGGTTTTCTGGTAATGTATTTCCATATACAAAAACATGATGATTCTTATAATTATGTTTTCTTGTAATGTTTCCTCTATCATTTTAACCATATGTTCATGTCTCGTTTCATGAGTTGAAAGTTACAATATACTAAAATATTTATTTGAAATTAAGTAATGTGTATACCCCATATCAAACAAGACTTTAGAAAAAGTTTAGTAAACAAACAAATTACATGATACCAATTTATTAAATGGTTTTCCATCTATTTATATATTCACAAAGGATATCACTTCACTTTTATTCTTATAATATCGCTTCTTCACATCCTTAAGACATTTATTTCGGTATGAATTTTTATAATGACCAATATCACCTCATTTAGATACACTTTATAGTCTTCTTATCATAATTAATCTTATTATCATTTTCATTACAATATCGTGTCATATGTCCAAACATACCACATTGAAAACACTTCCCATTTTTATTAATACATTCCCCAGGGTTATTTTTCCCCACTTTTAACAAGCTAGAAACCTGAATTTCTTACCATGAAATTTCATATATTGATTCTTACCCATCTCTTTCTATCTTGACCACTTCTTTTACATGTTTTTAAAGTACACGTGATCATCATAACATTCTATGTCGGGTGAGTTTTCCAATAAATATATCTAATAAGATACTATGATTTTGGTCATCATAAATTTTCCTGTCAGGAAATGTTTTCTATAATTATTGTTTTTCCAATTGGGTGAATTTTTTCAGTCACATGATTAAAAAAAGATGGATTTTTCTATAAAGATCCCAAAAAATATTTGGAACATACCTTGAAATTTGGGTGAATTTTTCTTCATACATGGCCATATTATATTATTTCTTTTCCTTCAATTAAAGTAATTTATATTCATTATAATTCTAACCACCTTAGGAAAATATTTTTCTAGTAATTTCAATGGATTTATCCTTATTTCAGCTTTCAGTAGGTCAGAATTCCTCTAAGAGATAGAGGGTGTTGCCTCAAAACATGTTCCACCATCATCATGATCGTTTGTGATAGATCTTGTTGTTATCTTGTATGGATTCCACCTCCATTTTTTTCCTAATTCAACTAATCCATTACTATGAAAAACCATTTTAGTTTCAACCCCAACAATTCTAGGTTGTTGATTCAGAAAGATATCAGCCTCTTGGTTCCTTACTACATTAGCTTCCCTTTTTATTCTTCAAAAAATCATTATGAATAGACATATCATAGATGAATCACATGGAAATATATAAATGATATTTCATTTCAACATAAATAAAATTTGTAATTATTTTATGATATTATATTAGCATCATATTGACCCCTAAATTTACCTAAAATGTGTTCTAATACGAGATATAAAGAAAAGACCTTAAACATTACATAATCAAGTTAAATCAACTATATATCACTTCTTTACATTACCAAGGAGCATTTCGGTTTAGAGTTTATAAATCTATGACATAATTTATATATATCAATCCAGTTGCATACAAAGTGGTTCTAACTAAACTAGTATCCAATTTTTTCATATTATAAAATATTTTATTAAAAACATGAAATCATTTCATGAAATTCCTTCAGAACAATAATTATGGCTTCACTGTTTCTCTTATCCATTCTTACACCCTCTGAGAAACATTTTAAAAAGTGGTATGAGCATAAAAAATCAAAATAAGAGTTATAAAAATAAGGAGTGAAACATTTAGTACATGAATACTTATAAATATATAAAATCATTTTCATAAATGCATACATATCACCCATAAAGTATCATATACTTACTTTATAAAACATGAGATTTCCATAAATCATAGAAAAAATAAATAAATAAATAAGAGTATCTTGTGGAATCACATACTTAATATTGTAACCCTCGTAGCTACCTTATGATTGATAACCCTCACGGAGACCTTATAATGCTATCCCCATGGATACCATATGTTATAACCATTGTAGTTACACTAAGAGTTACCATACGGCCGACCAAAAAGTTAAAAATATCTAATGAATTGAAGGTATATATGGTCCCAACCTTAATCATATAAAATTCCCAATAATCATAATATAATTATAAAATAATAAATTTTTCAATAAAAAATCCCATTTTAATTTTTGTAAAAATATGAGATTAAAAGAATATTTTAAAAGAAAGTTCCCATACAATTATCATATAATTGATATGCTAATTAATACAGTGAAATTAATATGTGTATAAAATGAAAATGAAAATAATAAAAAATATTATAAAAAATTCATTACAAAAATAATAACAGTACCACATAATTAATGAAGTAGAAGGTTAACCCATATAATGGAAATCTGGATGAGAATTATCATACCTCAGGTTTGATTTACATAAAACATGTTTAAAAATCATGTATAACAGTTTAAATAGTGTTAATAATATTTTTAAGAAACATATTAATATTTATAACAACTTATATGATCATTTTATTACATCATTCGACAAATTATTCATAATATTTTGTTATTTAAATTGTTTTTAGTGTGTGCTTTACACGGTTTCCATGGTCAGTTCATAATGGATTTTATCACTGAATTGAAGTGAAACTCTAAAAGTGGAATGAAATGGTATTAATATATTTTCATAAAATTAAATAATACCATAAATCATTTCTTTTTCATTTAAGATGATGAATAATTAGATAAAACATTACTGATTTTTATTTAGATCATTTTCATGGTTCGTCGATAATCACAAACTAGTTTCATTATATAAATTAATGTTATATATAAATATTTTTTCTAGAACATAAAAAAGATTATACAATACATCTTAAAATCTATTTCAACCATTAAAATATTTTATAACCATCCTTTAAGGATGTAATGGAAACTGAAAACACACCATCCATGATATTGGTAAATCGACACATCAGAGATGGTGTTTTTTTATAATAAAGGGAGAGGAGAAGAAGTATAAGGATGAATTTTTATATAAAAATGATAACATTATAGTATATGATATTGCAGTTTTCATTCCTCTTGGATAAGGGGTGTTAAATAGTGTATAATTAAATAAAAATAATTGAAATTAAATTAAATGAATTGAAAGAGGATTTTTACCTCTTGATCTCTTCTTCTTGAGATCCGCCATAAATCCCTTAGTTATGTCCTTTTAGTGTTACCATAAGGTCTTGGACATAGGTAAGATCCTTGGAATGATGATTAGATATAATTAAGATAATTCTCAAAGCTTGATATTTGTGAGGTAAATAGGGCTGAGGGGTGGTATTTATAGTGGGGGAGGGGGTGTCCTATTATTTTAATCATTATTTTCTTATTTTTATGATGACAAGCAATAGTGTTGGTTCTTGTGAATAAAAATAGTAAAGAGATAATTTTAGTTCATAAAATTGGTGCTTAAATAATCCATGATATTATGAATATTGTATTTAACATATAATGTATATATATGGTAAATTACTATATTTCACTATTCACTAAAAATTCAAGTATTTCATAAAATTCCCAAAAAAACACCCAATCCATTTTTTGATTTCTATAATTCAAAAATAAAGTCTATTTTTTTAAAATAGTTTTATAAATATGAGAAATTTAATTTTTTAAATAAAATCATTATTTATTTATAAAAATAACAATTTTAAAACTACAACTAATTTTATAACACCTTGAAAAAATGATTCAAGGTATTATAAAATTAATTTATAACCATAATACAATAAAATAATAATTTATGAATAATTTTAATAAAATAAATTTTATCTAAATTATCAAATTATTCATAAAATTCAAATTAAATATTTATGAATTACAAAAAATTCAAACATTTGTACAATATCCATATTGTAACTTATAACATGACTAAATTTTATTTATAAAGTCATGGTGGAAGTTAATCTTAATTTGGATGATTTAATATTAATAAATTTCATAAGGGACGAGTTACTATTCAAAAAAAAATTATATTGATCCTATTAGACTCAAAATATATTATTGATCAAAACCGTGTATGTCCATTTTTTGAAATTAAAATCTTAGAAGTGGAAAAATTATTTTTAACAGCTATGTTTTATCTAACTCTTTAAAGAAAATTCCATTACAAAGAGGCTTAGTATTTCATTCATTTCATTCTATGTTACAATTTATTTGTAAATCCATGGGGTGTTACAAAGACATGGAGACCTTGATGGGTAAACCCTTGTGGGATGAATGTAAAGGTTTGGTGTTTGGACCAACCTATAGTGATTTTAAAAGTGAATCGAATTTGGACCATTACCCCTATGGTACTTTCCAATGAGGCTAGTGAGGCCTTGAAAATATTGATGATACAAATGAATGTTATTCACTCTATGTGGAAAGTGTTGAGCCTAGAGAAGTGTTTCAGCTAAGAGGACTCATTATGGGAGTCTTAGTTATGATGAGTGCTTGTGGAACCTGATGGGTACCCCAGTTAGTTGATGGCCCTATTAGAAGGTTGTTCATTATTCTTTCAGTAGACCTAGGATAGGTTTTCCTCTATGTTATTGGGTTTTATTATTTTATTGAGTATGATTTTGATGATAAATTTGAAAACAAAAATTGGATGTCTTTTTTTATAAATTTAATACCCCCTTGTGGGAGGACATGAGCACACCATATTTGGAGATTGTGAAAACTCCCTTCAAGGTGGTTGTAAAAACTCCCAGTGAGGATATCATGATACAAACGAAAACACCCCTTTATAGTTGTCTTGATACAACAATTTGGGATTACATGTATTTGGAGAAATGATTATTGGTTTCAGGAATATGATGGTGTTCATTCCACATTCTATCTATTCTGAGCTAACAGGTTCATTAATGGAAATGGTTAATCCTTGTGTACTGGAGGGACTCAGTTACCAGGAACAAATGTATATTAGGACAGAAATTCCTTAGTTTTTTATTCACAGATAGTGAATTTCCTTATTTCATACATATTCTATCAAGTTGGATGAGTTCCTTGAGTCACTATCTTTATAATATGGTAAAAGAACCATCGGTAGTTATTATGGTAAAAACATTCATCATTACATGCTCAGATTCACTGTAATACATGTCGGTGTTGGTATGGTTGATCAGGTCATACACTTAAGGATCGACAATGATCATTTTTATTTTATATTTTCAGTAGATTGTTAATTATTCATATCATGTAACAATGTTTATATCACTACTAATTTAGTTATTTATAGAACAGTGTTAGTGGTTTCCAACATATTTTTTTTACTTGCAATATCTTTTGGACACAATTACAATTGATTACCCGAGTAGACTATCACATCGTTGCGAGTACTGGTTGGGTAGGGGCCTATGTTTTTTACAATAGACTAGGATATATTCTATATTTGATACATGGAGGAGGTGAGTCTTGGATTTGGGATCAGTTAATTTCAAGTATACTATTTCATTGTCTATTTTGTATATGTGATAATCTATGTGGGGAATTGGTCATGTATGATTGTGTGACTTTTTTTATTTTATTATAGTACGTTCACATTATTTATTAAAATTTTGTACTCTGATGTGATAGATGTTTTTGATATTATTTTTAATTTCATTTTTATCAGTACACTAGTTCATGGGGTATAGTATCCCTATGGTTCTACCTTAGACTCCTACTACTAGTCAGTAGACTCTAGAGTATGAGGATACATGTTAGAGGTCACGTAGTGCCACCAATCTATTTTTTGTTCAGGGTCAAATTGGTAAAGATATTACACTCCCTCACTTATTTTCATCTATATAATAAAATTATGATGTTTCAATTCTTTTAAAGAGGGGAAGAATGTGACGGCCAGTGATTTTAGTAAATATTTTGATTTTATACCTTGTGAGTATCTTGTTTGGAATTCAATAGTGAACTAAAACCATAACTATGTTACCATAAAAAAAGTTATTATATATTATCATTATATTATATCTTTTATATTTTTAGGAATTAATAGACTTAACGAATTTATATAAACTATTTAAAAAGGTATAGAAAAATACAAGTCATTTTATGATTTGGTATACACTTTTTCTAAAAAATGATTTTTACTCATTAAGTATGCTAATATAAAAATTTAATTTTTATTACCTCAATAAATGTAATTTATTAGACCTGATTCTATATTTTGAATCAGTAGGTATAATTAATATAAAAATATCCAGTTTATATTTAGGAATAAAATTAAGATACATAGATTAATGTTATTTCAAGTGATTATAGTGAAACTATTATTTTTCAATGATTTAATTTATTAATATTATGTAGATTTTATCTAATAAATTAAATTATTGTATTTTAAATAATTAATATAATATTATTTATAAATATATATATATTTATATTAACAAACATTTAATTGGTTATAAATTCCAAATAATATTAAGAATATAAAATTGTAAAACATCTTTTAGTACAAAAGATAATTTCTATATATAAATTTTTTTAATTTAAAATATATTTATCTCTAATTTTGGAATTAAATAAAATATAGGCTAAATTTATGATTTTCTCACCCAAATTTTCTAAGAGGTGTTATATTATATTTTAAAAAAACATAAATTATTTAGTTACAAACTGTTTACTTAGGTAAACATGAAAATTGTTAATTATAGAAAACTAATGGTAAATATCGTGACGTGTGTTTAAAACTTGAATATAAATTCATTGGTGAGGCTTGATCAAGACAATCTCAACCCACACTCTTTTATTTATCACTTTTGAAACTAACGACCCATGAATAGTGTCATTCTGTTATTGAAAAAAAATGGTTTTTTGAAAAGGATCCCTTTTCTACACTTATAAAAAGTTATCACTTACACCATATCAAAGTGACGCATTAAATTTGAAATTTCCTTGAACCTTAGCTTAATAATCTTCTCCAATAAGTTGTTTTCACTTATAAAATCCCATGTTCTCCATAATTTATCCTAATCCCTTCTATTCCAAGGATAATTTTAAGATTAAATCCAGCATCCCAATATAAGTATTACTTAATCATTATCATTGTTTCTTAATATTTCCCTTCTAAACCTACCCTCATCACTATAACATCATGAACTAAGAATCATTTGTAAACCGCAGTGCTATTATAATAATGGAATACCCCTTTTTTATTATTTCCCATCAACTAAGAAAAACAAAATTCCATCAATCGTGCATTTGTGAGGACTATCGGCTCTATGAAGAATCAACTTCTATTTTTCAACATCACCAATTTTCAATGGTTATAAGGATGTAATAGAATAATTAATATAATGAACAAATATTTCAATATATATTATCATTAAAAGAATAATATAATAAATGTAATGTTTCACACACTACACAAAACCAAAATAAAAAAAATTGTTACATTTTTTACATTAAATAGTACTGTTAAAATGTGTTTGTCGTATTAGCTACTATAAATTGACGTAAATTTTTCAAAAAAATCAGTAAATATAGTATGAAGAAATATCCCTATATATAGAATTGTTACATATGAATCCCATCTTTTCATACTCATAAGGGATGTATCTTCACTAGGGATATCCCTTGACCATGACTAAGTCAAACTTGAGCAATAATGGTTTATGAAAAACATTAAATAGGATAAGTTCATGTTCATGTCGATTTCTACAAGCCCCAAGGAAGTTGAACCACCACCCAAAACTAAATCCTACGTTTATCTCAGTACTAAGTACTATAAATAGATCTTATGGTTTTAAGTTAGTATAAATTCGGTTTATATGAAAATTGAATAAGATATATATATATATATACATATTGTTAATTTTAATACATTTCAAAAATTCATTTGTGCTAAGTTCAATTTATTTTTAACAATATTTTTTTTGAAATAGCAATTTTTCCACGGAAATATTTTTATTTTTATTTAATGATTACAAAATATATCAAAACTAGATTAATTAGTAATTAATAGGGAAAATACTAGTTAATATACCAAAATTCATTTTCTCTGTATTTTATGTTATTGAATTAAAATAAAACTTATTCATTTTATAATGTCCATTTGAAAAAAAAATAACTTAATTTTTTTGTCATTTAATTATTATATTAACAATATTTTTTGGTCTATTTCTAAAAATATTTATTTTTAGGTGAAAAGTACATAATAGTGATTTAAAAATTTCATAACATTGATCACATTATTAGTATATAATTATTATTGAAAAATTAATTAATAAAATTATATAAGATAAAATATGGATTATATTAGTGACATTATATTTTTTAAAATGTTTGTTTTAATTTATAAACCCATATATGATATTTTAGAACATATGTTATATTTTTCTAAAGTAACCACTTTTAATATATAATGTATTTAGTGTTTTAAAATTAGTTATTATAACTTTTAAAAGTTAATTAAGAAAAAATAGATTTTTTATTTGAAACCACTATATCAAAATAATACAATAAGTACCTTTTGATATTTTTTAATAAAAGATAAATTACATAAGTAAAAAACCAGTTACCATGGAGAAAACTAGAATACATAAAATGAGAATCCAAAAAGGTAAATAGCCTAACATGATAAAAAATTATTTCTAATTAAATAATTTAGGTATTTAATAACCTTATATATTATTATATCTAATATTTATCAATTTTGGATCCTTTTTTACAAGAGTGTAACTTCCCATTACAAAATATTTTGTGGTGTTTACAAAAATCTAATCCCTTTTCACTTATAAACGGGTCTCTCCTCTCTCACTTCCTCTCACACAGAAATCCCTTATGTTAAGACCAAACATTACAATAACCTATCCTAAAAAATAATAACCACTTTAAATAGGGTTTGGTATTCTCAGTATATCATCCCTCAATGGTTTAACCCCTTTATTCAAAGGAGATAATCCAAGTAGTGAAGTATAGATTTCAAATAGCTCTTTCAAAATTTCTATTTATTTATGTGAATATACTATTCCAAAAATTTCATTTCACTATCTCATTCTGATAACATCAATATAATTATTATACTATTATGTTTTTATACTGATCCCAAAATCATTAAACACCCTTCCATTTTCCATTAAGGAAATTTAAATGGGAATCATGAGTTATTACAACTACCACATCCATGACATAACGTGTTTCATTTTCCATTACAACCTTACAATGAAATTCAAAATATAGAATTTAATATATAATTATTATAATTATGAAATATTTTTTATTACAAAATGTAAATATATATTATTATTTTTATCAATTATATGGAAAATTAAATCTCCAACCATGTGTATATGTGTGCTACCTGCTCCATGGAATAATCGATTTCAATTTATCATTCAATAAAGTCTTTATGTGGATGGTTGTGATGATTTTTTTAAAGGATAAATATTATGTTTTTGAAATTAATAAGGTTATGTTAATAAAAATTGGGTTACCTACTAATAAAATTAACAGCAAATAATCGTTATAAAATTAATCTCCTGAAACAAACTAATTAACAAAAAATTACAATTATTCATATTATGTAATATTTTTATATCTACTAATTATTCTTATTATTCATTTAAATACTGAAATATCACACTAATAAACACTAAATATTATCATTATTCTTCTTCTATAATTATATTTCAACTAAATCAATTCATAATCATCCATTAATCGGGGTGTGTTATAGTTCAGATATGTTTGACCACCAGCATGAAAAATGGCACAAAATTATTTCATTGATGCATAGGAAAAATAATTTGAGTTATATTATGAGATAAATATTTAAAAAATTATTATTTTTTCTATAATCTAGACATCAATATTTAACTCAATAATTTTAAAAAAAACCTTTTTTTACTTAAGAAAATTAATGATTTGTGTGTATTATTGATTTCATATTCAAGGATAATGACTGAAACACTCACAAATGAATATTTAAAATTATTAAATAATTAATATTAAATTATTATAATTAATCTAATGTAATTTTAATGATCAAGTTTGTGAGAAAAATAAATACTAACATTGCTCCTATGAAACTAGTACAGACCATGAAAACTATAGACCACTGATTTGAAAAACTTCCTAAAAAAATTGATATAAATATATATAATGATTATAAATGAAAATTATAAACACAAATAGGTTTTAATATGGTTTTTAAATTAATTAAAAAAATTATTTATTTTATACAAGTATTTAAAACACTTATGCAGAAATTGGGGGTAACGGTAATTATTTATTTGTCTCATTTTTAACTTCTTAAGACGTGTTTGATATTGTGCCCTATAACATATTTTATATGGTGTTTTAATGACCCAATTTATTTTAAATATGAATAAATTTTCCATTTAATGATATATTAATGTATATTTTATGATATTATCTTCAATAACCTTTGATTATTTTGTTATCAATTCTGTAAGAGTTTCATCAACTCAGTTTTTGATTCATTGGGTTATAGTCTTTCTTAGAATAATATACTTTTCTATTATTTAATGATCTTACCTTTACCATATTTTATTTTTCATTTTTATAATCTCAGAATCCAAAAACCCGAACCTAGTTGTTATATTAGATTTTTGTTAGAGAATACAATAGTTTCATAATGATCTAATGGCTAAGTAGTCTTTTAATGTTAAATACATACATAAAATAAATTTTATAACATAAGATATATCATGAAAACAATAAGAGAATAAAATTATCCCTTCTATAACATCCTTGATAATTTTAAATAGTTTTCCTCTACGTTTCATGGGGAAATGGAAAAAATAAGGTTGATCTCACATGCTCAGTAGGGAGGATAATTCAATGGAATTTATAAAAAAAATATGGAATTAGTGATATATTAGGAATAAATAAACATGACTCTATAATATATGAAAACTAATGAAATTATATATACATGATAATAAATTTAAACATGGATAAAAATTATCATTGATCTCATACTGATGGAATACATAATTTTAGATATCAAAACCTATTTTCAAGTACTTATCCCAAGACATCATACTAACATGGAGAGATGTGTACACAAAAACCCATGTTTTTTGTCTCATGATATATGTTGACTCATCAAAGAGATATATAACATCATGCCACACTTTTCAAGTAATTAAATGAAATTAATTCACTATAAGAGTAAACAAGACAATCCATACCATTCCATAAAGAGTATCTAGATGGCTAAAAACAAGTATTCCCATATAATTAAAAATAATTAAAACAAATACTTCCTCATTAAATGTAATAATTATCATCTTGTCACTCAATAAGTTTATAATATATAGGTTATCATCAAATTAATAGGAAGTGCCTTTATCAATGAAACATTTGGGTAAGTATAATATCAATTTGTTGGGTTATCCCGGGAAGATAGTATTTGGGTTTGATAGCTTTAATAGTTATGATACTAAAGAAATGGTATGAAAAATCATTTACCCTGATTCACAGTGATATTATGGAAAATCAATATCATATCCCGTAGGAGTGTCTATTTAGATGTGAAATCTATGGCCTATTAATTGTGTATCAGGGTACTAATGGAGTAAATTCTAAAAAACATTTTTGGGGATATAATGATGAGATTCATATTTTTTTAGAATATACACATTCCAGCATCTAGATATGTATTTAATTAATAGCTAAATATAAAAAAATTTAAATTACCAAAACTAGGATGGTTTTACCACTATAGAAAAGGTTGAGTTTTACAGTGGTTTTGGAAACTCTTGAATAAAAAGAATATGTGGGTGGGATAATAATATATAATTTTAAATACCATTAAATTCAGAATTAATATGTTGAAATTTATTCATTTGAAATTTATTCACCTCACAAAAAGAAAATATTTTATGAATATAACATGATTCTTGATGAAGAAAAATTGACACAAAAATACACACTTACGTCTACGGTAGAAATACAAGTAAAATATATAGAAATATTGGTCTTAAAATTAGTATAAAAATACCATGAAAAAATTTTAATTTCATTATATAAAATATAAAATATTTATTATGTACACAAAATAAATGAAATTAGGTTCACAATGAAAAACATGTCTCAAAGGGAGAAATTTGAAGTGAAGAAAACCCTTACCACTTATCGTGACTTTCATAAACATAAATTAACCTTATTTCTCAAAAATATATCTTTATCAGTCAATTAATTAATAACCTTACTCATCCATTTTCATTTATACTCTTCATAAATAGTCATTATTTATATGAATTATACTGATTTTGTTCATTGGGGGTTTATAGTTTTGACCGTTTCTACTAATTTCACAATTGACGTGTTTGTATTCAGTATTCTTAAAAATTTCATCATTACTAGGTCATTAAATTAATTATTAGGTATTATTTTAATTAATAATTATTTTTAATTTAATTTTATAGTTTTTTAGTCATTCTCCTTGAATATGAAACCAATAATAAGCATGTTTCATGTATTCTCAGCAATCTAAGGGTGTTTTCTTAATTAATTCATTCAATATAGATATTGTATCTATAAAATAAAAAATAAATTTTTTTTACACATTTATATTAAATTATTCAAGTAATAATGTATTTATAGTAATTCATGATATAAAATCAATATATTGTCCTTATAGGTAGTTAAATCTACCCAAACATGAACATATCAGGATTTAATGATTGATTATGGAGAGATTATGATGTAATATAATTATAATAGAATAATAATGATCTTATATATTTTAAATTATATTTACATATCATAATTTGATGGTATTTTGAGGAAACATTAATTAATTTTAAAAAATTATTCAATTTCAAAAAAATATTTTCCTCTTAGAACACTTACTTTAAGAAATTGAATTAATAATGATTGTTTACTATTCATATAAATAATAAGTTCTCATATTTTTCATGAAACAACATAATCAATATCATAAAAATCATATTTACTCATTAAATCCATTATAGGCACCACCAATTAGGGGTAGTGATGGAAAATGAATTTTCTTTCTCTTAGTGGTGATAGTCTGCATCTACACACGAATGATGGTTTCATTTTTCTTATTGGATGGGGTATGTGAAAATTAAATGATAATAGCCTTAATATAATGACATTAAATTTTATAAATGATACTTATATAGTTATTTTATAATGGTTGGAATAAACTTCAATGAATATAATAATGAAAAAAAGTTAAGTAGTTGATAATAATCACATCGAGGACTTGAATTTTCCATGGAATTATCCATCAAATAAGAATTAATTACACTAAATAATGGTGAAAAACATTTTAACGTGTTAAATAGTTATATAAGGATAAAATTTGAGAATTTTAAACTAAAAAATCTTGGGCATGGCGATTCTTAAAGTGGTGGGGGTGTTACTCTTTTATAAGATGATAGAAGAATTATTCTAGGATCAACCCTTACATTTTTAATATCTTAAAGTAAATTTTCAAGTTTCAATGGACAAAAAATAAGAAAAATTGGATTTTAAAGAGATATTGGGTTGCATATTAAATCAACAAGTCCATTTTTATACAAAATTCAGTTTTTAGGGATTTTATTTTTATTTTTTATCTTTTTCACTAATTTACATATACCATTTTAATAAATTTATTAATTTACTGATTAATTATAACAATAAAATTATGATATACCCTTTAAAATAATTTTACCCTTCTAATTTAAATTTTGAATATTATTTTTTCAAATAAAATTTCTAAACGTGAAAAAATTTAAAATTAAAATAATTATACTAAATCTCTGAAAACACATTTTTAAAAACATTACATTTTAAAGCATTAAATTTAATGATATGATAAAATTATAATAGATACTGATTTTAATGAAATAAATTCAGTGATTGAAAAACTAAATATCTTGAGAATTTTAATGGAATGAAAAAAACAGAATTGCACCTTGAAAATACATCATTTAAAGAAGAGGCCAATATATTTTTTAATTAAAGTAACATTTTACTTTAGTTTTGAAAATATTTTCATTAAAATTCAAATGTTTGAAGAATATTTTCAGATACATAATGTTATTCATTAAAATATTATTAGAGTACTTGGATGATTTTTGTAAACTTCTATTTTATTATTATTTTCTAAAAATCTGAAACCAATTAAATGTTTTGTGAATACAGTATTTTTTGTTTAAAACCCAAAATATTTCTACAAAGTAAAAAAATCATATTAATGTAATTTTTATTTTATGAATTCATGAATATAGTTAGATTTTTTAAATTTAAAATTCAACAATTGAGTTTTTAAATAACTTCATTAATAAAATATCTTTGGAGTGTGCATTTTGCAACAGTTTTAGGATGTAGTGTTTCCCTACTTTAATAGAGTATCATGTATTACATTCCCTACAAAATAATTTCATCCTAAAAATTTGGATTTGTATAAACTATTAAAAAATGTGGATATTCCTTTCTCATAGATTCTTCAAGTTCCTAAATTTCATCTTCTTGTTTTTTAATTCTCTTAAACACTTTCACTAATTGATTTATCCAATTATACAACACTTTACCTCTAATTTCAAGATTCTAGATAGGTTATTCATTGTAAAAAATTTTAGGATCCATCTCTATTCCCTCATATTTGACCACATTCATTGGATCAGGCATTTATCTCCTCATTAATGTAAAATTGATAATTTCATGTACTTTATAATGGTTCGGGTGGCTTATACATTCAATAAGATACAACATCAACTATCTCTATAATTTCAAAAGTCCAAATGTATCTAGGAGTTGAACTCCCCATTTTAAATAAATTGTAAAACTCCCTTCTACGGTGAAGCCTTCAAGAATATACGATACGCAACTTGAAACTCCATGTCTTTCCATCATTCATATGAATATGTATTTTAAATAATATAGGATTATTTAATGTGATTCTAAATAGTTCATACTTTAATATTCATTTCCTTCACACGCTCTAGACTAGATATATTTCTTTCACCAACTTCTTCTTAACATGATAGAGTACGATACATCTTCCAATACAATCCTTCATATGGTTTCATCTAGATCTCAAAATAAATCTATTATTATATGTGAATTCCAATAATGGTATATATTCATCCTAGGTGACTTAGAAGTCAAGAGATCATGATCTCGACATATCATCCAATTTTGGGATAGTCCTTTCAGACTACCCATCATCTTTTGGAAGATAGGGATTTCTTAAAAGTATCTTAGTATCAAGATCCCATTGAATACTCTTCGAAAATTTCAATGCAAACCAGGGGTCATGATTACATATAATCTACATAGGTTCCCCATGAATCCTTATGATTTAGTTAAAATATATTTTGTAAAATTTCTCAAGGGATTGATCTTCTCTTACTGATATGAAATAAGAAGACTTTCTAATTTTGCTTACGATGACACACATAACACCATTCTTCCATGGATTCTTTATGATTCTCATGAAAATATCCATTTTAATGTTGTCCCACTTCCATATAGTTATATGCATATATTGTATGACTCTCTAAGGATATTGTCTTTCAACATTTACCTACTAACATACTATGTATCTGGGAACATAGTTCAAAATTTATTCTTTGATACCTTCTCGATAAAAATGTTCTATTATGTACCAATACACAGTTTTTTTACCATTATGTATAGATAAATTTGAACTATATGCTTCATTTAGTAGTTCCCCTCTCAACTATGAGATGGATGTAACACATTAACTCATCCCCAACTTCAACACTCAACCAATATAGAAGAAGTATTTTAAATTACTATCATTGACACATTTAGTCTTCCTTTGTATATTCACATAACCCTAGTGGGACTCCCTTATCATAACAAGTTGGTATGGCTGAGAAATTTCTTCAAAAATGAAATATGTCACGCCTTGACTAACTATTATCATAACCATGTTTGTTATATCATTATATAGGGAATCCTTATCTGTCCTCATCCTGGTAAAAACATCACAGTCTCCCCATCTCAAATTATCATCCACCATATTTTCCATCCCAGGTTATTGTTTATTTGATAAATTAGATTTCATTAGTATTTTCAAATATCTTAATGGCCTCAAGTTGATCTTCTTTTAAGAGAAAATATAATTCAAAATCTTGTGGTTTGTGGGTATACATATATATATTCACTCCCTATAAAGGTAGTGTCTCTATATATTCAATGAAAATATTATGTTTACCTGAACAACTTCGTCAGTTGGATTGTTCTGGTCATGGATTTTCAATTTCATTAATTCATTGGAAGTCACTCTATCATTATATAAATGGAAAAAACCACGTCATTTATTCAATTCATCACTACATATTACAAATCCTTTCATACCTAATGGTAAAGTTAATATTGGCGCATTCATCTGTCACTTATTCATCTTTTAAAAACAATACTCATTGTCTATTGCACATTTTAATTTCACCCTCTAATATTCAAAATTGGTTAATGTGTAGGACAATTAGGAAAAAATTCAACAAACCACTTATAGTAACATGCTAAACCAAAGAATCCCTAATTCTCAGTTATATTCATTGGTATAATCAATTATTTTATGACATTTTTCTTTTATATTTAAGTAGATATTCCATCCATGGATACAATATGTCTAGGAAATGAATATTTCTTGATCCCAAATTCACACATACTTTATTTCACATATAATTCATTTTTATGAAGGTATCTAAAATTATTTACAATCCACTATCATGCACTTTTTAGCTCTTAGAAAATATCATGATATAATTAATTAATATCACCAATAATATATCAAGACAATCCTTGATTACTCTTACCATAATATTAGTGATGATATATGTTTTGTTAGTAAATCTAAAAGTTACAACCATAAATTCATAATTTATATACCTTGTATCAAATGTACTCATTGGTATATCATCTTTCCTTGCCCTGAGATGATGATAACCAGATTGAATATCAATCTATAAAAATAATTAGGATTATTGAAGTTGGTATAATAAGTCAACAATACATGATAAAAGATATATATTATTTAGGTTAATTTAATTATCTCCCTAAAATAAATTCATAATATCGTATAATGATCCTTCAATTCCAAGAATAAAACATAGGCCCCCCACTGTGAGACATTGGGAAGTATAAGTATATTATCAGACAAATATTTTACTTATTTCTTAAACTTGACTAACTACGCTACTTCCATTAAATATGTAGTTTTATATATTTTCCTCATATCAAGAATTCGTTTAATATATAACTCATCCTTACGCTCTATTAGATAACTAAGTAATTATTCTTGATAACTCATTGATTTTTTATAGCATGGGTACATGCTCTATCTATAAGTTATTTTCCTTATCCACGTATCACAATTGATCTTAACACATTCTAAAAATTAAATTAAGTAGATATATGAGAGTCTGACCTAGAAAAGACACAGGAGATGATGTATCTCCCTTCAAAATAATGGATTTTATGCCCCCATCAGAGATAGTAATCTACTTTCTCTAGTCAACATCTCTATAAAATGTCATATACTTAATTATATAATAGTTTTTAATTATAAAATAAAATTACAATTTGGTTTTCAATAGTTTTCCTTATATATATTAGGGGTTTTTATTTTACTTTTGATATCTAACTAGGTTTCATTAAATCATATCCCAAATGATACTACGAAACTTCCTTTAACACCAATTGGGATATCCCTAAATCTATAAACATAGAGATGATTGTTATATTAAATTTATGGTATTGAATATAGGAGTTATCAAAATATATAATAGCTTACTAATATTAGAAAACTGGATACATACATACATTACTTTTGAATAAATATGATATTAAATGAACACATTTTTAGAACATAATTTTTCCATCCATCATATCCATGAAAATTATGCATTAATTACCCCCATGTTTCTAGGTGAAGGAAACAAAATATTGGTGAGATCATATGACCAATAAAGAAGAGAATACAATAGAATATAATATAAAATAGTTATGGTATAAGTGATATGGAAATAATAAACAAACAATTTAAAGCCATAATTAATTAAAATTGAGGGCCCATTAAATCAATGATAATAAATGAAAACATGGAAAACAATAATCATTGATATCATATGGATGGAATGTATAATGTAGAACATTAAAACATGATGATAACTCCTTGTTACAAGACATTATACCGGTATGGTGATAGGTATACACCAAACCCATGTCCTTTTGTCACATGAGACCTATTGAAGCATCAAGGGGATATATAATTTTGGGGCCCACCTGGTACCTGATTAAGTCCAATACATTCACCATAATAGACAAAAATAAATTTCATCTAATTCTTTAGTGAACCTATAGATGAATAAAAAAGAGACTATACGTACAATTAAAAATAAAAAATATGTCCCCATTAAATCGAATATTGGGGCTACCTAAAAGAATATCCCTTAATCAACTTAGAAGTTGTATGGTATCATCAATGTAATGGGAAGTATCCACAACAAATAAATATAATGGTGATGGTACATTAAATTTCTTATGTTAAACATGTAATATAGTAATTAGGTTTAATAGTATTTATTGTTATGATACAACGGAAATGGTAAGAAAAAACCTTCATCATAGTTCATAAATAGCTTGTGATCATTCCACTGCATATCCACTAGGAGTGTATATCCTAGTGTGTAGTCTTAGATCTAGTCATAAAATATTAGAGTGACAATTGAGTTAATTCTCGACCAACCCTTTTAATAGTTCTAACCCATGGTTGGATATTTTTTTTATTTTCATCCACTTTCCAGTATCCATAGAGGGTTTTATTTTCAATGAAACAACATACACTTTTAACATACATAAACATTGGAGGGCTTTTCCAGAATTTAAATTATTGAGGTTTACACTGATTTTGCTAACTCTATAGTCCAAAGAATAAAAAGGATATATAATAATAAATAATTTTAAATATATTAAAATTTATTAGGAATATTTTAAAATTTCCTACAAGGAAATTTATGACCACACAAATGGACATAGTTGGCTAATAAAAAATGAGTCCCAATGACTGAAAATTGACATGGAAAAAAAAAACTTACGGATTTGGAAGAAACTCAACAAAAACATATTGAAATATAGATATTTAAATTTTTATTAAAAAAATAGATGAAAATTAATTTCATTATATAAAATCCTAAATAGAAATTATATCCACCACATAAAGGAAATTAGGTGAATAATACTAAACATATCTCAAAAAAAGAATTTGATATGGAAAACCCAAACCACTTCTCCTAAATTCCATAAACATAATTTTACCACCTATATCACAAATATGTATACATTAATTAATTAATAAATAACCTTACTCATATCCATATTCATTTGTACTCCTCATAAATCATCATTTTTATATGAATTCAACTAATTTTCTACATCAGGTGTTTATAGTTTTGATCGTTTATACTGCTTTTAGAATAAATATGTATGTATTCATTATTTTTCAAACATTCATAATTATTATTCAATTAAAATTTTTAAGTTATTATTTATAATTACTTATTATTTAGAAAATTCCTTTTGTGACTGTTTTATTCATTATGATTGAAAATGTAGTTGATTTCTAACATTTTTCAGTGATTTTGGGAGATGTAAGGTAGTTTTCTTAATTAATGAATTAAATATCGATATAACACCTATAGGATAAAAAAATATTCATAATTTAAACATTTATGTTATATTATTCCATTAATTTTGTTCCCATATTCATTCATGATATAAATTCATATTATTGTTTGAGTATGTTGTTAAACCGACTCAATATGAACATACACTTATTTAATGAAGGATTATTATGTATAATTATTGTAATATCATTATAACTTAAGAATAATGATCTTACACAGATTATATTATTGATATATATTATAAATAACAATTAATTATAAGGGGGTGTAATGTATATTAAACTTTTGTAAAATTTAAATAAATGATTTTCCTCTTGCCATGCTAGTTTTAAACGATTGAATTAATGCTAATAATTTATTGATCATATCATTAATAGTTTGATCAATTTATTAAACAAAAAAATTAATGAAATTATATGAAACATATCTATTCATTAAATTCATACAAGGAACCATAAATGATAGGTGGTGATGAAAAAGTAATTTCATTACATGTGGTAGTGATAGTCTATTTATACACACAAATGTGGACTATGTTTTTCTTAATGGATTATCGATGAATTGGAAATGATAATACCCTTAATAAAGTCTAATTAATGTATCTAAATTATACTAATATCATTATATTAGTGTGTCTAGAATAATTTTGTATAAATATAATTAAGAAGAAAAGTTGCATAGTAGAAAATAAGCAGGTCAATGACTTGAATATCCATGGAATTATCTATGGAAGATGAACTCTTTAGGAAATATAATTGTGGAAAAAATCTTTTTACTGTGGGATAAAGTACGAGGAGGATAAAATTTATGGATTTTCAATTTGAAATTTTAAGGTAATGTGAGTCCTCATGTGTGTGTAACTCTTTCATATGTGAAGGGAATTATAGTTCTAGGAGTCACTGTTATATTTTAAATATTTTAAAGTTGTTATTGAAGGTTAAAAGTAAAAAAAAAATAGGATTTTAAAGTGGGTTCCTATCATAAATCACCTCAACAAATCCATTTTGATATGACCTTGAGTATTTTAAAGAATTCTCTTTTAAAATTTTAACTTTTACCCTACTTTACTTTTACCTTCCAAATTAATATTTAAATATTGTTATGAAATATAATAAAAAAATTAAGAAAGACCATTGTACCTAATTTGGTATTTATGATTTAAAATATAAAAATTAATTTGTCAAATAAAATTTAAAAAGGTGTGACAATATATTTTTAAAATAAATACACATAATTGCATGATTTTTTTTAGAAATATAATGTTTCCATGCATTAAATTTATAAATAAGATAAAATTAACTTGTATAATTATTTAAATTATAGAAATTTTTTATTATAAATAAAATAATGGTTATTATAATTTCAAGGAAATCTTAAAAAAAATCTCTTTTGAAAAATACTTAATTCCATGAAAATACTGAAAACATTTTTTATTAAAGTAACATTTTACTTTACATAGTAAAATGATTTAAAATGTGTTTCTAATTTCATATAATATATTTAAATACGAAATTTTATTCCTTATATTAATATTCAATTATAAAAAAAAATTTAAATTTCTAGGTCATTCTAATATAATGATAAATTCGCACTAATTACATGTTTCGTGAAAAATGTTGTTTTTGACTAAGAACTGTCATTTTCATAAAGTGCTAAAAAATAATACATAGATAATTTTTATATATTGAATATAAAAATGAATTTAATTTTTTCAATTTAAAATTATAAAATTTAGCATTCCAATAAATTCATGATTAAAGGATATTTACAATACACATTGTGTATTAGGATTAGGATGTATCTTTTGCATGATATAGTAGCATCTTGGGTAATACAATATTTTTATTTTTCTCTATGGAAATTAATTATCATTATAGATAAACAATTATGTGTTAAAATTTTTTCCAAAATAAAATTTTAATGTTGTTAAGAATAACTCTCATTCTTATAAATAAATCTTTTCATGAATTTATATATTTTCCTTTCAACAAATATTCTCCTCTATTTTAGGTAACTTTAATATGGATTATTTTCTATGATTATCATAATTACCTTTACCCATTTGTAAATGTAACATTAACAAAAAAAAATTACGATGTGATGTTTCAAACAGAGGTAATTAAAAATACTAAAGAAAATAGATTTTCATCCTTTAAAAATTAATTGATTTTCCTTCCACACCCTATTTTTTAAAAAATTATTTTTTCATTCAAATGATATTATATTTTTAACAATTTATAATAATTCATTCAAAATAATTCTCTTTAACTCCTCAAAATGTTTTTGAATGTTATTTTCACTTTTTCATTTATAACAATTTTTGAATGGTTTTGTGAAAACATTTGTATTTTTCACTTATAATTTTAATCCAAGGCTTATCTCTCATGTATTGATGTTTTAATCATCCCCTATTTTGTATTATTATGTGATTAATTTTATAATACGATATTTTTCATATCTTATGATATCTTGAGTTTATGTTTTCTATTTTTTTGGATGGTTGTCAAAAATTCTTCGGTTTCAATGAGTTTAATAATATATTATTGTGATATATCTTAAGTGGAACACATATATATTTGTGAGAGTATTTGGGGTCTTATATCCAACTTAAATTAATTGGAATAAGATTATATCTCCTTAGGTAGTCATGCATGGACATAATGAGTTTTTTCACACAAGTGCGGGTATGATGGGTTTTCTCACATTTTCAAGTGTCGATGTAATGAGTTTCTCCATATAGGTGTATGAATTTTGTGTCTTCTCATAAAGGGATAATTAATATTATGGATCTTCCATGTTTCCAATTTTTTTATTAAGTCATGTAAAATAATAAAGATCCACCACATATAAATGAGATGCCATTTTTTCAAGATAACATCTTATTTTTAATGTATCTCTCAAATTTTATAAGTTCTCACACGTTTTATGATTATTGATATATATTTTGATCAAAATCATATTTTTTCATAGTTCCTTAATAGATAGGTTATGATATTAGGTTTATTTATCAAGTTTTATGACTATAATATATGATATTATGATATTTTATTAAGATATGTATGTCTTTCTCATTTTCTCTCTCATTTTTATGATCAAGCACATTATCAGATTATTTTCCCTTCCATGGAATTTGATCTCATTCGATTTTTATATTTCCATTACCAAGGGTATGAAGATAATTATATCATATAGTACGTCCATAAATGGTCTATAAGAACATGATTATGGAAAAAAATTCAAAAGTGGTTTAATATAACATGATTATGTACCTAATCTTAAATAAATTAAACCTTCAGGATTTTTGGTTATACAAATATTTGTGAGATGTGTTATTTAAATCACGACATTAATGAATTATCTATGTTATGTTCATCATTGGTAAATTTATTTGGTATCAAGGTAGGGTTTATTTATTTTTTGAGATTAATGTAATTATATTGGGGATTAGTTTAGATAAAATTAGCGAGAACTCTGGGAATGAGTCTAAGTTATGGATAACATCCTAATGTATTGAAAATGTCTTGATTATGTAGTTTCCCCAAGAAATAAATCCTTATTTAGATACTATAAGTGGATACAGGATCAAGTTCAAATCTACCAAAGGATGATAACTATATAAAGTATGTGTTGGTTATTAACTCAATTGTCACCTGATGAACAAAAACCATACCTAACTGCACAACTAGTTTAATGCTCTCGACTAATATGGTTTGTTTTCTTATATTCCCTTTAAAAATTATTATGAATGATTTTTATCCTAGTTAATTTGATGGATTAGGTTCATAATTATAACATAACCCAACATAAAGTATCCTAGTCGAAACTAATATTGATATAGGATGATCTAAAGAAACTATGGTCTATTATAAAAATGTAAAATAAAAATACATTTTAAGGTTGAATTATTATTATGATTATGATCATTTTACCTTATTTTTATTGTTTCATCACTCATGTTAACCCTATTGGTTTGATAATGGATAGAACTTGAAGGAATCACACGTGTCAGGGACTATGTATTATTACCTCAATGAAAAAATAATCATAATGGGATATGGAGTTATAAAAATAATGGCTATCCCAATCCAGCTATAATGAAATGTGTCTAACATGTGAGCATAGTGAAAGAACTAGACACACCAAAGAAGGGAAGAATGGAGTCTCATGAAATATCAAGTGATGAAGATGATGAATGAAATAAGGTTAAATCTCTTATATGTCAAAAATATTGGAAGAAGAACCAATATAATTTATGAAATAGAACTATAAGATTATTCATTTATAGAATATAGACTCATCAAGAATCAACTTTTCATATAAAAGTTAAGAGGCTGATTGAAAATGTGAGTGTAAAAAATGTGTCATAAAAATCCTAAGGAATTTTTGAATTATTATGTTTAAAAACCATGATATTAACAAATTCATTCTCAAATATCAAAGGATGATATGAATTATAGGCATGAACAACAACCAAAACTAAGGAGCCATGGTGGATCATGTTCAAAGAAAATCGATGATGTGTATTGTGATAAATAAATCCTACACATTAGAGTTGAAAATATGGGATCATTATTGAAACCACTCCAATTTTCCAAGATTATTTATAATTATACAACAAAAAATATTTGTTTATCAAATAACATATCATGTTTTATGATGTTTACATTTTGAAATTTTAATTTATGCGAATATTAATCTTTGTATAGGGCCATTGGACAGATTTGATGTAATGGATAAGCTATTTCAACATATCATCTTTATTCAGTTATCATGGTTAGATTAACCCCAAAATACTCCCAATTAAGAAAATGTAAGGGTGGAAACAATGAACAGTATCCACTATGCATAGATCTTTATTTCACTAAAACAACAGATGATGGTGACAAATCAACTTCATTAGTATCCATCAATCCACCATCACTTCTTTTAGGAACCAATATTTATAGAACATTTTTATGAACCATTTCAACAATGGATATATAATACAAACCACATGTTATACCTCTAGATTAATTAGACATGTTGATTAGGTGAAAAATGACGTCACCAAGTGACCTTGGGTCTAGGAGTGGTTAGAGAATCGGATTTTATTCCCCAAAGTATGCAATCCCATAAAGTGTATAGAGAAACTGTTTAGTTTTTTAAAGACCCTATTTTGGAACATAAAGAGTCTCTAATTGTGGATTTGGTAGGAAATCCATCCCATACCAACCATTATCTAAGAGGATTTAATATAATGGGTAGGGTAAGGACCGGTGCAACAAGTAAGTGAGGAGATTGGTTATACAGACCCATACTTTACATACATTTATATTTCTTAAAAGTTGAACAATATTCATTAAAAAATATAAGAAATTGACGAAATGACCATATAGGTATAGGGTCTTTAGAAACTGGGAAGCATAAACAATTGATTCATAAGACATCTTCATTTTCGTCTACTTATTTCATCATAACTAGACCCCTTTTTAACCTATCTTACTTAATACCCTTCTTCATGACCTGGGGAAAAAATATGAATGTGTGAGATTAGATGCTCGGTAAGGGTAAAAAAGGGACATATCAATAATATCATAATCATAAGACATAAGAAAATAACATTTCAAAATCTTATCCTAAATATGAAAGATCAAGATATCATGTCATGGGATAAATCATGAAACTTCATAAGAATCGATGAACATAATCCCAAAAGTTTTAACATAATATATGATGCTTTTGGGAAAACACATAAGAATATAAAATCATTTAATATTAGTCAAGTCTCATTTCCAAGACAATAATAGTGTAAAAATTCCATTATTGAACAGAGTTCACTACCCGTTCTAGCCCTGTTTTATTGAACTGAGTTCATTTCATGTTCCAACCATTTCTATCTCAGAATATATAAATATTTACCCAATGTATTAGAGGGTGATATAGGTCAACCCATATAATAATAAAATCATTCATACATGTTCCAAATTAACATAAATAATTCTTCATAACCCAAGGAATAAAATTGGATTCTTTAAACATCATTCCACCATAAAATAATCCATGTAAAAAATGGGTTTCCTAAATACAATTCCATCATAAACACAATCATATCATGGTAGAAAGAATTATATTATACTTTAAACATAACCTTATTAAATAATTAAATCATTGATTTAAATTATTCTTTATATAACACTTGAAATTAATTCTTAAAGAGAATATACTTCCTTCTTCAAAAATGTTTATTTTCTAAACATTCAAAGTAATTTTAAAAGAAAAAAAGTTATGATAAAATCAACATGAAATCATATAGAGGATGCATCATCAAAATAAGTCATTATGAAATCATAAAAAAAATCATGCCGTATAAGTAGAAACAAATACTCATCCTTATTTTTCCAGAAACGTTAAAAAGTACACCATATCGAAAAATATCAAAAGACTCTTTTCATACCATTTAATAAAAATTAAAAAATTTGGTCTAATTGAATTAAAACAATTGTAGATAAATAATAATAATATTACATATTTATGGAATATTTATGTTGATGATAAATATACCCCAAGAAATACTTATGTATAAATAATCTCAGATAATAATGAGATTGTGAAATTATCTCTTACCTTTGGTATGATTTCTTTTATATGTATATGAACCTCATGTATAGTGATTTATATAATTCCATTTACATATTTAATAATAATACACATTTTTATAATATATTATCATCTATTTTTTAATAACATTTCATTATTACTTGTTATTCGGGAATTAAATGGTTCATTTTATTATACATGTTTTGTCAAATAAGATCTGGTTCTCCTTCATATGTCATATTAATATCATTACAAATTATATTAACATTATATATATCATATTAATTCATTATATATATTTATTTAATCATGTTTTAATGGTGGTTGTACAGAATGAATCACATCACTTCCTGGAGATGGTAGGTTGTACGTACACATGGGTGAAAATATCATTCCAATAATTGATGAATACTATTGAAGTGAATGATGTATAATATTTTAAAATAAATATCTTATTATTATAATAATATAAATTTATTATTTCCATCATTATATACATACAGGTAAGGTGGTGGTGAGAAACATAATATAGAAGTGGCATTAATTAACTTGATATGGTCTTTTAAGAAGACCAGAACATATAGAATGTAACTTGAGAAGTTAGTAAAGGAAAATGGTAGTGTATGGTTGAGTTTGAAGGCTCAATTTGAAGTGAATATGTGAGGTAGTAGGTAACTTTTTTAGTTTAGGGAAGGGTAATTTTTGGGATCTATAGAAATATTAAATTATAATAAAATAAAACCACATCAAAATAACATCTAGAATGTCTCAATTTTGAATATGAGATGAGAGAGGGTCGTAGTCTCATCAACCAATTGATTATAAAAATGTTTTTCTATAAATCTATACCTTATCATTTTCATTAATACTTAGTTATTCTATTTTATTTTTTACCAGGGTAACAAATATTTCAATAATAAAAGGGTGCAATATTTACTTATTTTTTGTCAATTATAACATAAATACATACACTAGATCATTTTAGATCATATATTAAAATGTTATATATTTTTGAAAAATGTTTTATTATTTTTAAATAATTTAATAAAACATAATTTTGAAAAATATTCAATAGTGTCAATTTTGACACTATTCAATTCATCGAGTTTTAAAAAATATTATCATAACAAGTTAACATTAAACCAACTATTTTTTTAACATCCCAGGTAAATAAAGAAATATGACACTTCAATATTTCTTAATATTTTTGAATTGAATATTATTTATTCTTTAAAGGGTTTTCTATGTTTGATAGCGTACCCAATACACAACAATGGGTTTTTTTGAAATCTTACATTGGACACTAATAATATAATATTATTTTTTAAAATTTTAGTTAACTCCTACTTTTTGAATTGAAGGGAATGAACAAAACTAACCAAAATATTATTATACATGTTTTTTAAATGTTTTTACATTTATCCAATAAAAATTTAGAGGCATAAAATGTGAATGAATCTAATTTTAAGCATAATTTACATTAAAAGGTCGATTTACCGCCTTTTAATGGCTAACCCTCTTTAAATATATTTTTGGACACTTTAATACATTCTATATGAGCGAATAAAATCCTTCTTTAGAATGGGGACATCAAAATTTACATTTTGTAAATTTTTGGAATTTTTCAGATAAAGTGAATTTTATAATGAATAGTGAAAAATATTTTTATTTTAATTCAAAACTGTGTTTCAATATAATTTATTTATATGGTTATATTAACTTTTTAATTGGTTTTAAAGTGTAATTATAATATATTTTTAACATTTAATCCAATGTTGGTCATTGGAAATAATTTCACAATGAAATTGGACATAAACAAGTGTTCATCTTTTGATAGTTATTGTTTCTTAAAACCACGCTTTTTCTTTTAACAACGAGCATTAATTTTAAATTAATTAATGCCACTTATATGTTTTGATTTTGGAAAAACATACATAATTTTTGAATTCTGAATACCAAATGGAGTTTAGGCTTATTTTTTGGTATTTTTATGAAAAACTTCAATTTTTGATGAATAGTGAAACCACTTGGTAGTAGTTAAAAAGCTTGCTTTTTCATTTAAATGAAATTTTACCACTTTTGTGAATGTAATTTTAAAAATATGACATACATGGTTGTTATTAGTAAGTATAATGTGGTTCAATAAGATAAAAATAATTTTTAGTGAATAGTAACTTTTGACTTGTATTTATCGCTGTTAAAGGTAAATAAGATAATTCAAGGTAAAAAGAATATTATAATAATTTCAAATTACCTTAACACTTGTCAAAACCTTATTGGTTGAGTAATTTAAGACCATGGGCATCTTTGACTCTATTTTTGGACCCCATTCAGCCAAATGGGAGTGACAATGACACTTTAGATTAATTAATTTAAAGTAAAGGAAAAAATTACAAAAACAAATATCTTTTAATAAATTAATTTTTACAAGTGGTTATATGAATTATATTTTCAACTATAAATATTTATTGGAAAGAAAAAACTATTTCCTATATCATGGTATTTTATTTTATAATTTTTACACTTCAAATAAATTAAATTATTTATGACAAAATAATGATGCAGAATTTACCTCATTAATAAATGATTTAAATAAATGAGATTATAAATATTAAAACAATATCTAAAACCTATCCAATTCTTGTTTGATGATTTTATTTTGACCATGAGTCATCTTATCTTCCACTTCAATTAGTTTTGGACCTTTTTAAATCGAATATCATAATATAATAAAATAATATTATCAAACTTTTCTAAAGAGCCCCTCCTCCCCTTATAAAACTTTGTCAGTTCTAACCAATTACTCACACCTCTAAAGACTTTTTTCTCATCCAAAATCTTCCCAATTAATCTCCCTAAATCCCTCTTCTCCTCCTATAAGCCTTACCTTAGGTAGACGGCACTTCAAGAAGTTCTTTTGGTTCAAACCAAAGTAAGTTACCCAAATTAAAAGTATCAGTTTCTTGAAACTTCTTTTCTTTTATTTTACTTCTCCAACCTCTAAACTATTTTTATTACTTTATTTTTTAACAACAACAGTATCCTAAATATACTAGGATGTTTTATGATAATTATTCAAACTACACTTACACACACCTCCATTTAATGGGTGAAAAACATACTGTTTCTGTGGATGGCAAACTAACGCCTCACAAAACAATGATTGTTCGATTATCTTCTACTACCTATCATGGTGTCCATTATGATGAAACTGTATTTATATATGATATATATTATGTTTATGTTCTTTTTATGATTCTGTATTTTTCTTTTATAGCATACATTTATGGTTTCCATTATGGGTAAACACGATAAATTCATTTGAGGTAGTGCGGACTACCGCCCCCTCAATGTGATTTGACTCGTTAATACCATATGTGGGACATATAAAGGATGGAGTTAATGATTTATATATGAAATTATATGAGAATTATAATATACCTATGTATCATTATGTTTTACTTCCATTAAAATAAAAAATAGAAATGAACTTAGCATTCATGCGTATGTACGGCTTACCGTCTCTATGAACGGTGCATTTCATTTCATACCTCCAAATGATATGTACTGTTATAAATATATATTTATATATATAATGGATATATATGATATATAAGATATCTAAATAATGAATTTAATTCTATATATAATGGACTACTGACCACATGGACAACTTGTAAATATAAGGTGTTCATTTTTTGACTCAAGTAACAAATATCAACAAAATGAACGTTATTATCTTAAGTGATTAAATAATGTTAACAACATGGTAATAAGTGATATAAAAGGAATAATAAACATGAAAATGGTTCTTAATAAAGTATAAATTAACTTTAGTTTATTATTTAGAATATTAAATAATGATCGAGTCAAGTCAGACAAGAGGTAAGCGGCTTCGTCTCAATCACCATTCATTGAGGCATATTTTGTTTTAATACACGATTTTATTTCATATTCTATATAAAAACATTTTAATTTTAATTTTTTTAAAAAGGGATCTTTTCCCTAAACCATTTTACTAAACAACAAAAAAATAATGTTTCTTTTAAGCGTACGCGGTGACAAAGACCTTTCCGCCGCCGTGAGTATTATTTGATCTTTTGGCTTCCATAACAATCCATATTGTTTTTAAAAGGAAAATAAACACCATATAATATTTTTAAATATTTTTTTATTGAAAATGGTTTTTATAATGGATTTTTTATGTCAATATATTTAAATGATATATTTTTTATTGCAATGTGGTAATTTTATCTTTCCTTTATGCTTATGTTATGTGTTATAATAATGATATGGTTCTTGGGAATTATTTACATATACGGGTGGTTCCATGATAAAACTAGGGTGGGTGAGCCCTACATATCTCTCCAATACATTGGGTAATGTGTTGGAGGTAAACGTGGATGTTTATCCTAAGAGATTTAAGAAATATACTGTGATGGGTATTCCAAAGTAACACACTATGTAGTTGTGATATCTATAATGTAAGTACGTTATGGATACCACAAGTTACCTTTATGATTTATGATTTCTGTGTGTTATTCGTAAAATATAATGATTTCATGAGGTAAGTAAAAGAGATCATGTTTTGTTTGTATTTATGAACAAATGTTTTTTGTCATTGTTTTATAACACTTACTGAGCTTTGTATACACATCCCATGTATTGAAATGTTTTCACAGGACATAAAGATGAATAAGGTCAATGATGGGATCAAGGAAAATTAATGATGTCTATAATATGTAACTAGACATGACTCTTTTTTTAAGATTTTTTATTTTAGGAAACAAATGGAAACTGTGTAGAGGTGTCTACATAGTAATCTTTTGAGATATAATAGTTATGTACAAATTCTCGAAAACTATGAACCTGAAAACATACTCAATGTGAATTATTCATTTAATTGAATATTATGTAATGTTTAAGGTCGGGTCCTTACAGTTTGTATCAAAGGTCAGTTTAGATAACATTAGGCATTAGGGTATGGTTAAATTAACATCCATAAAGTAATTTATGTTAATATTGAAATCATATAGCATTTAAAAATTACCATGTTGCTTATCCTAAGATATTTCTGTGTTTAGAATGGTTTTTTGGAGAGGAAACAAGGAAGGTATCTTGGGAATACATCAGGAGGAAGACAACATTCCAAATCAGCAACATGAGATGGTGGGAATCAGAACTGAACAGTTTGTTGTAGTAATGGCACAGTTGACTCAGGCTATAAATGGTGGTGGTATCCATTCATGAGATCATCATGATAAAACACAGAAGAACCTATCGGTAGTAGAGAATTTCATGAGTCAACATCCCCCATCATTCAGAGGATCATCTGACCCGGTGCTAGAAGATGGGTGGATTAAAGATCTGGAAAATATTTTTGATGTCAGGGGTTGTTTAGAACATCAAAAGGTTAGTCTCGCTATTTATCATTTTGAAGGTGAAGCTAATCAGTGGTGGTCAATGGTAAAAAATATTAGATATATTATGGATATTGATTCTCTCAATTGGGATGAATTCAAAGGTATATTTCCCAAGAAATATTTTCCTAAGGTGGTTTGTCATAGAATGGATAAACAGTTCCTGGAATTGAGGTAGGGGGATGACTTAGTGGCTTCTTATTAAGAAAACTTCACTCGACTGGAAAGGTATGCTCTAAATTTCATATGATATCTTGATATTAAAATCAACAGTTTTTACTGAAGATTAAATCCAAATTATCGAAGGTCTTTATCTTCTCATTAGTTAAAAAGTTAATAAAAACATGTTTTTTGTGTGGAAAAAGTGGAAATGGAGTTTGCTGATGATCGGGTGTTCTTTGACAAAAGACAGAATAAGAGGTTGAGGTGGTAGGAAAAAGAGTGTAACTCTTCAAAAAAGTCTGATGGTAAGAAACTTAAGTTTACGGTTTGTGAAAATTGTGGTAAAAATCATGCTGGTGAATGTCTTTTTAATTTTGGTATGTGCTGCCAATGTGGTAAAATGGGACATAAGGCTTGTAATTGCACAGAAAAAAGATCATGGTAATGGTAATACAAAATATGATTTACAGTTAGTAAAATGTTTTAATTGAAATGAAATGGGTCATTATGGAAATGAGTGTCCCAAAAATAACTCAACTAAGGGAAAGCAGCCAGACTACTAGCCGAACGAGGTGGTGAAATCATTTCCAACTACTTCAGCAGATGTTGGTCCATCAAATGAAGTAGTATCAGGTACACTGTTTGTTTGTTCATATTATTCCAATGTGTTGTTTGATTCAGGTTCTACACACTCTTTCATATATATGAAGATTTCTAGTAAATTGGGAATTCCATCTCAAGATATGAATACATAACGTACTGTAAAAAACACCTGGAAAAAATTTTAAGACAAAAATAAAACATAACAACATCCATGTCCTTGTGTACGGAAAGAATCTACCTACAAACCTTATTTTTTTCCTATAGTAGAGTTTGATGTTATTTTGGGTAGGGATTTCCTTTCTTATTATCATTCTAAGATTGTGTACAGAGCTAAAGAGGTTTATTTTCAGAATGATTTTTAGATTGTATAAAAAAAGAACCCTTTCTTTTGATAACATATCAGGAAGCTGAGAGACTAGTAAAATATGGAAATGAATGTTTCCTTGCCCATATTGTTGAAAACCAAGGAACTATTAAGATTAATGATGTGATAGTGGTAAATGAGTACCTTGATGTTTTTCTTAATGAGTTGCCTGGTATTATACCTAATTGAGAAGTTGAATTAATTGTTGACTTAGTTCCTGATATCAAGCCAATTTCAAAATCCCCTTATCGAATGGCTCAAATTGAAATTTTAGAGTTAAAGAAGCAATTACATGAGTTATTAGATAAAGGTGTTATTCAACCTAGCACGTCATCATGGGGTTCTTCTGCCTTATTTATTAAAAAGAAATATGGTTTAATGAGACTTTTCATTGATTATAGTAAATTGAATAATATCATTGTTTAGAAGAAGTATCCTTTTCCTCATTTCAATGATTTTTTTGATCAGCTCCGGGGATCTCATTATTTTACGATGATTGACTTGAGATCGGGGTACCATAAATTGAATGTAAAAGAAGAAGGAATTCCAAAGACCACATTTCATACTAGATATTTCCATTATGAATTTCTATTTATGCCTTTTGGTTTAACCAATGTACCAGCTATATTCATTAATCTTATGAATAGAATTTTCCATCAGTTCTTGGATAAGTTTGTGGTTGTGTTCATTGATGATATTTTGGTTTATTCCAAAACTAAAGAGGAACATGACATTCATTTAAGTGTTGTCCTTAAAACCATAAAAGAAAATAAACTATATTGGAAAGTCAGAATGTGTGAGTTTTGATTGCAACAAATTTCTTTTCTTGGTCACATTATTTCAAAAAATGTCATAACAATTGATCCCGCTAAAAAACAATTGTTGAAGAATGGCCAAGACCCACAAATATTACTAAGATTTGTAGTTTTCATCATTTGGCAGGTTATTATAATAGGTTTGCTTAAAATTTTGCACAGTTATCTAGTTCAATGACTATGTTATCTCAATAAGGTGTTAAGTTCATCTGGACAAAATAATGTGATGATTGTTTTCAAGAATTGAAAAGAATATTGGTGAATGATCCAGTTTTGGTACTGCCATCCAGAAAAGGTGAGTTTTTTATCTACAGTGATGCTTCATTGAAAGGACTTGGTTGTGTGCTAAAGCTTAATGATCAGGTAATTTCCTATGCTTCACATCAGTTGAAACCTCATGAGCTAAATTACCCTACAGAAGTTTAAAGTATATATTCACTTAGAATGAATTGAACATGAGATAGAGGAGATGGATGGAATTAATCAGGAATTAAGATTTCACGATCCATTACCATCTAAGAAAATAAAAAAAGTGGTTGATTCTTTGAGATGAAAAAGTAATTCTTCATTAACCATGTTACGTTTGGAACAAGATCCTTTGGGTTTTTATTTGATAAACATTGTCATAAAAGTTGTTGGTATAGAATATTATTCTGTTTTGTATCAGGTTTTAGTGAAATAATTTCTATCAGACATTATTAAGCAAGCACAGAAGTATGATAGTGAGTTACAAAAAATTGTAAAGTTGGTTCAGAAGGGTAAGTTTCCTGAATTTAACATTGATAATGATTGTGTTTTGATATTTAGAAAGAGATTATGTGTGCCTTCTGATTCATAGTAAAATAATGAGTTGTTATATGAATCTCATAGTTCCACATTTTTAGTTCATCCTGGTAGTACTAAGATGTACATAGGTCTTTGGGAGTATTACTGGTGGGATGGAATGAAAAGAGATACTGTTGACTTTACTATGAAGTGTTTGACATGTCATCCAGTTAATGTAGAGCGACAATTACTGAAAGGTATGCTTTAGCCTTTACCAGTTCCAGAGTAGAAATGGTAAAACATATCCATGGAATTCTTCATGGGATTACCAACGACATCTTGACGTAACAATGCAATCTGGGTTATTGTTGATCGATTGACTAAATCTGCTCATTTCCATCCTATTCGAGATACATTGTCTCTAGATCAACTTTCTTGGTTGTATGTTAAAGAGATAGTCAGGTTGCATGGAGTTCCCATCTCCATTGTATCTGATTGTGATCTCAGGTTTACTTATAACTTTTGGAAAGGCCTTCAGAAGTTTTTGGGTACTGAATTAAATTTTTGTACATCTTTTCATCCTCAATCAGATTGGAGATGAGAACAAACAATTCAGACCCTGGAGGATATGCTACATTCTTGTTCAATGGATTACCAGGGAAGTTGGGACCAACATCTTTCTTTGGTGGAATTTTCATATAATAATAGTTTTCATTTCATTATACAGATGGCCGCATTTGAGGCATTATATTGAAATCGTTGTCCAACTCAAGCTTTTTTGGATGAAGTAGGTGAAATGAAGCTAATTGGACCACAATTGGAAGAAGAGATGGCAGAGAAAGTTCTGTTCTTTCAAAATAACATGAGAACTGCTCAGAGTACACAAAAGAGTTATAAAGATAACCGGAGGAAGGATCTCTATTTTAAGGAAGGTGATCATGTCTTTCATATAGTTTCTCCATGTAAAAGTGAGATGTCTTTTGGTAATAAGGGAAATTTGAGTTTGAGGTTCATTGGACCTTATGAAATCCTGGAGAAAGTTGGATCAGTTGTGTATAGAGTGGCTTTACCTTCAGGTTTATCATAGGTACACAATGTTTTTCATGTTTCAATGTTGAAAATTTATATGCCAGATCTATCTCATGTTTTGAGTCCAGAGGTAGTTCAGTTGGAAGAGAATCTCTCTTATGAAGAACAACCAGTCTAGATTCTTGACTGTAGAGAGAAATTGTTGCATAATAATGTAATTCACTAGTTAATGGTTTTGTGAAAAAACTATATGGTTGAAGAGGAAACGTGGTAACTTGAAAATTCTATGAGGGATAAATACCCCCACTTATTTAATAAGTGAATAAAAATTATGAGGATGCAATTTCCAAAAGGAGGGAAGGTTGTAACATCCCAGGTAAATAAAGAAATCTGAAATTATCATATTTATTAGTATTTTTAAATTAAATATTAATTTTACTTTAAAGGGGATTCTATGTTCGATAGCTTACCCGATACGCAATACAGGGTTTCTTTGAAATCATACATTGCACACAAATAATATAATATTATTATTATAAATGGTAGTTAAATCCTTGTCGTTGTACTGGTGGTAATGAACAAAACTATCTATAGTATAATTTTACATGTTTTTTAATTTTTTTTACATTTATCCAATATAGATTTAGAGGCTTAAATGTGAATGGATCTAATTTTAAGAATAATTTATATTAAAAGGTCGATTTACCGCCTTTTAATAGAGAATCATCTTTAAATATAGATTTGGTCACATTAATAAATTATATTTGACTAAATAAAATCCTTCTTTAGAATGGGGATATGAAAATTTACTTTTTGTAAATTTTTAAAAAAAATTCCATAAAGTTCATTTTTTCAATGAATAGTGAAGAATATTGTATTTTAATTCAAAACATTCTTTTATTCTATTTTTTTATATGGTTAGATTATTTTTTATTTGTTTTTAAAGTGTAAATAGAATATATTTTTATCATTTAATACAATGTTGGTCATTGGAATTAATTTAACTTCGAAATTGGACGTAAACTAGTGTCATTCTTCTGATAGTTATTGTTTCTTAAAAACAATATAACTGTTTTAACAACGAGAATTAATTTTAAATTAATTAATTCCACTTCTATATTTTTAATTTCTAAAAAATACATCATTTTTGAATTTGGAATATAAAATATAGCTTAGGCTGAATTTTTTGTCTTTTTCTGAAAAACATCAATTTTGATGAATAGTGAAACCACTTAATAGAAGTTAAAAAACTGACTTTTTCATTTAAATGAAATTTTACCACTTCTGTTAATTGAATTTTGAAAATAAAACATAAATTTCTGTCATTAGAAAGTAAAATTTGGTTCAATAAGATGAAAAAAAAATTTGGTGAGTAGTAATTTTTTACTTTTATTTACCACCATTAAAGGTAAAAAGGGAAATTCAAGGTAAAAAGAATATTATAATAATTTAAAATTACATTAACACTTGTTAAAACCTTATAGGTTGATTAATTTAAGACCATGGGCATATTTTGGTCGATTTTGGGACCCCATTGAGCTATTTGGGAGTGATAATGACACTTTAGATTAATTAACTTAAAGTAAAGGCAAAAATAACAAAAGCAAATATCTTTTAGAAAATTAATTTTTAAAAGGGGTTATATAAATACTATTCTAAACTAAAAATCATAATTGGATTGATAAAAATACTTCCTACATCATCGTATTTATTTATAGTTTTTATATATCAAATAAATTAAATTATTTCTGACATAATAATGATGCAGTATTTACCTAATTAATAAAATATTTAAATAAATAGGATTATAAATATTAAAAAAATATTGAAAACCAGTCGAATTCTCATTGGATTATTTTTTTCTACCATGAGTCATCTTATATTCGGATTTAATTAGTTTTGGACCTTTATAAACATAATATCATTATATAATAAAATAATATTATCACACTTTCTTAAAGACCCCTCCTCCCCCTCAAAAAAATCCCTCACTTCTAACCAATTCCTCAAACCTCTCAAGCCTTTTGGATCATCCAAATTCTGTCCAATTAATCTCCCTACATCCCTCTCCTCCTCCTAGAATGCTTACATTTGGCAGAAGTCACTTCAATAAGTCCTTTTGGTTCAAACCAAAAGAAGTTACCCAAATAAAATGTAACAATTTCTCATAACTTATTTTCTTTTATTTTACCTCTCCAACCCCTAAACTCTTTTTATTCCCTTATTTTATAATGGAACCAGTATCCTCAATACACTATAATGTAGTTATGATAAAGATTCGAACTACACATACACACACCTCCATCTATCGGGTGAAAAACATACTATTTCTGTGGATGGAAAACTAATGCCTTAGAAACAATGATTGTTCGATTATTTCCTACCACCTATTATGGTGTCCATTAAAATGACACTATATTTATATATGATATATATTATGTTTATTTTTCATTATTATTCTGTATTTTTCTTTTATAGCATAACTTTATGGTTTCCATTATGGGTAAACGTGATAATTTCATTTGAGGAAGTACAGACTACCGCCCCCTCAAAGTGATTTGACTTGTTAATACCGTATGTGGGACATATAAAGGATGGAGTTTATGATATTATATATGAAATTATACTATAATTATAATATACCTATGTATTATTCTTTTTTAATTACATTAAAAAAATAGAAATGAAAGTAGCGTTCATGCGTACGTACGGCTTACCGTCTCCATGAACGGTGCATTTCATTTCTTACATCCAAATGATATGTACTATTATAAATATATATTTATGTATATATATAATGGATATATATGATATATATGATATCTAAATCATTAATTTCATTCTGGATATAATGGACTACAGACCACATGGACAACTTATAAATATAAGGTGTTCATTTTTTACTCAAGTACCAAATATCTACAGAACGAACGTTATAAACTTAAATGGTTACATAATGATTATAACACGGTAATAAGTGATATAAAAGGAATAAAAAAATTTAAAAAGGTTCTTAAGAAAGTAGAAATTAAATTTATTTTATTATTTTGGATATTAAATAACGATCGAGTCAAGTCGGACATGAGGTAAGGGACTTCGTCTCATCCTCTTTTCATTGAGGCATATTTTGTTTTAATACATGATTTTATTTTATATGCTGTATAAACACCTTTTAATTTTACTCTTTTTCAAAAGTAATCCTTTATCTATGAAGATTTTTACTAAATGACAAAAAAATAATGTTTCTTTTTAGCGTACACGGTGACAACGACCTTTCCGCCGCCGTGAGTATTATTTGATCTTTTGTATTCCTTAACAAGTCTTAAGGTTTTTAAAAGGAAAATAAATACCATATACTATTTTTACATATGTTGGTATTGAAAATGGTTTTGATAATAGATTTTTTATGTCAATATATTTAAATGATATATTATTATTGCAATGTGGTAATTTTATCTTTCTTTTATGATTATGTTATGTGTTATGATAATGTTATGCTTCAGGGCATTATTTACCTATATGGGTGGTTACATGACAAAACTAAGGTAGGTGATCCCAATATAGCTCTCCAATGCATTGGGTAATGTGATGAAGGTAAATGTGGATGTTTTTCCTAAGAGATTTAGAGAATATAATGTCATGGGTATTCCAAAGTAACTCCCTATGTAGTTATGATGGCTATAATGTAAGTATGTTATGGATGCTACAAGTTACCTTTATGAATTATGATTTCTATGTGTTATTCATAAAATCTTATGATTTCATGAGGTAAGTAAAAGATTTCATGTTTTGTATGTATTTATGAAAAAAAGTTATATTTTTTTGTTTTATAACCCTTACTCTTCTTTTTATGCTCATCCCATGTATTGAAATATCTTCACAGGACTAAAAGATGAATAGGGTCAGGGATGAGATCAAAGAAAAGTCATTCTATCTAAAACATGGAACTAGGCATGACTCTTTTTTTCAAGAGTTGTTATTTGATGAAGGAATGGAAACTATGTAGAAGTTTCAACTTTTTAATCTTTTGAGATTTTATAGTTAAGTCCTAATTCTCTAGAACTCTAAACCTTAAAAAATCCTCAATGTGAATTATTCATATAATTCAATATTATGTAATGTTTAAGGCTGGGTCATTATAATTTTATTATATTCCTAATAGTTCCAGGAGTACATTAGCCACATCTCAGTTAATGAGGACTCCTAACGATCATCCAAGAGACCCAAAATCAAATATATTCTCATTCACTTTTCCATGTTAGTGTATCAGTACTGTAACTGGTACTATAATGGTTTCTATAGTAGGTATTGTTTGATAATATAGTATCTAGAACTGTTCATATTTTTGGGACTTCGAGCCACTGGTCTGTTCCTCGGGTCCTTCAAGACCTTCACCCACTCATGGTCTTCATGCCAATAAGGCTTCCGGGACACCTCAAGGCCTTTGAGCCACCTCTAGGACTTCTAGAAACATCACGGCCTTCAGGCCTCATGAATTTCATATGTACCAAATTAGCATACAAGAAAAGAGGCCTTAGATGAGGATTTAGAGAGGGGAAATTAACTAGAGAAGAGCTAATCAAACATGGAATTATGAGAGTGTATGGGTTTGACAACGGTACCAAGCTTGTGAATCACTACACAAGATATTTAGCCGAACAATCTTGCCAAGGTGGAGTATTGATCATGATGCAGATGCTATGGAGGGGCAGTTTCAAGTATTCATTATAATAGATTAATTATTTTATGAACTTTGGGTTCTGTAATGTAACGAAGCTTACATGTCATGTAAAGCTTCCCCTTTAACCCTTAAAATGGTGGTTATCAAAAATGAATTAAAAGTAATAGCCTTCGAGCCAATCATGATAAGAGTTAAAAGTCATCAATAAAATTCATTATAAATATTAATTAGCCCAAATTATATTTTTTTATAATACTTTTAATACAATTTATTTGTTATCTCTATTAATAAAATAAGTACAACATCAATTTTTTGTATCTCTTTAATATAATTATTTTCTGAATAAAAAATGAAAATAAAATACAATGATTAATATAAATCTACCATATTTTATAAGAATATTTTTAGTTGAATATATCTTCATGAATATCAAACATTTTACATATTCTAATTCCTAAATTAGGAATGTGAAAACCATAACATCATATTAAATAAAATTGTATAAGTGTTACAATATCTTATATAAGGAACAAAATTGTAACTAAATTTATCCTTGGATGGTTATTTTGAGATATACACCACAAAGGATATTTGATCAAGTGTTTGGGTCTTTTATGGTTATTAGAATTTTAATAAAAAAAAATTTATTGATTTCTTTTCAATTAATTAATTTTTACATCATCAAAGTATAATCCTTTTAGGTAATTATTTATTTCATAACAATTATATATAAATTACCATGATAAAGAAAAGAAATTAACATTTAGAATAATTTTTTATAGTCTAATTTTTCTTCTTTATAATCTTTTATAAAAATGATTTAGTTATTAAATTTTGAGTGAGGCAAATTTAACTTTTCTTTAAATAAAAAATTTAAATGTCATAATCTCATCAAAGTGGCTTCCAAAGGACACCATTTCGACCCAAATAGGATTTTGGTTGAAACATATTCGTACAGTGTTATTAATACAATTTCTAAGGTAATTTTATAATATTATTCTTACCCTTATTTACCAGTTTCACCCTTTTACCATATTAATCAAAATTACAGAAGTTACTATTCATAATGCCTAAAAAATAAAATGAATCTATTTACTTGATTTGGACCTAATGATTCCAATTATAGAATTCATTTTTCAAAATTCAAAACATATAAGTTTCAATAATTAGTTTAAAATTAATCTCATTGTAAGAAACAGAGAACAAGTTATAAAAGTTAAAACATTACACAAGATTGAAATGTTTTTATATCTGAATTAAATGTAAAAGTAATTCTAATTACATCCTTTATATTGAATGATAAATGTATATTTTATTTTTACATTATAACCATTTAATATTATAATATAACAATTTAAATTATTTTAATGAAAAATGTTGTTTACAATTAAAATTTCATATATTATTACTATTCAATAAAATTTTAAAGTAATTATAAAAATATTACAATTTCATCCAAAGTAAAATTTTATATTATTGTTAAAAATAAAATTTTTATGTTTTTATATGAAAATTATTAATGATTCAAGATCTTAATTTAAAAGGTTTGATCCATTAAAGGGCAGATAATTTCTCTTTTGAAAAAAATATAGGTTTTTATACATCAAATAGTTTTATTCATACCCCACGAAAAAAATATTTATTGGATGAATATAAATATTATTTTGTTCAGTAAATAACATATATATTTCATTAATTTAATTTATTAATAATAATTCACTAAATTTATTTATACAAAAATAAGCATATATAATTGATTTAAATTTTTCATAAATAATTGGTGGCAAATGAATTCACCAAAAAATTTCATAAGTCAGTCATATTTGTTGCCACTAATATAATGGCTAGGTAAAATGGTAATTTTATACTAAGGGAATCTCGTGGTTATCATAAACTCACAATTGTGTGAAATTCAAGCTATTGGAGAATTATAACAATTAAAAAACATTTCGTAAACACATCTGGTTGTTACATTTTACCCGCTTAAACTGTATTCCTCCCTTCAAATTCATCACTTGGATTCAAATATATGAGGATATATCTCTATCGTCATATCCTAAATTTCCCATGTAGCTTACTCAAATTTGTGGTTCCACCATAAAACATTAACCAAGTGAGTGTTCTTGTTTTGTGGAACATTTTTTCTATGATCCTAAATATCTATCAACTGTTCTTCATAAAAATATCTTTCTTTAGAATATGACTTCTAAGTTTAGTACATGTGAATAATCCTGTATTTACTTTCTCAAGAGAGATACATAGAACACATCATGAACTTGAGAGAGATTCAATGGAAGCATCAATAGGTAAGCTTCCTTCTTAACATGATCCATAATTTCAAAAGGACTGATATACCCAGGGCTCAGCTATCCATTTTTTCAAAATATAATTACTCTTTTCCAGGGAGATATTTTTTGAAACACCTTGTCACCCACAACAAACTCTAGGTATTTTCTTCAGTTGTCAGTATAACAATTTCTTCGACTCTGAGTTTCTCTTATTCATTGTTTAATAGATCTGACATTTTCTTTCATTTCATTTACCTGATTATTCCCTAATAGAATTCATTCCCCAAATTCATCTCAGCAAGTTATAGTTCTGAACTTCATTGCATAGGGGGATTCTAAAGGATCCATGTTAATACTATAGTGAAATAATTTTTTATATGAAAATTCCACCAAAGGTACGTGTTCATCCCAAAAATCATTCCAATCCCTAGAGAAAGATCTCAACATGTCTTCTATAGTTTGTATTATCCTCTCAAACTGACCATATGTCTGAGGATGATAGGTATTGATGAAAACTGACTTTGTATCCAGATCCTACTAATGTCTTCATAAGAAATTTGATGTAAACCTCAGATCTCGATCAGTTATAGTGGAAAGTGGTACTCCATTCATTCTTACAAATTCTATAACATATATCCTAGAAAGCTGATGAAGAGAGAAATCCTATCTAATGGTAATTAAGTGTGATGACTTCATAAGGCAATCAATTATAACCCATAAGAATTTTTTCCTTTAGATGTTTTGGGATGTCCCGTGGCAAATTCCATAATTATGTTTTCCCATTTCCATTATGGTATGGGTAATAGTTGTAACATACCCATAGACTTCTGCCTCTCATCCTTAACTTCTTGTAAAACCAAGCACCGAGAGACAAATTTGACAAAAACATTTTTCATTCCATCCCACCAGAAATACTCTTTCAGTTCCATGTACATCTTTGTGCTTCTAGGATGAATAGATAATGAATAATTATGAGCCTCATCTAATATATCCTTTTTAAATTATGGTATTGGAGGTATACAAACCCTATTCCTAATCCTTATTATTCCAACACAATCAAGACTGAATTTAGGAATATTTCTCACCTTCTTTTGCAGATCTACGTCTTCCTTTTGTACATCCTTAATATTATCTTGTATAGATGGTTGAACATTTAATTGAGAAAGATATTATTTATCCACTCCCTTTAAAATTTCATGATAAATCCTTTGAAAATTCATAAATATTGGATGTTTTGTGATCATCATCATGGATAGGCTAGTATGGACCTTTCAACACAAAGCATCTTCTACCATGTTCTCCTTCCTAAGGTGGTAATGTATTGAGAATTTTTAATCATTAATCAACTCCAACCATCTTATTTCATGTATATTCATATCTTTTTGTTTGAAAAAATACTTTAAATTTTTATGATCAGTATAAATATTAAATCATTCACCAAAAAGATAATTCCTCCAAATAATTAGTGAAAATATTACTAAAACTAACTCCAAATCATGGTTTGTGTAATATTTGTCATGGATTTTAAATTTTCATAAGGCATAAGCAATCACAATATCATTTTTCATGAGAACACAACACAGCCCCTTCTTGGATTCATCACAATAGACAACAAACCATTCTCTACTACAAGGTAGTGTGAGCAGAGGTGCACTAGATAACCATCTTTTTAGCCCTTTGAAAATCTCTCCAAATTCCTCTGTCCACAAAAACATAAATCCTTTTCGAATCAAATTGGTGATTGAATAAGATAATCATGAAAAATATTATACAAACTGTTGATAATATCCAGCCAAACCAAGAAAACATAAGATCTTAGTTACCATTGTTGGTCTCATCCACCTTTCAATAACTTCTGGTTTTTTAATACAAAAATATCCCCTCTATTGGGATTATGTGACCCCAAAATGAAACTTGTTGAAGGAAAAAATTTAAATGTGGTAATTTTTACATAAATATTCTCCTTTCTGAGGGTATTAGGTAAAATTATCTAGTGACATTCATGATCATCTTTGCTTTCCAAATAAACAACAATATCATCTATAAAGATAACCCAAAACCGATCAAGGCAATGTCTAAAGACTCTATTCATTAGATACATGAATATAGAAAAGTAATTAGTAATACAAAAGGGATCACTATAAATTCATATTGTCTATACCTTGGATGGAATTTCACCTTTTGTGTATCCTCCTTCTTATCCCTTAATTGATGAAATCCTAAACAATGATCAATCGTTGAAAAAGTATTGAGCTATGTGTTGTTGGTCAAATAAATTATCCATGTAGGGAAGATGGTATTCATTTTCTATAGTGTTCTTGTTATGTTTTTTGATAATCAATGCAGAGTCCCATTGATCCATAATTCTTTTTAACTGAGAGAAGAGGTCTTCTTAAAGGTTAAGTACTAGGGCATATGAAACCCTATTCAAGATTCTATTGGATTTTGTTCTTAAATTCATGAAATTTAATTGTATCCATTCTATAAGGTGTCTTTTAAAAAGGAATGGATCCCTGTATGGGTTCTATTGAAAACTCAACCTCAAAATTTAGTGGAATACCTAGAAATTATATAGGAAAGACATCATCATACTCTCATACAATGGGTTTATTCTTAATTATGAGTTTCTCTTTAACCATTTGATATAGATAAACTTCATTCATAGGGATCAAGACCCGTAAGATAGATAAAATTTCTACTAGAATGTAATATCCAGCCTTGAATTGATAGATGATTATATATTGATATGGAATATGAAATGTGACTTCCCTTACTTAGAAATTGATATGAGGTCCATATAAAGAAGCCCAATCCATTCCAAGAATCACATAAAATTCCATTATATGAAGGATTACAAGATTTGTTGGAAGAGAATTTCCACAAACTTAAACCAGATAATAATTATAAACTTTTTATTTGACCATTGTTCCATTATGAGTTGTCATAGTTACTAAACATATAATTTTTAACATAATATAGTGATAACCTTAAAAAAAATCAGAAATAAAAGAGTGGGTGGATCTGGAATCAATTAAAAAAAATTGAACTTTAGGGTGGACGGTTAGTGTACCATTCACCACTTCATTACCGTACTTCACATTGACAATAGTGATCACATGTGACTTGCCTTTTTTTTTGGACTTAAGAGTTAGATGATATCGATCATCATCAATAACCCTTAGATTAGGGCATTTATTTTCATAATTCCCCATTTTCTTGCACTTGTAACATTGAAGTGTAGGAGGTGAATTTTGTGTATCCTTTATTCTATTAGAATCATTAGACATATTTTTTCCATCACTTCAGAATTCAACTACCCAATGACCTTCTTTTTCACACATAAAACATTTAATTGTCCCTTAATAAAATTTTCACCATGTATCTTTCCATACATTGAGCATAAGGGAAAAAAAGTCTTCTATTTAGTGTGGTCTTTAGATTTTCCTTTAAATTCCATTTTTCTCATATTATTAATCCTATAGTACCTATTGGTTACTCCAATATCCATATCAACATTGAGATAACATAGAACGATTACTTCATAGCTATTAAAGTCCCTTATAGCTAATTGCCTTCAGAGACTTGGTTTTAATTAACTAAAGAATCAATCAATTTTACTCTCACAATGGATAATAATTCCAGAAGTGTATGTTGAATGCATTTTAAAATATTATTCAAAGGTACCAACGGATCCATCATCATTTTTCTTAAGTTCATGGAAATCCTTATCCATATTTGTTCGAAGAATATGAGGAAAGTACTTTTTGAAAAATAATTTCTTGAACTCATCCCATTACTTGGATTAAATTTTATCTCTTTGTCTCATATTATTTATAATGTTCTACCATTGATCTTCTTAACCTTCCAAATGATATACTACAAAGTTGTCTATATCATGTTCTGAACATTTGAGAACTGAAAATATCTTTTCAGTGGTATTAATCCATTGTTTAGCCACTAATATATCATAAGACCCATAGAAATGTGGTGGATGTTTCCTCATGACAGACTCAATAGAATTTTGTTCCCTTGCTTTCTCATTTGGAAGTCCTGCATTAATCATATATTAGTAATGTTGGGTGACCATAGCTACATGATGTTTCATTCTATATCCTATATCATTTGGTTTCTTAACAGGATAGTTATTGCATTTCCCATCACATTCATCATTAATGTTATTCCTTAGGGTTTCATCTATGGACTAAAATTGATAAGTATAGTGTGAGAAACACTAATCATAATGGGAAAACCACATAATCAAGAATAAAATTTCAATTTAAGAGATTTTAGTTTTTATCCTATGTTATTCATGATCATCACTAAAACACTAGGATTTTAACCTATACTTTGACATATCCATTGGGTTTTTGCTATGGTTTTCTCATCCTAGTTTCTAAATGTTAATTATTCCCTCCATCTGATACCAACTATAACGACCCATACTTTTCATATATTGACAATTAATTAATGTTTAATAATTTTCATTACAAAATATAACTAATCCATGATAGGACCATATAGATACAATGTCTTTAGAAACTGGGAAACATAAACAACCAGGTTTGTAAGACATCTTCATTCTCTCTAACTTATTTTGTCATAACTAGATCCCTTTTTGACATATCTTACATAATACCCTTTTTCATAACATCGGTAAAATAAACATATCAAAGGGATATCTTAGGTGATCAGTAATGGTAAAAACATTAGATAATAATTATATAATAATCATAATACATAAGAACATAACATTTGAAAATATTGCCCTCTATATAAAAAAGTGTGATATCATTCTATGGGATAAATCATGAAAGTTCATTAGAATAAATCAACCTAATACCAAAATTTATAATGTAAGAGATAAAGTATTTTGGAATACACATAAGCATATAAAATCATTTCATTTTAGTCAAGGCTCTTTTCCAAGACCATTATAGTGTAAAGAATCCATTACTGAATCGAGTACACTCATCATTCCAACCCTGTATTATAGAACTAAGATCATTCCACATTCCGTCAATGTTTATATGTTGATATATAAATATTTTCCCATTGCATTGTATGGATATATAGGTATCACCCATCTCATAATTAAATCAATCTTATATGTTCCACAATAACATAAATCATTCACTATAACACAAGGAATAAAATGGGTTTCTTAAAACACCATTCCACCATAACATAATCCTTGTAAATCAATAGATTTCATTAATAGAATTCCACCATAAACAGAATCAAATCATAAGAATAATAATGATATTACACTTGAAGTGTAACCCTATTAAATAATTCCATCTTAGATGGAAAATAATTTTGATATAACAGTTGAAATTAATTCATGAGGAAAATATCCTTTCTTCTTTAAAACTATTTTCTTTTCTAAAAAATATGTACAATTTTAAAAGAAAATATTTTATTTGAAAATAAAAATGAAATAATATAGATGAAGATTCAAGGAAATATGGTTTTATGAAAATGAAAAAAATTCTTTCATGCCATATATGTTAAAAAACAATCTCTTCATACTTTTTCCAAAAAAGTAAAAAAGTACTATGTATCGAATGATGACTAAATATTCCTTTGAGAACATTTAATAAAAATTAAATGTTTAGTAAAATTGACATAAAAAATTGCACAATAATAAAATTAATATTACATATTTAGGTAACATATATGTAGATGAAAAATATACCCTAGTAAGTACTTATATATAAATAATCCTAGATAATAATGAGATTGTGAAATTATACCTTACCTTTAGAATGATTTACTTTCTATGTATCCAAAAAAATTATAATAATTTAAATAATTTCATTTACTTGTTTTAAAATCATATTCATTTTTATGATATATTATTATCTCTTTGTTAATAAAATTTTGTTATTAATTTTTATTATGTTATTAAGTGCTTTATTTACTTAGGTGTGTTTTGTCAAATAAGTTTAGATTCTCCTTCATATGTCATACTTATAGAATTCCAAAATTATATTAACATTATATACATCAAATTTATTACTTAAATAAATTTATATATTCATTCTTTAATGAATACCATGTCAAATGAATCACGTAGCATCGTGTAGACGGTAGGTCATATATACGCACGAGCAACGCTATCATTCCCGTAATTTTTTAATGGTATTGAAGTGAATTGTGTATAATATTTAAGAATAAATATAATTTTATTATAATCATATATAGTTATTATTTCCATCATTACACCCATCCAAGTTTATTAGCGGTGGAAAACAAATTACACCACAGTGTGGTGATGGTAAGTCGTAGGTACGCACGCATAGTGAATTTGTTTTTCGTAAGATGGATATAAAGTGTAATATTATTGTTTCATAATAATAATAAAGTATTAATATATTTATGATACTAGAGTAATTAATTTATAATGAATCCAATCATTAAATGGAAGTAGAATAAGAAATAAGTTTGAAGGAATCGGTAGTGGGGTTACTTCTTCTTTGACGTTCTTCCTCTAAATATTCTCTTAGAGCACTAGAGTTGATCTATGAAGAAGAGAAGAACCTATAAAAAATATATAAGGAATTTTATAATGGAAAATTTCATGTTATAACATGGAATTAAGGCTCAAAGTGAAGTAAATAGCTGATGTAGGAGGTGCCCTTTTATAATTTATGTGAGGGGCATTTTTGGGATCTCCAAGAATATTAATTTATAATAAAATCAACCCCATCCAAAAACATAAAAAATTTCCCAATTATGAATATGAGATAATATAGTGTTGTAATATTATCATCAAATAGATTTTAGACAAGCTTTTCTATCAATTTAATACTTATCGTTTTCATTAACACTTATTTATTCTATTTAATTTTTAACTAGGTAACAAATACTTCAATATTAAATGGGTGAAATATTTACTTATTTTAGGTCAATTAGACCCCAAATAAATAAAAAATATCATTGTATTCCATGTATTAATTATTCAATATTTTTTAAAAAATTATTTTTCAATAATTTAATAAATCATTTTTTTATAAACAATCAATAATGTCAATTATGACATTATTAAATTCACTAATTTTATAAAAATATTATGATAACACGTTAACTTAGAAAAAATATTTATTATATTTCTAAGAGGATACGGTCATCTATAAAATTCATTATACATATTAATTAGACCAAATTATATTTATGATAATTTTTTTAATAGCATTTATTTGTTATCTCTATTTATAAAATAATTACTACATAAATTTTGTGTAATTATTTAATATACATGATTGATTAATAAAAATTAAAAAAAATATTATGATGAAGATAAATCTATGGGAGTTTCGATGAATATTATTAGATAAATTTAGCTTCTCTAAAATGAAACATTTAAAATGTTATACTTATTAAATAATGAATGTGAAAAGTTTTATATCAAATTAAATAAAATAATATAAGTGTCAAAATATCTTCTATAAAGATCCAAATGGTCACTAACTTGACCCTTGTATATTTATGGTCATGAGATACTTGACCAATATGATTTTGTCAAGTATTTGTATCTTTTATGTCTAATATTATTTAAACAAAAAAAATTATTTATTTATTATAAATTAATTAATTTTTACATCATTAAAGTATTGGTCTATAAGGTAATTATTTGTTTCTTAATAATTATAAATAAATTCCCATTATAAATGAAAAAAATTTAACTTTAAAATGATTATTTATAACAGAATTTATCTTTAGTATAACCTTATATAAAAAATAATTTATTTATTAAAATTTGAGTGAGACATATAAACCTTTTCATTCAAAATTTAAATTAAATGTCTTCATCACTACGACGGGTCTTCCAAATGACACCATTTAGAACCAAGAAAATCTAAATTGAAAAACACTCATACAATGATATTAGGACTAGGATTATGGTAATTTTATAATATTATTCTTACCCTTAACAACTATGTTTACCCTTTTTTGTATTAATAAAAATTATTGAAGTTATTATTCATGATGACCAAAAATAAAATAAATATATATACATAATTTGGACCAAATGATTAAAAAAATAGAATCCATTTTTTAAAAATAAAAACATATTATTTTTAGTAATTAATTTAAAATTAATTTCATTTTCTGAAAGAGAGACCAGTTATAAAAGTTAAAACATTACAAAAATTGTAATGTTCTTGCATCTGAATTAAATGTAAAATTAATGAAAATTAAATAAAATATATTGAATGATAAAAATATATTTTATTTATACTTCATAAAGTTTAAAAAATAAAATTTAATAATATAAATTATTTTGAAGTAAAATGTTTTTTTCAAATAAAATTAACAGTATTTTTATTTTTCCTTAAAATTTGAAAGTTATTAGAAAAATATTAAAATTTTATCAAAAGTAAATTTTTATACCCCACTTCCAAAGAAAATGTTTATTTTCTCATATCAAAATTATTAATGTGTCAATGTATTAATATAAAATGGTTTCTCCATTAAAAGGAAAAAAAATTCCCTTTTGAAAAAAATATGTTTCTATACATCAAATTGGGTTTATTCATACCCTATGACAAAAATACCTATTGGATGAATATAAAAAATATTTAATTAATTATATAACATATGAATTTCATTAATTTTTTTACTAATAATAATTTACTAAATTTCTTAATACAGAAATAAAAATATATAAATGATTTATATTTTTTCATAAATAATGTGTTGTGAATTCCTACATCATACATTTTCATAAGACAGTTATATTTATTCTCAAAAACCTAACAGCTATGTTAAAATGGTCATTTTATACTGAGGGAATCTCATTGTTCTGAAAAACTCGCAATTGTGGGAAATGAAAGATACTATATAATTAAAATTATTTAAAGAAAATATTTCATAAAAAACATTCGGGTGTTTCATGGGCTGTTATCTATTAATTCTGGAGACCCATGAAAGGGATAATATGGATAAGGAACAAGTTGGTAAAGTAGATAAAGCTACTCTTAAAAGGTTATAGAGGGGTCCAAATGTGGATCTCAAAGATATGAGGAGGATAATTTTTCATCAAACTCATCATTTGACCACGATATTCTTCTAACACCACCATGTTGAAGAACCATGAGGGTTGAAAAATAGGTTAATCTATTGGAGATATTAAAAAATAGGGAATCACATTTCATACCATAAACAAATGTATGATAATATGTCATTGAAGGTATTAATTATGAACTCAACGAAAAATAAATTTAATCTTAACACTCCACCATGAGTGGTATTTAACTCAAATTGTTAAGCTGAAACACAATATTTAGATTATTGTAATTATAAGTAAAAAAATTTCAAATCATGAGCCTTACTATAAATACCCTTAGCTAACTGCATTAGTGACTTTTAATTAAAATTGTGATGATGAAATTTATTTAGGGAGTATTGAATGTAACACCTCAATATTTTACTACATATTTTGTCAAATAAAAAATAAATTAAATTGAATATTTCACACACTATACCAAATTAAAAAAACCATGATATATTTTTATTATTAAATATGACAATTAAAACAAAATTATTCTATTTTCTAGTTTAAATTGAAGTAACTTTATCAAAGAAATAATAAATAAGTTAAGAAGAAATGGAATTTGGAAGTATAATTCTTCCTTATGAATCCCATTTTTCCAAACATGGAAAAGAGGTGGTTTTTCTAGGGTTTTCCCTTGTCTAATCCTAAGCTAAACTAGAGTAATTTTGGTTTGAGAAAACCCATATATATATATGAAGTAAAAGCACTTTTAGGCTGGTATGAGATCCATGTTAGCTGAACAATGACATAAAATTACAATGAAATCTTATTTGATGCTTAGGAATTATATAGATATCATAAATGATTAATCAATATTGAATAATGATTATATCAAAATGTAAAAATAATAATTTTATATATAGATATATCTTGTATGGTTATACTTTTCAGGACATTTTTTATAATTTCACTTTATACTTAAGAAATTATTTTTCATAAATTGGAATTTTATTTCAATGAACTTATTTTATTATTATGGAATAATTAAATGACATAATAACACTATAATAATTATTAATTTCAAGGAAAAATAGTTAATATACCAAAATTATTTTCTATATAAAAACATATTTTTTCATTATATTTTATGTTTTTGAATAAAATTTAAATTTTTAAATTTTATTTTATTAAAATGAAAAAATTGAATTTATTTTTTAATTTATTTTAAAAATTATATTTTAAGATTAATTTTTGATATTTTTCTAAAAATGATTGATTTCAAGTGAATAGCGCAAAATATTGTTGCTACAAATAACATGACTTGTATGACATTATTCAAATATAAGTTTGAATTATAAATCCAAAAAAAAATTATTTTTGTGTTGAAATATTTATTTTATAAAAGAATTTATAATTTTTAAAATGTTGGTTTTAATTTATAACACCATATTTGAAATTTTAGAACATAAGATATATTGTTTAATAAAACATTGTCTTCAATTCATTATATAATTTTATTCTATAACGAATTTTTATCACAATAAAATTTCAAACAAAAAATTTGTTTAAAATTTGGAATCATTATGTTCAAATTATATAATATTTTTATTTCTATTTTTTTTAATAATTGATAAATTACCTTTGAATAATATAGTTAATGTGGTGGTAACCAAAATAGTAAAAATGAGAATCCTATGAGGTAAAGTAACTAACATATTAAAAATGTTTTTAATTGATGTATTGAGGTTTGGAAAAATTTTATATCTTCCTCTCCATTATTTTTAAAATTTTGAGAACTTTTCCTTGAGTATGAATTCCCAGTGTTGAAAATTGTTTGGAATTTATCAAATTTCAACCCTTTCCACTATTAGAGGTGTCCTTCCTCTCCTCAATTTAACTCACACAAAAAAACATTATTTTGGCCCAAAATATACCCAAAACTATCCTAAACATTCATGTACACCATAATCAGGTTCATATCCTTCCAAAATAATATCACTTAAAGGTTTATCCCCCTTTAGAACGAATATAGCCTTAGTAGTAATGTATAGATTTATAATTACTCCTTCCTCTTTTAAATTTATCTATGTGATTTTCTTCTTCCTAAAATTTCATTTTGTCATATTATAATGATATAATTCATTATTATATGGTTATTTTGTTATAATTATGGTACAAGAATTAAATTACCACCCCAACTTAATTAATAAAAATTGAATCTTGCATCATGTGTTGTGCAGAGTATCACCTCCGTGATGCAACATGAAATATTTTCCATAAAAACCATACATTGATGGTACTAATTGATAATTTGATATATAAATTTTATGTTGATGAAATATTTTATATTTTGAAATAATAAACCATATTACTTTGTTTCCTCGTTCTATATAAAACAAAATCATCAACAATGTGTATTTGTGTACCACTACCTTAATGGAACAATCTATTTCAGTTTTTCATTTCATCATTGCCTTAATGATCTTGAGAATCCTTTTAAAGGATAAATGTTATTTTTATGATATGAATAGAGATCTAGTTATATAAATTTAATAACCTACATATAATATTAATGATAAACACTCCATAAAATATTAATCATCAAAAACAACCAAACTAAGTAGAAAACAAATCTATTTATACTCTGTAATATTTTCATATTCATTAATTCACATTATAATTCATTAAAATTATGATATATCACAATATTAAATACTAAATATGAATATTATTCTTCCAATAAAATTATATTTTAAATAAATCACAAAATAATTATCCATTAATCATGGTATGTTCATGTTTAGGTATCTTAGACAAACTACTTTAACAAGACCACACAAATATATCATGTATGATTATCAGCAAAAATTAAAAAAGGTATAAAATTATATTAATATGTAAATAATTATTTAATTTTTGTTATGAAATGGATACAATACTATTTAACTCAATAATTAAGAAAACTCTTTCGGTTATTTGAAACAATTAACGAAGTGTGCTTATTGTTGATTTCATCATCAAGGATAAAGAATCAAAAACTTGTAAAAATAAATTTAAATGTAATAAATTGTAATATTAAATAAATTATTGTAACATTAATGAACATGTAATGACAAATTTTGGGATATAAATGAATATTAAAATTTTTCCTTTGAAACTTGTACAATGTCAAAAACTATAAACACCGAATGTGGGAAAATACATAAAAAACTCACTAATATACATGTAAGAAATGATAATAATGAAAATGATAAATATTTTTATATATTAATATTCTTTTTAAATTATATATTAATACAGATTGATTTTTAATACTCTATCTCAAATAACTTATATGGAAAAAAGAGTAAATTTAAGGGTTTCATTGTCTCAATTTCAGCTCCATGGAACATGTTTAATATTGTGCATCATAACAAATTTTATATAGTGTATTCATAAAAAAATTTCATTCAAATATGAAAATAAATTCCATTTCATGAAATTTTAATGTCCATTACAAGATCATTCTCTCATTCTCCTTTGATTCATTCATTAACAATTCCATAAGAGTTTCATTAACTCAATTAATAATTAATTAGGTCATAATTTATCTTACAAGAATATACATTTCATGTTTTCTATGATCCTAAACTCACCTTATTTAATTATGTTTCTCATTTATCCCTCTTAGTAAATTTATTTAAATCACTATTAATTAATTATTTTATAAAAATATTTTGAAATAAAATTGTTTCATTGGTGAGAATAACTCCTATTATTAAAAATTAAGCTTTTCACTCGTGTCCATATTTCACATCCCCATTATGTCATAATCTATTTTAATAAAATATAATTTGGAATATTTTATATTATAATCATAATTATCATTACCCATTTTTGAAATAAATGTTTCATACTCGTTTTCGGATATCTGCTTTCAAAAAAATGAATTTAAAAAGTATTAATGAAAATAGTTTTATTTTATTAAAAAATAAAATGATTTATCTTCTACATGAAATTTTTTAATAATATTTATGTATTTTAAAGGATATTATATTAGGAAATTTTTATGATATGTTTTTAAAAAATCATCAATTTACCTCTATAAAATGTTTTTTAAAGTAATTTTCTCTTCATATTTTATAACAATGCTTTAATGGTTATGTGAGAAAATAATATTTTCACTTTTACTTTTCCTATAATTTTAACTCTCATGAGGTGATGTTTTTATTATCATATATATTTTATTATGGTATTATTCCTTTTGTCAAAAAATATGTTTAGTATCCTTTGATCTTTCTGGTTTATGCTATGTGATGTTGTTGGAATTTTTATGAAACCCTTTCTTTTTTTCCTTTAGTTTATTTAGATATGTATTTTATTGATTTTAAGTGGCACACGTATATATGGATGATGATAGGTTGAGTCCTATATAACCCTCTATTTCATTGGCTTATGTGTATATCTCAGGATATTGTTAGGAATGGACATTATGAGTTTTTTCACATAATCCATAGCATGACATGTATTCTCACATTTTCAGGCATAGACATAATTATTTTGTTCACTTAGACATGGGCATAATGGTTTTTCTTATAAGGGGTTTCATATGATTATCATTTTTCAAAATTTTAATGTTGTATATCATGTTATTAAAAAAATTAATCATAATTTCACTTCCATTAAGTTCATTGTTTTCAATTTATACCTTATTTTTAAAGTATTCAACACTTTTATAACGTACTTAGGTGTTTATGATTATTAATTTTTATTTTAATTCATGTCATTATTTTTTACTATTCCTTAATGATATAGTTATGAACTTCTATTTCTCTATCATTTTTTATAACTATCATATTTGGTAATATGATCTTCTAAAATGATATATATATGTCTTCATCATATTTTCGTTCATTATTATGATGTGAAACATAGTTAATTTATTTCCCTAACTAATTGTCTTAGCTCGCATATTTTTAATGCTTCAATTCCATTGAGTATAAATATGAATATATCAACTGATATTTTTATGAAGGGTATACAGTAGAGTTATTAAGGGGAAAATTTTTTATTTTTGTAAAATTATTTGTTTATATAGCTAATCTCCAGGGCACTAATCCTTTAGGTCCATTAGTTGTGAGATGGTTTGTGAGATATATTATTTGAATAATAATATTAATGTATTATTTATGTCATGTTTACCATGGTTCACATTAATAAATGATGAATATTAAAAATAATTATGATTATTAAGAGATAAAATATAATCCACCTTCACTCCCTCTCTTTCATGGGGTAATGAAAATGATAAATGTGTGTTATGCGGTCTACCATCTCAATAAAGTAATGTATCTCATTTTTAATCTAGTTTATATATTATTATTTTAAAATATCATGAAATATAATTCGATGCATTTATTTTTTTTAAATAATATAACTATTGTTTGGTAATAATTGTATAATTTCAAAATATTCCACATTCAAAACTGTAATCATCTATTAATTATGGTATGTTTATTTTTGGTTTAGTCTAACCACTAACAAGAATAATGCTATAAAGCTCTATCATAAGTGATTATGGGAACTAAAATAATATTATTATTATATTTTAATAATCAAATAATTATTGTTTTATTTTTTATAAAGACTATGTTAAGTATTTAACTTTTTATTAAAATATAATGTTCAATTGTGAAAAATTCCAAAATAAGTCGGCATTCATTCCAATTTTTGAACCATTTCTAAAAAAAATATAGAATAAGTTAATATACTTATAAATTAAAATAATTTTTATATTATTTTATCCTATATAACCTATGAATAATATACTTGGTATAAAATAATGGGTACCAAAATCAAAATCATAATGTTGGCATGAAATAGTTAACATTACTAACTCTTGATGGTAAAAATAAGCAATAACTAATTAATATATTCCTAATAAATGATACTAAATGATGTATAATTAAGTTAATGTATATGGATAAGGTTATTAAAAAAAATAATATGAATGCTCTTTTTGTTTTGTTGGGTGTTATATTAAATTATACTAAATCAGAATAAAATTCAGCGGTTTTCTTGATTGAATTTACTTTCTTGGGTTATAATCATTAATCGTTGACTAATATAATTCATAATTAATTTATTAAACCTTATTATGATGTTATTATATATATCTACATTAATTATAGGGATATAAACTTTCATGTCAATTAATTTTACCATGAAAAGACACTTGTTTCATAAAATTGTAATTTCATAAAGAATAGAATCCATCTGTTGTATGGTTCATTTTATACTATACACATGTTTTCTAAATTTCATTTATTGTTGTAATTTTTTATTTGTAAAGATAAATACGTTATTTTGCGGTATTAATCATATTACTCTTTAAACCATTTTCATGTTTAAGATTATTTACTTTTAAAAAATTTATGTTTCAAAAAAGGTATTTTATAAATATTTAGAAAGTGTTTATTTTAACAAAAGTTTAATTATTCATATTTTATGAATAACATACTATTTATTAATATGTTTCTTTTAACATATTTTTGAATAAGTTTATTTTTTACATTTTTACGATCAATTATGAAAGTATTATTTTATGATATCTTATTTTCAACAATAAAAAAAATGACTTCGTGAAAAGGGACTCATACCTATGACTTTTATGTTGATTATTGAAAAAACTCCAGAATGGTCAATTGTGATTTGGTTTTCATTTTACTCTTCATATATAATAGATTTGGTATTATAATTCTCCTTATATTTTTCTTTTATGTAGTAATCTATTTTTGGTGTACAATTTTTCAGTGATAATTATTTAAATTCATGATGTAATTTTACTCTATTTTGGAATATTATGAAACCCATTTTCTTTCCATAAATTTTTCAGAAAATGGAAAATGGATTTTTTTAATTCAATTTTTTTTAAAAACCAATTTAATTTCTATGTTTTCATTGTAATTTGATATGTGCATTATTTTTATGTGGATAATTTAATTATGGATGAATGATTGATGGGGTCTTATATATCCCTCTAATGTATTGTTTAAAATTTAATATATCATGATATATGTTTATGTAAAAACATTAGTTTCTTACAGGCTTGGTTTAATTTGTGTGACTCAAGAAGGTGATATTTTTCTATATATATGGTCATGAGACAATTCTTTAGTATTCCTTATTCATATGATATGTTATATTTCCATGATATATTACTATGTTATTCCATGTGATTATGTTATTTCTTTTTTAAAAACCAATGATTATTGGTTTATTTTTTGGTTCCCTTGTTATTTTTACATTGCGATTGGAAAAAATATATATTTTGTGACTCTTTTAAGAACTATTGTTTTCAAGGTAAGATTATCTTATATATGATCATGTATTGTTATTATTACCTAATACCCTTTTTCTCATATCATGTTCACTTATGTTCTCTGATTTTATCTATGATGTTTTCCTTATAGAGAAATCAAGCACACAACTATATTATGGTTTTCCCATTGCCCATGTTATAAAGAAGGGTTCTTAATGTGGCATCTTTAGATGGAATTTTATAGTTGAGAAATTAGATCTAATTTTTAAATAGTATTATAAAATAAGAATATTGTGTGGATTATCTTCCAAGACCCTAGATCATAGATTCCCCATCATTTATGTCTATTTGTGAAAGGAATGGTTGTTAATATAAAATAAGGTAATAAGTGTGTTTATTTATCTTCAGTCACATCAATTCAATAACTCAAAGTGGTATTTGAATTAAAAATATATCAATAAACAATGAACTATATCACATATGATCTACCTAATCATCAACATCCATGATTCATCATGTATGTCCTCTAACTAGTCTCATACATTTATGACCTATTAACACAAGGGTCGTACCTTCATGACCAATATCATGCCAACCACCCTAAGAGTATCTTTATTGTAACCCTCCAAAACTGAGCATCAATCTATGGGGTCATTCATCTATACATCACTACACATAATAATAAGTTTTTTTACCACTTATATTCACCTTTCATCAAAAACATTACCCACTATTATCTCACTAGGAGTATCATCCTTAGTATTTTTCAAATTCACGTATACCATTAGGGTCACACCCACCATGGCCATTGGTGTGCTCTCCACCATATGGAACACCATATATCGCTCTTAGAGAACATCCGTACCAGTTTCAATCATCACACATGTGTCTATTATATAAAGACCCACTCACTTATCTTGTCAACAACTGAAAATATACATCCATGATTTCACCATACATTACAGAGGTAACACGACTCATTCTCAATGAAACTAAAAAATTATATACTATTAATTGTCACACTAATCAAATAAGTTCTCATGAAACACATATCTATTTACTTATACACAAACAGTCAGGTATCACTCATAAAAAACATAAACATTCCCGATCACATCGAGTCTTTTTCCCAAAAATAAACATAAACACCAATTTATCTCTATCTAGGTAGATTGATCCTCTAATGAATCTCCTTACAGGTTCCCATCTATTATTCTTCTATGTATCCTCTAAAACCTAAATTTAAACACTCCAATACTACACTATCACATTACCTGGATTATGTTCCCTTGAGTCCCACTTTATTAATTATAGGCTCATGTGTCTTAATAATTGATCACGCCTCCCATTAAAGATACATTCATATATAAAGAAGAACTGCATTTCTTATTTTCCCATAATATTGAAATATCAAATATTCCAATTCAACCACATGATCAACCACCACCCATAATTCATTCCCAAAGCCATAACCTTCCACTTGTTCTCTACCCATTGGGATTATCACCCAAAATCAAAAGCAATAAACAGCCAATACATCATATCCTAAAAATTCAACCACTATACCAAAATATCCATCACAAAAATTGATTTAAATTTCTATATTCAATGGTTCCTAAAAATCCCATACTATATCATATATCACTTATCATGTGAAAATTTTGATGTAAAAATGTACCCATGCTTATTTCATGTAAATTCACTCTCAAGTCTAGGTTTACCCATCCCTCAAGTTACCCTCTCATATCACAAGGGCATGAGGCTTTCCCACCTAGCCAATTAACTATATCTCATAGTGGTCACAAATCATGGCTAAATATCTCCTCTCATATCAAATTACATAAGGAAACTCACATTCCGACACACCCAATCTAGGGTTCTCACATTTAAGAATCATGCATCAAATTTTGAATCAACACCACTACTTAGACACCCATCTTCATTAGAAATCTATATATTTGACAAACCTCTTGGGGATCATGTATCATCCATTCATATATTGACATCATCCAATAATGAAGTATATTGAATAAATTCTTGATCATATACCTCAGTTAAGAAATATATACTTAATAATTAATATGTGTAAATAGAATATAGGTTTTTTAACACTTCATGTAAGAAGGACTATTTACAATAATTTGTAAAGGGTTCATCATTAAGTATTAAATTTTATATATTGACCTACTAAGGGTCATAATACATCCCATAAAAAGATGAATTGTATTATTTTCATTAAGTAACATCCCTATATGAGATCCAAATGACCTTTCATTAGAGAAAATATAACATGTTTCAACAGAGAAGAATTCCATCAATATGTTATGTGATAAAACATTGCATAAATTTTTGTTTAAACAATATAAATTTGAACCATATTTCATCAATGGTATAAATCACACACAATCATGAAAATATAATGTGAATAATAATTTTGATTCCCTCCAAAACATATTTATAAGTCACTTCAAACATGGATTATATTCTAGGAGATTCTATATAATTTTGGGAGTTAGGGGTTGAGAATTTCTATCTTCTAGGAATATAGGCTAGCTGCTTGGTTTATTCATATTTTTTAGTTTTACCCTTGAAGTAACCAAGAAATATGGCTCTATGAGTTCTAGTAGACATTTTCACAGTTTGATCATGTTTTGTTAAATTGGATTAATCACCAAGAATATCATACATTATGATAGGATTTTATCTTGAGGATGTCATAAAACATGGAAATGGTCTCTCTAAAAATGTTCTTATTCATAATAAACTATGTGATTTGGTTTTTATTGGGGAAGTGGATACGAAACGGATAGTGAATTTTTTTACATCATATATGAGAAATTTGAAACCAAATCTAATATTATTAAATTGGAAAAAGAAATTTGTTTCCTAACTTTTTATAACTTATATTATCCTCCCAATAAATCGTTATCTTGAATGAGGCCTTCCTTGACATTATAGATGGCTCTTACTCTGTTTGCATGGTGATCATTAAAAAGAATTGTGGATCTCATCAATGTATGTTTGTTTTTTATCTAATTTTTCCCCTTCACTCAAGATATAACATTTATGTCTCTCCCCCTTGATCCACTAGATCACATTTTTGTTGTGATTAGTGAATATAAGGTATTGTATTGGGGATTAATGATATTATTTATAGATACAGGGTCTTGAGGATTGGATCTCTTCATTTCCCATTACTAGTTTAGAAGGAAATGGGGTTTTCATTATTTTAATGGTCAGTATCTCTATCATATGGTCTATCTCATGGAATGACATATGTTATTATAAACATCCATTGATTTATAATTATAAAATTACATATTGAAACTCTATAAGAGGTGATTTTATCTTTGATGGTTTTCGAATTGATTTCTATAGTGGGTGATTGATGTACAATGTTTTAATACACTTTAAGTGTTTGATAAATTTTATAAAATATGATTTTTAAAAGGGAATGGTTTTTCAAGAATTAAAGATATAGGGAATCACTAAGTGAAATATTTTATGAAATTTTGGGCATTATATGAAATGGATTTTCGTTATAAGTTTTTTATAAACCATGAATTTGATCTCATGATTGGAATGAAAATGTATTAGCACATCAGGAATACCTTGGGATATGGGAGAAAACTATACATATGTGAGACCTAGTGGATTTACCTATCACTCAGAGAGGTTCCCATGATTCCATGGATTTATAGTGGGTAGCCTATACAAGGAACTATGGTTCCTGGACATTGGGAGTCACTTATGCTGACTAATAGACTGATTCGACTGAGTTGTGTATACCATTGAGTTGTGATTGTCCATTTGGGGTGTATTGATATAATACATTCTTGTTAATTTTATATACCCTTTTACTCACTTGATATTGTTATGGATTCTTGAAACCTATTTATTATAGCTTCTTAAACCTCAGGGATAACTGTTATTTCATATTGATTTGTGTATATAAATATGGTGTGTTTTTAATGGAAACCTAAAGGAGGAATTTATGTGGAAATTGATTTCGTTTAGATATTTTTTAGATATTTTTTTATAAAATAAATGATATAAAATGTCTAGATTCTTGGGGGTATCTTTCTAATATTTACTTACCACATCCTATTTTTTCTATTGGAAATTTTTTCCTTTGGTCGTATAGGGTACAGGTAAATGTAAGAGTGTCATATAGGGGACGGATATTTGGGTTTTTTCCATTGTACTATTTTGGATAGTGGTTATATATGGTAATGTGGATATGGATCCATGAGTTTCTTCAGGTTCCATATTTTTGGTCTATTAATTTGTTCATTTAAACCTAGTTATCTGGTTATTATATGTTACCATTCCTATTTTGGTTATTTTTAAAATAATATGATCTATATTGGATATCTATAATGATACTCAATTTTTTTTATCCAATAATATGTAAATTGAGGTTGAAATCAATCTCTTGTTCTTTGTATGATACCCTGTTGTTTATCGGTGTCCCTTGGAAATTGGGATTGTACTTTAGGCCTTATGGTGATCTATTATTGGTGACATTATTGGTTGAATAGGGTTATTTTGTTACTAATTTTTATTAGATATAAATTATTATAAAGTAATTCACTAATTCAAGTGTATAACCCTATTGTGTTTTGGAATCATTTATTGATTGAATGTAGGACCATAAGAACTCAAGAGGTGGTGTGGAAGTGTACTCAGAGAGCTCATTTTCATGATAATCCTTAAGTTGACTTGGGATGTATGGGTTTGTCTAGTATCCTTGTTGATGTTTTTAGAACTTTTGGATTCAATTCACTATATTCAGTTTATTATAAAGAAAAAATCCTATCTTTTTTTCCATATTCCTATTTTATAAATATGGATCCATCAAGAAGAACTTCATTAAATTATAATGAGGAAGCTATAAATAATGTACTGTGATTGAATCCTCTAATTAATTCATCATCATTGGAAACTATATTCTAAATAATCAATTCTATGGGATTTGTCACTTATTCAAAACTAAAATATAGAGTGGACCATGTGTTGGAATTCATTAAGTATCATTCACTAAACTTACATGGTCACAAGGGAACCTAGGAATAATAGAAGTGAATCTAGTGGATTGGTAAAATCTTTCACATTTAGAAAACTATAAAAGACTACAATATAAGTTTGTCACTTAAATTATAGAAGGTTTAAGAATTTATTGGTGGGAAAATATTTAGTATGATATGTTGCTTGAAGACCACACATGGACAAAATTTAAGAAATACTTAAATAAATAGTTCTATTTTTATACACTAAGAGAGGTTAAGTAATGGTAGTTCATTTCATTAGAGAAAGAACAACATTCTTTCATGAATTATAAGGCATGATTTTTCAACTTATTGTACTTATCTATAGAGCTTGTTTCCAATGACTACATCAAGGAAAAGTGGTTTGACATGGTTCTAATGCCTAATATTTTTTCCATGCTTAATCTAATGTGACTACCCGAATTCATGAAGATTGTGGGTAAGAAAACAAAGTATAAAGTAGATATAGTTGGGAATATAGAGCTCTTTAGTGCATCAGTGAAAGAAGGAGGTGTCCATATTTTTCCCTATGGTCAGAAAAGTAATCGGGTGACCATATTTGAGGTAGTGGAAGGGGTTTTAGGTATTGTTTTGGAATATTGAAGTTATATGTCACATATGTGGGAAATATAGTCATCTTCGGTGTTTTTATATGACTGAATCCTGAGTAAGTAGTGTTAGGACCACCATAACCAAGGGTCTTCAGTTCAAAAATGATGCAACAAAAGGACTAGGATATCAACCTTATTCTAAGGGTGATTCTCAGGTTTTGATGAAATGTAAATATTATGCTATACATATCAATGATGTGGAGTATGCACCAATGGATTCAGATGTTGGGCCAACAACCATGAGTGGATGGTGTTTATTATATATTATATGGTTATGAATTTGTTTGAAACTACTACTATGAATTCCATCATATCATCCAAACTTATCAATGTGTTGGGATTTAGATTAAATCTAGTTCCTTTCATGATTAATCCTTCAAAAAAATTGGAAAATAAGTTATCTTTTCTCTTTAAATGCCATGAGTGTTGGGTGATGATCGTTGAACAAGATATTGTATGGGATATTTTAGTTATTTATCATGATATCTTCGAAATTGTCATCATATTTGGTTGGATGATTATGTATAAAGCCTATTTTGATAATTTTTATTCTTTATTGTAGTTACTCCCTTCTGATAGATTCACTCTTGTATTTCAGGTTGAGTGGGATACCAGATTTGGGAGTGCGGGTCATTTTTCTCTTAGTGTTTACAAAATCTTATCAGTTTTTAGAGTTATTTTCTAATGTTATTGATCCATGTCTTCAAGGATTTCTTCCCAGGGTAGTTAATTAGTATCATAATGTTTTTATAGATGAATTATCTAGGTTTATTTCATAGAGGGATGTCAAATTTCTTATAGATTTTCTTCAGCGGAGGATTCCCATATATTTTCCTTTTTTCCAAATTCCACCCATTGAATTGAAATAATTAATTTTTTATCTAGAGGATATTTTGGATAAGGTAATTATTTATCATAAATTTAACCTTGAGAATCACTAATTACCTTTTCAAATAAGGGCGAGGGAAGTCTCTAGCATTTTTTACCAAAAACTATTATAGGTGATAGTTAAGAAAAAATATCAATTACATAGGATCGATGACCATATTGATTAGCTCAATTGAGAATGATTATTTTTAATGATTCGTTTTAGATTAGGGAATGATCTCCTGAGGTCCAAGAAGAATATATAATTAATAGGAAGTTCAAGAGTAGGTATGTGTATTATGAGTATCTGGTTATTCAGTTCGTAATTTCTAAATATCATATGTTGTTTGTGGTCTTGTATTAATCCAATATTTAATCATTCCTTAGATTATTTCATAGATATCTTTATAGATGTCATTTTTATTTATTCAAGATCAAAATTGGATCATGCTGCGAATTTGAATATCATACTTGCGGTTTTGAAATAAGATCATTTTTTAGAATCAAACCAAATATTAATTCTATAATGAAACAATGAAATTTATGGGTCATGTAATTTATTTGAATAGAACATCAATGGATATTGAAGAGATTCATGTTCAGGTGTCTTGGGAGCAAAATAGAATTTTTTTAAAGATTCATAATTTCTTGGGATTATATCATTATTATTGGATCTTTATTTAAGAATTCTATAAGCTTATATCCCCCATGAGAGTACTAGCCCATAAGGGTATAACGTTTTTTTAAGATATCGATGCCAAATATATTTTTAAGAGTTGATAGTGATCTTGACATCAGATCTAGTATTGGTTCTTATTAATCCTGGTGTTAGTTATGTTGTTTACTATGACATTTCAAGTTAGGGTTTGGGTTATGTTATGATTCAGGGGAAACATGTAGTATTATATGGCTCTCATCAATTACACCATCATGATACAAACTACCCAATTCATGATCCTAATTTGGAGATAGTGATGCATTCTATTAATACATGGAACCATTGTCTCTTAAAGAAGTGGTTTAAAGTGTATTTATTTCATAAGAATCTATGGTATATATTCACTAAGTGGGAAATAAACCTGAGGAAAATTCAATGCTTGTATTGTCTTTATACCATTGATTTTAATATTAAAAACACCCTCGGGAAAGGAAACATGGTCATAGATGCTTTGGGTATAAATTTTCCAACTTAGGCAATGAAGGAATCACTAGACAAGTAGTCCTTAATAGGATTCTTTATCATGATTCACTTGGATAAAAGAAGATATTAGATAAAATTTTTCATAGATTTTTCTCTGGATCTATCCTAAATTGATGACAAAATTTGAATTGTAAAAGTTGATGATCTGTATTTTCCACACTTTACTAGAAATAGTTATGGTGGGAGACCTCGGGTGAGTGGTATCAGTCTCTCAATGGAGTGTTAATCCTCCTAGTAAGTATGGTAATTACAACAAACCTGACATAGTAACTAATGGATAGTGGAAACTATTAAAATCGTAATGTTACCCCTAGTGATACCAAGTTATTCCATGACTTGAGACGTTGTTACTGGTTGCTGAGTATTTATGATCAATTACTTATTTTGTGTCTCAGTGAATTACCTCTTAAGGAATCAAGGTGTAACATCAAATGTATGTAGGTTTTCTACTAAATTTAACCATTCAAGTGTGGAAATTGGATCAAATAGCCATGTACATTATTATTATGCTACCTTGGAATCCCGGTGGTAAAGATGAAATATGGGTGATTATTAAGTATGGGAGGTTTCTAGACTTCATGGTGTACTATTGACTATCTTTTGTTATAGAGACCCTCACTTTACATCCATGTTTTGTAGTATATTAAATATAATGAAGTGTTTTTTTTTGAATTTGAACATGTATTATCATTTCGAAATAGATGTAAATTCTGAGTAGACCATCTTGATTCTTAATGCCATGATATGAGAATACTTGATTAACTTTAGTGTATCTTGTGAAAAAATATATTCTTGGTAGAATTTTCCTGTAACAATAATTATCAAGAATCGATTGGGATGGTGATATCTGAGATGTTATGTGGGTGGCCCTTTAGATTGCCTCTTTTTTGAGAAGATGTTGGATAACGGTACTTGGTTTGGACAAGAATTATTTAGGAGATAACAGATATTATAAAATTGATAATGAAAAGTTTTGTGACAAATCAAAGTCACCATAAATCATAAATATATCATCATTTTCATATATTGGAGTTTGAGATTGGTGATCAGAATTTTCTCATAGTTTTACCTTAGATGGAATATATATGTTTTTGGATTTTTCTTTGTTATCACTTCATTATGTTGACTGATTTGAGATTCTATAGAAACCTAGGAAGGTTAATTAGCTATTATACTTATTCATTTGACCAATACTCATGATTTGTTTAATGTTTCCAAACTAAAGAAGTAACATCCATATCGATCACTTGTGATGAGTTGGAGGAATTTTGAATTTAACTTGACACCATAATGGTTGAAAGTCGTTTATGGATAATGTAATGACATGATAAGTTGTTGTTTGGAATGATGATAACATCGGTCTGACTAAAATGGTAGTGTGTTAAGGAAAATCCTGAGACATTGGATCAAGAGGGATTGATGATATAGCAATGTCCATATCTTTTTCATGTTCAAGATCCCTAGCAATTATATGGGGAAAATATTCTATATATGGGAGAATTATAATCCATATGGGTCACAAGTATTATTAATTTTGAGCTGCTATTATCTTTTGTGTTTTTTTAGTGTATTTTAGGAGTTGGGGTTGAAATTTTTTAGTTTTTGGGAATAATAGAATAGGCACATGGTATAGGTGCATTGTTTGTGTTAATCATGTGGTAACCATGTTATATAGCTATGTGATATCCCATATTAATTTTCATTATTCAAGCACAGTTTATTAAACTGTGTGGGTATCTAGGAAAACTCTATGCGAGGATGATATTTTTCCCTATGAATTTTTAAAATTTTGTCAAATTGTTTTGTTATACCTTGGAAACTATGTAATTTTGTTTAACACACAATTTTCTAAACCTTAAATACAAACCATTCAACCATATCCAAACTTCTTAAAATATAAAATTACCTTTGGTCCCTATCTTGTTACCCTCTAATCACCAACCAATTCCTTACTAACTAGAAATAGTCCTTCCTTGATGTTCTAAAGGACTTTTCCTTTGTTACGTTGGTAATCCAGGATTATTTTGGTTAGATCTCATGAATGTATGTTCATATTTTCTATTTTTATCCTCTTATATCTAGATTGAAACTTGATCTCTATTCAATTAATCTATTGGATCGTAATTGGGATATAGATATCAGAAATCTGTTTACGGATGGGTAATTGATGATGTTATTTATATATCTACACTAGTAAGGACTTGACCAATTCATTTCCCATCAAATTTTTAGAAGTAAAATATGGTTTCATCATTTTTTTAGATTGGTTTTTATATCATATGATTTATACCATGGCATTCCTTATGTTATAATAGAATTCATTTGTGTTTTAATTGCGAAATTGATGATTTCGAATCCATAAGAGGTTATTTGATCTTTTATAGAAATGGAAATGATTTATATAAAGGAAATTATTGAGGGAAAATATATTAATATAGAAGAATTTCTTGATGAATTTCCTCATATATGATTTTGGAAAGAGGATGGTTTCCAAGCATGGAGGGAGTATGCTATAGTTGTACACAAAATTTTATGAAAATATTGGTATGAAATTAAATGGTTTTTCCTCGGAAAATGTTCTATTGAATAGAAATTTGAAATTTTTAATGTAATGGAACTGTATTAGAATATAAGGAATACCTTGGGTTATAAGAAAAAGCTAGATATATGTGATCCATATTTGATTTCATTGTAACAAGGGATGGTTCCCACAATTACATGGATTTCTAGTGGGTAACCTTTCTAGGGTTCTTATGTTCTCAAATATTTAGGGTCACTTATTATAGCTTGTTATCATCTTCATATGAATTGTGTAAACCCTTGAGTTTTGATTGTCTCATTGGTGTTGTATGGATACATTTCATGGTTGTTTATTTGATATTACAATTTAATAACTTGATATTTTAATGGATTACTAAAACCTAAGTATTACATAAGTTTATTCCCCATTGATAAATTTTATGTCATATTACTTTCTATATTTAAATATAGAGTGGTTTTAAAAGGAAATCCATAAGTTGAAATTATATTGAAGATGATTGTTTCTATAAATATTTTAGATATATATATTATGAAATAAATAACATATGAATGTGGATGGAAATTATATAGATTCTTGGTGGTATCCTTATAATATTTAGTTCTCACACCCTAAATTTTCATTTGGGTATTTGTATCTATGTTCTTTATAGATACAAGTAAAGGTAATAGTGTCATGTAGAGGGTGGATCTCCAGGTTTGTGTTTCCTTATGGTGGGTTGGGATGGTGCAAATGTATGGACATGTAGAGATGAACCCATAGGTATCTTTGGGTTCCATGTTGATATTCTATTATAATTTTTATATACCTTATTATCCAATTGTTCGATATAACCTTTTATAGTTTTGTTCTTTTTTGACTTATTATGTATCTTTGATATTTTTTGGATTCTTAGTTTTTTATTATAACATATATGTAGATGTTTAAATCAGATCCATAATATTTTTATGATACCTTGGGGATTTTAACTGGCCCTTAGAGATAAGTAATGCACTTGGAGCCTTATGAGGATCCAATTTGGGTAGCATTATTGGTCGACCCAAGTTGGTATGTTATAATATGTGTTGGAAGTGAAGCATGTACATAGGCCTAATGAAAATGGGATAGAATCCAAACCAATAAATTCCTATAACAAATACACATATCATACATGAATCAATATCTAAAATTTAGCCTAACAAATAATTAATAGTAATCCCATATATCTAGTAACTTGTACTTTCCATCAAAAAATACGTTCATGACATACCAATCTAATGTCCATCCTAATATCTCACACATTCCAAGACTTGTTCTATCATATCCCAAATATTAAAACAAAAAATACACTTTAATACCACTTTTTATATCCCTTATATCCTTGTACCACTCACTAGTGTTCTGGTTTATGGTGCTATATGACCTCAGTCACACCTCCCCATATGAGAGAGGTTGTTTAGTGGTAGTTAGAATATAATGTGATATTGTGGGAAGATTATAAATTCATATTAGAAAAAAATAGCATAAATGACTAAAAATATGAAAAAATTAACATAAAATTATGAATAAATCAATAAACAACAGTCATGTTATATAAAATTAAATGTTTCATACATTCATAAATCCAAAATGATCACCCAACAGTCTAATCACATATACTAAAATAAAATAGAATTAAAAATATAAGGAGGAACTAAAATCATCCATGAGCCTAATAACATCCCCATATTAGAATATATTTAGAGATATTATACTAATATCATCCAATATTTTGACTTTGACCTACCTAAATCTATGATCATGAGGTTTTCTCAAGTAAGATAGAGTCATGGTCATCGGAGTTGGGTTTGAGTAAAACTCGTTAGATTAACACCAACATCTTACCAAACATAAATAGAAAATATAGTTCATGTATACATGATATGATTAAAATAATAAATAATATTTATAAGTATAATAAAATATATAATATTGATCCTCATATTCTAAGGTGATACCTAGGATCGACCATACATTTTTCGACCAATTTCATATTTATTTGAGCATATACATAACCAACCAAGAGAAACAATGATTAACCCTCCAAATAGAATAGATATCATACACCCAAGGTAAAATCATCTCACCAAACACCATATTTAATAAATAGAAACCTGGGTCAGAAAATAAACTCACCTAGAACCATAGAAATAAACTTGTAAATAGGTTAGCAACTCATCTCACCTAGAATCATATCACATAGACCCATGGGTAAAACCCGATCCTAAAATGGTATCAGGACTCTATTACATGAGAGATATACCACCTCAATGTATTCATCCTTAATTTACATATCACAACACACAAAGGGAAACTCATAAATCCCTAAAAAAAGTTACTTAAACTCAGGGGGTCACACCCCACCATGGAGCGATACCATGCATCCATTACCCAGTGCTAAATCCCACCATAAACAATAATCCCTTGAGTAAAATATCATAAATATATATATATATATATATCATAAAATATATTCCCATGTTGGACACCAACTTTACCCTTGAACACATCTCCTAGGTTATCCTTTTAAGTTCACAACCCATCACTGTCACTACAACCATGCTAGGAAGCGTCAATAGATCATTATGTTCTAAGGTGGAACCGAAAATCGATAATACTTGCCGACCTGCTCCACCCCTCTATATGGCCAATATAAGACTGATTCACCCACTAAGGACCATAAGTGAACTATGAGACTAGACACACTACTTATCCTCCTCTATCTCATTCTCAATCCTCAGACCAAATCCCATCACTCAAAGGTAATAACATCCTCCATCATCACCATGATCATCTCATTGCCTCCTAAACCTCATTGCAATATCATGCATGTTTCATACTATAGAGATGTTATAAGGAACTTCCCACTCCCTATTTATCCTAGCTTGGACCTCTCACCCAACAGATTCCATAATCCAATACATATAATACCCACCAGATCACTCTTCTATTTATGAGAGAGGAACATTCACCCCACTCTCTAATTAACTAGACTAATGGTTTCAGTACTCGCAATGTTATTACATGGACAATAAATAGTCTATTCATTATTTTTTCATTAATAACTCCAATAAAAGGGAACTAAACGTGCCTATTTCAATGTCATTAGTATTCATTATCATCCCATAGAAACCCCAATAGAGTCAATGTATCTCATAACATGTATGTCCTTCTATAACTTAGTTATTAATGGTCAAGGCATCATACTAGTGTTCAAGGGTCCATCTAGTCCCTTGATAGTTATATTTTATCCATATAAATTAACCAAAATTGATTTTAATTATATGTTTGATCACCCTCAAATGAGAGACTATATATTATATACATAAAAAATTACAAACCTTATGGGGATTTTCAGAGATTTCATACCTCATTTGTAGTAATTAAATTCATGATGTCTTGGTCATCACTTCCCAATTTCATCAAATATTCATATTTTACCCCATGTTATGGGCTGTCTCATCACATTGAAATTATGACCATCATCACTTGGAAGGTTTATGGTGTACTCTATACACCGTCACAAGGAAAATAAATCTTTTTAAAGGGAGATAAATATCATGTGATCCTCCTCAAACTATGTCTTATATAAATTTTGAGAAAACCCCCCATTATATTGTATGATTTACTACAATATCTAGTGGAAATCGTCACCAAAATTCTAAACACAATCCCATAAAATCAACGGGCTTCAAGGGAGGTATAAAAATAAAAGAAGAAAGAGGAAGATCCACTAATAAAAAAAGCATATAATTTCCACTAAAAACCACTTGGAATTGGGTTCATAGGTGGAAGGGGGAAAAGTAATAAAAAATGGAACTCATTTGAACACATATTGACCTAATAACAAAGGTATGGATAACCAAAAAAATATTTATTTTCCCCTGTTTAAAAAAACACCACATGCATCATTTACAATGTGACCATGAGGGTCATGGTGTAACACTACCTCACTAAATATGGTAATAGAAGGGTAATGTGGGTCAAAATATAACCCCCCAAGAAGCACCCTATGTTTAATGTATTGCAATGTGACCAAAGGTTCATCGCATGACCTGGTGAAAACTGTAAAATTTCAGTAACGTCCCCCACCCTGACCTAGATCCAGCACTTACTAGAGAACCCAAATAAAATCCCATGATTAAATTCACATCCAAATAAACTCATTGTTATGTTATAACCCTTTGAATTTTTATTTTAAACCCATTTCATAAAATGAACCCTACTCTAAACTAAATTACTCAAAATGCTATTTAATTTCACATCAAGTAATGATGTTGGTCTTTAGATTAGTATTTTTATATACTCATTTTTGTTTAATTGAGTGATTTGATTTGAATTGTGTTTTGTACTAAGGATATAATTATTTCTATGAGCTAAATTACATAAAATTTTAGTTGTAACATTATAGAATGATTATTCTTGAAATGTTATGTTATTTGAAAACATTATAAATGTTCTTTAGCAATGAAATTTTAGAACATCCTCCACAATGTTATTGTATAATGAGAAAAATGATACTTTTGATCTTTAATTTAATATAGTTCTTATTTATTAAATAAATTGTGTGAATGTGAGGGTTTGAATTATTGTTTTTAAACTAAATCGATCTGTTAAAATGTTATCGACTACAAAATAAAATAATTTCATGAGTGAAATAATTTTAATGAATTAATTTTTGTTGAACTTATTGATGTTGTGAGTGTTTTGTTTTTTATTATTCATTGTAATAAATATACCATTTTTTAGAACTATAAGTGTATAAGTTATAATTAAATCTAATGAACATAAAGTATTAGTTATTAGTTTATAATTGTTTTTTTATCATTGAAATATAAAGATATAAAATGTGACTTCTTTCTAGAATTTTCATTCATAGTGAAGTATTGTGATAATAAATTGTTAAATTATTACATAATTCTATTTTGGTAAATGAATTAGTTAAGGTGGATTAAAGTGTGTGTTTTTATATGAATTGTGCTTGTTGTAAATAGAATAATGAAGCATAAAATTATGTTATGAATTAAATGATATGTGTATATGTTTTTGTGAACATTATATATAATTCTTGTTGGATGACTTGGGGGGAATGATAATGTGTTTTTATAAATATAAATTTACCTTTGGCGTATATATAACAAGAAATGTTACATATCTGAATCATGACTTATTGCATATAAAATTTAAAAAGAAATGATAAATATAATTTTAAATATAATTTTAACTAATTTTAAATTGTAAATATATATATATGTATATACATACACATGCATAGATAGAGATATATAAATAAAAAAACATATATTGAAAAGGAATACTTACAAATTTATATTTATATATAAAAATATGAAACAAGAACCTTTATGTATATGTGTGTGTGTTTGTGTTCATATATACAGAAAATTATTGTGTGAAGTAAAACCAAAATACGGATTAAATTAGTCTTATCATCTATTTATAAATTTATGTATACATATAATAAAAACATCAATAAAAAATCTGGAAAAACAATGAATGATCAGTGAATAAAGAACAACCATAATAGATATTGCATTATATATAAGGAGAAAAACCCAAAATCCTAAAAGTACTCAAGAATGATCAATTGTGAAATGCTTAAATACAAGTATTGAATAGAATACCTTGGGTTTTAGGGGTAGATTCATCCAAAATATTCCAAAAAATGTGGATTGAATATTCTAGTTTTTTAAAAACTTGATAGGTGAGGTGGAGTGGCCCAATAAATAATGTTCTTTCAAAAGAAGGAAAGGGTTTTACCCATGTTAGTAAAACATCGTGGATAAAACTACAATTTATAAATGTTAAAAATAAATGAATTTATAAAAAATACTTTTATCAACACTAAAGTTAGAACTATTAATGGCTTGAAATTAACAGTTCAAAATAAGCACTATTAAATCATAGTATTTATTAGAATTACACTTACCCACTAATTAAGAAGACTCTTATCAATGCTAATGTAAGGGATGATAAAGAATAGATTTATCAAAGCTACAGTTAGTGTTAATAAATATAAGTGACTATTAAAAATTAGATTCTACCTTTAAATGTTACAATAAATTACTGATTATATGAAAATAAATATTAAAACATAAAAAATTACAATATAATAAAAACAATCAAACATTAAAAATGAATAAAATATTCATTTTATTGAATTTATTGCTAAATGTGTTAATATTATGAAAAATGTATTGTAGTGGATGTATTTGTATTAAGTATTAACTGTAAACAAAAGTTTTAACTATAATTAATAAATTATTATTTATAAAAATTAATATATATATTTTTTATGTATATCATTAATAAAAGTATAAAAATTAATATTATTTATGAATTTTTTTCGCAATATATTGTAAATTGTAAAACTATCAAATTAAAAGTAATATTTTTTATATTTATATTTATATAGATTTGCAATTGTTAATAAACTGATATACTAGTATAACTAATAAATTATATTGATGTATATATTGTAATGATTTTATATGAAAATATAATTAATTAATTACTACCTTTAATATTTTTAATTCTAATTAAAAAATTATTATTTATATAAATGTATGAATATTTCTATATGAGTCTGTGTAATATCGAGGTGAAAAAACTCATACATGCACTACATATGCACATACACATTCATACACAAACATACGCGTACATACACATACATACACTTACAGGAACACATAGATACATAGACACATACACACATTCATATACATACATAAACATTTGAATGTATACAGATGCATACGCATACATATACATCTGTGTGAATACCTACACATACATTCATACGTACACATACAGAAACACATACATAAACGTACACATACATACATACACCTACAGACACATGCACATAAACATACAAACACATTCATAGGAATACATACACACGTATACATATATAGATATACTCACACATACATAAACATATATATTCATACACATACATACAAAGTCACACACATTTATACACATACATACACATGAATATGAATACACGCATATATATACATATATATATAATCATGGATTTATACAAATAGATTTCAATACATATGAACCCATACATAAACACACACAAACACACACGTAAATCAATATAATCATGAATGCATAAAAATATACATAGTTATTTTATAAATATACATGTATTATCCCATAATTATTTTTAATGATTTCTTCTTTTATCGCCTTATGAGCTTTTTTAGCCAATTCAATAATTCTCGTCACAACACCAATGATTATATTAATATATGTATATATATATATTATGAATATTCTAATTTTAATATATTTTTATTTATATAAATTTATAATTATTAAAATAAAATTTTAATATATTGAATTTATATAAAAAAATTAAAGTATTTATATTATTTATCAAATATTTCTATTAAGTAATGTAAATTTGATAAAACAAAATTATATGTCACACCCTCACTACTACAAACACGGACTTTATCAGCGCTAAAAATGGCCTTTATCAGCGCTAGAAAAAGCACTGATAAAGCCCGCGTAGATAAAGGGGGGCTCCCCTTTATCAGCGCTCCGAAAAGCGCTGATATAGGATCCCTTATTCAGTGCTAGAAAAAGCGCTGATAAAAGGGGGTCCTATATCAGCGCTTCCTTTATCAGCGCTTTCATTTTAGCGCTGATAAAGGACCATTTTATCAGCGCTTTTAAAAAATCACTGATAAAAGTTAAAAAAAATTTAAAAAAAAATTAAATAAATTTAAAAAATACTAAAAAAATATTGCGAATCGGGGGGATTTTATAGCACTTAAGCCCCCCCCCCCCATTTTACAGTGGTTTTTGCCCTTGTACATCGCCCCACGCACCCCCTCCACCCTTTAACAGCGCTTCATGCTATATTCCCTCATGCGCGCGTGCCCCTGCCTCTACCAGGATTTGAACTCGAGACCTCCCCCCTGCGCGCCTAAGACTTTACCACTACTCTATTTTGATTTGTCTTCTAATTCATGATATATATATATATATAGTTATATTTATTCGTATACTAATATATATTTATATTAATATATATATAGTCATATTATAATATATATATATATAGTTATATTATAATATATATATATAGGTATATTATAATATATATATATATAGTTATATTAATATATATATATAGTAATATTAATATATATATATAGTGATATTAATATATATCTATATCTATATATATATATATTTAGTATTATTTATTCGTATAGTAATATATATTTATATTAATATATATATATATTGTTATATTAACATATATATATTTATATGAATATATATATATAGTTATATTAATATATATATATATAGTGATATTAATATATATATTTATAGTAATACTAATATATATATATATGTAGTTATATTAATATATATATATAGTTATTAGATTTATATATATATATAGTTAGATTAATATATAGGTATATAAATATTCATATATTGGTATTTTAAATAAAATGGATCTTAGTTATTATTTAGATAAAGCTAATATATTTTATATGTAAATATGTTTAATTATTTATTTAAAAATTTTAATTTTTAGTTGCGAATATATAAAAAATATGTACATATAGTTATATATTTGATTATAAATAGCAGTGCATTATAAAAAAGGATGAAATTTCAAAGACATAATATCAATATTAATTTAATACCTTGGAATAAATTCAATCCCTGCCAAAAAAAAAGTCAATAATACCCCCTTAAACGAGTTTGAGAATCCAAAAAATGTTAAAAAAATATGGGTACCCCGACAAAAAACGCAGTTTTGGGGGCCTTCTGGGCCTCTTTTGGCCTCGAAAAACGCTTGACCCGAGTTCCCCTTGTCATAGCGACGTAGAGCTCGTCACAGGCTTCGATTTGATATGTGGTAGAGCTCAAACGGACACCCGGATCAAAATTTATGGCCGTTTGAAGTTTGAGTTGCGTTTTCAACATATTTTGGATCTTTTTTAAAATTTTGTAATTCTTTCAGTCCTCAATTTGTTATTAAATGACAATTACTCCATAATGATAATCAAATTATTAATTAAAAATATTTTTTTAATTTTTTAAGAAGCCATTTTATCTAAATATCTTATATATTAAGTATAATAATTGTAAATGTACATTTATACTTATCTAAAATATATTTAAAAATTATATATTATATTTATATAACTATATAACTATATTTATATATTAATATATTAATATATTTTTAAATATTTTTTTTGAAGACGACCCTTTATTAGCGCTTTTAAAAAAAGAGATGATAAAGGCCCCCCCTTTATCAGCGCTACTAAACAAGCGCTAATAAAGAGTGCCCTTTATCAGCGCTAATAAAGGCACCCTTTATCAGCGCTTTTTTTAGCGCTGATAAAGGGGGGCCGCTACGAAAAAACTGTTTTTGTGGTAGTGCCTATAAAATAATCAACCCATAATTACATAATTTATAATAGGGTTTTCACTTCCTTTAATTTCCGTAGTCTTTTAGGATTATAGTTTTAGGGAATTCTTAAAATCATTGAATAGAAAATTGGAAATTTCGACACAATGTATATTTTTTCACAAAATTAGGTTATTATATTTATAGTCGTATTTCATTCATGACATTGTTTCTTTTTTTATGATAGATATTTAAAATATAAATATTGACCTTGATATAGTTCCTAAACATAATTAAATATTGTTTAAAACATTTTAAAATTTACGATTAAAAAACAATCTCAATATAGGATGTAAAAATAAATGACTCCCTTTAGTCTGGTGAAAATCATGAAAACTGATAAAAATTTTCCTTTTTCACATTAAACATTGACTCTATAAATAAATCATATTGATGTGTCAAAATCATATTTTTCTAAAACAAAACATTATGACCCATAGAAATCAAAGAAATATATGAAGATATCTTAGAGAAAACCTAAGAACGATAGAATTGTTTTAAAAAAACCCCTTTCACTTTAAAAAGTTCATTTACATTCATCTTGAAATGAAAATATCTCAATTAATACTCACTGAATTTAGAGAATAATGATTTCTTCACCTTGTTACATTACATTCATCACCAGTATGCACTTGTGTTTCACCCATAAGGGAAAACTCATTGTAATTTAATTTCAATCATCAGTTCTCTACGGAATAAATCATTACCCAATGAATTAGAGGGATATATCTCACCACACCCAACATCATATATAATTTCCATGAACCATTACATAGAAACAACCTATATTTTATTGTTTTTTTCATTATAACACTCATTTGAACCCCTAATCATAATCTCTCTCAATCATCTCATAAAAATAACTAGAAATACCCTTTTTATTTAAAAACATTTAATAACTAAAAAATACCAGTACAATGAGAATAAAATTTTCTTTAAAATACTATATAAAATTATATTTTATTCTTGAAAATGAATATTGGATATGATATTGAGAAAATCCGGTACTACGATAGACATTAAAACAAAAATTCTTCTTCACTTTTTTAAAGATATTAAAAAATAACTCATATGGAAATCATTGAAAAGATTACTTTTAAAACTATTTTAAATAAAGTTAATATGTATTAAATTTATCTTAATAATTTTATTTTAATCATAAATAATATAATTATTTAAATATTTTTAATAATTGTTTCCTATAAGTTAAATAGTTTAAAAACCTTTAAAAACAGTGTTCTAAAGAAAAATTCTTTTCTAATTTGATAACTTTTGAATAAGTGAAATAATGAATGGGAGAAACTGAAATGGATTTTAAAAATAAATATAATATTATATTAATTAATGACAGAAACGTGCATATGGAAATTCCTATACTACACAGATAAAAACATGTTGGGAAAATTTCATTTCTCTTTAAGATATAAAATTGAAATGACAAATCTCTTACCTTGGGTCTCATCTCACTTTGTACATTATATAAAAATTTAATAATATTATTATATGAATTATTTAATTTCATAAGATAATTTTTCATTTTCATTCCCTTATTATTATTTCATTTATTATATTTTTTATTTAGTTACTAAGACTATTAAGTTGAATTCATACATTTTTAGGTCATTTTGTTCATAATATTCAAAATAACATTAATGTTTTAACCAAGGTATAAAGGGGTCATGGATTCATCATATATATAATATAAAAAATTATAATTATTATTTTTATAAATTAAATATAATTTAAAATTATCCACGTAATGTGGTCATGAAAAATGGAATGTGTCATTTTATGGTCATAAGAGTTCACATATATACATTAATAATGTTTTCATTTTTATAATGGAAGAAAATAAAATAAAATAGATAAATATTTAGGAAAAAATTATATTATCAGTATTATTATAAAGATATAACATATTTATTAAATCCATATTTAGGACTATAATTGTAATACGATGATGAAAAATGAAATGATTCACTCATGGAGGTTGTAGTCTGCACGTACTCGTGACCGACATTTATATTTTCCAATGGATGGGAGGGTAAGAAGGTAAATAGTATCCCATATATATAATGAAAATTATGTCATAAATATCTTATATATTTGATAACAATATCTTTTTAATCTGTCATGTGAGGTTGTAATTAAAAATAAAATGCATCTCTTCATGGAGGTGGTATTCTACACATACGCACCAATGGTGTTTTCATTTCCCATTAGGTGGAAAGGATGTAGAGAATAGTTGTTCCATCAAAAAAAACATTTCATTATATAAATAATAATAATTTTATTTTATTAGTATAGTAAGATTATATTTTTTGGAGGTATAAGAAGAAAAAAATGTGAAAGAATTCAGTTAATTCTTAAACCTCATTCTTGGATATGTTTCTTTGGCTCGAACCTTAAGTCTTATATGATTGATATATTTGTGATACAAGTACCTATAGGATGTGGGTAGGATATATTGGGAGGTATTTTTCTAGGTCTTGGTCATTATAGGATTCTAAATTCATGAGTATAATTTAGGATATGATGTTTCCTTTTATAAGTGAGAGAAGTGGCACTCTTGTAAATAACATGAAAATTAAGATATAATAAATCTATTTCTCATGGAAGGAGGATCCAATTTATTCACATTAAAAATATAGTATAAATTTGGCTCTAAATATACTCATCCTTTAATATGTTGAAACTTTTTACAGATATTTCATTCATTGTATCATAGTTTACCCCCCTCTTTACCCCTTCTAGATATTTATGTGGTGAAAAACATTTACCATTATAACTACTCATTATGAATTAAAATGTAATTAAATTAATAAAAAATATTAAAAATGATTATTCCAAATATTTTTATAATAGTTAACTTCCATAAATTGTAAAAATCACTTTTAATATATTTTCCTAAATTGAAATGAATTTTTTTAATGACTTTTTAATCATAAAGACGGTTTCGTACAATAAAAATGAATAATAATGAAAACCATGGAATTAATTGGTTTTTTTTAATAAAATGAGACTTATTTGAATTTAAAACCAAAGAATGCAGAAATTAACCTTATGGAAATTTATTAAAATAAAATATCCACAAATAGTTTCTTTTTGAATAAAAATGTTAGTTAGATTTATAAAATTTCAACCATTGGATTCTAAATTCAAAAATTTATATATAAATGCACTTTATTAAATTATATATTTGGTCTAAAAAAATTTTTAACAAAAATTTATTTTATTATTATATCATGGTAATTTCATAAAGTTGATGGTATTTATAAATGTAGTATTATTAGATATTCACCTAAAAATCAACCAATTTAAAAAAAATATAAAATTATCCTCACAAGATAAATTTGATTAAATCAATCAACAAATTATGTTGATTTTATAAAATCTAAATTCTAAATTTGTTAAATTTATCTTTCAAATGAAATTAAACAATATAAAATAAAAACCCATTTTAAATAAAAAATAACACATTTGTACTTTCAATGTTCTAAACATAATATCATATTAATTACCAATGATTGTTATTTAATTTGTTCAAATATTGTATAATAATAATATATTGATGGTTTCCATTGATTTTTAAAAAAATTATTCAATTTTGTTTTTTTATATATTTTGTTATGCAACAGGTTATTTACTTAATGTAATACGTACTGAATTCAGGAGGTGTAACATTCTCCCCCTATATAAATAAATTTAATCATTACAATTTTGATTTCATTTTTTATGGTTATACATTTAAAATATTTTAAAAATTAATACCATGATGTGTAATAGGATAAAACTTTATCCAAGTCAACCACAATTTCCATAACATAAAATAAAATATTAATCCTAAAGGTTTTATGTACCTTTCAACATGTGTCCTAAATAATATTCTTCCCAAATAATATTCAAACAAAATCACTTTTTTATCATAAGGGTTATATATACCTATATTCTCTCTTAAAACCAAATAAATGTATCCCAAATATCTTTAATAAATATTAAATCCCATCTCATAAATCCTCAAAAGGGTATATTTAAGTTAAACTTCTTATCAACCACAGATTTATTAACCCATTATATTTTCTAGAAACTTTTAAAATACTTTTATCTAATAACTTCTTAACAACTAATATTATCTGAACTTTTCCATTTTTTTAAACTATAACACTATATAAGATAATAAACCCATAACTACAAGATTTATAATAATTTTTTTACTTACTTACCTTTCTAAGATCTTTTAGGGTTACAGTTTTAGAAAATTTGGAAAACCATTACATAACAAAGGGGAAATTTCCACACAATATACATTTTTTCCACAAACATAGGTTTATATGTTTACACTTGTATCTCATTGCTAAATTTTTTTCTTTATTTATGATTATTCACTATAGTAGAGATAATTACCTTATAATAGTTCTTACACATCCCTAAATCCTAGTAAAAGCACTTGAAAATGTGGGATGATTATAAAAAGTTCATTAAGGGATCTAAAAAATGGATACCCAATATCGCAAACATGAAAACACATAGAATGATAAAGATTTAGAATATATAATTTGACCATAAAAATAAATAATAATCACATGTTAAAATAAAACTTTTCAAAATACAATATTTAACACCCAAATAAACAATAAAAATAATGTTGGTAACTTTTAAAAAACATGAGAATCTGGGGAATTATTTTATTTGAAAACATATCTTTCACTTTTAAAATATTTTATAATATATCACTGAAAGAAAAATATTTCCACTAAAACATGTTTCATGTATATAACACCCATGTAGGCACCATTTTATATTATATTCATCCTATTTCTTCCCTCATGTTTCTCCTGAATGGAAAAACACATAATCAATTAATTCTATTCATTTTTTCTCCATATAATAAATCATGTCCCAATTAATTTGAGGGATATATCTTAGGACCTTCCATAATAATGTATAATTTCCTAAAATAAATAAATAACCACAACCTATAGGATTGTGCATTATTTACTAAAATACTATTTTAAAGCCATAATCAAAAGTATATTCAATCATATCATAAAAAATAAGATAAAATATCCTTTTCTTTTGATAACATTTAAAACCTAAACATTACCAAAAAGATGAAAATAATATGTAATTTGAAAAAACATTTAAATTTTTATAAAATTATTGATAATGAATAAATCCATGATGTTTGGAAAACTACATCAGGATGTAACGTTAAAATATTCTTTTTCACATTTGTAAGGAAAGTAAATATAACTTATAAAGAAAATTTTTAAAGGATTCCTTTTTATACCATTGTAAATAAAGTTATGAAGGTTTAAAATAAAAGAAATAATTCATTTTAGGTATAAGTAAGAACATTATTGAAAAAATTTAAATAACATACACATGGAAGAGAAAGACCATATGTCATTTAAAAACAAGGTTTTAACAAGAAATCTCATTCCACTTTGGTAAATTTTTAATCAAAATTATAATTAAAGAAATAAATTAAAATGGATTTGAAAAATATTATCTATTAAAATAAATGAATGATAAAATAAATCCATGTGGTTTTATATAGATCACATAAAATAAAACATTTTATAAAAATAGAATAAGTATTAAAGAGAGGAATTTGAGATGAGAAATCTATTTCTGTAAGTCTTATCTTGCTTCAAATATTCTCAATCCCCAAAATAAAGAAAGAATATTAATTTTTTCTTGATTTATAACCATTTTAATTTTAATTCCATTATAATAATAAATTTAATTTCATTTATTATTTTGTTCAATTTGGTTATAAAATCGGTTAAGTTTATATCGGACATTTTTAGGTCATTCGGTTCATAATTTCCAAGTTAACTTTGGTGTATTGAACAAGGTAAAAAGGGTTATTGGTTACATAATCGAAATAATATTAAAAATATTATGATTATATTTTTTATATATCAATTATACTTATAAAACTATACATGTAAGATGGTTATGAAAAATGAAATGCATCTTTTCCTGGAGGCAATACTATACTCATACACATGAGCGATGTTTTCATTTTTCTAATTGATAAAAAGAGAAGAAAATAAATAAATTTTTACATTTAAATAATCATAATAATGTTATAAATATAATATTTCTTCATGAAATACATCCTTATGACCATCAATGTAATCTAGTAAGGGAAAATGAAATATGTCTTTCTTGTAGGTGGAGGTCTGTACACATGCATGAGAGACTTAAATTTTCCAAAGGATGAAAGGGTAAGAAGTTAGATAATATTTTATAATTTAATAATCATAACTAATTCATAAATATCATATATATTTATTAAATAAATACTTATAACCATATGTTTGAGGTGGTGATGAAAAAACACATTAATTCAGAAATGTGGTATTCCACACGTACGTAAGAGTGATGTTTTCATTTCCCGTGTCATGGAAAGGAGGAAGCGACATGGGTATATCACGGGGTGTGCCAAAAAAATATTTAATCATTTATAATGTATTATTTTGTCCATCTATGGTTGTCTCTTGATAGGAGCACACCAAAAATAATTTTTTAACTTGAAAATTGGGAATGAAGTGGAGGTTGCTTTAGAAGTTGTTTGATTGTGAAAAGAAACAAAAGCAATGAAACCAAAGAATAAAATGTCTAAGAAATAATTAAAACAAAAATAAAATGAATTTGATTTGAAGTATAAATATTAATTTTTTTATTAGTTTGGGTTCAATTTTCAAATGAAATGATATCCTAGTTCCAATTTATCCAATCATCTCCTACTAATCCAATTAAAGTGAGATTATATGATCGCTTTTTCTCACTCCTTTGGTAAAATGGTGATGATGAGAATAAAATTTTCCATGATATCATATCAGTAAACTCTCAATCCTTTATGTGATATAATTGTATAAAATTCCTTTAATTGATTTGGTAAATACTTTATTGGGTATTGTTTATCCCAAATAATTGAAAACATCCACTACCCCTCCCACAGGTACTGAAGATCGCCGAGTAATTCACCATTATTTCCTACTCGATTCCATCATATATAAACTAGAACCTTATGAAGTGAGAAAATGATCTTTAAAAAAGAAATTTAAAAATAGAATCTAAACCCAAATATAATCAAACTTTATAATAAAAACTCCCATTATAAATTGATACCAGCCTTCAAAAGAGATAAAAGATGTATACCATTAAATGCATAAACTCAAGAATTACAAATTTTAAAAACACTAATTACCCAAACACTCATTTAATTACCCATCCATTTGGAGGGTATCTAGTAATAATGTTGAAGAAGAAGAAGTCACAAATCTAAAAAATAAATAAAATAAGGGAAATAAAGAATATATAAGTTATCCTCCAGAATCTGCCCACTGAAATATCACTTTTTTTATTCCCACCAACCCCCTAAATTGTGATAAAGTGCCTTATAAAATGTTGTCCAAAATTAATTTTTATATCTTCTCCAAATGTTTAAATACAGTGGGTAATATTTAAATATATTTATTACATAATTTGTAAAGACCTGTAAAATTCAAGGGAAATTTTTTTTCTTAATTTTCTTTAGAATTTTACAAGAGCGTGGTTTCTGACGGCACCTGATTCCGAGGCCCGGAGTGCCCGGAATCAATTTTCCGAAGTTTGGCTCGGGTACGTTCAGTGAACGAACGAGCGGGATTTTCTAACTTTTGATCTGGTGCTCAGAATTGAAATCTGAGGGCACCGATGAACTCACAGCGCCGTTATTCACTTAAGGGGACCTTTTCCGAGGTTGCGTTTTATACGAGACGAAAGTTAGTTTTGGGAGAAATTATAAGAAGTTAAATAAAAAATGTGGGAACACTTTTTTTTATTTTGTTGGTTAACATCTCTCAAAGGAAGTTAGGGGTGGGATCCACACCTACTTAACCTCCTTTGAGAGGATTAAGTGTGGTGGGGCCCACACGAACCCTAACTTTTCATCTTCTCTCAAAACTCCCTTGAACCCCTCTTTAAATGACATGACAACTTGTTATTTATTTTGGAGTTATTTTATTTGAATTTCAAACCTTTGAAATTCAATTTGTTTAGTTTGTGAATAAAATAAGACTCTATCTTATTTTATTTGGTTAGATTTCTCTAGCCTTCTTGAGAGGATTTTGGGTTCTCCTTCTTCTTCTTCAACCTTGACGAAGAACGCGAAGAACCTTAGAGCTCCGATGAAGAAGGCCACTCCTCTTCTTCGTAGCCGGTTGTCTCTGAAGATCAACGACGTCTTCCGTGTCAACGAAAGGGAACGCCGCTTCCTCCTCGGACATCCTTCGTCGGCTTACGAAGATTCGCCAACGACGTACCTCATCGGATGTACCTCTTCATCAACGGATTTGACGAACGATTACCGCGACGCCCGACCTCTGCGACGTTGTCTTCTGCGGGTCGTTGAAGAACATCGATCTTGAAACCAAGGTAGGGGTTGTTGTTGGTTATTTTCTTTCTCGTTCTTGGTTCTAGCATGATAGTCTTGTGGATAATTATTTAAGAGTTATCATCTAACGAGAGGGGGGTCGGACCGCACAAACATAGCCGAATTCCCCCTCCTTTGTTTGTGATGATTATTATTTTCTTGTGGATGACGAGATGGTGTGGTGCTGTCGCACCACGCGGGATTTTCGCACGGTTGTATTGCGCGGCGCCGTCGCGCCGCGCCATGGAAGGATCATCATGAACGCGACGCCGTCGCGCCGCGTCGAAGATAACCGAAGGCGCCGCGGCCGAAGCGGGGCCACGGCGGAGGGGTGCGGTGTCGTCGCACCGCGCCGGACGAGGAACACCGCGGCCGGTTCCGGGCCGCGGTGGGACAAGAGGACCGGCGGCTCGTCGGGCCGCCGGCGTCAGAAGCCGGAAAGGGGACCGGTTTGCCGGTCCCGTTGAAGAAAAACCGGCAGGCCAGGTGGGCCGGCCGGAAGAGAGGTGCCGGGGGAATTAATTCCCCCGGCTGGCCACAAGAAGCCCCCCCCCCCCCACGTGAGGGGGGGACCGGTTACACAAAGGGGGGGCAGCGCCCCCCCGTTTTCTCAAAAGCAGGCCCCCACATGGGGGGCCGGTTTCTTCAAAAGGCGCGGCTTAAGTCGCGCCGCCAGCCAACAAAAGCGGGGGCCTTGCCCCCCGCGCGCTACACCCATACGGCGCCAGGCCGCACCGCCGCCGGCCGGGCTGCGCCGCCGCGCCAGACCACCGCCGGCCGGGCCGGGTCGGCCCGGACCCGGACCCCCCGTTTTCGAGACAATTTCGGTCTTTTGGCCATAACATGAGCTACGGACCTCCAATTGACGAACCGTCAGCGGCAATGCGATCCTTGGATCGAGACGGTCGATTCGGTATATTGCACTCAAAGTTTCGGAATACTTTGAGTTCGGCCGGGTTTCTTCGTTCACGAAACCAACCGGGCCTTCGGAGCGGAAACACTCATATCTTGAGCTACGGACATTCGATTGACGTGCCGTCAGCTTTGTTGTGTTCCTCTTAGTGAGACGGTTCTTTTGGCATACTCCTCCCAAGGTTTGGACGCAGGTGGAGTATGGTCGGGTTGGTTTTTCCTTAAAAAAACAATCGGGCCCCTAGAACGAAAAAAGCCAATAACTCTCAGACCGGGCGTCCGATCGATGCACCGTCTGTTGCGTTGAGTTCCTGTTGACAATACAGAACTTTTGGATACATCAACTCTGGAATTTGTGACAGTTGATGTATCAGCCTCTCGGCTCGTGGAGCGGACCCTCCTGAACGAGCTTGCTGTGTGCAGGAACCCTAGTGCTGGCTGTGACTGCGACTGTGAATGCGACTGTTACTGTGACTACTACTGCTACTGATACTGTGACTGCGACGATGACAGTACTGAGATCCTGTGTGGATTCGACGACGACTACAGCACTCAGCGATCCTACGTGGATCAGTGCTACAGGTCCTGTGTGGGCCCGATCCTGTGTGGGTCCGATCCTGTGTGGGTCCTTGCGCTCAGCGGTCCTGTGTGAACCAGCGCCTACAGGTCCTGTGTGGGCCCGATCCTATGTGGGTATTTTGCGGGGGTTAGTTACCTATCGATCCTTCGTGGGTCCGACGACTTAGATGGATCAGATATCATCTTTATCGTCCATTGAAGAAGTATACCTGTGTGAGCTGAATCTTGTTGCTTTCCGGTGTGGACTGAGTTGTGCTATCCTGTGTGGATTTCGTTTTTCTTTCCTGTGTGGAATACGTATACTTTCCTGTGTGGACTGGGTTGTACTTGGGCTCGGAGGTTGGAGCGTATTAGAATTGATGACTTAGGTATATGTATGTGCATATACCTAAGAAGTATCGATTGTTACTTCGTGATTGTATCTTCCTTTGTGGTTTATCCTTTGTGGATTTTGGGAGACCTTCAGGGGTCTCGGGGTCCCTACTGAGTAGCTTATACTCACCCTTGCACGGGCTATGCCCGCACTACGTTGTGTTGGTTGCAGACGACGGACAGCGTTGATCATGGCTGAGGCTTGCAGAGCAGGACGGTACCTGGTGGTGGACCACTGGGCAGGACGTGTTCGGAGCAGACGGTGGGACGCGGGGAGCAGTGGAGCTATCTGTACCCACCCTTCAGGTGGGATCTCTAGTGGACAGCTCGGTGTAGCGGCTTTTACTTACAGTTGTTGTTCTCCCTTTCGAGTTGTACTTTACTTTCAGTTTGGGTTTGTATACTGGCCCATTTACTTTTCTGCACTTTCAGTTGTACTCTGTTTTTAATTAGTGTTTACTTTCTGCTTGCTTACTCTGTGGTGTTTGTTTACTTTACAAAGGCAATGCCTTCCCTTTTTAACGGGAATTACGCCTTGGTGCTAGTCGCCAGCCCCTGGCCTATGGAAGGCGGGCTTGGGGTAGTCACGGCACGGACCCCGAGGGCGGGTCGTGACAAATTGGTATCAAAGAAGTTCGGTTCTACCACAAACTCTGATCTTTTCTATGTGAAGCAATAATGTTTAGCATATTGAGTGTGGTTCTCAGTCCAGGGAGTCCAGTGTTGGTGCGGCGGCCGACGTATCTGTACACCAGGATCCTGACTTCTGATTTCCGACTTAATGCACGAAAACATTGATTGCATGTGTGTTTCAAAGTTTTCTTTGTGATTACTTTATATCAGCTCACCAGGTATACTGTTCTGACCGTGGCGCACCTATTTCCTTTTTAGGATGGCCTCACGATGGCAGCCAGCTAGGGTTTCGAGAGTCGAGTGTGACGACAGCCCACCGAGCGACGAGGCCTCGGTGCAGGGCCCTTTGTCAGTAGTGGCACCGGCGGTAGCTCTACCCATCGAGCCACCGATGCTTCCAGCACCAGCCGCTGACGATGCACGTCGCCTCAGCGCACTACATGAGTTTAAGCGCCAGCGACCACCCAGGTTCCGTGGGGAGTCGGACCCCCAGGCAGCCGAGGACTGCCTGGAGGCCATGGTACGTGTGTTTAGGCTAGTGAGGACACCAGCAGCCCTCATGGTGATCCTCGCTGCGAGCCTACTACACGCAGCAGCAGGACGATGGTGGAGCTTGATGCTCCAGGTGCACGATGAGGCATCTCTACTTTGGACGGACATTGAGAGCCTCTTCCGCTCGGAGTTTGTCCCAGCCACCCTTCGTGCGGTGCGTATCCAGGAGCTTCTTCAGCTACGGCAGGGCAGCATGACGGTCGCTCAGTACTCGGTGAGATTTACTGATCTCTCGCGCTACTTGACCGACATGGTATGGGACCCATTCTTCCGGGCCCGGACCATCAAGCAGGGTTTGAGACATGAGATCAGGGCATCGCTGATCTCCCTCAGCATACCGACTAAGACAGGAGTACTGGAGCGGGCCCTTTTGATCGAGAGCTTCCTTGCTGAGTCTACACCAGCGCCGAGACCCACCGCAGGGTGGCACGTGGCAGAGTCGTCTGCGGCTGGCAGTCGACGGATGACTCAGGGGTCCAGGCAGACCAGAACTTCAGGAAGACAACCTCAGGACACTGGCTCAGCAGTGCGGGGCACACAGCGTGGAGCCAGTCTTTCGAGTGGAAGACAGTGCTATGCATGCGGCGGGCAAGGCCACATGGATCGTGACTTCCCGACCCTCCATGCAGAGGAGCAGCAGACGGTTGAGGAACTACCTAGGCAGAGGCAGAGGTTTGACCGTGGCGGTCCGCTGGGAGGAGGCGGATGAGGCAGAGGAGCTGGCCGAGCAGCAGGTGGTGGGCGATGCTTTGAGGCTCTACCACCACCACCACCAGGAGGTCCACCCCGACCTCAGGGGAGAGCACAGCTTCAGGCAGTTGAATATTACGATCATGGAGCTCCGGAAGCGGGTAGACTAGTTCGGGACTAGCTCCAGGCATAGAGGCCTTTTCCCATAATGCCTCTAGCTTCGTAGATTGTGTTGCCTTGTGTCCTTGTACTTTAAGTAGAAGTAATAAAAGATACTTGCCTTGGTGACTTTTGTTTTCTTGTATTTTGTTTGTTTTTGCTAAGAGGTGCCGGTTAAAAACTGTTGACTTGACCCTCACTTGCGATATTCTTACTGGAGGAAACCTAGTGACCACACACTGATTCTGACAGTGTGACTCAACCCTTGGAGGCGAGAGTAACGGTTGGATCTCTTGGTAGCAGCGTCGAGGCCTTACGACGTCATCCATTCCATGATTTAACTAATCATGATGAGATTGACTGTATTAGGCAAGAAACGTGGTTCATCCAGGGGATGAGACCGGATTTCACTTTTCGGCAAAGAAGAAATCTTTGCAGCTTTGTTGTACGTTAAAGAGCAAGGGGAAACCCTTAGTGTGGTCAGAAAGATGTCAGCAGAGCTTCCAGGAGCTGAGACAGAGGTTGACTAGTGAACCTATCTTGGGGTTTCCTGAGGAGGGAGTAGGGTACGTAGTTTACTGCGATGCATCAGGGACCAGACTCAGTTGCGTCCTGATGCAGGAGCGGGCAGTGATCGCCTATGGATCACATCAGTTGAGACCGCATGAGCAGAACTACGCTACCCATGACCTGGAGTTAGCAGTATTGGTCTTCACTCTGAAGACATGGCGACACTACCTGATGGGCGAGCGCTTTACAGTCTTTTCTGATCATCAGAGTCTCAGGTATATCTTCTCGCAGAAGGACCTGAACCTGAGACAGCGGCGATGGCTCGAGTTCCTCCAGGACTATGACTTTGAGATAGTCTATACTCCGGGGAAGGGGAACGTAGTAGCTGATTCCCTCAGTAGGAGGATGGGCATTCAGCTACTTGAGGAGGCGACAGAGCAGCTAGCCTCTTTGCAGATATCCTTCACAGATAGAGATGGAGCAGCCTTCCTCCAGTCTCTCACAGTCACCCCTCCACTACTGCAGCGGGTCAGAGAGGCACAGCGTGAGGACGCTGACTATGAGACATGGCGTGCACATATATCCTCGGGACAGGAACCTGATGGTTTCTCACTTGGAGAAGAGCATGACATCCTTTTCAGAGGACATACCATGGTACCAGTCGCTTTGCGAGAGGAGGTGCTGAGAGAGTTTCACACTTCTCCTTTGGCGGTACATCCTGGAGTGGCGAAGATGTACCAGGATCTCAGATGACAGCACTGGTGGCCGGGCATGAAAAAGGCTGTGGCAGAGTTCGTTTCTCGATGCCTCACCTTCCAGCAGGTGAAGGCAGAGCATTAGTTACCAGCAGGCTTGGTACAGCCCTTGGAGGTTCCGGAGTGGAAGTGGGACGACATATCTATGGACTTCGTGACTGGACTTCCACACACTTCTAGAGGTCACGACTCCATCTGGGTGATTGTTGACCGACTGACCAAGTCGGCACACTTCTTACCCATCAGAGAGCAGGGCTTAGTGGAGAGCTTGGGACGTCTCTACGTTCAGGAGATTGTGCGGCTCCACGATGTGCCATCATCTATCATCTCTGATCGAGATGCTCGCTTTACTTCCCGGCTTTGGAAGGGGTTACAGGAGGCGTTCGGGACACAGCTACGTCTGAGCACAGCCTTTCACCCTCAGACGGATGGTCAGACGGAGAGGACCATTCAGACTCTCGAGGACATGCTCCGCGCATGTGTCCTCGACTTTGGTCGTAGCTGGGAGGACCACCTACCCTTGGTGGAGTTTGCGTACAACAACATCTACCACTCCACCATCAGGATGGCACCGTACGAGGCGTTGTACGGCCGACCTTGTAGATCTCTTTTGTGCTGGACAGACCCTAGGGAGTCAGTACTTGTGGGACCGGAGATGGTCCAGGCCACGACAGAGAAGGTCTGGGTCATCCAGGAGTGGATGAGGACAAGTCAGAGCCGGCAGAAGTCATACGATGACAGGAGGCGGAGGCCACTGGAGTTCGTGGATGGCGACCACATCTTCTTGCGGGTCTCACCTCGACGTGGTATTCGGAGATTTGGCTGAGGCGGCAAGTTACTCCGCGCTTCATCGGACCCTTCCAGGTTCTCAGCAGGATTGGCGAGGTGGCTTATCGCTTGGCTCTACCACCTCAGTTGCACCGGGTGCACGACGTCTTCCACGTATCTCAGCTGAGGAGGTACGTGCACGACCCGACGCACATCATTGACCATGGGGAGCTTGGAATCGACGATGGGGCGACTTTTACGGAGGTTCCGGTGGAGATAGAGGATCGACAGGAGCGGGTCCTACGTGGGCGATCGATTCCTCTTGTGTGCATCAGATGGAAGCACGGGAACCTCCAGGAGAGCACTTGGGAGTGGGAGGCTCATATGCGTGCTCAGTACCCTCATTTGTTTCCCTAGTTTTTGATGTATCTTTACGGGGACGTAAAGCCCTGATGTGGGAGTAATGTAAAGACCCGTAAAATTCAAGGGAAATTTTTTTTCTTAATTTTCATTAGAATTCTACAAGAGCGCGGTTTCTGACGGCACCTGATTCCGAGGCCCGGAGTGCCCGGAATCAATTTTCCGAAGTTTGGATCGGGTACGTTCAGTGAACGAACGAGCGGGATTTTCTAACTTTTGATCCGGTGCTCGGAATTGAAATCTGAGGGCACCGATGAACTCGCAGTGCCGTTATTCACTTAAGGGGACCTTTTCTGAGGTTGCGTTTTATGCGAGACGAAAGTTAGTTTTGGGAGAAATTATAAGAAGTTAAATAAAAAAATGTGGAAACACTTTTTTTTATTTTATTGGTTAACTTCTCTCAAAGGAAGTTAGGGGTGGGACCCAAAGCCACTTAACCTCCCTTGAGAAGATTAAGTGTGGTGGGTCCCACACGAACCCTAACTTTTCATCTTCTCTCAAAACTCTTTTTAACCCCTCTTTAAATGACATGACAACTTGTTATTTATTTTGGAGTTATTTTATTTGAATTTCAAACCTTTCAAATTAAATTTGTTTAGTGTGTGAATAAAATAAGACTCTAACTTATTTTATTTGGTTATATTTCTCTAGCCTTCTTGAGAGGATTTTGGGTTCTCCTTCTTCTTCTTCAACCTTGACGAAGAACGCGAAGAACCTTCGAGCTCCGACAAAGAACGCCACTCCTCTTCTTCGTAGCCGGTTGTCTCCGAAGATCAACGACATCTTCCGTTTCAACGAAAGGGAACGCTGCTTCCTCCTCGGACTTCCTTCATCGGCTTAGGAAGATTCGCCAACGACGTACCTCTTCGGATGTACCTCTTCGTCAACGGATTTGACGAACGATTACCGCGACGCCCGACCTCCGCGACGTTGTCTTCCGCGGGTCGTTGACGAACATCGATCTTGAAACCAAGGTAGGGGTTGTTGTTGGTTATTTTATTTCTCGTTCTTGGTTCTAGCATGATAGTCTTCTGGATAATTATTTAAAAGTTATCATCTAACGAGAGGGGGGTCGGACCGCACAAACACGGCCGAATTCCCCCTCCTTTGTTCGTGATGATTATTATTTTCTTGTGGATGACGAGATGGTGTGGTGTCGTCGCACTACGCGGGATTTTCGCACGGTTGTATTGCGCGGCGCCGTCGCGCCGCGCCATGGAAGGATCATCATGAACGCGACGCCGTCGCGCCGCGTCGAAGAAAACTGAAGGCGCCGCGGCCGGAGCGGGGCAGCGGCGGAGGGGTGCGGTGCCGTCGCACCGCGCCGGACGACGAACACCGCGGCCGGTTCCGGGCCGCAGCGGGACAAGAGGACCGGCGGCTCACCGGGCCGCCGGCGTCGGAAGCCGAAAAGGGGACCAGTTTTCCGGTCCTGTTGAAGAAAAACCGGCCGGCCAGGTGGGCCGGCCGGAAGAGAGGTGTCGGGGGAATTAATTCCCCCGGCTGGCCACAAGAAGCCCCCCCCCCCACGTGAGGGGGGGGGGGGACCGGTTACACAAAGGGGGGGCAGCGCCCCCCCCCCCCTGTTTTCTCAAAATCAGGCCCCCACATGGGGGGCTGGTTTCTTCAAAAGGCGCGGCTTAAGCCGCACCGCCAGCCAACAAAAGCGGGGGCCTTGCCCCCCGCGCGCTGCACCCGTGCGATGCCAGGCCGCACTGCTGCCGGTCGGGCCGCGCCGGACCGCCGCCGGCCGGGCCGGGTCGGACCCGGGTCGGGTCGACCCAGTTCGGGCCGACCCAGGGGGGTCGGGCCGGGTCGGCCCGGACCCGGACCCCCCGTTTTCGAGACGATTTCGGTCTTTAGGCCATAACTTCAGCTACTGACCTCCGATTGATGAACCGTCAGCGGAAATGCGATCCTTGGATCGAGATGGTCGATTCGGTATATCGCACTCAAAGTTTCAGAATACTTTGAGTTTGGCCGGGTTGGTTCGTTCACGAAACCAACCGGGCCTTCGGAGCGGAAACACTCGTATCTTGAGCTACGGACATCCGATTGACGTGCCGTCAGCTTTGTTGTGTTCCTCTTAGTGAGACGGTTCTTTTGGCATACTCTGCCCAAGGTTTGGATGCCGGTGGAGTACGGTCGGGTTGGTTTTTCCTTAAAAAACCAACCGGGCCCCTGGAATGAAAAGGCCAATAACTCTCAGACCGGGCGTCCGATCGACGCGCCGTCTGTTGCGTTGAGTTTCTGTTGACGATACGGAACTTTTGGATACATAAACTATAGATTTTGTGAGAGTTGATGTATCAGCCTCTCGGCTCGTGGAGCGGACCCTCCTGAACGAGCTTGTTGTGTTCGGGAACCCTAGTGCTTGCTGTGACTGCGACTGCGACCGCGACTGTTACTGTGACTACTACTGCTACTGCTATTATGACTACGATGACGACAGTACTGAGATCCTGTGTGGATTCGACAACGACTACAGCACTCAGCGATTCTACGTGGATCAGTGCTACAGGTCCTATATGGGCCCGATCCGGTGTGGGTCCGATCCTGTGTGGGTCCTTGCGCTCAGCGGTCCTGTGTGAACCAGCACCTACAGGTCCTGTGTGGGCCCGATCCTGTGTGGGTCTTTTGTGGGGGTTAGTTACCTATCGATCCTTCGTGGGTCTGACGACTTAGATGGATCAGAGATCATCTTTATCATCTTTTGAAGAAGTATACCTGTGTGAGCTGAATCTTGTTGCTTTCCGGTGTGGATTGAGTTGTGCTATCCTGTGTGGATTTCGTTTTGCTTTCCTGTGTGGAATACGTATACTTTCCTGTGTGGACTGAGTTGTACTTGGGCTCGGAGGTTGGAGCGTATTGGAATTGATGACTTAGGTATATGTATGGGCATATACCTAAGCAGTATCGGTTGTTACTTCGTGATTGTATCTTCCTTTGTGGTTTATCCTTTGTGGATTTTGAGAGACCTTCAGGGGTCTCGGGGTCCCTACTGAGTAGCTTATACTCACCCCTGCACGGGCTATGCCCGCACTACGTTGTGTTGGTTGCAGACGACGGACAGCGTTGATCTTGGCTGAGGCTTGCAGAGCAGGATGGTACCTGGTGGTGGACCACTGGGCAGGACGTGTTCGGAGCAGACGGCGGGACCCGGGGAGCAGTGGAGCTATCTGTACCCACCCTTCAGGTGGGATCTCCAGTGGACAGCTCGGTGTAGCAGCTTTTACTTACAGTTGTTGTTTTCCCTTTCGAGTTGTACTTTACTTTCAGTTTGGGTTTGTATACTGGCCCATTTACTTTTCCGCACTTTCAGTTGTACTCTGTTTTTACTTAGTGTTTACTTTCCGCTTGCTTACTCTGTGGTGTTTGTTTACTTTACAAAGGAAATGCCTTCCCTTTTTACCGGGAATTACGCCTTGGTGCTAGTCGCCAGCCCATGGCCTATGGAAGGCGGGATTGGGGTAGTCACGGCACGGACCCCGAGGGCGGGTCGTGACATAATTACTCAATAATTATTTTTATGGATGAGGGGACTCTCCAACATTCTCTGATTGGAAGCATGAAAATGTAGCCTAAATGAGAATATGTTTACATGATATTTAATAGAAGAATAATTAATTACATTATATTTATAATATATCTTGAATCACCACATTTGGATGTCTCCATGAAAATATATTCCTTGATTACTAATCTGGGTTCCAATCTATCATCCAGAAACATTTCTCCAATTAATTGATTTTGGAGGGAAATTGTATTTTGAATCAGATCATGGTTCAGAAGAAAAAATTGAATCCATCAAATAAATTAAGTCTAAAAATAATAATCACTTAATTTAGTACAAAATTTTATAATTTATTCTCAAAATTTAGAAGATTCATAAAACTACTAAATTATAAGAATTAAGAAATTTTCAATATTATGCCCAAAAATCACAAAAATACTAAAATGATACAAATCAACTCAAATTTATTAATTTTTAGGGATTAAATCATTGTAAAAGATATGAAAAATTATAAAAATATTCTCTCTATCAATTCTCCCACACTTCATACTTGGCCTCCTAGGAAAGTCGGCATCAAAATAAAATCAATGAAAATTCAAAACACATAACCATTAGATCCAACAATTCCTTACCATGAAATAAAAGATATAACTTCTCATAAAAACATAATTTTAATTTCTTCATTTAGATTGTTTATTATTTTTCCTCTTCATTTCTTCACTCTTACACACAAAACACCTACCTCACATGAGTTTCCTCTCATCTAAAAAATAACAAATTTCAATCGTACTTTTCCCATACAAAACCATGAAAGTGTCTCCATAGGCTTGATATATTACTATTTATCCACCCAACGTGATTAAATGATATCTTCTCATCATGAATACTTTTTAGGATTTTCTATTGATTTCATTTGGTAGGATTTAAATGTTAAAAATTCTGACGCAGAATAAAGAGAGATTTTCTCTTTTTGAACCCAAATTGAGAGATTCTAATTTTCACTCAATTATGGTCTCCTAATCACTACCCATAGTATAAAATAAAATAAATCATTGTTAAAACTAATGTAAAGTGCTTACTATTCATAATTTCATCGGAAATAATGGCACGATTATCAAAGAAAATTTATATTGAATGCTTCTGATCGGCACTAGTTTCTCCATTGGAAGATCTATAAGTCACAACATCCCTTATCATAAAATAATAAAAAAGGGAAATATATCAACATAATTATTTTTTTCAGAATAAATCACATCTCTTATAAATTATATTTTCTAAACAAATTTTCACCAAAAGAGGTGGCATAATATAAGAGAGCTTCCCCAAAACATAATTTTAACTAGATCTTACAATTTCACTTCAAGAGCAGGTTGGATATGGAAATTGGATTGTAATAAAGGTAATATAATAGAATATTCGTGGATTATAAGGGCTAATATTGAAAATTATTATCTAAGAGAGGTTATTTAAAACCAAATAAATTCCTTAATCATTTAAAACATAAGTACCTCAAACCCACAAGTTTTTAAATGAATAAATCAAATTATAGTTAAATAAAACATTTTTTGGATCTCTGAAGAAGTGAGGTTAATGAAAATAATATGAAAAACTCATTTCATAAACTCATATGGAAGTTATTTCATTGATAAAGTCAGTGATATGTGGAATGAGATTCAAAAATCCTAAGACTTTATGAGAAATTCCAAAAGTAATAAACCTGAAATAAATTTAATTTTAGCATTCATTAGAGCAATATTTCATCAAATAAATTTTTTAAATCCTTGAAATTGTTTTTAAAAATTTAAAATGAGGTTCATTTGAGATGACTATTTTTCGTAAACAAATAAAAATTGAAAAAGAAATAGATAAAATTTTGAAAAACACACTTTTTTTTGAAATGTGTAAAAATAAAAATAAAAGTCTTAAACTAAGAAGGTTCCCTCACCCACACTTAAATGATGTATTTTCCGCAATTTATTAAAATGAATTTTACATTTTGAAGAATTTATAATTTAATCAAAACATTAAATAAAATTTTAATGATTGGTATAACCTAACATACTGGTTATGCAACATTTAGACAACCTCTTATGTGTTTATTTCTAAAAAACTATAAGAAAAATTTAAAAAGTAACAAAAGAAATTTATTAAAAGAATGAAAATATAAATTGAATGATAATATATGGATATACCTTGATTTAATCTCTCAAGTGAGCCATGTGTTTAAACTGACTCCAGATGGGAAATTTCAGTTGGTTATCCCTAATTTGATTTTGGGTAGAGTTTTCTTGATATGAACCAATATAACTTTTTCATTACATATTTCACTTATTTATTTCTATTGAGTAATTCATATATAATGTATACAAAATCAAACCATATGAAAATAAGATTCATATTTTATGTTGGGATTATTAAAAGTAATGATCACTCCCCTTTCTTGGATTTCACTTGTGAAACCACTTCTTCATTATCAATGTCTTTATCAATGTATGTTTTATAAATAGAATAATAAAATTTAAATTTAGAGTGTAATTCTATTTGAACAAAATTAAATCATGAAGAATCGATATTAAATTCTTCCCATTCAAAGTAACTATCTTATTTCTCTTTTTTCCTTAGGAATATAAACTTTGGTCTCCTCTTCAACTACCCCCAAAAAAATTCAACATGTTTTGGTAGCTCTTAATGTTCCTCTTCAGATGCATCTTTTTTATTACCTTATATACCCACCAATTCAATACAAATGTTGTCCAAATCTGAATATTTCAAGAAAGGGGAGGTGATACTCAATTAATTTTCAATAAAATTAGAAGATAATGATTTTAGGAAAAGATAATATCCCAAAATTTCTTCTTCTTCAATTACTTATTTAATGGGAGGTGCCTATTGTAGTTTAATTTCACTAGATAGAGTTAGGTAGTTAGGATCCCCCATGTTCTCTTAATCTTCCACCACTTTGGTGGTTTCTTCCATAAATAGCATTGTATCTTCCAATTTTTAAGGTATAGGGGGATAAATTAATCAATCACACTCATTCTAAAAGTCATATAGATCTTTGGGATCTCCCATACATATCTCTGCATGAAACGCTTCCTACATGGCCTCCTCAGGAACTTTCTTAGGTTATAGTTTCTCTATATATGCACAAATATATTCAAATTCTAGTTCTAAATTTCTCTCTAGTTTTTCTATGTATTTTTGTAGTTTTTTTATTTGAATTATATCATAACGAGTCACTTCTTGTTTTTCACCTTGACCATTTCTCGATAAAATTCAGGAATATAATCCTATTGTTTGATTATTTTTTAGTCCAATCCCTCCAATATTGGGTATTCAAGGTTTGCTTTATGGTGTTTAATGAGATCCATGAATCCATCCCCATTGATGATTTGGATTCAAGCTCCCCATATATTTTTATAAATTTAAGAAACACTATAATCCATAGAAAAAGGTTAGTTAATAATTGGTTCTTTCCCTTTTGGTAAATTCTTCCTTGAATAAAAACATAATTATTCGAAAACATCATAAAAAAATTCTGGTTTTTTTAAAGAGTAATATATTTATAATTAAATTTTTTGTAGTGTCTCCTCAGAAAAAGAACCATGTTTTAACATGTTTTTAACATGGGTTCTTCCAAGAAATATATTTCCTAATTAAAAATGTAGTAAAGTGGTCAGCCTAGGCTGCCTCTAGAGTGAAGCGCTCACCGATCATATTTTCACTTGAAATTAGGGGGAAAAGTGGAAGGTTATTTAGAATTATTTTTTGTTCGAAAATAAACTAAAGAAACGAAAAAAAAGAGAAAAATTAAGAGAAAAATTGAAATCAATTTTACAACGAATTTGATTGAAAATAAAGATATGAATTGGGTGATCAGGTCATGTTCATTTTTTTCAACTTCAATATTATCAGAGTTCCAATTTATCAAATATTCTTCTACTATGCGGATTGAAGTAATATTCCCTGATTTCCTTCCATAACTCCCTTTTCCAAATGGTGATAATGAGAGTAAATGTTTCCATGATCTCATATTGATATACTCTCCTTCCATTCAATGATATATTTTTATAAAATACCCAATTGGATCTTCTTTATCCCAAATAATTGAAAATATCTACTACCCCTCCCACATGTACCGGAGATCGATGAATAATTCGACACTAATCCCCAGTATATTTTATCATATATACACTAGAACCTGATAGGGAGAAAAAATTATCATTATCCAAATAAATAATGACAATAGAATCTAAAAGAAAATACGATCATAGTTGTAATTAAAATTTCTAGTAGAAATTGAAACCCACATTGGAAAAGAGAGAATACTTTTTATAACATTAAATGCATAGACTCAGAAATTAGAAAAGGGAATGTCATGCCTTACATGATCACTTATAGTATTACCCCTCTATGTGAATGGTACCCATTAATATGGGGAATAATATTACCTTAAAAAAATAAAAAGAGAGAATAGTGGGAAAATGAAGAATACCAAATTTCTACTCCAGAATATGTTACCTAAAAGATTTATTCATTTCATCCCTCCAACGCCTCAAATCATTCCAAGGACCATTCTTAAAGGTTTCTCTAATTGAATTTGGATAATCATTCCCAAAGTTTCAATTCATTTGTATAATTTTAGAGAGAGTTATGACTTAATTTCGTAATAACACTTTTTATTCTAAGGAGACCCTTCTGCTTCTTCCCATTGGACACATTCAACGGAAGAATTAATGAGAAAATTTTTCCATGGTGTTTAATAGTATCATGAATCATTTATTTATATTTATAATATTTTAATATTAAAAAATTTGTATGTATCTAGGCTGATATATGCCTCAATTACTAAGGTGGGTTACATTATATCATCTAGAAAATGTCTCTATTTTATTATTTTTTTAGGGATAGTTTATTTCTAATTGGATCATGGTCCAAAATAAAAACTATATTCTCACAAATAAATGAAGAATAATAAAAGAATCACTAAATTTGGATAAACATTTTAGAAGTTATGCACTAAATAAAAAATCCTCAGAAAGCTATTAAATTTCCAGAATTAACCAATTTTTACAATTGAGAACAAAATTTACCAGAAATACTAAAATAATGAAAATCAACTCTTACTGATTAATTTTTATGGATTAAATCATTGAAAACATATGAATAATTATGAAAAAATAATATCTATAAATTCCTGCATACGTAGAACATAGACTCCCAGACAAGTCGGCAACAAAATCAAATCAATGCAAATTTAAAACATATACACATGTGATCCACCAATTCCACACCATGAAACAAAATATATTATGTATTACAAAAATAAATTATTCAAGGTTCATTATTTATATCATTAAATTATTTCCCTCTTAATTTCTCCGCCCATAAACAAAAACAACTACCTTACTTCAGTTTTCTCTCATCTCACAAATATAAATATTCAAAAATGATTTTATCATCTACACTCATGCAATAGTAACCATAGGATTGGTAAATTCCTACTTATCCATGTGATTTAAGACAAGTACATGTGTTTATAATGAGTAATTTTTATGTTTTTCTAAGAATTTTTGTTGGTATGATTTATATGTTAAAGACTTTATTACTGAATAAGGATTCATTAGCCCTTTTTGAAGAAAAATTTCAAGATTCTAATTTTTACTCAAGTATGGTCTCCTCCTCACTCCCCATAGTATAAAATATACTACATCAGCATAAAAACTCAAGGAATTTTCATAACATTTAGGATTTCATCATAAATGTTTTCAATATTCTCAAATATAATTTTTTTTAATAGCTTTAGATAGGCACAGATTTCATTCTCAAATGAAATATCCATAAGGGCATACCTTCTCATATCATGAAAACCCTAGAAAAGAACATATTTCAACCAAATGATTTAGTTTTCTCAAAATAAATAATATCCATTCATAATTTTATTTTCCACCCAATGTATCCCCAAAATAGGCATCACAATACAATATATCCTCCCCCACACCTGTGTTCAACTATATCATGAAATTTCACTTCATGTGTATGTTGGATAGGGTAAATTGGCCGGTATTGTTACTAACCTTGTAGTATGTTCTTAGATTATAATGGATATAAGTATTAAATTCACATGTAATTCTAAAATTAAAATAATTCTTTATGAAAGTGTATTTAAAACCAAAGAAATTCCTTAATAATTTAAAACAAAAGTAATGCAAACCCTCACATTTTAATAGGAATAAATCAAATTTTGGTTACATAAAACATGTTCTGGTTATCTCAATAAGTGAGTTGAATGACAATAATATAAAAAAGGGTAATAATACATTCAAGAAATTGATTTTAAAGATAAATTCAGTAAGACATGGTATTATATTCAAATATTCGAGAACTTTTCAAAATATTATAAAATTATTAAACATGAAATAATGTTATTTTTTGCATTAATTTTAGCTCATTTTTATGGAATAAATTATTTTACTCATTGAAATAGTTTTCAAAAAATGAAAAAGATGATCAGTTGAGCTCATAGGTTTCAAAAACACACAAAAAATGAAAAATAAACCCACAAAATTTTGAAATAAAGATTTTTCTTATAAATAAGAAAAACACAAAATTAAATATACTAAACTAAATTGGTTCCCTACCCCACCCGTAAATGATATGTCATCCCTAATTAATTCAAATGGATTTAACATCTTTTGAAATTTATAATTGAATCAAATAAAGAAACAAATTGTTAAGGAGAGGTACAACCTCACTTATTGGGAGTGCAACACTGAGTTAAGCTCCTAATTGTTACATTCTGAAAACCTATAAGAAACAGTATAAATGATAAAATGATTTATTTATTGAAATATAGTAAAATATAATGATAATGAGAATATATGGATGGATATTTTTTTTAATCCCCCAACTAGGACCTAGGTTGTGACTACCTCCAGATGTACGGTTTCAGTTGGTTATCCTCAATATGATAGTGGGTAGAGTTTTTTTCAAATGAACCAACATAACTTATAATGTATGGTGGTGTTAGGAAAAAGAATGAGTCCTCCTCTTTCCTGGTTTCCACTTGTGCAACCTCTTCTTCATTATCCAATGATTTATCAAGGTATGTTCCGCTAATTAAATAATAAAAGTTAATTTTAGAGTGTAATTGTATTTGAAAAAAAATAAATCATGAAGAATAAATATCAAATTCTTCCCCTTCAATGTAAGTATCTTTTCAAGAAAGGCCACTTTGTACTCATCTTTAACAACCCTTAATATATTTTCAACATGTTTAAGTAGCTCCATATGCTCTTATTCAGATGAATCTTCTTTTTTATTTTCTTCATCCACCCATGAAATAAAAGTGTTGTCTAATAATGAAAATTTCAAGCATGGGGGTGTGATAATCAATTCATTTTCATTAAAATTAGAATATAATTATTTAAAGAAAAGATCATATCCTTCAGTTTTTTTAGATTCAATTGATTCTTTAGTGGGAGGTGTCACTTGTAGCATAATTTCACCAGATATAGGTAGGTATTCAACCTACTCCATATTCTATTCAAATTGAACCACTTTGGTGTTATCTTCCTTTAATATTTATGGATCTTATACTTTATAAGGAATCTGGGGATCAATTAGTTCATCACACATATTATAGAATTCATCCTAATATTTTCGATCAATCATATGTATCTCAGTGGGAAACTCTTCCTCCTTGGCCTCCTCATGTACTTTCTTAGGTTCTGGTTTATCCCTCAATTCACAAACATATTCAAATGCTAGTTCTACTTTTTTATTCATTTGTCATATATCTTTTTGAATTTATTACATCATAACATTATAATAACTATTATCTTATTATTTTCTCAACTCTACCATTTCCAGATAAAATTATCGAAAGTAATATTTGAGTTCAATTAATTCTATGGTTAATCCCTCCAACACTGAGTATTGAAGGTTCTCATTAAGGACTTGAATAAGATCCCAGAATTCATCCTCATTGATGGTTTGGATTTATGATCCCTGGATCAACCTGGAAAAGAAAAAAACACTATCCGACATAAGAAAAGGTTAGAGAATAATTTCTTCTTGAACTTTTTGGTAATTTTTCCATGAATAAAGAAAATAATAATTTGAAAACATCAGAGAAAATAACTATTTTTTGTTTTTTTAAGATTCAAATATTTACAATTAGATTATTAGCACTGCCTTCTAGAAACAACGACATGTTTTGAAATATACTTATCATGGTATCTTCTAAATACAAATATTCCCTATAATAAAATACAATATAGTGGTCAAATGAGGTTATTTCTATATAATCTCACACAACAATCATGTTTTTCAGTTGAAAATAAATAACAAAGTCAAAGTTTCTTTAGAAATTGTTTGGGTGTGAAAAGAAACTAATGAAATAAAATAAATTTTTAAATTATGAAAAGAATTGAAAACAAATTAAAAATTAATTTGATTGAAAACAATGATATGGATTAGGTAATCATGTTGGGTTCAATTTTCCATTTTCAATGTTATCATAGTTCCAATTTATCCAATTCTCTTCTTCTAAGATGATTAAATTGAGATTCCACAATCTCTTCCACTCACTCCCTTGGTCAAATGGTGACGGTGGTAGTAAAATTTTTCATAATAGAAGTTTTATCTAATCTCCTTTCATTATGTGATATAATTGTATAAAATACCATAAATTGATTTGGGAAATACATGATCTGATCTTGATTATCCCAAACAATCAAAAATATCTTCTACAACTCCCAAACAAACTAATGATCATACAGTACTTCCCAAAAAGGACATATTATATTTCATCATATATAAATCAGAACCAAATATCGGAATAAAATGTTCATTTATCAAATCAATAAAAAATAAAATATCAAACCAAATATGATCATACCTGATAATAAAAATATCTATTTGAAATTGAAACCAACATTTTAAAAGAGAGAAAATATTTTATAACATTATGTGTACAAGATCAAGCATTAAAAAATGGAAAACCCATCCTTACCCAATCACTTATAGCATTACCCCTCCATGTGAAGGGTATCCATGAAGAATGGGGAAGAATAAGACATTAAAAAACTAATAAAGAAAATATATAAAATCCAAAATAGAAATTTTCACCTCTAGAATCTATCTAACAAATATTTTATTCTATTCTTCCAAACATACCCAATAATCATGAAAATTTACCTTCTTAAAAGTTGTTCTAAATTATGTTATTTATTTAGTTACAAAGTTTCAATTCATTTGGACACTTTTATATATTTTTATGACCTAATTTCTTAGTAACACTTTTTCTATATGAAGAGACTCTTCAACTTCCTCCAATTGGAATAATTAAAATGATTCATCAATGAGAGGATACATTAAGGATATTTAATAGATTTATTATTCATTTACTTATATTTCTAATAAAACATTAATCACCTCATTTGGATGACTTGGGGCCTAGATATACCTCTATTACTAAGCTGGGGTCCATTCTAAAAACCAAAAAAATTCCTTTTGGTGGATTTTTTTGGGATTGTGTATTTTGAATTGGATTGTGGTCCAAAATAAAAAGTTGAATCCCACAAATATAGGAATCCTAAAAGATGATTCACTCGATTTTGACCATTATTATAGAATTTATGCTCAAAATAGTTAAATTTCCAAAATTGAGAATTTTTATTAATTATGCTGCAAATTCTACAAAAATACCAAAATGATAAAAATAAGATTAAATTTATTAATTTTAAGGGATAACATCATTTAAAAATATATTAATAATTACAAAAATATTATCTCGATTTATAAAGATAATAGTTTTTTATCTTTATTATAATGTTTATATATTGTGAATACATTGATTTGTCTATATAACGATGATTATAATAGATTTTAAGGTGGTTTGATAAGAAATAATCTTGAAAGAACATGGTTAAGAGTTATACCTCCTTAGATATACTCCTTTATCATACACCTTAATCCTTCTAAGACAAGTCTTTTAGAGAGACCAGAACCTACAAAAGGTGGGGAAAAGATTTATGGATGAATTTTGGTGGATATTGTTTGATGATGGATGTTTATTGATTATGTTTCAATGAGGAGAGAATATAACTTATTCTATGTGAGAGGATGGTAACCCTTTAAAATATTAAGAACTTTAAAATATAATAAATGTATTTATCATGAAAAGTGCCTTTAATTTATAAATTTTTTATTATATGATACTTTTTTGTATATATACACTCATAAAAGTATATTTATACATGTCTAATAGATATTATAATACGCTTCTCTTATCTTATCCCCATATTTAACCACATTAACTTCTACCTTAGTGAAAAGTGTTTACAATAATACCTATTCATTATGAAAAAAATACAACTGGCCTCATTATGAAATTTGAAAAATATAATTCCAAATTTGGAATCAATTTTATAACATTCAATTTAAAGAATTTTTAAAAATCAATTTTAATATATGTTTTAAATAACAATGGAAAAATAATTTTTAGTAAAAATGTCCATTTTAATCATAAAATTGATTTCATTCCAAAATAATTCATAATAATGATTCAAATATAATTAATTAGATAATTTTTAATAAAGGGTTTATTATTTTAATCTAAAAAAACTAAAACTATAAAGAACCTTTTGAATACTTGATAAAATGAGAAAACACAAAATAGTATTTATTTGGATAAAAACATTACTTAGATTTCCAAAATTTTAAAAATAGTTTTACAAGTATAAAATAATATATTTAAATTAATTATTTTGATTTTTAAATATATATTTTGTCTATAATTTTTTTTTCATAATCATTAATGTCATTTTTATATCAGAATAATTTCATTAATGTGACGGTATTTGTAAAATCAGTATTTCTCATTATTCACCTCAAAATAAACCATTCTAGTAGAACCCCAAAATTTCATCCTAAGAAAAATTTGATAACATGAATCCAAAAATAAATTTATTTTTATTAAATTCAAATACTAAAATTCATAAATTTATCTTTTAAATAAAACTAAAAAATATAAGTAAAACCTTCTTTTAAATAAGAATGGCATCTTTACACTTAAATCATTATTAAACTTATTTCATATCAATTAAAAATTAGTTTTATTATTTTACATTATAGAATATTAATATATATTTTTTACCATTAATTTTCAAATGGTTTTATTCTAAAGAAAAGAATTTGTTGAGTTGCTTTTACATCATTCATATGAGAATCTTGAACAGACCTCACGGTTAGAGGATTCCAGCCATCAGATAACAAAAATGTCTAAAATAGCATAGTGATCTTCCAAATTAAGTGATTTGAGTGGTTTCCAGATAATGCACCCAGCTAATGTCTGAACCAAAATTCTCAAAATCAGAAGAGCAGTTGTGTGAATATCAGTCGTAGCTGTTGAAGAACCATCCCATCTTACAGGTCTAGGGGATCATTTAATTAAACCTTTAAGTTCATTAAAAAATGTTCAGATGTTAGAATAAGAATAACATAAACAACTCCAGCCTATAGGGTTGGGAGATTTTTCATATCTATAATCCCCCCCTCAACGGAAGTCAGCTTTCTCCCGATTAGGGAAGAAGCCACACAGAAAGAACATAATTGAACTATACAAGGATTCCCTTCGGGTTATTGTCCACAAAACAGTTCATGGTAATTCATCTTATAAGGGTAAAAAGTATTATGGAAGATACAGAGAGAGACAATCTCAAAAAGATACTGAAAAAATTCCATCAATGCATTATGTGTTAGTAAATGTAATTAACACCATTACAGAAGATCCTATAGAAAATGTGTCTAGTTCAGGGGAATCAGAAGATGAAGTTATTATCCATAATATGGTACACACTTTGGAAATTGAATAAGGTGTATGTACCCAAAATCACAGGCTTACCCAAAATCTAGGTATGGATTTAAATAACCAACTCTCACCCCTCTAAAGCGAATCTAACAAGGGGAAACGTAAATGTCAGATTGCATCTCACTTTTCCACTAGATAAGGTCAATCTCTTTCACTTGATGAGATATTTTCATCCCAAGAAGAGGAGATGAAAGAGTCTAAAATACTCAATAAAGAGTTACATAGAAGTAGCATTTCTACTATATGTACTCCCTAGGAAGATCCTCAACATGCACATCCTATAAGAGCTCCTTAACAAATAGGATCTTTAGTAACTAAAGATGCAGATAATGAATTCCCTCCATTCGGTATAGAACCGTGGAATGATAAAACATATCCTGATAATCTTGTTCTCATGGGTTATCCATGGAAAATACCAGCATCACCAGCAATGGTTTTTTTGGTCATTTCACCATCTCAAAATCCAGTTTCTGTACCCACATAGGTTCCAACTCATCAAGATATTACCCAAATGATTATGAGCAGAATTGAGGCATTAACAACTCGATTGAAAGCTATGGAGGAATGACGTGCACCAGTTCAACCAGAAAAGAAAGCTTACCCTGAATGGGTGGACCTGATTCCTCCCCCACCAAATTTTATGAATACCACGTTTCCAATATTTAATGGTTTGGGAGATCTGGAACAACACTTAAGACATTTCATTTCTCATTGTAATCCCATGATGGGAACTCATCAACAACAAGAAGCTGCAAATCATAGTTGTTTTGTGAAATCATTATACGGAGCAGCTTTTTTCTAGTATACAACTATACAATATTGATCAATTTCTGGATGGGAAGATCTCCATTAGAAATTCCTTCATCAATTTAACTCAACGCTGCCGAAGATGACAGTTATTGATCTCACCAATAGCAATAAAAGGGATAATGAAAGAGTTTCATTTTTCATTATGTGATGGAAAGGATTAACATATTCCCTTAAGTATGGAACTCCCTCAAGAAGATTTTCTGCCAATTTGTATGGAAAAACCACGTGATGAGTTACACACACCACTGATCCCTATAAAATACACCGGAGGATTTCGATACATTGCTTCAAATTCTCAATAGATATAAGATTCTTTTATAGAGACTAAAGCTAAAAATTGATTAATTCCATCAATTCTAGGAAGGATAATAGTGAATGTAGAGGTTGCTAATGTTACACTCAAGCAATCACTTGTACCTTCTTCCACTTCAAAACCTTCATCAAGCCAATGGGTTGCGCCTCAAAAGAATCACAAGCAATGACTGCCTTGTCAAGAAGATCAAAGTGATCAAAGGCGGAAATAGTTTGAGGAATTACAAAAAAAAAAATTTTTCTTTCCAGAACGAACAAGTTCTCCATTACTTCATCTCAAATATGGAAAACAGTTTGGTTCAGTTTCCAAGGCCAAAGAAACCAAAAAAAGAAGGAGATGAAGATCTTCCTAATTATTGTCCAATTCACCAGATGTTGGGGAATCTTATTCAAGAGTTTTTTTTTCAAGGACCTTTTATAAAAAAAATGGTGGAATCTAGACAAGTGAAATTGAAATGTTCATCAGCTCAAGTACCATGTGTTTCTACTACAGATCCATAGGAAGAAGGAAAATGATAGGAAGTTAAAAGTAAAAATGTCCGGAAATATGATGATTGTATGATCTGAAAAATGATCAACCAAAATCATGTCATTTTTTGAACACATTTGAAACAACCGACTGTGTCTTCTTCCACTTCTGCCACTATAAAACCACCTTCATCAAAAGTTCTATCCTCAAGGAAACAAGGTGATCAGAAGGAAAAAAGAGAAGTCAGAAGAAAAAAGAGCTTGTGTCAAGTAAAAAGTTGTCCTTGACCCTGTTAGATTTCATGCCATCTATTTCAAAAGCACATGCACAGCCCCGCCAAATAGCACAACTAGATCAAACCTGTCAGGTAGAATCTTCATCAGATGATGAATTGATCTTTGGTTCGATCAACATTATCCACTTAACGGATCCCTATGCCAATGGTGATTCTGATTATAATGAGTCATAATTCCTTGAACCTAAGTGGCTAACTAAAGTAAGAGACCAAGGTCAAGGATACATGGGAAGACATGGGAATTCTAGAAACCCCCATTTTTACTCTACCCCTGCTCGATCTATATATGCATCGAAAACTCATGGAAGAGCCCTTCTGTGGGATCAATAAGAACAAGGAGTTTCTTCCATGCAAGATAGGTTCAGTTTTGACATGATTATTTTAGAGGACTAATTAGAAGTCACACCATATTACTCTCAACATATAGATAGACCTGTTCAATCTAATCTACCAAATCCAGGAGTATTTCTAGCTTCTACTTTGACACAGGGCACATCTACAACAGAAGCATCATCTTCCAAGACACCTGCAAAACTGCATTTCCATGCTGGGAAATGCAGACCTCTGGATCAAAAGTATGATGTTTTGAAACAATTGGCCCATGTACCAGCCAATTTATCAATTTTGGGTACCTTGAATTTGTCCAAAGATATTCAAGAAGCAATTATTGAGGCTTTTTCAAGTCCTCAAGACTTTGAAACTGAAGTTTATATTACTGAGGATTACCGTATAGAGAATGATCCTGCAAAAGGTCATGCAGTCATATCTTTTACAGTTGAAGATGAAGATGATATTGTACATAGACATATCAGACCCTTGTATTTATCTGGAATGGTCAATGACATAGACATTCGAATATCCTTCAATGATAATGGCTTCGAGGTCAACCTCATTCTCGTTCATACACTTCGTCGATTAGGCCTGACTGAATCTGACTTACCTCCTTCTAAATTAATGTTTCAATGATATGACATGAATGATCAAGAAACTCTGGATGAGATAACACTTAGAACTCAGTTAGTATATCTTGTGTCTAATTCATATTTCATGGTTTTTCTCTAGCACACAGCCTTCAACATTCTTCTTGAAAGGTCTTGGCTACATCGACATGTGGCCATACCTTCGTCATACCAGCAATGTCATAAGTACATTTTCAATGGTCAAATCTGGACATTGAATGGTTACAATGATCCCTTAAAAATGTGTGAATATCAATACATTGAGGTAGATTTTTATCACACAAAAGGAACAAGGTCTCTGAAAAAGGAGATAACCAGAGTTAATGCTCCGAATGGATTGGAAAAGATCCCAGCAAACCCATTCATACATTTTTGCATAGATTATTTGCTACACATCAATCAAATTGAAAGGGTAAAAAATATCCTACCACACATACAATAACTTCCATACTTTCAATTGTTCCAACTGATCCTGACAATATGGGATAAATTGTTGAATAACTAAGTAGTGATGGAAGCCTAAATGGAGATGTCTTCAAATCATCTTCTGAAATACAGCAAGCCTCTACTTTTTTAATTAGAGTATAATAAGTTGTAGAAATTCTAGAGGAAGAAAAATATGTTGATTTCCAATCCATCATCTCTTCTTTATTACCAAATAAACACCTTTCGTCATCATTAGGTGCAGATATGGTGACCTCTTCTTTAGGATGTTCAAATACTGACTCCTACCCTAACTTAGGATATTTTTCCTTGTCATATACTATGAATGTAGAAACAGAAGAGGTAATATGTAATGAAGAAGAAGAGGAAGATCTCAGAAATGATCCTCTAGTATTTGAGGAAGGTGTCCCTACCACTGTGGATGAGCTCAGAGAAATAAATATGGGTACTGAAGAAGATCCACGCACCACTCTAATTAGTTTAACCATGACCTATAAAAAGAAAGAGGTGTATACTTCATCTCTAAAGAAACAACGAGATATATTTTCTTGGAATTATATAGAAATTATAGGTCTTAATCCCGATATATCCACTCACCATTTGGGTTTCCCAGAATAACATTGTGAATTCAAGAAGTCATCAAGAAGAACACACCCAACTCATGCCTCTAAAATTGAAGCTGATGTTGATAAGATTATAAAGGCTAACATTGTCGGGGAGGTTCAATATCCCAAATGGATGGCCAAAATTTTCCCTGTGAAATTGAAGAATGGGACAATCATATTCTTCATTGATTTCAGAGATCTTAATCGGCATTATCCTAAAGATGATTTTCCAATTTTGTTTATAGAGCATTTAATTGATGCAACAGCTGGCTGTGAAGATCTTTCCTTCATGGATGGCTACTATGGGTATAATCAAATTTGTATGGCCCTAGAGTATGAAGAATCTATAGGCTTTAGATCCCCTCAAGGTGTGTTTTTCTATCAGGAAATTTTCTTTGTCTTAAAGAATGCAAGTGCAACATACCAACATGCCATGTACCTCTTCCAATGGCCCGAAGTCCTTCATTTTTTTATTGATTTTGATAATCCACCTTTCAAGGGATGAGGTGGAACCCTACAATGCCTCTAGGCGAAAGATTACATGCACATAGGCCATAGAGGAATCATTACCCGTAGGCACAAAGATTACATGGAACCCAGACCAACAACTTGGAACTACTCCTCCTCAGCATCTTCATCATGAAATCAGCTCTCCACCTTCGCATGGCTGTTCGGATAGGCATTCCCGTGCATGCACAGGCGTGTCCCAATGGTAGGTGTCATGCCCTCTCATTCTTGCAATCTGTTTAGCTTCTGCTCTGGTTAAACCGCCTTTGCTCATCCTCCTTGTAGAGCTTGTTCCTTGTAGGTTTCTGGTCTGGTTTGTATCTGCAGGTGGCCCGAAGGCCTTTTAAGATGGCCCGAAGGCCCAACTGACCTGAAGTCCAAAGTGTCTGGAGGCCAATGAAGGACTCGGGGACCAAATCTGAGGCCCGAAGGCCCAAAAAGGGGCATATTCTCGGCTACTACAGTGCCAAATAGTGCATGCTACAGTACCCAGAAATTCTTCCTCCGCCTGGATTTGATCCCTGGTCACTTCGATGCACCATTAGAGACCTTGCCAACCAGGCCAAGGCTCATGTGCCCAACATTCCATGTACCATATCTTCAAAGCCTTTTTAGGGAAACTTTTTAGATTGTTATGCGGATGATTTGGTGGTCAAATATAGAAAATGTTCCTATCACTTGGATCGTCTGGAAACCATATTCAATAAACTTCAGTAACATAGTTTGAAGATGAACCCCCTGAAATGTGCTTTCAGGGTAACCTCAAGAAAGTTCCTTGGATTCGTTGTACACCATTGTGGCATCGAAGTTTATCCTAAAAAACAAAATCAATCCTTAGCATGTCACCTTCTATAAATTTGAAATAAGTAGGAGGAATCCAATGATAATTGGCCTATATTCAGCACATTATAGCCAATTTGGTTGGGAAGTGTTTTCCCTTCACCAGATTAAGGAAGAAGGTAGTCACATATCAAGGGAATGAAGACTGCCAAAAAGCATTCGATACCCTCAAGAAATATCTATTAAGTCCACTAGTATTAATTCCTTTTATTTAAGGAAGACCACTTATTCTCTATGTGACATCTTTAAAATGATCACTAGGTTCTTTCCTTGCCCAAAAGAATGATTCTGGGAATGAGAACATATTTTACTATTTCAGTCGAACTATGATTGATGCAGAAACATGATATTCAAGTATTAAAAAGTGATTCCTGGAATTAATCTTTGCAATTCATAAATTGGGGCACTACCTGCAACATCATGAGGTCGAATTGGTATCTCGAAATAACCTGCTGAAATTTATCCTCAGTCTTCCTGTGCTTAAAGGGCATCTGGCATGGTGGGCAGTTATTTTTAAATAGTTTTATATCCATATTATGATGTAAAAGGCAATAAAAGGACAAATTCTAGCCAACATCCTTGTTGAACATCCATCTTAAAAAGATACCTCATTGAATACTGAATTTCTTGATGAAGAGGTCTTTTCTATTCAAGATAATCCCTAAACAGAGGCAATGTAATTTGATGGTGCCTCTATAATTCCAAAAGAGACGATAATGGAAACCCCTAAACTCAATAATTTTGGGTTCCAAATTTTCCTAATTTCCCCAAAAAAAATGCAGTATTGCATTATTCGTTCCAGTTATCAGAAGGTGGTACCAACAATGATGCAGAATATCAAGCTCTTATTGCAGAATTGGAATTGTCACTTTAGGAGAAAGTGAGTCACTTGAAAGTAAAAGGTGATTCAGAATTTGTAATCAAACAGATCAATGGAGAATATTCTATCCGAAAAGAAGAGATAATCCCTATGTTTGATTACTTAATAGGGTTAATATATGAATTTACCCCAAAGAAATCATTTTATTATGTCTCGCAATCAAAAAAATACACAGGCTGATGCATTGGATAATGCAGGTCAACCTTGGAAGAACAAAATCAAGATGATATAGTCATCAGCATAGCCCATCGTTGTATGCTCACACCTTTTTTCAAGCTAGAATAGAGGAAATTAATGAAATTAGCCCTATTTTTGAACTGTATAGTCATACCAGAGGATGAAGAACACCCATCAAGGAATATCATCAAAATGGAGTAATTCCACCAGATAGGGCTGAAAATCAATATATCTGATGACGACTAGAAACTTTTACACTTTATGATAGTCTAGTTCACCATAAGATCCTCTAAAAATGAGGCTTTGATGGAATCCTTTTTAGATGTATTGATGGAGAAGAAACTGTAACTATCATGAAAGAAGTTCATTCCGGAGCTTATGGTGCTCACCAATCTGATCATAGGATTTCTGATCAAATCTGAAGTCTAGGATACTTTTGGCCTTCAATGATGTAGGATTTCACATATTTCTATAAGAAATTTCATCCATACAAAATTCATTCCTACTTCATTACTCAACCCTCGGAGTTTCTACATATAGCTATATACACCTTTCCATTTTCCACATGGGTAATGGATGTAGTAGGACCTTATCCTCCAGCTATGGCTAAACAGTTCAAGTATATTCTTACTCCTACTAAATTCTTTTCTAAATGGGATGAGGCAATTCCTATCAAAGAAGTCGAAGCCAAAAAAATAGTTAGTTTTCTCAAAACTAAAATCATCACCAGTTTTAGTGTCCCTTATACTATATTAATGTACAATGGCACAAATTTATGTTCAATTATGGTAAAAAAGTTATATTTGGAGCATAATATCAAGTCTAACCATTCATATCACTATCATGCGGTGTCCAATGGACAAATAGAGGATTTTAATAAGACCTTACCAAATATACTCTAGAAGATGGTGGATAAAGATAAGAAATCTTGGCCTCATAAACTATTTCATGTTTTATGGGATTATCGGACTACTACCTGTACTGCCAACTAGAAAACCCCTTATTCATTGGTATACGAAACGGAAACAGTCTTTCCAATTGAAATGCAATTGCCTTCACTTAGAGTTGCAATCTATGATCAATTGTCTATAGATGAGAAGTCTCAGAAATGGTATAATGGGAAGGAACCATTAGATGAGAAAATATTGCATACTTTTTGTCATTTAGAATTCTATCAGAATAAAATAGCACGTTCTTTTAACAAGAATGTTTTCCTCCATTCATTTCCTCAAGTAGAATTGGTATTGGTCCTCAGGTCTCTAATGATGCCCGGAATGAAACCTCTAAAGATTGAGCCAAAGTGGGAAAGACCCTATTCCATACATAATGTCTACTCAAATGGAGCTTATTCTTTAATATCAATGGATGGAGAGCTTATTACAACTCTAACCAATGCGAGATTCTTGAATAAATACATTGTGTAGTTTCATCACATCATCCTCGCTACAGGACTGAAAACTACACAGCTCTCATGCCCTTACTACAAGACTTAAAACTGAATAGTACAAAGTCCTAGTTGCAAGACATTAAACTGCATAACAACCATAAGCATCCATGTTACATGACGTTAAAATGTATAGAACCATTTGTACTCGTTACATGAAACTAAAATGTACGGCTAATGTATTCTCTACTTGATGTTAGGAGCTTCAATAAGAAACCATCATGCACATCATTGATACTCCTCAGTGGCGCATGAGTCCCTCCTTTCCCTATGTATGAGTCAGATCTGCATAGGGACCATGTTTCAAGAACTACATGCGGCTTGATTCTCATCAATATGAGATATGTAGAGACGCTTGGATATCCAATCTTAGGCCCAGCTGCAACCACAAATTTTTATTTTCATTTTCTTATCCTGTATATGAACTAGATCTATACATAATTCTTTTTTAAGATACATGATTTGATTTTCATACTATTTTGTGTCTTAAATTTAATCATTTGTCTAGAATGTGTTAAAAGACCCATGTCTCCCATGTCAAACTCGATTGGTGTGGGAAATGAATGTTTAAATAACTACATATGGCTTGAATCTCATCTATATGAGATACGTAGAGACGCCTAGATCTCCAATGTTAGGCCCCACCATGATAAAAAAATCACCGTTATTCCTTATATATGAATCAAACCTGCATAGGGAATGTTTAAATAACAATGTATGGCTTGATTCCTACCCCAGTAAGACATCCCTTAGTGCAGTTACAATATTTAATTATTTTCACATCGGTTCATCTTCATCCTTGCCGCATGATATTAAACTGCATGGAAATCTAACACCCATATTCTTCAGTTTGTCAAATTTGTGTTATAGAAGAAACCCTTACTGCCCCTTGTTTCTCACACCGAGCATAGCTCACGTGGGATTAAGAATTGGTTAAAAGGATTTTTTATATAAATAAGGTGTCTCAATTTCTTGTAGTATTATCAATGTCCTCACTACATGACTAAAAACTTCATAGTATAATGTCCTCACTACATGACTTAAAACTGCACATTATAATATTCTCACTACAAGACTTAAAATTGCACAATATAATATCCTCACTGCATGACTTAAAACTGCAAAGTATAATTTCCTCATTACATGACTTTAAACCTCACATCACAATAGAATTTCAATTAAAAAGGAAACAAATAAAATCTCCATTTTACATATGATTCAGATCTATGTAAAGTACCTTAAACTCACATCCAATATTGATTCAAATATTTCTTATGTGCATTGATCATAACTCCCTTATATATTTTACACATTTAATCTTCAATATTTTCTAGATCATCATAATATTTCTTATAGTTTCTGGTGACAGAGTTTCTAATACCTGAGAGCTCTTCTCCTTAACTAGGTAGCATGTTCCCTTAGGTGGCCTTGCATAAGGTCCCTACATAATAGGCTTGTTAGTAAAAAGATATCACTACTTGGCTATGCAACAAATTCCCTAGTTGGCCCTACATAATACATCCCCCATAATGGGTTTTTCAAATGATGGTAATTTTTTTCTTGGTTATTCTGTATTTTTCCCCTTCAAACTTTGATGATGATATACAAGAATCTCTATTTTAAACAGTCATTCATGTATATTTGTCCCATTATATTTCTCTCGATTTGAAACTCTTAAAGACCATGGTCTACACATTTTCCTCTCCATGTTCTCAAAGAAATATAATATAACCTTGGAATCACTTGGCCACATATCATATATTGTTTCCATTTCTGGTCCTATTTGTATGACCTAAAACCACAGACACCACAACTCCTACATTTGTGTTAGACCATCATAAAAGTACTATTCCTCCAATTCATTGGAAATATTGGTTGGAAATACCCTCTCCATATTCAAGTACCATTCTCCATAAACAAAGATCTGTGATTCGTAAAATCTGAATCTCCATAAACATTCATCGGCATTTAGCAATAGAATGTCAAAATTCTTAAGAGCTCTTTTTCTTGACTACGTTTCATGTTCCCTTAGTTGGCCTTGCATAACATGCCTACATAAAGGGCCTATTAGTCAAAAGATGACACTCTTTGGATATGAAGCATATGCCCTAGTTGGCATTGTATAATACAACCCCCATAATAGTTTTTTCAAATAATGGTAACTTTGTTCTTGGAAGAGACTTCCCCTAATGCCTTTATCCCTTTTTTCATATCATTTTTAGATCTAGAAATTTCTAAATCACAATTTACAATTTTCCCTTCCATAACTGAATATGGTAGTATGTTTACAAAAAAATTATCAAGAAATTGGAAGAGTCTCATACCTTTTGTCAAATCTAAAGACCTTAAATTAAAGCCAGACAATGTTCACACTACATGACTTAAAACTACATAGTACAATGTCCTCAATTCATTACTTAAAACTGCACAATTTTATATCCAAAATTCACATTTCTAATAAATTTTAACCATTCCTGATACACATAATTTTATAGAAGTGCTTTTCCTATTCATGACATATGTCATCATAAAATTGGTCTTTATTCTTAAAATCCCTCTCCTTGTCAAAACAACCCACTATGGTCTTGAGTCACCAAAATCTTATTTTACCTTGACTATCCATAGTAAAATGTTAAATTCATAAGAACTATTTTTCTTAACTATGAATCATGTGCCCTTAGGGGGCCTTGCATAAGTTTCCTACATAATGAGCCTGTCAGTCAAAAGATGCCACTATTTGGATATGTAGTATAAGCCCCAGTTGGCCCTACATAATACAGCCCCCATAATGGGTTTTTCAAATAATGGTAACTTTTTTCTTCGAAGAGACTCCCCTTATGTTGATACATGTTTTAAATTTGGTGACCATAAAAATCATGGTTCAATATTCCCCTTGGAAATATTTAAATAATATTATATAAATTCTTAGCCACTGAGTCTTTTTTGGGATCTAATTTCAAAATTTATGGTCATAGTTGTTCGACCTTAAATAATATCCCTTTATAGTCCAAAATACATGACTCTAAACTGCCAACAACAAGAAACATGGTACTCACCAGACAGGGAACCCACAAAGGACACTCTGAACAAAAGTCGAGTCCCATCTCACTAAACATAAATTTTAAATGATTTAGGTAATATTTCGTAATAAAAACTCAAAAGATACACAATTTGTGGGGTTGTGCATATAACTATAGAAAAAATTAAAACAATGATCGCTATGCCCCATGGCATAGGAAAATAATTAAAGCATCCATTGAAAAAATATGTAGCTAAAATTCTAACCAAATTATGTTGGAATGCGTCAAAGTTCCCTACTTTTACCTTAGAACAAGATTATTTTCATTCTGAACAAATCAGTTTCTAGGGGGGCTTTTGTAGACACCCTTAAATGTGTTCCATGCACTTCTCCACAAAATTACCTCAACCGGGCTCGAAAATTTCTTGGTGTGACTCTACATTTTCATAGGGGTTAGTGACAGTAGTGAAGGAACCATCCCGAAGGGCCAGAACTGAAGTTCGTGACTATGCCCAAGCAGGGGTATGGGGGCGCAGCCCTCGTGGTATGGAACAATAAATTTTACTAAGTCCTCAATGAGGTACCCAAGGTACCTGTGGGAAAACACTTGTGTGCCACCATGCTGGAGCTAAATGAAAGTATTATTTTTTTCTAGGTCCTCAAAGTGGAGACCTAGTTAGGCCAAATCACCGGCGGCATGCAAGTCCACTTTAGTGCCACCCATATGGTGTGTATCAACTTGTGCGCCCCAAAATTGGCTTACAACCCACTTGCATAACCAAAATCCTTTCACACAAGGTCTTATTTTTTGCCTATAAATAGATCCTTCGGGCCTTCATTTGTACAGAAGAATTTTCTTAAACCCCAATTGTTGTTATGGTCACCCTAGTACGTCACCCCAGTCTTCCAAAATAGTCAAGGTAGTTATTCAACACCTTGAGAGGAGGATTTAAAGGAGGATCAACCTAAGGGTGGGTCTCATTGATATCATCCAATATATTCAAACTCATAGCCATGATCAAGGTGTATTCTAACAATACAACTATAAATCCTCTGCTCAATGTGTTCCAAAATTGTCTAGGTAATTGTTAAACCTTATGATAGTTCTATGAAACATGTAGAAAAATATCCTAGTTTTGATGAGAAACCCAAAAACGAACATACAGAGGATAATGAAATATGAAAAACTTATATTCCTATAACTTTTAAGACTCATATATATCATCCCATATATTTTGTAGTTAGAGTCCTAGACAAAATAATACAAACTAGATATTTTTCACGACCCGTCCCCCAGGGTCCGTGTCGTGACTACCTCAGGCCCGCCTTCTATTGGCCAGGGGTTGGTGCCTAGAATCGATAAGGCATTTCCCTAAAAAGGGAAGTAATTGACTCAAAACCATTACACATGTAGATAGGGAACACTGCACACAAGTATAGCACAACGAAATAGGAAAGGTACAACCACAAATAGAATCCACCATAGAGTGTAAAAGTAATTACAGAAGTAAAAGGGCTAGAATACAAGCCCAACTAAAATAGAAATACATAAAAAAGGGAAAATATATAATAAGGTCTTCGGCTAAGGATCGTACCTGAAGGGTAGGTATAGATCGTTATTGCAGCTCTCCACATCCATCAGTCCCCTCTGTACATCGTCCAGTCCTGACTCCTCGAGCCTCAGTCAAATCTGCTTGTCGTCTGCACAAGATTCCATAAGGTGTGGGCAAAACTCATGCAGGGGTGAGTATAACAATACCCGGTATGGACCCCGAGACCCTCAAAGGTCTCTCAAAATTCCCCAAAGGAATAGAAAAAAGCATTATCTCAATCACAAATCACAAAGTAAAAATCTAGGCTCAAACCAGGTATAACATATGTACATATGATTATTCGAAAATCTAAATAATCTTATTATGTCAAGGGGCTCTGCTGCTGACCCACATAGGATCTGACCCACATAGGATCGGTATGGGCTGACCCACACAGGATCGTTGAGCACTGACCCAAATAGGATATGACCCATACAAGATCAGTATACGCTGACCCAAAAAGGATCACTGAGTGCTAACCCGCACAGTATTGATAGGTACTAACCCCCACAAGATCACCCTTCATTCTCCACCTCACAACCACCCACTGGATTCCTGCACGAAGCACGTTGGATTCTGGTAGGATCCTCCCCTCAATCCATCATTCATACCTCAACCTCCATTAAGTCCCAAGAATAAGTAACCCAATGAACCTCCATGTCACAAGGGCTCGAATGCATCAGACAGCACATAAATCGGACATCCGGTCTGTAAGTTATATGCATTTTAGTGTTGAGGGCCATGTTGGATTCAGGGTCGATCCAACCTGATTGTTCTCCAAATTTCTCCAAAACTCAAGTGGATTATTGAAAAAGGTTGGACTTTTTTTATGGGTTCGAGTGCCACAGACTGTTCGTCAAACAGAAGTCTGGTTTAGGAGATACGTGCAATTAAGCGTAACTGGGCTAAAAAAGGGGGTTCAGGTCCTGTTTGGCCGGATAGAACCGACGCGAACTGGCCTACTGGGGCCCGTCTAAAGGGGATGGGATCAGTCTAGTTCGTTTGGGCCTACTATGGCCCTCTGGGCTGTGGGATCAACCTGACTCACCCAGCTAGGTGTGGCCCTACGGGCCATAGTATTGCCTAGCCCAATGGCCAGGTGTGGGTGTCTGCTCCCCTCCCGAACGGCTGAAGGCATTCAGGTCTTCAATGCAGCAGCACCGGTTGGAAACACACCACTTAGCTAGCCCACATGGAACAGACCAAAATGGACCTATGGGGATGAGTCCACCCTCAGTCGTGTCTTGAATTCATGGCCCTCCTCCGTGGCGCACCGCCGCAACGCTCCACCCTGCTTCAACACGGTCGGCACTAGCTGGCTGCACCTTGTCAACCATGACACCTTCGGGCACTGTTGTCCCTTCGTAGCCGGCTATAGCCTCCCTTGGCTTCTAGTTCTTCCATGTCAGCGAATCTTTTTCAGGCCACCAGTGATGCTCTGTGGGTCCATTTTTATTCTTAGTTGATCCTAGGGGCCACCTGGGACAGCGCCTTCGTTGCACGGCCCTCAGTTCCACCTTGCCGCCACATCTTTTGGTGGCCCACATAGAACTCAACCAACACTGAGATCAGCAGAGGTTCCAGGCCTTGTTTGTTCGGCCCACACAATCTGTGTTAGCATTATAACATGTAAAGGGTTCAACATCATCAATGGATATGGTCATAAATGGATATGGAACAATTTAACTCTTAAAAAAATCTACCTCGATCTTATTAGAAGTCATTGTGGACGAGGAAAGAGTGTCTACAGCCATGGGTGTTGTGGACCAAGGGAAAGGATCACATCCTTTGGCCCTCACTGTCGAATCCTCCAATAGTCGTCGAACCCTCATTCTATTTTGGTGGAAGACACCACGACACTTCATCAGAGGTTCCTCCCTTGAGTGTCAAAAACTCATACCCAAGCTTCGTTTTAATATAAGAAAGATAGGTTCAATGCATCGCAAAATTAATGAGGTTCATTAATAAACTGAATTAAGGAACCTATTAATTCTCCCAACATTGTGGTTACACAACCAAGTGTAGCCGTCCATTTAATGGTCTGAAAACCTAGTGGTCCCACCACTGCCACTCAATATTTACAAAATGAAATAAAATAACTCGTTGAGTTATTTTATTATTATTTTTTTGTAAATTACAAAAATATACTTTTCACATGAGCCTTGTTGATCGAAGTTAAGCTTCCCTTAAGTGAATCCCATCGCTAGAGATTCAATGGTTTCCTCAAATTTTTTATCTGAGCACAGGTTCAAAAGATAGAATTCATCGCCCACACGTTTATTGAACATATGTTTAAAAAGTTAAGAATTTTGTTCTGGGCTCTCTAGGACTCAGAATCCTGTGCCATCAATTTTGGTAGACTTGTAATAATCCCAAATACATGAAAAAAAATATGTAAAAATCTGGGTCTTTACATTCTCCCCACCTTAGGTCTATTCGTCCCAGAAAGCTACAACAAAACTAGGGAAAAAATGGGGGTACTGAGCATGTATATGAGTCTCCTAGTACCATGTTCTCTCCTAGAGATTCCCAAGATGCCACTAAACTTGCACCAAGGTAATTTACCTCCCATGAAAGACCTGCTCCTATTGATCCACAATTTCCACCAGGAACTCTGCGAATTTCGCCCCATCGTCAATGTCCTGATCACCCCAGTTGATAACGTGTGATGGGTCATGAACATACCTCCTCAGTTGTGACACATGGAAAACAATATGCACCCAATGCATTTGTAGGGGAAGAGATAGATGGTACACCACCTCGCCTAATCTGATGAGGATCTGGAAAGATCTGATGAACCTCATAGATAACTTACTGCCCTGGCCAAATCATATCAATCCTCATCAGGGTGAGACCCATAGGAACACTTGACCTTACTCCTCAAACTACAAGGGTATCCATCTTCTATTGGAATAAAACTTATGTCGGCTTTGTGCAGTCTTCATCCTCTCCTAGATGATCTGCACCTTCTTAGTGGTATCCCTTACCAACTCTGGACCTATAAGTTCTGACTCCCTTGGGTCTGTCCATCATAGAGGTTATAGAATCCCGTCGTTTTATCACATAAACTTTCATTACATTTTACAAAACCGAGGATCTTTAAGGTTTAGTGTCTTGGAAACCAGGAACTGAAAACATGAAAACATAAACCATTCTTCTTAAAAACATGAAAAGCTTCTCCTCATGTTCATCCTAGGTTCATTATAGAATCTCATAACCTGGGGACATACATCAATAGAAAGGGTGAGCATAAGGCCTAATAATGGAAACAAGGGGAAACATTTAACATGTGAACTTGGGATACTTCAACAAATTTCATGAAAAAAAAACATTCAGACATGGGAAAGAAATCTTGAGGCATATCATAATAAAAATAACATTTTTTATAACTTGAAGATGTGGATACAAAATTTAATATTGACAATAATTTTGTTTCACCAAGGTCCATCCACAAGGTGTCATTAAAAATTACCATGGTTATTCACTAAGGTATCATTCTAAAAGGTCATCTCTCGAGATTAAGTCTTTACCCAATGCATTGGAGCGCTATCTTGGTGCACCCTTGACATGTCTTTATTATCATGTGAGACACATATATCATCATAAATCATTTCATAAACAACCCATATAGCATAAAAGAAATGGTTTTCATTTCATAATCATAACGTTTTAAAAACTGATTTAAAGACATGATCTTTATGTCACTTTAAACCCACGGAAAGGGAAAGCGGGTTTCATGTATGTAAATCCTAGAATTTAAAATAGAATGTTTTGATATATATGTATGTGAATAACCCTGTAGAAATAATAGCTTTTAGTATTCACTTAATAATGTAAAATAATTTTGAGAAAAAGAGAGAGTCATTTTGAGACGAAAATTCTGCAGCATAACGGCTACATTACAGGGTTTTAGAAAACGTTTAAAAGAGAGGGGGCATGGGTCGCCCACTCATAAATGATATATAAAAATAGTATAGGGACAGAATATAAAGTATATGAATCATGATAATGAAATTTTAAGGACATACCATTTGAAATGAAAAACATGGAAGTAAGACAAAAATAAGATTTCTCTTATGAAAATTCGAAAGCCTAACGGCGTCACTTAAACTTCAACCAAAATGAAATGAAGAGATCAAATAGGGTCTCTCATCATATAAAAATAAAATATCTGTATGATAGATTTATAGATCATACCCCAACATAATAAAAAGGAACATGAAATACTTGACATGAAAATAGATCTTGAAAACCAGAAGGGTCAAAGAATCCCTTAAAAATTCAGCAGCCTAACGGCACAACTTAAACATTAACAAAAATGAATTGATGTGATAAAATAGAGTCTCTCATCATATGAACATAAAAGATCAGTATGATAGATTTATAGATAATACCCCAACATAATAAAAAGGAACATGAAATACTTGACATGAAAATAGAACTTTGAAAAATGAGAAAGGTGAAAGAATCCCTTAAAAATTCGGCAGCCTAACGGCGCCACTTAAACATCAAAATATTGAATTGAAGAGATAAAATAGGTTCTATCATCATATTAACATAAGATTTCATTATTATAGATATAGATATCATACCACAACATAATAAAAAAGAACATAAATGACTTTACATGAAAGTAGAACTTTGAAAAATGAGAAAGGTGAACGAATCCCTTAAAAATTCAGCAGCCTAACGGCGCCACTTAAAAATTATTAAAACGAATTGATGAGAGAAATAGGGGGTCTCTCATCATATTAACATTAAAAGGGAAGTAGTATGAATATAAAATTACATCCTCCAACATAAGAACATGGAGCATAAAAGAAATGACATAAAAGAGATTACTTGAAAAGAAAGAGAGAGGTCCGATCCCTTACCTTAAAACGTAACTCTTAAAACTCAAAGGTTGGGACCTTGAGGGATTGGGGGCACCTTGGGAGGACTCCTTGGGAGGTAATGAGACCATATCTTCGTTGGGGGAGATTTGGGAGTCGAATGGATGAGAGGATGGCTTGGTATTTATAGGGAAAGTGAGGGGACAAGACATTAATGGCCAAGGGACCTCATTGGTGGTTTTGCAAAAACCATGGGCTTGCCCATGGTATTTTCCCATGGAATTGGCAACTTGGGACACCTAATACCTTATCCTACTATTCATAAGTCGACCATATTGATTACATACTTAATAAATCATTTAATGATGTCATTAAACACCCATAACTTAAAAACTGTATTTTCACTATTCATCGAAAATTCAACATTCTCAGAAAAATCCCAAAATTTCTCCTTAACCAAATATAGATGCTCTTATTTCAAAAATGAACTCCATTTTATCAAAATTATTTTCTAAATATTTTTAATTTAATTTTTAAATAAATACAATATTTACTGAAAATTCAATTTTTCCAAAAAAATCCCCAAAAATTACCTTAACATAATATCGATGATCTGAGTTCAAAAATGAAATCCATTTTATACAAATAATTTTCTAAATATTTTTAATTTAATTTTAAATTAAAAAAATACTATTCACTCAAAAAAAAACTAATACTTGACTAATAATTTATGAAACCTTTATTTAACCATTTTATTGAATCTCATTACTTAATCAAGGTGCCTATATTATATTAATACTTTCTTTAAGTGAGATTACTAATCCATTTGGTCACATTACTAATCCTAAGCATAAAATCACTATTTATAATTTACTATTCATCAAAATCAAGTTGATCTTATTAGACTCTAAATTTCGTACTGAACGTAATTATAGAAGACCATTTTTTTAAAAATCATTACAAATTTTTAATTATTTAAGGTTTACATAAACATTTTTTAAAATATCCCTTTTCTAAAATTCATCAAAAATATGCATACTAGATTTATCCGGTCATTTGAAAATTCATAAACTTAATCATAAGAAGAAATCCCAATTTTTATTTAAAACAAAAGATTACACAAGGCAGTTACGGTATCCTTACATATCCCCTTATCACACCAGCATAGGCCCCAAGTGTAAGGTGTGCTAAGGTGAGAGAATCTGAGGGAGGTTCGACCAACATCGCACAAGTAGTAATTTCTATCAGTTTGAACTTCTCGCAAAGGCGATTCCGTTCTAGCTTCACACGATGAAGTTCAGCTTGGGTTTGGTCCAGAGAAAATCCCATTGGTGCTACCTCCTTCCCAAGTTCTGTTAGATGGGCTTTGATCGGTCCAAGACTACTAGGTGAGGCCATCGAATATTCTTTCTATATTAATTAACCAAGATTACTTATATTTAGAGACAATAATCGAAACGTTTAGTTTCCAGCGGTCATATTGACCAATGGTCATATAACAGTCAAAACCCAACGGTCTCATTTTAATTATACTCATGTTATCAAATGAAACAGTTTTGTTGAGTATAAAAAATAAAATAACACAAAAAATTAGGAAACAATATTTATTCAAAATTTTGGGTCGTTACAATCTTCCCCCCCTTAAGAAATTGTGTCCTTGCAATTTTTAAAATTGGGTTTTCAAATTTCATTGAAAGTCCCTCATCGGAAAAGGAGTCAGTAAAACTATTACTTTAAAATAATGAAAGGGAAGTACAATGGTCACCTGAGTTAACCCACACTAGGATTCCATGTAGGAAAACATGGACATGGAGGAGAAAACAAAGGGTCAAGTTCTGAGGGAGAGTGATAGAAAACATGATTAGGAGAAAGTTAACCACGAGAAAATCACAAACTTATGATGTGTGTAAACTTTCGTTGATTACCCAGTTGGAAATTAAAACAAACAATGTTTTTGTTTTATGTTCCTTTTAATAATTTTGAGGAATTCATTACTATATAGAAAAAAAACATAAAGAAATATACCTACCTTCAAGTAGAGTTTCATCCTTTAATAATTCTCTACCAAAACTAATCTTTTCTCCAAATGATGAGCATTCAAAACTACTTGGTCTCATCAAAGCACAATAATCATCTTCTTGAGAGTCACGTAATCCAGAAAAGATTAACTATTAATTTCTTCTATCTTTAAACATTATCCCAAAAACAGAAAGGGTAAGGTAAAAAAAACTCTTCAAAAAGAAAGAATCCCATAGGAATGGAATATACTTTTAAATATTCATAGTTCCATGGTACTACCCAAAGTTCATCATCAACCATTCCATAAATAACGGTCCTTACAATTCTTCAAAATAAACCAAACTAAGATTGAAACCCAAATACAAGAAGGATTTGATAGCATAGTCTTCCAAAATAAACTTCATTGTTCATCTCCAAACAACATCAACCACTCCTAACATCTTATAACAAAAGTAGCTAACCTAAACATATTTTGACCAAGATAGGTTAATCATTTCCATAAGTAACCTAAATTACTATAAGTCCACCTTAAATTCATCGATTCTTTAAAATATAATTCAACCTTACTCCTCAATGAAAATATCGTAGTAATCTATTTACCTCAATCATATAGGGTCCCCAAAATAGTGAACTTCTTCCAAAATAATAATCATCTTTTAATCCCCTAATCATCTCTGTAATATTAATATGGCAATCGTCACATTTCCTATCACATTGGTTATTAGGACATGTTCTTCCATTTCCCTCCATTAACTAAGAAAATAAAGTACAATTAGGGGCTTAAATACTTATCCAATAATCATGAAAAGGAAATTAAATCATATAAGGATAACTTGTAGAAGAAAAGTATACCCTAAATTGTGATCCCCTAGGTTTCAAACTAGGTTATCCATGATCATATATTCTCATGTGAATCTTTATTTTATTTTATCTTTGTTCCTTTAATAATGGTTCATACTAAGCTTATGAATTTACCAAAGCATATCCCACGGGAGTGTCGTAACCAATAGTGCAGCAAGGCCCGTTGTCGTGTACTAGTTCCCATTCGAGTATATCTGAAAGAGGTGGTTTTGGGTTTTACCCCTATGTACATATGTTCCAGATCCACCTCTACCTGTTCGTATCCAGACATGGATGTATTTTCTTGGCAACCCCTTACAAAATACTCACCAAAATTCCAAGAATATTTCCTATATTTTAAATTTTCTATAGGGTTCCTCCTAGAGTTTTTATATCCTAATTTCCACAAATAAATAAACCATCCTTTGATACCTACTATATCATCTCGCCTTTTTATCACATAAACTTTCATTACATTTCACAAAACCGACGATCTTTAAGGTTTACTGTCTTGGAAACCAAGAACATAAAACATGAAAACATAAAACATTATTCTTAAACACTTGAAAGGCTTCTCCTCATGTTAATCCTAGGTTCATTACTACATCTCATAACCTGGGGACATACATCAAAATAAAGGGTGAGCATAAGGCCTAGTAAGGGAAATAAGGGGAAACATTTAACATGTGAACTTGGGATACTTCAACAGTGTCATGGAAAAAAACCTGTAAGGCATGAGAAAGAAATCGTGAGGCATATCATAATAAAAAGAACATTTTTCATAACTTGAAGATGTGGCTACAACATTTAATATTGACAATCATTTCGTTTCACCAAGGTCCATCCCCAAGGTGTCATGAAAAATTACCAAGGTTATTCACCAAGGTATCAGTCTAAAAGGTCATCTCTAGAGATTAAGTCTTTACCCAATGCATTGGAGCGCTATCTGGGCGCACCCTTGAAATGTCTTTATTATCATGTGAGACACATATATCATCATCAATAATTTCATAAACAACCCATATAGCATAAAATAAATGGTTTTCATTTCATAATCATAACGTTTTAAAAACTGTTTTAAAGACATGATCTTTATGTCACTTTAAACCCACAGAAAGGGAAAGCGGGTTTCACATATGTAAATCTCAGAATTTAAAATAGAAAATTTTGATATATATATATATATGTGAATACCCCTTTATAAATAAGATCTTTGAGTATTCACTTAATAATGTAAAATAATTTTTAGAAAAAGAGAGAGGCATTTTGAGACGAAAATTTTGCAGCACGGCTACGTTACAAGGTTTTAGAAAATGTTTAAAAGAGAGGGGAAACGGGTCGACCACTCATAAATGATATATAAAAATAGTATAGGGACAGAATATAAATTATATGAATCATGGTAATGAAATTTCAAGGACATACCATTTGAAATGAAAAACATGGAAGTAAGACAAAAATAAGATTTCTCTTATGAAAATTCGGCAGCCTAACGGCGTCACTTAAACTTCAACAAAAATGAATTGATGAGATAAAATAGGGTCTCTCATCATATGAACATAAAAGATCAGTATGATAGATTTAGATATCATACCCCAACATAATAAAATGTAACAGTAAATACTTGACATCAAAATAGATCTTGAAAACTAGAAGGGTGAAAGAATCCCTTAAAAATTCAGCAGCCTAGCGGCGCCACTTAAACATTAAAAAAATGAATGGACAAGATCAAATAGGTTATCTCATAATATGAACATAAAATATCAGTATTATAGATTTATATATCATACCCCAACATAATAAAAAGTAACATTAAATACTTTACATGAAAATAGAACTTTGAAAAATGAGAAAGGTGAAAGAATCCCTCAAAAATTCGGCAACCTAACGGCACAACTTAAACATCAAAATACTGAATTGAAGAGATAAAATAGGGTCTTTCATCATATGAACATAATAGTTCAGTATGATAGATATATATATCATACCCCCAGCATAATAAAAAGGATCTTGAAATACTTGACATGAAAGTAGAACTTTGAAAAATGAGAAAGGTGAACGAATCCCCTAAAAATTCGGCTGCCTAACAGCACCACTTAAACATTCTTAAAACGAATTCATGAGAGAAAGAGGGAGTCTCTCATCATATGAACATTAAAAGCGTAGTAAGATGAATATGAAAGAACATCCTCCCACATAAGAACATGGATCATAAAAGAAATTACATAAAATAGATTACTTGAAAAGAAAGAGAGAGTTTGGATCCCTTACGATAAAATGTAACTCTTAAAACTAAAAGGTTGGGAACTTTAGGGATTGGGGGAACCTTGGGAGGACTCCTTGGAAGGTAATGAGACCAGATCATCATTGGGGGAGAGTTGGGAGTCGAATGGATGAGAGGATGGCTTGGTATTTATAGGGAAAGTGAGGGGACAAGACTTTAATGGCCAAGGGACACCTCATTGGTGGTTTTGGAAAAACCATGGGCTTTCCCATGGTATTTTCCCATGGTATTGGACACTTGGGACACCTCATACATTATATTACTATTCATAAGTAGAAAATATTGATTACATACTTAATACATCATTTAATGATGTCATTAAACACCCGTAACTTAAAAACTATATTTTCACTATTCATCAAAAATTCAACTTTCTCAAAAAAATCCCAAAATTTAACCATAACCAAATATAGATGCTCTGATTTCAAAAATGAACTCCATTTTATAAAAATAATTTTCTAAATATTTTTAATTTAATTTTTAAATTAATACACTATTCACTAAAAATTCATTTTTTCCAGAAAAATCCCCAAAAATTACCTTATCATAATATCGATTCTCTGAGTTCAAAAATGAAATCCATTTTATAAAAATAATTCTCCAAATATTTTTAATTTAATTTTTAATTAAAAAAACACTATTCACTCGAAAAAACTAATATTTGACTAATAATTTATGAAACCGTTATTTAACCATTTTATTGAATCTCATTACTTAATCAAGGTGTCTATATTATATTAATACTCTCTTTTAGTGAGATTACTAATCCATTAGGTCACATTACTAATCCTAAGCATAAAATCACTGTTCATAATTTACTATTCATCAAAAATCAAGTTGATCTTATTAGACTCTAAATTTCGTACTGAACAGAATTGTAGAAGACCATTTTTTAAAAATCATTACACATTTTTAATTATCTAAGGTTTACATAAACATTTTTTAAGAATATCCTTTTTCTAAAATTTATCAAAAATATGCATACTATATGTATCCGGTCATTTGAAAATTCATAAACTTCATCATAAGAAGAAATCCCAATTTTTATTTAAAACATAAGATTACAGAAGGCAGTTATGGTCTCCTTACATATCCCCTTATCACACCAGCATAAGACCTAAGTGTAAGGTGTGCTAAGGTGAGAGAATCTGAGGGAGGCTCGGCCAACATCGCACGAGTAGTAATTTCTATCAGTTTGAACTTCTCGCAAAGGCGATTTCGTTCTAGCTTCACACGATGAAGTTCGGCTTGGGTTTGGTCCAGAGCAAAGCCTAGTGGTGCTACCTCCTTCCCATGTTCTGTTAGATGGTCTTTGATCGGTCCAAGACTACTGGGTGAGGTCATCGAATCATCTTTCTATATTAATAAACCAAGATTACTTGTATTTAGAGACAATAATCAAAATGTTTAGTTTCCAGCGGTCATATTGACCAACGGTCATATAACAGTCAAAACCCAATGGTCTCATTTTAATTATACTCATGTTATCAAATGAAACAGTTTTGTTGAGTATAAAAAATAAAATAACACACAAAATTAGGAAACAAGATTTATTCAAAATTTCGGGTCGTTACAGAGGTGATCGGCATGGTCTCCCTTATAGGGCCTTAAATGGTACCATGCCAATGGTGGAGTAAAAACTGTTCTTGTGAGAGAACTCCACCAATGGTAGGTGGTTCTCACAACTATGGCCAAAATCAAGGATACAAGCACGGATTATGTACTCAAGCATCTGTATGGTCTGATACATCTAACCATCAGTTTGAGGGTGAAAGGTGGTGTATAAGCATAGTTGAGTCCTGAATGCCTACTAAAATCCCATCCATAGACAAGATTTAAAGAGAGAATCACTATCTAAAACGATCGTTGATGGCACCCCATGAATCCATATAATCTCTTATACATAAAGGAATCCCAAGCCCTCTACAGATCCATGCTCTTGGATGGGTATGAAGTTGGATGACTTGGTGATTCGGTCAATGATCACCCAGATGGAATCGTAGCCCCTGGACATATGTAATAACCCTATCACAAATTCCATAGAAATTCCATCCCACTTCCACTCTGGAACCTCAAGTTGCTGAGTCAATCTTTCTAGAACCTGGTGCTCAGCCTTCACTTGCTGATAAGTGAGGCACCGTGAAATGAACTTCGCCACCCTTTTTTCATCCCTGGTCAGCAGTACTGACACTAAAGGTCCTGGTACATCTTTTCCACACCAGGATGTACCTCCAAAGTGGATGTTTGGAACTCCTTCACACCTCCTCTCGTAGTGTCACTCTTACCATAGTGCGGCCTCTCAAAAGGTTGAAGTGCTCTCTATCTTCAGAAAATCCTTCAGGAGGCCGTCTTGAGGATATCCAAGCGTTTCGGGCCTTGTAGTCAACGTCCCCAAGTTGTGTCTCCCTGGACCACTAAAGGATTTTGGGAGTAACATTCATAGATCAGAGGTAATCTTCCACATCACTATCCACGAAGGATATCTGCAATGCAGTTAGCTACTATGGCACCTCGCTCAGCAACTATAAACTAGGCCTCCAGCTGATTGCATCTACCACCACGTATCCCTTCCTAGGAGTGTGGACTATCTAAAATTCATAATCCTCGAGAAACTCCAGCTATCGCCGCTATCTCAGGTTGAGGTCCTTTTGTGAGAAGATATACCTAAGACTCTTTTGATTGAACTAGATGGTAAAACATTCACCCATTAAGTAGTGCCACCACATCATCAAGGAAAAGACCATTGTTTCTAACTCTAGGTCATGGGTAGAATAGTTTTTCTCATGCTACCTTATTAGCTTTGAGTTGTAGGTGATCTCCACACTCTCCTACATTAGGACACATCCCTGTCCTTCTCCTAATGCATCACAGTAGAATACATACCCAACACCCTGTTATGGTAGCCTCAAGATGGGGGCACTTGTTAGTCTCCACCTCAACTCCTAGAAACATTGTTGGCATCTCTCTGTCCACAAGAAATTCTATACCTTATTTTTCAAAGTTTACTAGGGTTATGCTACTCTAGAAAAGTTAGGTAAGAATCTTTAGTAGTACCCAGCAAATCCCAAGAAACTGAGCACCTCAGTCACACTCATGGGTGGCTCCCAAGAATGCACTGCCTCTATCTTCGCTGGCTCCAATTCAACTCCAGCCTCTGAGATAACATGCCCTAGTAAGTGGACCTCTTGTATCCACAACTGGAACTTCAATATCTTTCCATATTGTTGCTTCCCTTGGAGTTTATTCAGAACTATCTACAGGTGTGCGGAGTGCTCATCCTCCATCGCTGAGTACACCAAGATGTCTTCAATGAAGACCAACACAAAGAGATCGAGGTATGGTTGGAAGATCCTATTCATGAGTCCCTTGAACAGTGTCGGAGTGTTGTTAATGCCTAAAGGCACCACCAAGAACTCATAATGGCCATACCGAAATTTGAAGGTCATCTTCAGTATGTCAATATCCCGTATCCTGAGCTGGTGATAGCCTGATCTGAGGTCTATCTTCAAAAACAACTATGCTCCATTCATCTGGTCAAAGAGATCATCAATCTCTTGGCAGAGGATACTTGTTCTTCACAGTCCCCTGATTCAGGCACTAATAGTCCACACAAACCCTCAAACCCCCATATTCCCTCTTGGAAAACAAAATCAGGGCTGCCCATGGAGAATCACTAGTCCTAATAAACACCTTACCATGTAAGTACTCTAATTGTACTCTCAACTCACGAAGCTCCATGGGAGCCATCCGATATCCTGTGGTAGATATTGATGTCATCTCGGGGTACAAGACAATGTAGAATTCTTCCTCTCCACAAGGACATAGTCCCAAAACATCATCATGAAATACATCAGCATACTATTCCACCACTATAGGATAACTCGGGATCCATTCGTCTTATGATACAAGGTTAAGGATAGTTAACTGATGAGTGATTGGCTGCCCCTCCTTCAGGAAAGTCCATCTAGAGCTTCAAAGATTCAATTCTCACTAGTGAAGGAAAACTCGCTCCCATACTCATGGTTACACAACACTTTACAGCTAAAACAGTCGTTCTAAGCATGGACCATGGATCACCAATCCATACCCAAGATGATATCATAAGGCCTCAACGATGATACTTGGAGATCTCAGTCGAAGCTCTCACCTCCTAGAGTATGATCACACTACCGGCACCAGTGCATAATCGTCGAATCTTCTCTCTTTGGAGTCTCTAATCGTATGGATTGAGCCAACAGCTCCATCAGAATCACTATGCTCCAAACGAGAGTTGTGGCAAAAAAGAGTGACTGGAACCTGTGTCTATATGTACTACAACTAGAGTGGAATAGACACAGTTCATACCTCAAATCATCTCTATAGATCCATGATCATAGGACTCAGCTACCTGAAGCTGAGCTCGTCCACATCCACCTGCTCCCTGAGGTCGGGGTGGACATCCTGGAGGTGGTGGCGGCAGAACCTTAATTCTCCGCCCACCTCCTACTACTTGTCCTGTTCTTATGGAACATATGTTGCCCGGAAAACCTCCTTTCTTGAATATTTTACTCTACCTCAGTGGTCCCTCGACCGTATTTTGATCATAAGTACCGCAAGTCGGGAAGTCACGAGCCATGTGACCCTACCCGCCACATGTGAAGCACAATCTGCTCCTCTACTTACCCCCTCTGTCTTGTGAGCTCTGGACCTCAGACCCTACATCCTAGGGTCTCTCGCTAGAAGGTATAGCCTTCTTGGACATATGTGTCATCTACCTACTGCCTACTATAGATGACTCAGCTACCTGTCTTCTGGTGGTGTCTCTCACCATCGATGTCTGCTCAGCTAAGAAGATCTCCACTAATAGTGCTCACTCAAGCACCTGATCCTATGTTGGGATATTGAGTGATATCATCGGTGCTATGATCTCTTGTTGGAGACCCTGATCAATAGTTCAGGCCCAGAATAAAGGCTCTCGTACCATGTCGATGGAGTAGTGAGAGAGGTGAGTGAATCTCATCGAGTACTGGGACACTGTTAGGTCTCCCTATTGTAAGTGCAGTAACTCCTGGATACACATTGTGCATAAAGTTACTGGTATGAACTCTGCCTTGAAGAGGGTCTCAAAGACCAACCAGGAGAGTGTCACCTCCTCATGCATATGGATAATCAAACTCCACCATCTCCCTGATATTCCCTAGAAGAGGCTAGCAGCTAGGATCACCATCTAATTTTATAGTGTCTTGAATATTACACGGGGAATAACTAAGGAATCAAGGAAGTGAATATCAATACTATCCTTGTAAAAAACAATCAAAACCCATCCAAAGGAATAAATAAGGGTTGTTGTCATTGATGAAGTAGAATAACGTTAAAAACATTCTTGATGAAAATATCCATTTGTTTTGAAACCCCATTTTAAAAACCATTTCATTTAAAATAACTTCTAAAAACATAATTTTTTAAAAAAAATTACCTTTTTAGCTTTCAAATGAATCATTAAATGAATGATAGGGGTAAATATATACATGTTTTACAAGGTAAAAAATAATATTCCTTTTTTCCTGTTAAATAGGATAGAAAAGATACCTATTCAAAAAGTGACCAAAAGATTCCTATGAAAACATTTGTAAATAAAGGGTAAAAATTTATATAATAAATAATTTTGGAAAGTCTGAAAACATTTTTGAAAACCTTTTTATAAAAATGGTTTTTTAAAAGAAAAATAGATTCCTTGACTAAAGAGATAAATGTATTCGGGTTTTTATAAAAACCTTATAAAACATTTTGAGTACCAAAGAGATTAAAAATTGTACTATTACTTGAAAAAAGTAATGAATTACCATAAAAAAATAAAATTAATTTCTTTATTAGATGATGAAAAAATAATTTCCTTTGATGAAAATTAATGGGTATATAATCTGGAACAAAATGATATTTCTAAGTAAACCCTTGGAAAGACCATAACATTTATGTGAGAATCAATCAATGATTAGATTGGGTGTTTCTAATGTAAATACACATAATACAAGTGGAAATATAGAAATATATAGTAAATTTTTATTATGCACATAATTATTGAATATTAATGAAAATGAGTAAATAATTTAACCTAATGAAAATGAATTAGGTTATGAAATTATCTACCACATTGTAACATTAAATTAAATTACCCTTATAAGAAACAATTCAAATTGATACTAAAAAATATACTGAATATAAAATAATTCATGATATAATATATTATAATGAAAGTATATACAATAAAAAAAATAAGTGAGTGGTGAATATGACATTTACCTCCCAGATGTGAAAAGTGAGATGAAAATATCTTACTTTCTACTACCTTTTAAGTGGCCATCCATTAAACTAATATATAATGGATTTAAACATCTTAATAAATTATCAATAACCATACTAATATTTATTATATCATATATTATCTTATTATAATATCTTATTACTTTTTTTTGTAATATTTCATTATTTTCAATATTTACGGTTTTAATTGCCTAGTTTCTCAAGTATGTTTTGACTTGTTACTTGTTATTCCTATTAAACAGATCATGATTTCATAATCTATAAAATATAAATCATGATTTAAATATCATATATATTCATTATATATGTATTTATAAAAATCCATAATATTTTTAGATAATAAATGTAATTCAACATTTATAGAGATGGTAGGTTGTACATACGCATGAATGCTACTTTCATTTATTGTCATATTAAATGAATGAAATATAAATTATATATGTGTATATTATAATTCTAGTATCATATTTATTTCATATATTTTACATTTTTTATTAAAATAATCCTTTATAAATTCCATGTATAGCGTTAATGAATCGCATCTCTTTAAGGAGGTGGTAGTCCTCACTTCCACAAACAGTGTTATCATATTTAAAAAAAATAGAAAAACTAATGTTATGTGTTATATAAAAATAAAAGAATCATAAATAAATTATAAATATCATATATATCATATATAAATGGTGTGTTAAACAAAATTACCAACCATGAGAGGTGGTGAAGGAAAAATGAACGGCATCGTTTTGTGATGCGGTAGTTCATTGTACATTCAAACAGAAACTTTGTTTCGCATTAAATGTAAGTGTGTGTAATTTTATGTATGACCATTATAATAAAAAAAATATTTATATTTATGATAATTTTTATATATAATAATTTAATAAAAAAAATTAGGGGTGTATAATGAAAATAAAGAAAAAGTTTTTGAGGAAGGATGTTACCTCTTCTTTGGGTAACTCCTTTTGGTTTGCACCCAAGGGATTCTGTGGATGTATTAAAACCTAAGGTGAGGATTCTAGGTTTATTTTAGGTATATTTAAAACCTATAATATTATATATTTTCAATTAAATGTGGATTTATATGTGTCAATAAGTGTGATGGGTGAGTGCCTTTTTTAGAGTGGAGGAGTGACATTCTTTTAAATTTTGGAAAAGGGAATTCCACCCATGTTTTTTCTATTAAAAGTGAATTTAATAATGAACAAAATTATATAAAAGGGATTATATATAATAAATATGTCTATAAAATGTATTTTATAAAAGTTTCTACGTCATTTTGACTATGAGGTTTAAGTGTTAGTTCCCTATTTAACAATTTTTTCTCTTAATTGGAGTAATTATTTTTAATCACATTCACTAATATATTTTTTCAAAAAATAATTATTTTTAATCACATTCACTAATATATTTAATCAATTTTCCAAATTCTAATCACATAATTGGCACAAGTTAATTTAAATTCAATCTCATGGATGGGATGACAAAGGAGGTTTTTGATGTATGGTGTTGAAAAGATTGTTGTGTTTTTATATTCAATTTCAATGTGAAATTGTTTATAATTGTATAAATTTGATTAATTGATATAAAATTGATCTTATTAAACTTTAAAAACAACCAAAAATTTAATTTAACCATATAAATAAATTAGTTGAAAAATTAGTTATGAATTAAAATTCAGAACTTTTCACTATTTTTCAAAAAATGAAACTTCACAACCAAATATTCACTTTAACAAAATTATGATGTTTCTATTTAAAAAATGAAGTTATTTTTACATATAAGATTTATAAAATTTCAAAATTTTATATTTAAAATAGGTTATCCATTAAAATCTGAAAAAACTGCCTTTATAAAAATATAGGTTTTTATGTGTGAATTAGGTTTGTTCTTATCTTATTCCTATAAAATATATTGGATGAATATAAAAAATATTTTAATGAATTTTTAATATATATATATATATATTACACTAATATAACTAACAGATTATAATTAATTTAATTTATTATTATAAAACACCTTAATGTGCATAAAAACATTACCTTTATATTCAATTGGATTTTATATTCATTTCTAGTTAATTGGTAACCTATTAATTCATTTTATATTTTTGTAAAATCTATATTTTTATAAGGTAGTAAATAATATTCAGAATCATAAATTTAATGGTTTTTTTAGGTCTTATTGTATTAAATAATAATTTTTTATTAATATATTGTTGTTCGGTAAAACTCCGTCTTTTGTGTAAGGCAAGTCATCGAAGAAAGTTTGTGTTACATTTGATGCAAGCTAACACAATATTAAGTGAATTAAAATATATATCATATATTTAATTTATGTAAAATAATAAATATATTATAAAGTCTTGGGATATTATATTCCCTTACACGATTGGTGTTTTGTGTCATATATTTTATCTAATGCAATGTTCATATTTGAGAATTTCAGAGCGTTACATTCTCCACACCTTAATTAAATTGTGTCCTCGTAATTTAAAATTGAACTTGGTAAAAAAAAATTGACTTTTCCTTTCTTTAAATCCAAAATCATGATAAGGGTTTGTAAAATATCTACTAGAAATGATAGAATGGGAAGTATATAGGTCGCATGGACTAACATTCAACTAGGTCTCTATGTAAAATAACATTAGTAGAAAGTAGAGATACAAACATAGTGTAAAAGAATTAATATTTATACGGAGTGATTAAGGTTACCAATAAAAACAAGTGAATGGTCAATGGAATGTTTCAGGCCTCAAATCCAAAAAGCTATGATGATTCAAAAGACCATAGGTTCAACAAAAATAAAGGTATTAGGATAACTTTGTTTATCATTTTCTGACTGTTAAGAAATTATTTTTGTGCCTATGAATATGAATAAAAATACTTAAATTATTTATTTCTATAATAACAATTTTTATCCTTTTTTTTGCTTTGATCAATTAAAAATTAATCCATTACATCATGAAATTGATATTCAATAATTAACATAGATTCCAAAATCACTAAAATAAAATTTTAAACGGATTGTAAGGCCCATAAAAGAGTGATAAGTCAAACTATTTGTCTCTAACTATTCTCCAAATCCAAAATGGTTAATAAATTAATCTCAAAACATGAAAATCCAAACTACTAGTTCATCATTAATTTTTATTCGTTAAATTTTTCAAATAGAAACAACTATATATTAATAGGGAAATAAAATAGGTCAATTGTTGACTTTAAACCCTTATCATACTTTGGTCATAGGTTCAAGTTTCTTAACCTTACTGGATTTTACAGGTTATCCCCCATCATACAAGTTGTCATTTTAAAAAAACTATATTAATAAATATGATATACATATTCAAAATTTAATCATTAAGTAGCCTTGTAACTAAGATTTTAGATACAACCCCAATAAATAAATACTTCATCCATTTATATCCACATAGGACCTTCCTTGGCATAATTTTTCTCCATAATATCATTTATAGAATTTTTAAATAATGACACTTTATTTTGAATCTAGAACACCATAGTTTTAACTTAGCCTATTCATTTTCATTATCTATTCATATCCTTCACAATGGATTTTAAATAAAATGTGAGTTTATCTAATAAAATCCCCTAAGAGTGTCATCCAAGGTGTACAGTAAGGCATATTTTAATGTCATACATTAAGGTCGAGTTAGGCTCAATGCACCTTGTTAGAGTATTTACCCCGAGGTACATCTGTTCTAGAACCACGTCCTCTTGTAGTATCCAAGAAGGGATGTATTTCTCGGAAATACCACATAATATTAATCTTAACAAAACTTTAGTATGTTCTTCTATAAATATCCTCAATTTATAACTTAGGAATATGTTATCTAATCATTGTTTTCTTAAATATATTCTTCAAGGTTGCTACTAAGATTTCTCTAATATTAAATGTATCAACCCAACCCTATAAATACTGGATTCTGTGCCTACTAGCATTACACTAGAATGATTACAAAGAATCAAATACTAAATGAACAAAGAGTTTATTATTAGTGTTAAACAAGATACACTCATAATTATTTTATTACAAATTAATACACAATATATAATATAATTTTTTACTCTTTTTAGGATAATAAATTTGTTCCATATAGTGTATCCTTGTATATATTTCTTAGTTAATTTCAGGTAATCATGGGTAATGGAAATACTATACGGGTGATCCCAAATGATAAGTTTGTTTATGTACATTAGATGAAATAATGAATCAATAATTATAATATATATGGGAAGGTAAACAACTGAGAACATATTCCATGTGGTCAATAACTGAGAACTAACTGAGTAAATAATATGGAAAGGTAAATAACTGAAAAACATTTCATTTAAAATAATGAGATAATTTATTGTCAATATGGTAAGCTAAGAAACTAAAAACAAATTCTATTTAATCAATAAACTAAAAAATTAAATGTATCCATAATATTTTGAAGAAAAATCTCATGGTTAAATTGTAACTGAGTCTGAATGAGAGAAATGCTTAATTATTGGCCTCGATGTTTCCTACGTATATGGTACCTTTACCATCAAGACCATTTTCAAGAATTTATACAATATATGGTAGAAACCCATCTAAGGATAGACAACTGACTAATCCCATAAAACTACTAATCCATAGATGGGTTATCAATAATAGGGTCTAACTTGTGTCATGCCTATCTAAAGAATTCCTCATATACTGAATAACTGATTTAATAATGTGCCTTATCAAATATATGTATAGAGTATAAGATACAGATTTATAAATATTTCCCAAGTTAATCAAATAACTTTCAAATATATACGGTATGTAAAAATAGTAAATGGTTTAGGAAATAATCATATCCATGATAAATGATATGGATATTTATGGAAAACTTAATGTTCATTGATCACTATAAATTGAATATTTCAAGGGGACTAATAAAGGAATCAAGGAAGTGAGTGTCGGTACTATAATTTTTAAAAATAAATAAAAATCCATCCCGAGGAATAATATGTATAATATCAATATTACATATACCAATTGGAGTAAGAATAAGGGTTGTTTTTATTTATGAAATAGAAGAATAACTTTAAAACAATTCTTAATAAATGTATCTTTTTTTAAACTTTTGGAAAAAAAATTCTTGAAAATCACTTTTAAAAACATTGTTTAATATAAAAAATTAACCTTGTAACTTGCAAATGAAGCTTCAATTCAATGAATGTCCGTAAATTCATACATGTTGTACAAGGTAAAAAAATATTCCTTTTTCATGGTAAAAAGGTATGAAAAGTGCCTTGTTCGAAAAGTGATAAGAAGATTCCTTTAAATAAAATTATATAATAAAAAAGGGTAAAAATTTATTTAATAAATAATTTTTAAAATGGTAAAAACATTTTTGAAAACCTTTTTACATAAATGGATTTTTAGAAGAAAAACATGTTCACCATCCAGAGAGAGAAATGAAGTCGGGTTTTCATAAATACATGTTCTAAAATATTTTGAGTACCAAAGAGTGTCAAAATAGTGCTATTACTTGAAAAAATTTCATGAATAAATAGATGAGAATAAAATTAAAGGGTTTTTTAGAAAATACCCAAACAATTTACTCTGAAATAAATTCATGTGTAAAAAATTCCAAAAAAATGAGATTGTGAAGTAAACTATTGAAAAGACCATAACATAGACGTGATGATCACTAAACGAGTATATTTTTTCCAAATATAAATCCACATAAAACAAGTGTAAATATATAAGTATAGAGGAAAAACTTATCAAACAATTTCCTCCAAGAGAAATTCATATGTAAAAAATCCCAAACAAAATGAGATTGTGAACTAAACTATTGAAAATACCATAACATACATGTGATAATGACTCAATGAGTAGATTTTTTTCAAATATAAATCCACATAATACAAGTGTAAATATATAAATAGAGTGTAAAAATTTATTACATGCATAATATTTGAATAGTAATGACAACAAGGAGTTAATATAACCTAATGAAAAGGAATTGGGTTATGATGTTCTCTACCACATGGAAACTTTTAACTTTAATCAACATAGAATAAATAATTTAAATTGAAATTAAAATTATCAAGATGATAAAATAATTCATGATATAATATATCATAATGTTTAGTAGATACACCACACAAAATACGTGAGTGCAGAATCTGAAAATTATCTCACTGCTATAAAAAATGTGATCAAAATATCTTACCTTGTGTTTCCTTTCAGGTAAACATCCACTAAATTAATGTATAATAGTTTTTAACATGTTACTAACATATTAAAAAACTATATTAAAATTTATTATATCATATATTATCTTCTTATAATATCCTAATACTTGTTTTTTAGTAATATTTCATGGTTTTCACTATTTTTTTGTGTTAATTGATTAGTTTCTCAAGTATGTTGTGAGTTATTACTTATTATTACTATTAAATAGATCATGATTTCATCATATAAAGAATTTATCCATGATTTAAATATCATATATATTCAGTATATATTTATTTATTATAATCCATAATATTTGGATATAATAAATGCAACGCACCGTTCGGGGAGACAATATGTTGTACATACACATGAACGCTGCATTCATTTTTTCATATTAAAAGATTAAAAAGTAAATTATATATTTTTATATTATAATTATGGTATAATATTTATTTCATATATTTCATATTGGTATATTAACCCCATCCTTTATACATTCTATATATAGTGTGAACGAATCACATCGCTTTGAGGAGGCGGTAGTCCACACATCCACAAAATATTTTATCATATTTACACAAAATAGAACGCCTAAGGGTATGAGTTATATAAATATTAAATAAGAATAAAAATATTATAAATATCATATATATATATATTATATAAGCATTTGTTCCACCATAATTCCCAATTATGATAGGTGGTAATGGAAAAACAAATTACATCATTTTTTGAGGCGGTAGTTCGTCATACATATAAATGGTAAGTTTGTTACCCATTAGATGGGAGTGTGTATAATTGTAGTTATAACCCTTATAATAAATATACATTGGTATATTTATGATGATTTGTTATTATATAATCATTAAATAAGAAGATTTTAGGGGGTGGATAAAGAATATAAATCAAAAGAGCTTGAGGATGGATGTTATCTCTTCTTTGGGTAACTATTTTTGGTTTACACCAAAGGGATTCCTTGGATAGATTCCTACCCAATGTGAGGATTTTAGGATGACGGGATGGATATTGGGTAGTTATTTGGGAATATTTGTTTTGATCCAAAGTATCTTTAGATTTTTGAATAAGAGGGAGGGGTGAGAGTTTTATTATAGTGGAGGTGGAGTGGCATTTTTGTAAATTTTTGAGAAGGGAATTCCACCCATTCTTTTCCTATGACAAGTGGATCCAATAATGAACCAAATTATATTATACGCAGTATAGGGTATAAATATGTATATTAAATGGATTCTTCAAAAGTTTATAGGTCATTTTTTCCATTTAGTTTAATGTTTATCCTCTTCTTATGATAATTTTTCTCTTAATCACTGTAATTATTTTTAATCACTTTCACTAATATTTTTTTTTTAAATAATATTACCTAATTGAGTATTATAAATAATGATGATTCATAATATGGAATACAATTTTCCAAATTCAAATCAGATAAGTGGAAGAAATTAATCTAAATTTAATCCCACACAAGGGATGAAAAAATGCATTTTTAAATTATGATGTCCAAAAATATGATGTGTTTTTATAGTCAATTTCAAAGTGAAATTGATAACAATAACTTAAATTGGATTAATCGGTATAAAATTGATCAAATTAAACTTTAAAATCAATCAAAAATATAATTTATCCTTATTAATAAATTAGATGAAAATTTAGTTCTAAATTAAAATTCAGTATTTTTCACTATTAATCAAAAAATGAAACTTCAAAGCTCAATAAAAAAATTCACCCTAACCTAATTTTAATTTTTTCATTCAAACATTAATTTTATTCTGAAATATAAAATTTATAAAAGTCCCAAAATTTATATATAAAATAGGTTCCCCACTAAAAGGTGGAAATCCCACCATTATAAAAAAATTGGTTTTTGTGTGTAAAATTGTGTTTTTTATTATATTATATATATAAGATCTATTGCATGAATTTCAAGTATATTTAATTTAATATTTAATATTGATATTACTCTAATATTACTTACTAATTTTAATTAATTTATTTTATTATAATAAAACAACTTTGTGAGCATTAAAACATTTCCTTTATATTCAATCGGTTTTTATATTCATTTCTACTAAATTGGTAAGCTATGAACTCATATTATATTTATGTAAACCATATATTTTCATAAGTTGGTTAATAATATTCATAAAGGCCAATTTAACTGCTAGGATAAGTATTATTATATTAAATAATATTGTTTTATTAATATATTATTGTTTTGTAAAACATGGATTTGTGTGTAACGCAAGTCATCGAAAAAAGTAATTGTTATGTGTGATGCATGCTTACTCAGTATTGCATGCGTGGAAAGTTATATCATATATATAATTTATTTAAAATATTTAATATATTATAATGTTTTAAAATATTATATTCCCTTACACACTTGGTGCTTCCTTTCATACACGGTATTGAATACAATGATCTTATTTTAGAATTTCAGGACATTACAATTATAATTTTATGTATTAATTAATTTTTATTTATTTTAATAAAATTTATTGATTTATACTAATCTATAATAAATAATTATTATTTATTATTCTATTTACTATTATTTATATTAATTTTTGAATGTAAATATTATTTTTACATAATTATAACTAACATTAATAATTTTTAATTAAATTTGTAATATAGAAATATATTGAAATTTATTATTGTTTTTTTATTATGTTTTTAATCTTTTTTGTATTAAAATTTATATTTAACAAAAAAATATTATTTTTTGTTATTTATTAAGTTCTAATATATAAAAAGCATTTAAAATAGAATTATCGTTAATTAACTGAAATATTAATTGAGTAATTAGTACTAATAAAAATTTTAAAATATACTAATTTATTGGTATTTTATTCTAAAAATAATAACAAATTAAATAATTATTAATGTATTAATAAAATAGAAACAATGAATAGCCTGATATGTAAGGATAATTTAATCCTAATAAATTAAATTAACTTACTATTAATTAACTTATAAAATTAACAGACTATAAAATAAAAAAAATTAAATAAATACATTGAATTACTAAATATTAAAAAAATGGTTTAAAATAATACCTTCAAACTAATGTTTGGAGATTAAATAATTTTCTATAGTCCATGAACCAATTTCATAGAGGAATGTGGAAACTTTAGGGAGAGAAAATTGGAAAATATAAAACATGGAATGATAGAGGGGATATATATATCTATATATATAGTTTACAGTACTGGGATAAACTTCTTATGATGGAAACATCTATTACAGATGTCGCATCATGTGAACAATTTTTTATGGCTGTATATGATGAAATAATTTATTTTTTATGGGTATTCCTGACTGAAATAAAAAATTATAAAGATATAATTATTATTCCATCATGAATAATTCTTTCGTGATAAGACTTTTTATAATGCAAATATTTATATTTCATCGAAAATAAGTATTCCCCAAAAAACATATTGGTGATGAAATGGATATTTAGTAATGATTAATTCTTTCACCAAATGACTATTTTCAAATAAAATATATATATTCTATAGAAAATAATTATTTAAAATGATCCATTTTGAGAGGGAGTGATCATTATATCGTAAATAATCTTTTCTGATAGAACTACTTATGGAATAAATATTCATTCCACAAAAAAATAAGTATCTCCCACCATCACATATGAATTAATTCCAAAACTATATGTGGGGAACTTCTGGTTGGTTTTAAATATTCATCAATAAAAAATATTTGTGATGGATTGATATTTCCTTCACAAAAAAACTCATTTAGAGAAACTATTTGGGATAGACTAGAAGTCTGTCACAAATGCTTCACTATATAAAAATGATTTTCCAATAGTGCTTGAGTATTATTTGCAGGATATTTTATAATTTTTATTGAATGGCTGAAAATTAATTTTTTATTAACATAGACCACCTTTTAAGGAATGAGTGGGAAACTTATATAACATCAAAGACATAAAACAACAACCATTCCCCACAGTCCAAAGGCCCATATCCAAGAACAACCCAATTAAAATATGTAAAAAGACCCCCCCATCATCAATAACATTAAGATTAGATTCCACTATCTCATCGTTGCACTGCTATCTATCTTTTCTAGGGATGCATGGGCTAGGTATTGATGGAAATCACCATACCCTCCCAAAATTCCAATTTCGGAAAGCAAGGGTCTGGAGAAAACTCCCTACTCTAAACCACATCTAGAGAAGTCCCATGTACCAAAACAAGTTGCATTGTCCTATAAACTATGGACCATAGTGCCACAAAGAAGACATACCATCATAAAATCAATTCCATGAATTTTAAAAATTCATCTCCAGAGCACTTCAAATTCATCACAGACGAGTTCCACCTTCACCATGAAACCTTCATGTTTTCTCCTCCGCCATAGTTAGAAACTCAGTCTCTAGAATTGGAGCCAGAAGAAAAACACACCGCCATCCACAAGTCTTCCTATAATATTACATTCACAGAAGAAACCCAAAGATGAAAGATTTCCAGGGATCAAGAGGGTAAACCATCATCACTTAGGACTGGATGGCCCAACATATCATTGGGGGAGCATCGTCGATGGGGAGATCTGAGCCGATCAGACCCAGAAATGATTCTCTATACATGGATCTGGATAGATTTGAACCACTAAAGAACCTCACTAGAATTAAAATCACACAAACCATGGGAAGTAGAATAAACTAGTGAGGAGGTACATGAATACTCTCATGATGGTGACACCCCAAATCCACCTTCAGACCTTAAAACATCAAAGAATCAAAATGAAACATTCACTTTGTGTCGTGAAGACCACAAAACACCAAACCTGTGAGAGAAGAAGAAAAAGGAGAAGAAGGAAGGAGAGGTGGCATCATATTCCTCTAGCCTAATTCTGATGTCGTGAGCCTCCCCCCGCTAGATTGACAGCAAGGGTAAGCCCTAGATCATAAGAGGAGGGAGAGCCACCACTTAGAGGTCCCCTATTTACTGATATTTTTTTGTACCATATTTCTAGTTACACGTCATGGGGTATTTATTTTTAACATATTTTAAAAATATATATTTCAACATAGTCTGTTGTGAAAAACTGATTTTGAAAGTGACTTTCAACATCATTTTTTATAAAAATATTAATTGAAAGTGTATATATATATAGTCGAGATTTAAAAATTAATCATTATAATAACCAATGTTAAAAGTCACATTCAATTTCATTTTTTAATAACTGGTATTAAATATATGCTTTTGACATCAACATTATTCATATTATTTTTTAACCAATGTTAAATGGGTAAATTTCCATTTGTGATTATACACATGATATTAGTGACCCTTCTCTCTATATTTAAATCATATAACTGATCCTTTTAATTAAGACCAATGTTATTTTTTCCGATCATTATTACATGTAGGGAACATTGTAGTTTCTTAATTTTCTTTTACGGTGATTTTTTCTATTCTAGTTCTCAACCATCCTCTTATTCTCTTGTTTTCATTTTTAAATATATTATATTAATAACTCCTTCTCATTGTTAATATAACATATTAAAAAATCCTCATATATTAATAAAACTTAAGATACTAATGATCTTTAAAGGCTCTGTTTTATTCCATCGTATAAGTGATCGACACTCTTTTCGTGTTACATGCATAATCAAAAACAAACCTTTTTAACTTTATAAAATTATAATCATACTCAATAAGAAAATTATTAATTATTAAATTAAATAAGTTAATTTTCATCTCATCTAAATACACTCAATAAAAATATTTTTCTAAGAAAATCATCCAAAATTATTTCTGATTAATTATTTCCATCTACCCCACCTTTAAAATGTTTTGAATTAGTAATTTCCATTGATCAACAACACCCCTTAGATGATATAAATTCATAATAACCATTTCTTTCTTAATATATCCTAATTCTAGGAATATATTCACTATATTATAGATTCACTAATCCACCACCAAAGGATTATTATTCCATGTATTTCTTTATATCCGTATGAGTGTTTAGAACTCAACAAGAATTTGAATTTTAGAAATAGTGAATGGGCATGATTTTGGACTGGGTGTCATAATGGAATTTTGATTATTTAAGAAGCTAAAACCAATATTTTTAGACATTGAATAGGGTCTCATGAGGTGGACTGTATTTTTTTAGAATCATAAAAGGCTTCTCAGTGTGGAAAGGATCCAAAGTGGCTATATCCTATAGCCATATTCTAGGTGGTGGTCTTAGTAGTGGCCCAGTACCCCTGATGGGCACACTGACTAGCTAGTAGGGTGTTTTAGGGGGGAATTTACCTAATTTACACCTTCTGTTTTTAGGAGGAAACCCCCCCCCCCCCAATTCTCCCTTTTTTCACATGGCTATGAGTTGACCCTTCCCCCTTCTCTATTGGTTCCTCTTCATTTAGGAATGTAATAACCTAAAATAATAAATATTTTAAAATATATGTTCTATTTTATCACTTATTTTATATGCAACAGCCAAAATAAACAAACAAAAACATATTAGAAGAATGTTATTAATAATTTTATAGTAATCACTAAGATGGTAAATCATTAAAAGTTATTAACTTATGAAGATAAATAATTACTATTAGTTCATATTGAAAAGGTTACTTTTAATAAAAGGTGTTTTCCTTATATTATTTATTTTGTTTTTAGAAAACTAAATTTAAAAATTCAATAATTTAAATTTTACAAGATAAAATCATTTTCTAATTCCTCATATAAAAAATTACTTAATATGAGTTTTTGAATTTTTTTCAAAAAATGTGATTTTTAGTTGAAAAAAATTATTTCTACAAAAAATATAATTTTTAAGATTAATTAATTTTTAAAGAATATCTTAAAAGATTAAAAAAACCACTTCTGTAATAAAATATATATTTAAGTAATAACATTATGCATTTTAAAATATTCTATGAACATATAAATATTATGTCCATAATTTTTAGAACTTAATAAAAAGGTTTATTTAATAAAAACAATCACTATTTTCCCATTATTAAGTGTTTTAATAGTGAAATTTGGTTTTCATTTTATTTTAGAGAAAAATATATTTTATTTTTTTATATTAAACTAACTTAATTATGTGTATGTGCATATTATCGCCTCCATGAACAACGAATTTTGTTTTTCATCACCACCCATCTTGGATGGTTCTAAGAATGAAATTACTAATTATATTTGATAATTATGAAATCTTTAATCTTTGGAATATTTAAAACTACCACTATCTAATTACATTCCTTTACCCATGAAAACATTATAATATGTTACCATTTAAGATTGTTTTACCACCTATATAAAAAATATTATAGTGGTTATTTTATAAATGGTTATGGGATGTAATAAAATTATAATATCATGTAATAATGATATATTTATTATTTTTTAACGATTTAGAAATTTTTCTTTCTAATTAGAATATTTTTTAATATTTCCCTTTTTGATCGTTAAACACATTAAAAAGTAGTTCATCGTGATTTACACATTCAGAAGTTGTATTCATGTATTTCACATAATGAAAATGGTATTTAAGAAATAATTAAAAAAATTATTATTATATATTCAATTATCTAGAAATAATGAACTTGAAACCACTTATTGAGAGTCAATCCTTTATGATGTTTTTTTATGAAAAAACAACTGAAAGTTCTATCACCTGAGGATCAAAATATACTATAATTGGTTAATATATTTTTAATACATTGTTATAAAATTATTATAAAAGGGGTAGTATGATTAAATTATGGTTATAATATAAGTTATTCAAATAGTTTTATTCATTATACAAGAGGTTATATCACATTCAATAAATGAGGAATACAAAGTAAGGGTATTTCACTGCAAATTCATTTCTTAGAGACATATTTTTTATTATGCACCTAATTTCAATTCAATGTTTAATATAATACCTATTTAATATATCATATCATAAATTATATTATATTTGTGATATTTAAAAGTTCAATTAAAATTCCTCTCAATCAAAGTGTTTTTATTAAAATGTTACCCAAGCCTTGGGGGTTTATTTATCTCACATGTTTGATATTGTGCACCATAATTTCCTTTATTTGGTTTTTTCACTACCCAATTTTTTTTTCATATGAAAATATATTCTGTTTCATGATATTTTAATTTTTATTTCATGATATTTTAATGTCCATTTCATTATCTCCCTTTCAATATCCATTGATTATTACATTACAAATTCTATAATAGTTTCGGCGACTCAATTTCAGATTCATTGGGGCAAATTCTTTCCTACATGAATATTATTTCCATGATTATTGTGATAATAACATTTCCCTATTTTATATGTAATTTTATTTTTTTTCTTTGTGTAAAATTACTTCTCATCATCAACAACCAATTCTTAATTAAATTTTTTCCAAAATAAAAGTTTAATGTTGGTAAGAACAACTCTCATTCGTTCCAATGAATTGATTCTTCTATGTCCATATTTTGATTCCCACTAATGTTATCTTGTATTTTTTGAAAATAATATGGATTATTTTATATGACTATAACAATTCAATTTATCCTTTTTAAATATGAAATTTTAATACTCGTTTTACGATGTGGTTTTTTAAACAAGGTTATATCAAAATATTAAAAAAACAGGTTTTCTATCATTTCAAAATCAAATGTTTTATCTTCCACTCCACACTTTTTGATAACCATTATGTATTATAAAGGATATATTTTTTTAAACTATTCATAATAAGGTTTTCTAAAGTATTATTTTCCCTTCACAAAAATGATTTTTCAAAGTAATTTATGCTTCATCTTTTATTACAACATTTAAAAGTGTTTCTAAAAACTTTTGTATTTTCACTTCAATTTTCCATAAAAGTTTTATCTCTCTTGATGTGATTATTTGATCATCGTATAAAATTTATTATAATTTTATTAATTTTCAAAAATTATATTTTTTTATATCCTATTATCTTTTAATCATATGTTATGTCATGTTTTTTGTAATGTTTATGAAAATCATATTTCTTTCATGGGTTCATTAAGATATGTTCAAGATTTATTTTATGGAGAACACATAAGTGTGGATGAAGATGGATGGGTTCCTATATCCCACTATAATTAATTATTTTAATTTTATGTTCCATGACCTCAAAGGGGTACATGTGAGACTTGTCACAAGCTAAAGGGTATGAGATAGGATTTATCACAAGCCAAAGGGTGTATAGTAGGGTTTATCTCATGACAAAGTGTACACTTGAGAATTTATCCTGAGTTAAAGGGTAATGAGAGAATTTATCCCAATCTAAATAGTAAACATGAGGATTAAAACCAAAAAAATGGTTACAAGTGTGTTTTTATCCCAAAACCAAGGGAATATGAGCGAATTATCCCAAGCCCAAGAAGGTACATTAGTGGTTATCGCAAAGCCTACATAAAAATGTATTGATGGGTAGCGCTAACATATGGTTTCTATCCTTATGTTTATGATACTCTTGTTTATCATAATATTATTTCTATGATTATGATCTTGAAATCATGTTTTATATCTCATGATTCCACACATTTTTTCATGGTAAATGTTAGTTTATTTTAAATTACATGTCCTTCTATTATGACTTATGGATAAATATTATTATTCAATATTTCTCTTATTAATAAATTTATCCCCTAGACATGTTTTCTCATATGATTATTGTATAATACTTGATGAAATGTTGATACTTTTTACTTACTAAGTGTTTGAGCTCACCAATTTCATATGTTTTCCTTTCCCCGGGTTGTGAAGATAAGTATAACTTGTGGAAAGTCTAGAAGGGTGTCTATTATTTTTCAATTTTGGAGAAATGTTCCTAGGTTTTGTAAAATAAGTTTCCTATATAACAGTCCCTCATAGACAATAAGCCTTCCGTTCATGGGATCAGGAGATTATTTTGTGAGATGTAATGTTTATATTATGTAAATGGAATAAAATAAATATCTGTTTAGATTGGGTCATTATATTTACTACCATATTAGGGTTTAGTTATTTTGAGGATTAGTTTAGTTTTTTAGGGATTATGGTTTGATAACATTAGTGAAAACCCTAGGGATAAGTATAAATGATATGTATAAGTATATGATAACATCCTAAAATTTTTATAAAATAAAAATTGTTTGGTTTTCCTAGAAATAGAATCCAGATCTGGATATTACAATTGGATGAAATCTGTAAAACACATATACCTAGGGGTAATAAACATGAAAAGGGTGTGTGGGTTACTAACTCAATTTTAACCTGGTGCATGAAAAAGATACCTAATTACACACATGGTTTGAAACTACTATGGGATATTCATTTAATTAATCACATTCTCATTAAAATACATTTTGAATTTTTTTTTTGTTAAGGAATTAGGTTAAGGAATGTGACATCCTGTGTTTTGGACCTGGTGAATTTTTTTAAGGAATTTAATTTTTTTGGTCGATTGGTGAATTCATTAAATGATATTTAAAATGTAAATAAAAACTTTTGAAAAATTAAAAATATTATATATATATATATGTGGTTTAAATACTAGAATATTCTTAGAAGTTCAATTGAGTTTCAAAAGCCTATGGCTACGAAAACTCAAATTTGGAAGAAGCTCATATAGGTGTATGGTTTATTTGACCCTATGTAGCCCTCCAAGAGAAACTGTGTAGCCATTACAATGATCCTAAATGTGTCACATAATTTTTTATAACCATACTTAGCATTCCACATGGTTTTGTATTATTTTTAGCGGCTCTTACAGAGTGTACCACATGGTTTGGTAAATCGTCTACCATGTCGTGTGCCCTGAACAGTAGCACCAAACATTTGGTTCATAGTTTACAAAACCATTCATATCATTAAAGGGGGATAAATTCCCATTTTACCCCTTCCCCCTTTTTCTTTACTCCCTTATTTCTTCTCCTTACAAGTGCACAGTATCCCCTCCTGCTGTGGGAGATCCTCCTCTCCTCTCCTAGGCATGAAGTTATCTCCCTCGTATGATGTCAGAATCACTTGTTGTCAATATCATTGAATGTGTAATGGTAATATATTCATTACATGTATTCCTTTAATAATTTTTATTTCCATATATTTCTCTATCTTCATGTGAGATAACTCACCCTATTTTTAGTGTGTTTTTATTTTGTCATTTTCTCTCGAATCAGATTAAATCACAGATCAATATTGGATGAGTGAAGTATCCTTGGTATAATTTAGGTTTTATCTGGATTATTCCTTAAATTATTGTGCACTTATGAATTATGTTGTTCTTCTGTACACTGGATTATCTACTTGTTTCAATTTTAAATTAGGAAATTGAATATGTAGAACCAAATGATTTCATTAAAGTAACAATTTTATGTGAAATTTAGATCTTGGAGGTTATTATAATCAAATATAATCATCCCTTGGGTAAGATATTTAAATGAATTACATGGTTATAAAGGCCCTAGGAATATAGAATAATTGGATGGATATTTTGGTTCTTCATAGCTTAGTTTTGTATTTCAATGTGGGTCGGTCTCCCTTATAAATTGAAATGAATTATATTATAGCACAAGTATTTTCTAATAGAATCTATATATTTTAAATAGAATAATCAATTACCAGTCTAAATTTGAAGAAGGATATGGATTGTATGAATTTCCAATTTTTATAGTAAAACCACCTCTAGGGTGTGTTGGCTGCTTTAATAAAAAGGGGAAATCAAATAAAAATATTAGAAATGATAATTTGAATTCTAATGGACCTGACATCTTATTTATTCATACTTGAAATTTTTTATATCCGGATTATCAACATTTTTATCAAATTTTTAAAATTAAAATATTAAATTAATTAAATACACCTTGAGTGATACATAGGTTCCTCTATATGTAACTCATTGGACAAGCTTATATGTTATCTGAGATTATATGTACCATGAGTGATACTTGGGTTTCCATTATACAAAACACCAAGTATGGGATCATAACTTACTAGCATTATATTATGACTTGGGTGACACTTGAGTTTCCTCATTATGGAACTCTTTATTGGGTATCATAAGATAGTTGAATTTTCTCATGCTCTAAGTGATACTTGGGTTTCCATTTTACAGAACACAATGGTTGGAAATATATGTAAATTGGAATTCAGGAGAAATATTTGGATTTCCTAATTACAAAACACCAAGGAAGGGTGCATATAATAAATATAATTACATAACTATTTGGGTGATACTTATGATCCTCATTATAGGAAGACTTGGATGGGATCATTAGAGGATTGAATTATACCATTCATTTTATCATTACATTTGACTTGTAATAACTCTTTATGATAGTTTTTATGATAGGACACCTTGGATTTATACCTTGGGTCCCTGACTAGCTAGTGATCATATGTTTAGATACAATTGGCTACCTAGAATTTCTCCATCTTTTAGAGACACTCATTATATGTGCACAAAATTGGTTTACCCTAGGTCTATACAAGTTTTATAATTTTATCACCATAACTATGTTCTCCAGTTAGTATGTCTTGGCTATTTTACTTTATTAAACAAATGGTCAATGTTCTACTTTTATGTAGATTCCTTGGACCTTCTCCATGGTTCCACACCAGTGCATGTATATATGTGAAAATGATTTTCTAACGTATACATATATATACATTATGGAGGGTGTGAAAATACATTTAAGTTTAGGCTAAATAATTTATGGTTGGACATGTGTCTTTGAGGAAACTGGGCCCAATTTGTTTACTTTTATTTTATTATTTATTTCTATATCTTTTATACCTGCACATGGATATATTTGCTACACATATATTAGATATCTTAAGAAACCATTGGTAGTGTCATACTGAGAATATCTCACACCCTGTTTGAGCCTCCAATGCACTGTGGTACCTGAACATATATCATGGTCATAGGATCGGGTTCATTGGATTATGTTTGTGTTTTTACGATTATACCACGGAGATTGGAGCAAAGTACTTATCATGAGATGACAATTATCATTGAGATATCCTTGAGGAACGTAGTCTTTTTTTCTACCTGTATTGTATTGTATCTCTTGTTATATTTTTAGTACTTTAGTTTTTTATAGCCTCTTCAGGATATGAATACATGGTTTTATATTGGGTGTAGTCCATTTTATCAATTATTTTTACCTTCTATTGTGTGTACATAATTTATAATAATTCCTCTATTTAGTTATGTATTGATTCTTATATCATTGTTTTACTCTGATCATGAGGGTACAGTCTCCCCCTTATGCCATAATTACACCCTTACTACAAGTTGGTAGCCTCTATCATAGGGGGAATCACATTTCAGGCCCAGTGGAAAACCGGAATGGGTCACCATTCTAAGTGGTACCTTTATTTCGACACAACAATAAATATAACATAACCCAATATAAAGAAACCTATATTTAAAAAAGAGGAATTTAGTTTGAACTAAATGATAATGTTGTGGTTTCCAAGAGTAACACTTTTTGAGGTTGATTTTTTAATAATTCCATTATGATGTAAATTTTGATCACTCATGTCAGCCCTTTTAGATTTAGTATTTTATGGAACTAAAATGAATCATCGATGTGAGTGACGATGAAAAGATTACCTCAATGAAAACTCATCTGAATGTGAGATGTAGTGAGAATCCCTATTCTTAGGATAAATCATTTATAATGAAATATTATTAACAATGTAAACATATTTGAAGTCCTAAATTCCCCAAATAACAATAGGAAGGAGTCTCATGAAAGATCAAGTGATAAAGATAATGAATAGAAAACTTTTCAATTGTATATATATATATATAGTTTTGGGAGAAGAACAATGTGAATTGCCTAAAGGGGTCTATAAGATGATTTAATTATGGAATATGGGGTTATCGAGCATCAAACATTCTTAGGAAAATTAATATTTTAATTAACATGATTGAAAGAAATAGATTTCATCCTAAGGTTACATTAATAATAAAATGCATTATGTGTCGGGAATATGGGAATTTTCTAAGCTAATGCCATAATCCAAAGACTAACCAATATAATGATAATCATGAAACTCTAAGACCAAGAGTACAATGGAATGCCTATGGAACTGCTACTCTTGAAGTGGATATTCATATTTGAGGTAAACATACACTATATTAAAGTGATTTAAAAGAATTTTTGGAATTTGATTCTAGGAATTATAGTATATCTATGAATTTTTATAAGATTATTAAATAAAAACCTGATAATTTTATTGTTAAAGAAATCATCTAATGGTGTTATTATTTTATTACAAGTTTAAGTTTATAAGAATTTTCCTTATTATCCTTATATTACAAAAATTTAATGTTATTTACAAAATATATTTTTATTCTCTATTTAGAGGAGCACATTATTTATTGAAATAAGGAAATCACATTTCTTATGAACATGTTTTAGAATAGAAATATAAATATGACTATGATCTCTCTTGGAAAACTAATTCTACTAGAATATTCATGATATATAATCATGAGGGATGTTTATATTGAATAGTTGGGAAGAAACCCCATATTGAGATGTGTATGTAAATGAAATATTGAGTTTATTGTACTTACCCAAATTATTATGGTTTTTATCTTTTTTTCATAAACTAAGTTAAAACTAACTTAAGGGAATAGTTAACTATTTTTCAATTGAAAATTTATAATTGAATTTTTTGGGATGAAATTTTTTAAGAGGGTGGAATGTAACAACCCAAAATTCTAAACCTTATAAAACTGATGTAATGCTCGATAACCTCTAATTCTAGATAAAAAGAAAATAAAAGAACCACAAAATATTAGAGTAACATAATTAATAAATCTATAATAATCACTAATATTCTAAATTATTAAAATTTAATACCTTTTGAAGATAAATAATTACTATAAGTTAATATCGAAAAGTTTATTAGCAATAAAATATGTTTTCTTTATATTATGTATTTTATTTTATAAATAATAAATTTAATATTATAGAATTTAAATTTATAAGATGAAATTAATTTTTTAATTATTAATATTATATATTACTTAGTGTTATTTGTTTTTTTTTCTGAAAATGTAAATTTTTAGTTGAAAAATACATTTTTGTAAAAATTATAATTATAATGACTTTTTCATTGTGTAATAGTAGCGTAAAACATTAAAAACCCTATTAGGAAACAAAATATGTATTTAAGTAATAAAATTACATGATTTAAATTAATATTTGAACTTATAAATCCAATGTCTAACATTTTTAGAACTAGATTAAAAAGTACCTTTATAAAAATTATTTTTAATTTTTTCTAATTAAATCTTTTTATGTTGAAATTAGGTTTTGGATATATTTGAAAGAAACATAACATCTATTTGTTTTATAATGAACCTAATTATTTCATAAAAATATGTATATATGATAATATTATCTTATACATAAATTTTTAAACACAAAAATGCACTTTTCCTATAACTATTTTTACGTATTAGGTGTGTTAATCATAAAATTAATATTACAAAACACTTATAAATTTTATTGTATAAAATTATTTATATATTTGAAATAAAAATTTTCAAATTATGAAAAATGTTAAAAATTAATTTTATTTTCATTAAAATTAATTTCTAAGTCTAAAGAATAATTAACATTGTAAAAGAAGATTTGGGTAAAAGTTAAAAAGTTAAAATAAAAAATACAAAATTTCATCTCTAAAATTGGTGTTGGAGGTAATTTTTTACCAAAACACTCTTTCCCTTACTCTTTTTCCTATTTTTATAGTTATCCTTGAATAGTAACTTTATATTATTGAAAATGTAATGGTTACTTCCTTAACTACTTTTCTCTGCACTTGTAAAAAGGTAACACTTCTGCCACTTCAAAACTTGCCTCTCATTCTAATTTATTTTTGAAAATATATCAATTTTATCCTATTGTAACCATCTCCCACATTAATAATATTTTTCTCACCTTTATTTTTCTTAAAGTCTTCCATTCTAATTATTTTTCCAAGAGACAACTCAAGATTCCAACATGAGTATTACTTTCTCTTAGTATTTTCTTTCACTATAATTCTATATAAATCATATATAACCTTATTAATATAATTAAATTGGTATTATTTTTAAGTTTAAAAATAATTATATTAATTTTACAACAATTATTCAATCATTTTCATTCTCTAGGAAAACCAAATGACTTCGGTTGTGTGTATGTGAAGACTACCACCTCCACACAGTAATGTTCTACATTTTTCTTCCTCATCTCCCATGGATGAGAAAAAAGGGAAGTTTTGATTAATTATAAATTTTTATATATCACATTTATAAATTTTTAATGATACTTTATCATACCTATCTTTTCATCCATATTTTTAGAAATGAGATCATCAATTGTGTGTACCTGATGAAAAATTCCTCCACAAAAAACAAATTACATTTTTCAATACCATCCTTCATGGATGGTGTAAAAATAGATTTACTGAGGGTGTATGATAATAATGAAATATTTAATCTTTTAAATATTTCTTATTATAATTATCTAAATACATTCCCTCATAAAAACATTATAAAAGCTTACTGATGGGTCAGTTTTACCACCCATCTAAATGATGTTTTAATAATTATATTACAAATGATTATGGAATGTCGTATAATGGTAATTTAATGTAATAATGATATATTTAAGATGCTTTAAATATTCTAGAAAGTTGATTTTAATACATAAAATATTAACTGATATATCATCATTTGATCTTTAAACACAATGAAAACTAGTTCATCATGACTTCCATTTTCACAATTTGTATTCATGTCATTTACCTAATGAAAATGGGGATTAAGTAATCATTGAGAAAATATTATTTTTATATCATCAATGATCTAGGAATTATGAACTTGAAACCCCTTAGTGAGAATCAATCTCGTCTTTATAAATGTTTTTACGAAACAAAAAACCCGAAGTTCAGACACCTAATAATAACAATAAAATATAATCTGTTAAAATATTTAAAATCTGTAGTTACAAAATAATTATAAAAATTTTATTATTTTTATTTTAAATTTATGAGATAATTTATTTAGATAGTTTTTTTCATTATATAAGTAGTTAGAGGATGTTTGACTGATAAGGAATATAAGGTAGGTGTTTTTTTGTCTCACATTACATTCTTTCAGAAATATTTTTTATTATGTACATAATTTCATTTATAAGGTGAAAAAACTACCTATTTTATATATTATATCATGAATTATAGTTTAATCATGTTTTTTTAATTTTAATTACATTCCCTCTCTGCCAAGAGGTTTCGATAAATATGTTACCCAAGTTGTATTGGTTTTTTTACCGCCTTTTTTACTCCATGAGACATGTTTGATATTGTAAACCATAACTTCTTTTATATGGTTTATTAAAAAATTAATTACTTTATCATATGAAAAATATCATCCATTTAATTTTATTTTAATATCCTTTTTATGATCTTCCTCCCAAGATAGTTTGATTCTTATATTACCAATTCTATAAGAGTTTCATCGACTCAATTTCTAGTTTATTTGGTCATGGCCTTTCTTACATGAATATAAATTTAACTAATTAATTAATCTTAATCTTACCCAATTTTATATAGTATTTATTTATTTTATTTGTGAAAAACTACTTCTCGTCATTAATAACTAATTTCATAAAAAATCAAAATAAAAGTGTAACATTTCAAGGAATAACTCTCATTATTACCAATGAATATATTTTTCCATGCACACATGTTTTATCCCAAAAATATTATCCTATATTTTAATAAAGATAATGTAGATTATTTTATATGATTCTCATCACTATATTTACCCATTTTTAAAAGGATAATTGAAAAGTATTCTTAATATGTGGGTTTTTAAATAATGGTGTAAAGTCTCTAACCCTAGTTTTTTAAAGCCAATGGTTAATTTATTGTATTGGTAGTATATATAAGTGATCATATCCCAAGGTAATGAATAGGTTATTAGAATTTTTAAACTAGATACATACATGAAATCTTGCATACATTTGAGAACATAAAATACAACAATGTATTTTCTATGATATTTCCATTATTCCCTTTATCATATCCCTTCATATCAATCATAATAAAATTATTGGTATCCTAGGTAAATAAAACATAAAAAGTGGGTTTGATCAGATGCTTAGTAAGGGTATTAATACAATATAATCTAAATAAGTAATTCATATTATGGAAAGAATAGATGATAATCAAATAAATCTATATAGAATAATCACATGAGATTGAAACGTATCCAAAAATATCATAACTATTTAAATAATCACATGGATATCAATAACTAATTTTGTAATTTTGTAATACATAATTTTGGACAATTGAAACTTAATATTGATGCCTTCTTCCATGACATATCAAAATATCATTAAGTTCCCATACCAAGACATCTATATAAATAGTTAAGGAATTAGGATGGCGCTGCACTTGCCTGGTCCCCTCACCTCATCCCTTCTCTAGGGTTTCTCCCTTAGTTTCTTTGTGGTGGTGGATCCTCAAGGTGTCCCCCTTCATCGATTCGATTTGTCTCTTGTTGGTTCTTCATTTGGTTGTTCTTTATTTTGTACTTGGTTTTATGGATTTTTTTCCCTGTTTTTCTTCTTACTGCGGCATCTTCATCGTTTAACATAGGATTTTTTCCTATATTTTTTCCCTTATTTCACCTTCTATGATAATTTGAAGATCGTTCCTTCTTCTCCTTGCCTTTGGATCTCTCTTGTTTCCTTCTCCCTGGTTTGGTCTTTGTCTCTTGCCTCATGCAGCCCAAGTTTCTTGCTTCCTCCTCCTCTACTCTTTTGGCCTTTACCATCATACTATGACCCCATCTTGGTCTAATACAATGGTGACCTAGAATATTTGGGATAATGAAGTTGGAGTGCTGGTATAGATCTTCCGCTTCTTGGGTGTTGGTTTAGAATTGTTTGTTTTTTTAAGATCTGTTCAATTTATAGCCCTATGATTTTTATCAATTGTTCCCCCTCTATAGTGATGTGGTTTTTGATGGTGTAGTTTTTGTGGTTTTTGATATTTCATCCTCATCAACGATGATGGTCTGCAATTGGAATGCTCATATGGTTGGTGTTTATGGTTTCAATGATTTTGTTTATATTGCAGTAATGAATGGACGATGATGGAAAAGTGGGGTGGTTTTTCAGTGGTTCGAAAGTCCTTGATGGTCTCTGACAGTTCCAGTTCCCTTTCTATTCATTGTATCCCCACTCTGTTCTCTTCTTTGGATCTAGATTCCACCATTATCTCTGAGGTGGAGCTATATTGTGGTATTCAAGAGCCTTTGGATGTGAGTCTGAATGGGCAGCATTGGGAGATATATGGTGACGACAAATCGACCATTGATAGCATGGTTGTTCTCTTCTCTCGAGAGATTGTGCTGGTGGTTGGAATTGACGACTAATGTCGGTGATGTGCTAATGGCGGTGATTTGTTCGAGGGTTGGTTTCTCGGGCGGGACAGCGGCACGTGGTCCGTAATCCGTTTGACATTTTTTTTGAATTTAAATTTGAATTTTGAAAATCTTCTGGAACAGTTCTTGAATTCCATTTTGGGATATGATGTTTTATTTCCTTAATGGTTTGAATCTAGTGTCCTTATATTAGGGTCCACACTTACCCCTTAAAACTGTTATTAGAAAATACAAAAATATATATTTTGTCGTAAGACATTAGCTAAATCCCCAATACAGTCATCTCATAATACTTATCAATGCATTAATGTGATATGTAATTTATGTCCACGCCCATCACTTAATAAGTCCAATGTATTCATCAAATTAATAAGCAATACAACTTAATCCACATGACATAAAAATCAATAACTACCAGAATTGAAAATACTGGCATATAGAATATAAATAATTTCCCTAGTAAAATTGATCATAAAATCCCCAAATAAATATTATGGAAGATATCATTATATTATATCCTTTTAAAATAATAATATTCAATAAAGGATATTTCTATAGATAAAAATACTTTATAAATCACCCTAGAAATTTTCTTAATGAGAATAATGTTTTTACTATATAATATCTTTTTTAAAATATAATAATTTCCAAAATATTAAGGAACATATTTTATCTTTGAATAACATTTTAAACTTGTAAATTAATAAACCAAAGAATAATATAAAATGATGGTGAGTAATTTCTCTCTTTCTATATAAGTTAAAAACCAATCCTTTCACACTTTTGTAAAAGGTAAAAAATTACCTCATTCTGAAAAATAACAAGAGTATTCCGTTTCAAAAAATTATAAAAGTAAAAAATAAGTAAAAAATTATTTAATATATCATTTTAGAATACTAAAAGAGTTATTTTATACATTTTATTGAAAATATGTACATTGAAGTGAAATATTCTTTATTGAGTAGGAAAACAAGGACAAATTTTCTTAAAAAATATATTTTAGAATCATGAGTACTTAAAGAGAGTAAAATGAAATTAAAATTTTAAATTTACATAACTAACCATAGGATAAAAAAATAAATTGGTTTTAGGATAAAAAATATCAAATATTTATCCCAAAAGAGTCTTAAACAAAAACAATCTTGAAAAATAATGGGATTGAGAAATAAACCATTATCTCATGTACAAGTTCTCTTATATGTGTACAAAAATACCTTATAATAAATATAAATTTATTATATTTATATTAAAAACCATACTCATATATATCATTCCACATATTATGTACTTATAATATTTTATCACCAGTTTATTATAAATTTTTGTTAAAATCACTATTTTGGGTAATAGCTACTTCAATGTTCAAGTATGTTTTTGTTCATTAGTTTAGATAATTATAATTTCATCTTGGTAAAATAATATAAAAAATTTCATAATGATATAAATATCATATATATTCATTATATATGTATTTATATTCATCCAAAAAATATAGATATAGAAAAATAAATTACACCATTCATGAAGATGGTAGGGAGTATGTATGCATGAACATTGTTTTAACTTTTATATGGATAGAATGAATGATAGTTAAATAATAATTAACCTATATATAATAATTATTATATAACATATATCATATATATTTATTAAATATATTGTTAATACTATCCATGTCAAATGGAAATGAATAAAAAATCATATCACTTCTTAGAGGTGGTAATCCACACGTACGCACAAGAAACGTTATCATTTTTCATTTGATTGAAAATAGGGAAGGTAATGGGGGTTTTATAATCATAATAAAATTTTAGTATATTAATAATACTTAATTTATTTCTTTATTACAAATATAATAGATTTAGATGAGGTAAAATAACATGTAAAAAAAGAAAGTGATTTGTTAAGACGATTACGTATTCTTTGAAAGAAATCATTTAGCTATCTTATTAAGGAACCTAAGGTTGGTATCTGGAAAATAATATAAAATCTATATTTAGGATAATTATTTTTTTGGATAAAATTTTATGGATTGATCCAGATATATTTCTCAAATTGGGGTAAAGAAAAGAGGGATGGGGTGTCCTTTTGTATGAGAGGGGAAGGTCACACTTAGAATTACGAAAAATATTAAAATATAACTAAGTCATTCTCATTAAAAATGCTTCAAAATTTATATATATATTAAGATAATGTTGTATTTGTTTTAAATATAATCACCCAATATATGTTTTATATGGTTATGTTTCATTTTAAAACATATCATTTGGATTAACCCCTTAGTTCACCTATTTTAAACTTAATTGTTGTAATGAATTTTTAAATATTAAATGATTATAATTCATAATATACGGTAAAAATAGTCTCATAAATGGTAATTTAATGAATTTCTTTACCATATCTTATCCCCATTTTTCTCTTTCAATATTTTTTATAATTTAATAAAATTTTATTTTCATAAAATATCATTAATGTCATTTTTTGACACTATTCTTTTAATTTTACTATAAAGACACCAAGACATGGATAGAAATTAAAATATAATATGTTAAAACGTCCCTAATATGTTATATTAACTTATAAATTTAATGAAACAATACAAATCATTCAAATTATATTACTTTCAATATTTTTAAAATCATGTATTTTATTTTTCTATTAAGTGAATAAAAATCATTTCAGTGTTGTGTAAGAATTTAAGGTAATTATATATTCACAAAAAAATATAAATAAATTATAATAATTAAAATAATATTATTATTATAAAAATAAAAAATTATACTCATTCACAAGATTATTTTTATCTATGTGAACACATAATAGATATTTAGAAGTAACAGGGTGACATTTTTTATTTTTATTTTCCTTAAACATTATATAGTACATTTAAATGTAAAATTGTCCCAAAAATATTAAATTTTTAACCTAAGTTAATACGTACCGAATTGAAAATATCTAATAATAATTAAGTTTAAAAATGGTGATCTTGACACTTAGTTTTAGCTTTGGTTAACCATATTTTCCCTTTATCGAGGTGATAAATATTACCGTGGTTACTATATATAATGACCAAAAATAAAAAAAGATTATTTATCAAAATTTTAATATCTTGAATGAAAGTGTGATATCCATTTCTCAAGATTAATTATATATATATTATTAATAAATTAATTTTAAAATTAGTGTCTAAAATGGGATTAAAACTACTTTTTTAAAAAATACAATTCTTAAGCACAGATTTTCATTTACACTTATCTCAAGCCTAGTAAATGATATAGATAAATGTTAAATAATTTTATTGAATATTTAATATATAAATTTCATAAAAATCATTCACCAGTAGTGATTAATTTAATTTAATAAGATAAAAACACATTGTGTTCATAAAAATCACATTGTGTTCTTAAAAAATAATTTTTTTTGAAACACATCTATTTTACCTTCAAATGATTTTAATTTTCTTTTATAATCCATTTATATGTAATTTATTCATTTTAAACATGTATAAACCATAAATTTTTCATAATTTATTTATTTCTATCCATAAACACCAATTTTAACAGCTAGGTTCTAATAGTCACAGTTAAATAATATTTTAGTTGTAAATCGTGGTTCATTTAAAATCAGTATTTCTTTTAACACAAGCTATTGGAGAAATTGAATTTATTTAAAAATATATTTATCAAAAAAATTCAGTGTATTAAATTTCCCCCCCCCCTTAAAATTAATTTCTACCTTGAAATTTTTTTTCTTCGACACAAATAAATCAGGATATTTTATTTCAACACATCCTCAAGTCCCAAAGTAGCTCATTTGAACTTAAAATTTCTCCGGATAAATTTCACTGGGTGAGTAGTCTTATTCTATAGTCATTTATCTAAATAATTATAGAATTATTCCAATTATTTTTCACTAAAAATATCATTCTCCATTGGTATAGCTTCTGAGTTCAGAACATTTAAAAGATCAGGTATGTACTTCCTCAAGAGAGATATATAGAACACATCATTAACTTGGGAGAGGTTTGGTGGAAGCCCCAAGTAATAAGATACCATACCTACCCAATCAAGAATCACAAAGGGACTAATATATCTAGGGCTCCGGTTTCACTTCTTTTTAAATCTCAAAACCTTTTCCATGGTGAAATTTTTAGAAACACCTTCTCACCAACTTCGAACTTCATATTTCACTGTTTATTATCAGCATAATTTTTTTATCAACATTGAGATGTATTGATATATTTTTGAGTGGATATAACTCCCTCTTACATTTCCTTGACTAGCTCGGGCCCCAATAGTTTTATTTCTCTAATTTTGACCCATCACATTGGATATCAGTACTTCTTTCGACATAGGGATTTGGAAAGATCCCTCGGAATGTTTGGGTGAAAACTATTATTGTAATAAAACTTAACTATAGGAAGGTGTTGATCCCAAACACCTTTAAAATCCATATAAAATTATCTCAAAAAATCCTATATGTTTTTAATAGTTCTCTTCGTATAACCATCTTTCATAGGATTATAGGTAGTACTAAAACTCGGCTATGTATCTAGAGCTCACTAAATAATTTTCCAAAACATTAAGGTAAACCTAAGATTTTGATTAGATATAATATAATTTGGTGCTCTATTATATATTATTACTTACTTAGTGTATATTCAAGAAATAAATATATATATATATATCATATTTTATGGAAATGAAGTGTGTTAACCTCATATTCTGATCAACTACAACCCAAATGTCATTATGAACATTAGTTGTTTTGGAGAGTCTGATGAAAAAATTCATCATGATGTTTTCCCATTTCCATTTTTTATGGTTCATGGTTATAAGATATACATATAATTCTTCCTCTAAAACTTAAATTTATTATTTACAAATAATTGAGAAACATACTCATCAATATCTCTTTTTATGTTATCCCACCATAATTAATCATTAAAAACTTTATATATATTATTACCTCCTTGTTAAATATATATTTATAGACTATTATCCTCATATAATAGCTCCATCTTAAAATATGGTATTCATAAAACACATACTTGGTTCCTAGACCTTATCACTCCCTCACAATGAAGGTTAAACTGAGAAACATTTTTTACCTTCTTGTGTTGTTCTACATCTCCCTCAACACCTTTGTAATCCTCACATGGATAAATGGTTGAACACTCATTTTAGAAGGAAAATATTTATCCACATCCATTAAGATTTCCATATCCATCCTTTTCAAGTCAAAAACTGTATATTTTTTTGCCTCATCATAAATAATCTTTCATGATCATTTTGACTCAGATAATCTACCACCATTTTGTTTTTCACAAGGTGTTAATATATTAAGTAGTTATAATATTTAATCAACTGAAAGTATCTTCTATGGAACATATCTATGTATTTTTTAGTTAATATATACTTTAAAATTTTAGGATTAGTACATATATCACATGCTCCCAATTAATGTAAGCCATCCATATCTTTAATACAAAATATTACTGTTGCTAAATCCAAATCCTGGGTTGGGTATTTTTTCTCCTGATCCTTCAATTTTCATGAGGTGTTAACTATAAAAATATAATTATACATGATAAATAATCCCATTCCATTCATATATTCATAAAAATATATTAAAAACCCTTCTCTGTTGTAGGTTAGTGTAAGCATAGATATTATTACTAACCTTCACTTCAGTTCTTTGAAATCCTCTTCACATTCATCAATCCATGGTAACTTAAACCCCTTCTGAGTTAACATGAATAGTGGATTAGATAGTTGTGATAAATATCTCACAAAGCATCAGTGGTATATATAAAAACAAAGAAAACTACGTATTTCAGTTTCCATGGTTCATCTAGACCTTTTCTCAATAACTTTAATCATTGAAGGATCCACTGATATAACCTCGCATGAGATTATATGACCCAATAATGAATCTTTCTAAAGCCAAAATTCACACTTGGTAAATTTAGCATACAATTTATCCTCCCTGTATAACTTTAGTACAATTATCAAATATTATTTATTATCTTCCTTTAAATTTAAATATATAATAATATAATCTATTAAGTCTACCAAAAATTGATCATGGTAATCTCTATAGGGTCTATTTATTAAATCCATGAAGATAATATGAGAATTTGTAAGACCAAATGGAATGAATATGAGTTCATAATGACCATACCTTGTGCAAAATGTTATATTGGGTATATCCTCCTTCTTGATCCATAGTTGATGATATAAAAATCAAATATCAATCTTCGAAAAATAACGATCTCTTCATAATTGATCGAACTAATCATTGATGTTGGGTATAGGGTACTAGTTCCTAATAGTGATCTTGTTAAGTTCCCTAGAATCAATATAAACACACATTAAACCATATTTTTCTTAATAAAAATTACAGTTGCACCTCATGGAGAAGCACTATGATGAATGAATTCCCTATCTAGATTCTCTTAGAATTAGTTCTTAAATTCATGTAACTAAATTAGGTCTATTTTAAATAGAGTATTCAAAAATTAGTAGCACTAGGTATGAGATCTATTGAAAAAATCACATCAAACTTTAGGGGAAGGATATGATTGTCCTTAATAAATACATCAATAGATTCCAAAAAATAGAAAACTTTTCAATTTTGAGTTTTTCCCCAACATTTTAAGATAAATATCCCCCATGAATTGGTAGAAAATCCCTTATAATCGATGTCATTTTCATTGGCTATTCAAGATCATCCTAAAATGGATAGATGCTATAAGGTTTATTCAGAATATCTCATATAAATTATCATCCTCGATAACTGATATGGGATCTATACTAAGAGATCACATCCACACCCAAAACTACATCAAATTCAATAAGAGAAAGAATAAAAAGAATCAACGGAATAAAATTTCTACAAAATTCTATCGAATATGATTTATCGACCTGAGATTTGGTCATCGAACAATTAAAACTTTTCACCACTAACTCAATATCTAATCATTGAGGTGGTTACGTGATACACTTAGTAAATTATTTGTACTTAAAATTGTGGGTATAACTATATTAAAATAAGACATTTTCAATCCTCTATTGGATTATAATATTACCATTCACCACATCTCTAGGAACTTCCATGTCAACTATAGTAATTGCACAAACTTGCACATCTACCTTTGGCTTATTTTGTGATAAGTTCTCTTAAAATTTAGGGAATTTTTTGAAATAATTCCCCATATCCTTATAGTTAAAGAACCATAAATTGATGTCTTCTCCCTTATACTTTCATTCATGAGACTAATGGACTTTTTTACAAACATTAGGAAAAGAAATTTTTCTTTCAATAATGTGTCAAGGTGTTTCCTTCAACAAGTTTAATATAGTATAAAATTACCATTTGTCATATTCCCCTTACCCATTTTTTAAACCGTTGTCCTCCTCTCCTATTTATTTCCTTCAAATCCATAATACTTCCAGAATTATTTATTTATCTTGATAGCACATGATACTATGTACTCATATGATGAGAATGTTAGGGAGGTTGGTGTCTAATGAAGGATTGTATTAATCCCATCAAATAAATGGTAAATCATACTCTTTAGAATATGTATGTAGTCCACAAAATAAATTGTTAACCTTTTAGTGTTAACTTTATACTTAGAAACATTTTCTTATTCCTTTTTTCTAAGATTCAATAATTTTATCTCCATATCCACTCATTTTTTATGAGGAAATTATTTTTCAAAAACTTTTCCTTAAAATCTTTCCATTCAATGCTTGTTATTTACTCTTTATCTAAAGAATTTTGATTTTATGAACACTATTAAACAACATACTTTTATAGATGGTAAACTATCATGGAAACCTTCTACCTTTTATTGCATCCCAACTTGAGATATATATCTCTAATGAACTTATCCATTTCTTAGTTTTAAATGGATTTTTATTCCTGTTAAATGATGGATGTTTAGGATGCATTAAGTTGTCAAACATTATTAAACCTCATTATGGATTAGTAATATGTTCCATATGGGTAAGTTTATTGGTTATAAGCTAAGTCAGTTTTCCTAATAAAGTTATAATTTGTTCATCTCTAGCTGCAACTTGAGCTCCATCTTCATTATCTTTCCTGGGAGGGAAATTACACTATAGATTATGTACATTGTTACGGTTTTCATTAATTTTACTAGGTTCTATTTATAAACAATATAATACGCTATATTATATCATATGATTGTGAATCATAACTTATAATTTTGAAACTAGTAAAATAATTAACATAAATTGAAAATGTTATGCATATCTAATCTTAGAATCATAATCTAGGTTTCTTTCATAATATTCTAAAATATTAAAATTATTTTCAAATAATCTATAATTGTTTGTAAATAATATGTGAATTAACCCAAGAATATCCCTTAGTAGTGTTAATCTAGGTACACGGTAAGGGCACACTTATTGTATACTAGAATGATGTACAATATATATTTGACCAACTCTTTTCATGGTTATTACCCCTAGATGCATGTATTCCTAAAACACATCGACTTATAGTATCTAGAAAGGGATTTATTTCTTGGAAAAACAAATAATATGTACTTTAACAAAACTAAAGCATGTTATCATATCTTATATATATCCTCAATGTCATTTATCGATTTATATTCCCAAATATATTTTTTCCTAAATCTAATTCCCATGGTTTCTACTAAACTTTCTATAATACAAAATATAATCAACCTAACCCTAGAAGCCTAGATCTGAGGGTTAAAACATGAAATTAGTACTAAATACAATTTATCACATCCCAAAGTATTGAATAATTTAGTATTCTTCATAAACTGGATACATACTTGAAATCTCATATACATTTGAAAACATAAACTATAACAAATTATTTTCTCTGAGAACACCATTATTATCTTTATCATACCCCTATATATAAATAATAATAATAATAATAAACTTCCTAGAATCCTACAGAATGTAAACATAATAAAGGGGGATATCGGATGCTCAGTAAGGGTATGCGTACAATGGAAGCCGAATAATACATAAAGAATATATTAGGAATAAATGGCAATCAAATAATGCTATAAAAATAATCACATGATATTGAAACTTATCTACATATATCATAACTATATAACTAATAACATGCATATCAATTACTAATTTCATAATGATATAATACATAGTAACAGCCATTTTATGCTTACCGTGGAGGCCATGTTCCAAGACATCTAAATATAAAGTCAAGGCCCTTTGCCAAAAGATATATATAAATTGGAAAGAGCTTGGATAAATACCCAATCTAGTTTTTATCATGGTACATACCAAGGAATTAAGGGGATATTCAATTCTGGTAAAAAATCATCACTAAATAAGTCCAATTCATTATTTATATGAATAAGAAATACAACTTAATCAACATGGATTAGAAATAAATAACTATTCATATTGGAAGAACTTTCTTATATAATATCAATACTTCTCCTTGTAAAACCGATCATAATCAATTCAAATAAATATGGAGGATGGTATATTTGTATTATATCATCATTAAAGAATAATATTCAATAAATTATGTTGACATAAATTAAAATACATTTAAAATACCACTGAAAAAATTCTTGAGGGAAATAAAATTTTCACTTTGAAATAACTTATTTAAAATCTAAAAATTTACCAAATATTGAGTAAAATAAATTATTTTAAAATAATATTGTGAAATTGTACAGGAAGATTCAAAAAAAATCTCATTCATGATGGAAGGAAATTTCTTTGATGCTATATAAGTTAGAAAAACATTTCTTTTAATCTTTTATAAAATGTCAAAAAGTACCTCATTCGGAAAATGAAAAGAGGATTCCTTTTAAACCATTTTTGAAAAAGTAAAACATGGGTAAAATTAATTTTATAAATAATTTTAGAATATTAAAAACATCATTTGATACATTTTAGGGAAAATAAATAAATGAAAGAGAAATATTTTTGATTGGGTAAAAAAAAGGTTGGATTTCCTTAAAAATGTTATTCTGGTATCTTGAGTACTTAAAGAGGGTGAAATAAAAGGAAGGCAGATAATTTTCATAAATGATCATATAATAATAAAATTTATTTTCTTTAATATATAAATATTAAATAATTCCCCCATTTTATAATTAGACATAAATAATATCAAATAATGATGAGATTGTGAAATAAACTCTTACCTCACGTCCGAACTCCTTCATATGTGTTAGAACCACCTATATAAAAATATAAATTTGTTATATACATATTATATAAACATACTAATACATATCATGCAAATATTATATACTTATTATCTTTTGTTACATGATTATTAAAAATTCTTTGTTAAATTCTTCATTCTGGGTAATAACTACTTCATTTTTCATGTATGTTTTGGTATGATAGTATTTTTTCATGTACTTTTATCATGGTTCTATAAAATCTAGAATGTTTATAATGATATAAATATATAATATATTCATTATATATGTATTTATAGGAATCCAAAAAAGGTATATATAGAAAAATGAATTACATCATTCATGGATACGGTAGGTCGTACGTAAAAATGAACGTTGTTTTCACTTTTCAACGGATAGAAAAAAAGAAAGTGAAATAATAATTTAGCTTTATTGAATAATTATTATATATTTAATATTATATATATTTATAAAATACACCCTTATTATCATCCATTTAAAATGGAAACGAAAAACGAATCATTTCACATCGTAGTGAGGGTAGTCCACATATATGCTCGAGTGATTTTGTCATTTTTCATTTGACGGAAAAGAGGGTGGATAATGGTGTTTTCATAATCAAAATAACATTTTATTATATTGATTATAATGAAGTTATTTTTTATGACAAACACCAGAGGCAAAAGAATAAGTAAAAAATAAACTGATCAATTAAGGGGATTACATCTTCTTTGAAAAAGTCCTTTAGATCTCCTCTTAAGGACCCTATATTAGGTATTTTTTAAATAATAGTGGGTTGTATAGAAGATAATTTTTTAGGGGTCAGTTGAACTAGGTTTCTTGAAGTGGTGAACAGAAAACAAGGAAGGGTGGCCTTTTATAATGGAGGGAAGTGACACACATAGAATTACCAAAAAGAATAAAATTTCAATATGTAATTCTAAAAAACTGCTTCTAAATGGAAAGACAATCAAATATAATGTTTGATATGGTTGAAATCGCCTCAAATTATTAAATTTGGATAGATTTAAGTGATATTTTAAACCTTATATTTTTTCCTAACCCATTAGTTAACCTATTTTAATCTTAACCATTGTAAAGAATTTTTAATAATAAAGGGTTGTAATTTAACTTATAAGGTAAAAATTAGAAAATAAATGGATGGGGTAAGAAATTTTAAACTATGTATTATCCCCTCGTCCTTTTTAATTTTTTTATGATTTTTAAATAATTTTTTATAATATTATTTTCACAAAATATCATTAATATCATTTTAGAAAATATTCTTTTAATTTTACTCTAAAGCCTACAAGAAATGAATAAAATTCAAATATAGTATTCTAACACATTACTAATATTTTATATTCATTGAACACTATAAATCACTCAAACTATATTACTCTTAATATTTTAAAAATAATTTATTTTATTTTTCAGTTAATTGAATAAATATTGTGTCAGTGGTGCATAGGCATTAAGTTGATTATATAAAATCTAAAAAACAGAAACAAATTACCATCATGAAAACAATTACATTATGGTAAAAAAATTAATTCATTAAAAATATAATATTCTTCCAATGCGAGCACATAAGAGATATTTAAAAGTCAGGGAGTGAGGTTTTCTATTTTTTTGTATCAAATATTATATAAGTCATATTCATGGACTATTGTCCTGTAAGAAAATAAATTTGAAACATATGGAGGTAAGGGTTGAATTACCATTATATAATAATATTTAATATGAAATATGGTAACCTTGACACTTATTTTTATCCTAGGTTAACCAGATTTACCCTTAATTGGGAGGATATATTTTACCACATCTACTATTCATAATCACCAAATATAAAATAGGAATATTTACCAAATTTCAAAATTTTAATTCCCAATATACTATCCATTTTTCAATATTCAATCTCTCAAATTTTTAAAAATTAATTTTATAATAATTTCAAAAAACCAGATGAATCCCACTTTTTTAAAAAATATTGTTTAGGAATAAAACTAAATTTATTCTTATCCCAAGCCTAGTAAAAACTCTTGGTTAATGTCAAAACATTTTATTGAATATATAATATATAAATTTCATTAAATTTATTAACCAATATTAATAAATTTAATTTATTAAGATAAAAATTCATTAAGCACATAAGAAATGTTTATCCGAAAAATATATCTTTTACCATAAAATGTTTTTTATTTTAATTTCTAATAAATAAAAAACTAATTAATTAATTTTATAAATATATAAACCATAATTTTTTAGTAATTTAGTTATTCATATTCATACCTACCAATTTAAATTGCTAGGTGGTACCAGTCACATTTAAATAACATTTTAATAGAAGATCATGGTTCTTTTAAACTCACTGTTGCAGGTAACCAAAAAATAGAATAAATGAAATTTAATTAAAATGAAATATATAATAAAATATTTGGTTGTTATAAAGGGTTTTAAAAATATATAAAAAATGATTTTCCATCCATTCTAAATCATCTATTTTTTCATGAACTCCATGTTTTATATAACCTTTATATCTTGTAAAGGATATTTTATTTATATATCTTTATAATAAGTTTTAAAAATTATTCTCTTTCCCCTCTAATTTCTTTTAATTTAATTTTCAAATCATATTTCATAATAATATTTAAAATTATTTGTGAAAACATTTTTATTTTTAATTTTATTTTCCCTCCAAGGTTTATCCATCACGAAGTGATGAATTGATCATCCTCTATATTTTATTATGATATGATTCCTTTTGGATAATTATATTTTTCATATCCTATGATATTTTAAGTATATATTATGTCATGTTTTGGGAATTTTTAATAAACACGTTTTTTTCCAAGGGTTCATTAAGATATTTTATGATTAATTTTAAGTGGAAAACATAAGTATGGGTGATGACCGATGGGGTTTTATATCAACATCCAATAAATTAGTTTAATTTTATGTTACATACGCTCAAAAGGTTACATTATAGGATTTATCTCAAGTCAAAGGGTATATGATAGGAATTATCATAATATAAAGGGAAAACGCGAGGATTTATCCCAAGCCAAAGGGTATAGATTATGATTTTTCCCCAGACAAACGGTACACGAGATGATTTATCCTAAGCCAAAGGGTACGAGGGAGGATATATCCCAAGCCAAAGGGGTACAAGGGGGGATTTATCCCAATCCCAATGGTACATAAGTGATTTATCCTATGACTGAGAAGGTACACGGGTGGTTATCCCATGCCTACTTTATGATGAAAGCCTGAGTGGGTAGACTTGACATAGGGTTTTGGTGTTTATGTTTATGCAACACTCTTGTGTCATAATATTAGACCAATGATTATGCTCCATGAATCATGTTTAACATATCATCATTCTATACACTAATTCTATGGTATATGTTTGTTCATTTGATATTACAAGTCCTTCTATCATTAATTATAGATACCTCATATTGTTCTATTTTTCTTTTAATAATAAATTTTTCCCATGTCCGTGTTTTATAATATAATCCTTAATGATATGTTGATATGTTTTCTCTTACAGAGCATTTTATATGACCCCATTCTTATTTTTTACTATCCTTTGTTTATAAAGATTATTATAACTTATGGAAAGTCTAAAAGGGAGACTAGTATGTTTCAATTACAGAAAATATTCACAAGTTTTGTAAAATAAGTTTCCTATGTAATGGGTCCGCAAAAACACTAAACTGACTATTCTTTGGATTATAAGATTATTTAGTGAGATTTAATTTTTATCTTAAAGAAATGATGTAAAATAAAAATATTTTTAGATTAGGTTTCCATATGGGCCACTCTAGAGGTGTTCTTTAGGATATTCAAGGTATGTCGTCAACTATAATGGCATATGTAGTCCTTTACTCCTTCTAATTATAATTTTCTTATTCTATGGCTTTAGGTTTATTTTTGATTCTACTAGTTCATGGTGGAATTGGCTAAATGTTATGGGTCTTTTAGTCTTCCTGCATAGAGAAAGTAATGAGATAATGTCATCCTTCAATCATTAATTATTTCATCAATGGAAAACTGCATTACTAAATTTATCAATGTTTTTCAATTAAATTACATTAAATTTATTTTGGGAATGGTGAAGTGTGTTAAGGATTTTATTGATAATGGTTAAAGGATATTGTTGTTAGCCTCTTATGGGTGGTTTCTCTATGCTTTATTGAGAATTGAGTGTCTGATGAGCTAATTGGTATTTATGGATTTTTGAAATAAATGGTTAAATCTTTCATAAATTTTTAATTAATTATGAATTGATTATTATTAATTTAATTGGTATTTTGGGCATGATATAGGGGTATGGGTGTCTATGTGATATTGGTTTTTACTTAGATAAGGCTTGGATGTGGGGATAAAACTATTTACCTATATAAATAAATGGTATGATCTTTGGTAAGAGGTAGGTGGTATCGTATTCTAACCCTATTCTTGTTTTTTTTTGTTATGTGGAATCCAATTTTTGAGCATTCCACATTAGGTAGTTCCCTTATGTTTGTTTGGAACTTTTAAATTAAATTAAATTAAATGTTTAATTTTGAAATAATAAATTAATTGAATTCCATAAGATAAATGTCTAAGAAAATTATCCATGGTGTTATTAGTGAACCAAGTTGATGCCTTAGTCACCATTGGTTGAAGGCTTGACTTAAGAATTTTACGAATATGGACAAACCCCTTCTTGGTGGTGTGTCCTAATGAGAAGAATCATTATAACCAAGTGAGTGTCCACTTATTAGGATCCTTAGACACCCTAGTAGGGGTGTATAGTGATACATACATATATATCCCTTTTGGGTCATAGGTGTAATATCCCCTCCAAAACAACTAGGTCTAAGCCGAAGTGACACATAACCTCATGCACACCTCTTTGTATGAAAGAGGCTAAAAACTATCTGGGAGGGAATAAGTGCCTAATTGGGGAAGCTATATCCTTAGTATCATGTCATTGGATCAGTAATAAACAATAATAAATATAATAAATTGTCAAATTAAACATGAAATAACTAACAAATGGCATACATGTCATATAAATAAAAGTGAATCCCAAGGTCGAAATCCTATCCAGTGTAATAATAAATGTGTAAATAAAAAAATAAACAAACAATCGGGGTCCTCCAAAGTCTGTCCCACTCTACCACCTACTCTATGCTTCTATACTCAATTTTCTACCAAAAGGTCCTTTCCCTTTTCCACTTCTCTCATGAAATCAATAAACACTCTAAAATTCCTAAGTAATGTATGAGTACAAGACTCAATAGGACAACACCAATACATCCTTAACCTAGTGTGATCAATTATAAAAATTGTATTACATAATAACAATAAATGTTTATTGAGTATAAATATACCGTCAAATTTAACTGATTGTGCGCCAACCCAGATTTACTAACCCTTAGTTTTACCTACTTTAGCTCCATATAGGATGGATAATGTAATATGATGGTATTGGTAAAACTATTTACAGTACAGAAACCTCATGGAGTTGTCTGAATATGCTACCCAACATCCTCTAAACAACATGTAGGCCATGCTTCCTAGCAACCTCTAGTTGTGAACAAGGATACCTCAAGGGCATGATACTCAATAAATGTTAGTATATATCAAGTGCATACTCAACAAATTATTTATGGATACCTCATACTCCACCTTGTGCTCAGGTCCCTCTTTGTCATCATCGCAAGTCAAGCGCCCCCCCCCCCCCCTCTAATGGGTAAACTTTTCATGAAGATTCACTATTCTCATGTAACAATAACAACCACCAAGGAATGGTAACACTTGTACAGAGTGAAGCATACAAGGTAAGAATATAATATCATTATTAATATACTACAACACACATAATATTATGTTATCACAATCAAACATGGAAATAAGATACTCTAGGATCATTCATGTAATCAAATATTACAATGGGTTTCATAGGATATACACACACACACAAATGCGATCATCATCATTCATGATATCAAATATGGAAAAAAAATATAATATGGAACCATGTGTAAATGAGAGACCAATAGGTAAGAAACTTCCTACAAAAGGTTCCAACGATGATATTAGGGTTAGTCTAGGGTGTCATTACCTGAACCATGTTATCACACCTACTGAAATATGATCACACTCCATGGTATCAAAGAAAAAATTTCAATACAATATGTTACAGGTTCTAGAGTAACTAAAGGAGATTAAATTTCAAGGGATAAATCCATACTTACCTAAAAATAATCACTCTAAAATAGAAATAAGTTTTGGAAATATTTGAGGCTCCATGGTATAAGGAAGGGTGTTGTGGTGAAAAGGTGCACCTAGGAGAAGGCCATTATAATGTAGGAAGACTACCGCAATTCTGGGGTGATATTGGAAGGGAATCACTATGGTGTAAGACTAAATTTTTGGTGTGGAACCACTGTGAAGAGAACCACCATAGTGCATGATAGGTGTTGCAGCATGCAGAGGGTGTCATAACATGACATCCATGATGTAAAGGGAAATCCTTCGGTGTATAAATGGGTATATTCAAACTCCTCTATAACATAGAAATATGTGATGTGGATTCATGTTTGTGTCCCATTAGATCTCTTTATTTATCGAGAACCATTATTCAATCAAGAGGTATAAGAAAAGGATTATGATATCTAAATTGAGGGAATACTTCATTGAAAAGCCTCATCAAAAAACTGAAATGAATTCCCCTCTTAAATTCCAAAAATAATTCCCTATATCAAAACATCACATCCTATTAAAAAATATTAACTCTTGAAAACTAAAATCCTATATGTGTTATCTTTGATGGATACCAAGATAGCTCTGTCATGTGTTCCAAGGCACTACGACATAGCCTTCACAATCAATCTCCATGGATGAGGATACGGTGAAACCCCACATCACCATGGCACAATCTCTTTCCATTTTGGCATAGCCTCAACCCCAAAACACACTAACATGGAAAATCATGCTACAACATAGCCTAGACCTATGTAGTGTGGTCATACAGTCAATGGCACATCCACCGTAGTTTTGTTATCAAGCCTTACAAAACACCCCTTAAAACTCTAAAAACTTCATAAATCCCTTAAACCTTAACCAATGCATGGTCACACACAATAGATGTTGCGGATAATGTAAAAAAGTATTCCATGTAAGAAAAAAAAGATTCTAGGTGTTGCAATTCTCACCATCCAAAGAATTATCTTCCTCAAGAAGTGTTTGTGGGGGATGTGACAGACTGTTGGACCACTAATCTTGAATGTCAGCCTCTCACTCCCAAGTATCCCCATAAATCTTCCCATATTACACCAAATCCATAAAAGTTGTACCATCTTACCTTGGATGAATTTATCACTTTAGTCTATAATTCACATTGGATGTTCCTCATAGATGCATCTGGCTCTATCTCAATGTACTCACAATGAATGACATGTGTAAGGTTGGTTATGTACCTCTGAATTTGTGACACAAGGAATACCTTGTATATACCAAGATAATGGGAATGGAGGTCTAGATGGTTTGTCACTATCACAAACTATTGTTCCAACCCACATAGTGATCTCAAAGGGTCTAAAAAAACGTGATGTTATCTTTCTCTACCTCCTTAAACATATGTTCCCTAACCGAGGAGTCACTCTTAGGAAAACCTGACCACACATATCAAACTTAAAATATCTCCTCCTATGGTCTGAGTAATATCTCCATCTACACTAATACCATTTGTAACAACCTAACCTCTATGAGTCATGAACCTAGTCATATTCCCCCCACTGATCTCATGTAATTCCTTGGATGCATTCCTAGCACACTATAGGCAATTACCCATATGGGTAAATTATCAGACTAAAGATTTTCCCCACATTCCAACACATGTTCTTTTTGTGTGTTTTTTTCTCACTCACACACACCCTATAAAACTTCCCTTGATTTTACCCATCTTATCACTACTCAAATCCAAGAATTCCTAACTTTGGATTTCTAATAAGGTGGAATCTTGAAAATAAAGGTTCACCTTGTTGACATGGGTGGTATCATTTAGTCACTTAAGTTTCACTTTTTTATATTTGTTACACTCCCCAAAAATTTAAATAATAGAACCCTCATTGCAGGCCTCGGTCATGTAACGCATGATGTTCCTAGACAGTTTATGATGGGTATTAGATCTGGTTCCATTTTGCAACATCCCAACCCAAACCACTAGTTCTGAGCCAAAGTTCTACAAAAACATAATTTTCATCTCACCTTAGACAATATTATTTTGGATGGTAGTGAGGGTATGTCTCTATAAGTGTGAGGATTATACTTCTGGTATCATATCATAAGATCATTATTAAATAATAAAAATATAAAAAATAGTAAAAGTAAACATGTGGAAACTAATAAATTTCTTATATGTCATGTAAATAAAAGCATCTCCTAATGTAGAAATCCTATCCAGTGTAATAAGTAGTAGGTAAATAAATGAATAAAATAAAAAGTGAGGGTCATCAAGAGTCTATCCAGATCTGCCACCTGCTTCATGCTCCTCTTCTTAGTTATCCACCACAAGGCCCTTACCATTCAAGGGTTCCCTCATAAAATCTACAAGTTCATCAAAATTCTCGAGTATGTTTTGAGTACAAGACTCAGTAGGATGCCACAAATGTGTCATTAACCTATTATTCTCATGTATAATAAGTGTATTACAATATAATAATAAATATGTAGTGATAATAAACATACAATAAAAATATAGAGGTTGTTCACTAACCAAGCCACAACTAACCCTCGAATATTCCTTCTTTGGTCCTATAAAAAAGGCTAATGGAACATGTCTGTAGTAATGAAACTAGACATAGTACGACATCCTCATGGAGTTTTATTAAAATGATACTTAGCATCCTATATACATAAAGTGGGTCATGTTTCATGGAATTCTCTAGTTTTGAACTAGGATACCTTGAAGGTATGATACTTGGAAAATGCCAGGCTACCTAGAGTACATCTTGAACATGATATATATGGCTACCTTATACCCCAACCTATTCTCAGGTCCCTCATCGCTATCATCACAATTCCATCCCACTTTCCTACTAAGGGATAAACATGTAACAATAATCCACTTATCTTAATTACCAATAACAAACACCAAGTCATGTTAACACACATATAGGGTAAAGTATACAATGATAGAATATCATATCATCATGAGTATACAAAAGCACACATAATCACATGTTATCATAATAAAAAATGAAAAAAATATACCCTATTATCACTCATTGAATCAAATATAACAATAGGTATCATGGGATACACACACACTAACATGTGATCACTGTGAAGCATGATATCAAATATTCCAACGAATAAATTATAATATGTGAATGTGTGTAAACAAGATCCCAAGAGGTAGGGAAATTACTACCAATGGTTTTAACACTGATGTTGAGGTTTGAAAATGGTTTCATTCACCCAACCACATTCAGACACTTACCAGAACACAATCCTAGGCCAAGTGATCCTTGAACCAGTCGAAATCCAACATGTTATGGGTTATAGTGTAAGGAAATGAGATAAAATTCCAAGGGATAGATACAAACTTACCCGAAGGTTATATTCTGAAAAAACATGAAGTTATTGAAATTTTGGAGGCTCCACGACATAAGGTAGGGTGTTTTGGCATAAAGGTTCACACAGGATAAGGCCACTTCTGGGTAGAAAGATCATTGTGACATAGGGGTTCACTTAAAGGGAATCACAGTAGTGTAGGAATGAAATTTTTGCATGAAACTACCATATAGAGTCCCACTGTGTTATAGGAAAAGTGTTTCGGTATGTGGAGCGTGCCCGAACATGACTTCTATGGTATAAAGGGAGGGTTTGTGATGTAGAATCAGACTGACTCATGCTTCTCTATAGTGTAAAGTGATTAATTGTTGCAAGGATTTCTATCTACAACCCTTATAAGATCATAACATATCTATAACCATTATTCAATATGGAGGTATAAGAAATGGAGTATGCGTTCTAAATATCATGAAGAATCCATGTTAAATCCTCAAAAAAACTAAAACAAAGTCCCCTATTTAATTCCAAAACAAAATAATTGAATCAGAATGTAAAAGCCTATTTGGTATCACAAAAATTTTTCATGTATGTAGAAGAGATCATTGTAGTAAAAGTAGGGTTAGAATACATAAGGATTGAATAAGTGACCCTGATACACTTATATTTGTTGGGGATATTGTCCGTGAGGTGACAAACATTGGGGTTGATTGAAATTGGGAGTCTAGAATACTAAAGTACCTAAAATAATGAATTTAATTGAATAAAAAACACCTTAAGATTTTAAACTAAATCTATTAAAAAATATTAGTCGATCATAGATTTTTTAATGATTAGAATGTATTTAATTTCTTTCTTAAGAAATTTCATATCACTCATTCAAGAAGTTTCCAATCAATGAGATAGGTTCCCAACATCATTCACTTGTTTAATACTTAAAAAATTACAATTAAAATCACCAATTAACTTAAAGGATCACTTTAATGAGCACTCTAAGGAACTGGATCATAGTAAAATACAAAATATGATATAGCTACAAGGGATGGATTCGATGAAATCCATTTTTAATGATTTAAATTTCTTAGACTCAAGAGTGATTAATTTAAATTTATCAAAACAACGTCATAAATTAATGGTTTAATAACAACAAAAACCTAATTCTACTCATATATAAACATGTAGGATAATTTTTATGAGCACTCCATGTTAAAAAGTTTTATTAGAACATGAAGTGTTAGGCATTAAAATTCAATAAGGAAAAAGAAATATTAAGATCGTGAAATGAAATTATCAATTAAAAAAAGTGATTAAATATTAATAGAGTGAGAAATAACATCCAATCCAACCACTTGATACTCCATTGGATTAACCCATAAGAATTTTATCTCTCCATTGATGTTATTATCTGATTGGAAGTAGTATGTAGACTCATGAGGGTGGAATTGAAGAAGAATAACAGTGAAATAACAATCACTTCACCATTGTGTAAAGAATTAAACAAAATATATTGTGAATAGATTCACTATATGAGGAAAATGTATGAATGTGATATGAATAATAAAATAATATTGGGATAAAAATAACATTTATTATAAAACTAATGAGAATTATAACAACATATATGTGAAAGAATAACATTATAAACCCCACGCGACAACATAACATTACAATAAAAACAAACACTACTTCCTCTCAAAAACACCAATACCAATGACTTAAATTACCATTTTGGAGGACTTTGATTGAGTCAAAAATAATGAAATTAACCCCAATTAATGTTTTTAGGAAAGGGTGTGTGGAAATTTAATGGGAAGAGGACTTTTCAACCTTTGAAAAAAATCGGATCTGGATTGCATCCACCTAAAAGACGTGCGAAAATGAGATTCTAGATGGAAAAATTATTGTGATCCATTGGAAAAAAAATTAATATAAATATATCTCATAATATCCTATAAAATGTTATCCCAATTGGATGTTTGTTTCAAAGAATGACTGAAATGGGGGCTATCATTCTGGGCCACAGAATCTGGCCCAGAATTTTATATTAAAATGTTTCTCCATGGAACTGCCTTCAAACCTCTGAATTATCTCTTGAAACTATTCAATTAAATTTTACCCATTTATTAAAATATATAAATTTAAAATATCAAATTTATTAATATTATATCATGTTATATGTAGTAATTTTAGTTGGTTCTTGTCTATCTTACTTCTCCTAGAATTTCCATGGTTCAAGGAAAACTTTGTTTCTTATAAAAAATAAATCTCCAATAACTCCAAAAGGGTAAAATGTTCATCATTGAATGAGAGATATGAAAATTAAATATTAAAATAAAATCAAGAAACATGGGTGTTTTAGGAGGCGTTCAGAAATGTAGTATGTAATAGTGAATTTTAAGAAGGAATTATAAACATGTTATGAAAATAAGTTAAAATTGTAAAATGCTCAAGTTCAAGTGTCTATAAACATTAAATCCTATGAAAATTATAATATAAAAAATTAATATTATCCACTGTCAATTGAAAATAACCCCACATGAGTTTTTCAAGTCCTGAGAAAAATCTATCTCACAAAAAAATAAAATTGAATTCCATTTTCCAAGAAAATTTTAATATAAAATGCTCACTAAGAGACCTCATACTAAAAAATTATAATACCCATCAATATTATTTAATATAAGAAATATTAACAATAATATCCCAAGCCCAATATCATTCCATTGTAAAAACAAATGTCCACATTTCAACCAAATTCAATTAAGTATGATCATATGTTGTGAATCACAACATACATAGGGGTTTATTTTTATTCAAGGGGGGAAAGATGAAAGATCTAGGTGGAATCAAGTTTTAATATTAAGAAGAGTATTCATTTTTTCTATTTTTTTTCTTTCCAAAACATTTCCATCATAATTGAAATTTCACTTAATCAATTCAACCCTTGTAGTGAGACATTGTTCATAACTCCCAAGATTAAAGGCCTTAAGGCACCAAGTGAAGTTCACAAACCTAGGAATCATCTCAAGTAAACCCAATCAAAAAAATCGGATTTACACAAATGGATTTAAAATTCCCAACTATTGGCCAGAAAACTATAGATTCATGATCCTCAAGCACAGAAATCCTCACATTAGGTCATTCCATTTAACTATGAGAAAACTTATTATTGTTTTTTTAAATACTCATCTTAAAATTAAAACAAACACCAAACATATTCCATTTATTATAGGACACCAAGAACTCAATATAATACCCCACAATCAAAGGGATGTGAATTTTGAAATTTTTTATTATGTCGATGAAAATATAAATTGTTTAAAATAAAATTTTATAGCCACACATTCTAAAATCTATACTTATTAACATAAACATGGATTAAAATCAGAATCAAGGAATGAAGAATTATTTGACATAAATTTTAAAAGTTTTCAATGTGTATTAACATGTTAAGGGTTAAAAAAGTTTTTCATTCCATTTATACACACTAAATTTTCTTTTACATGGAAAAAAATATTTCTTTCACCCCCAAACTTAGAATAACATTATCCCCAATGTTTAAAGAAAAAAAAATCTAGAAGGGGGTATAGGAAGAGAACATGGGTTATAAAAGAAAATTGAAAATGAGATTTGTGTAATGAAGTCACCTAATGGTTGAAGTTGAATTCATAGATGCCTCTCATTACTCATTCGATCTCCATTTTACTCGAAGACACCTCATCAATGACAGAATATTGTCTTTGAACTCATGGAAGTAATATTATTTTCCTAAAAATATGTCAACTACAACATCCCCTAAATCCTGCACACTAGAACAATTATAACATAATGGAAACCAATTGAAGTTCACTTAACTAAAAATAAAAAAAGGCATAATTAAAGGACAAAAAACATGACTTTTAAATTTTGGAACCCCAAATATTGAGTTTAGGTAAAAGCTAGGTTTCCTCTGAGAAAGTGCTTAGTTTAATGTCATTATCTAGACATAGACACCCCCCAACTTACATAACACCAAATTTCATAATATTAAGAATTATATTCTTCACCAATTATATTAGGTCATGATTGAATCTCCATTGGGGTTTTAAGAATGTTTATAAATGGATTAAAGAAAAATCATATTGCTCCCAGTAAATGGTTGAATCCCATGAATATCAAAAAGGTTCTGTCTAATTGATTTTTTAACTTTTAATAAAACATAAAGGATAATTTTCTTATCCTTATATTTTAGATAGGATGAAATAAAAATTGAAAATATTTTATGATCCCATGTGAAGGAATAATTGGGAGAGGAAGGTTAAACCATGAGTTTGATCTTTTTCTAGATAAAACTTTCTAACATAGGTCAATAGTTTGAATTGAACTTAGTTTAATTTTTAAATTTTTAAATAGAATTGGTTTATTTTAAAAAGATTATCCATCCCCCAAATTATCCAAGGAATGTCAGGAATGGTAATGGACATGAATTTTTTTATTTCTCCCAATGTTTCAGTGATTAGTGGTCCTGAAATATCATTAATGGACCTATATTTATAATATTCAATCCATGAATATAAATTTCCCTCTTTTGAATATATAAAATAACTTCCCACCATATTTAAACAATCATTTATAGTTCCCTCATGTTCCTTAGGTTTACTTTAAACATTCCTTAATGAATTCACTTCATTAACCTGCTTTAATTCCTTATATTCTAAATTTGGTTCTCCAATATTTTCCTATAATTTTAAAGACTATAACGACTTGGGAATCAATGGTTCCAGTTTTTCATTAGTTTTCCCACTTTTTAAAATATTAAGAATGTGGAGTTGTTCATGTGATGTTTTTGTGAAACGAGATTATTCTATTAATGTTAAGTAGGGTATAACCAGAGTGGACATGGGTTACATAACTCTTTTAAGGATTAGTAGTTATAATATTAAGGATCAAACCTCAAAAGTAATTCTCTCCATTTTCTGACACAATTTCTCAATTAATGGATTCGGATAAAGTTGTACAAGGGCTTGAAGAAAATTTTCCATTCCCAAAGTATAATTATATTATTGAAATTTCATAGGAGGATGTCCATATTGGATTTTTTTGGAATTGAAACTCATTATGGGTTCAAATGTTTTTTGGATAATAGGAGTTCAAGAATTGTAGTTTATTCAATTTTTATTATCCCACTAGTAGAAACTAGTATCATTATTATATATCACACTTGGTTTGGGGTTATCAAAGTAGGGATAGGTTCCCCATATTTGGATTTGTTCAAAATGGATTTCCATATAACTGAAATTGGGATTGAGAATAGAGAAGTGGGGTGAGAGTAATATATGATTGTATGATATAGCTTACTTAGTTCACTGGAAAAAGTTCAGAAATTTGGTATTTCCCAAATATACCCTAAAAGTAGATGTGGTCATTGTAGTACAGGTAGGGGTTGAATCCACATGGACTGAAGAAGTAACATTAAAACGCCTAGATTTGTTAGGGATATTCATTTTTAAGTGGAAAAAATTGGTGTTGATTAGAGTTGGTATACTAGAATAAAAAAGTAACTACGATAATGATTTTAATTGAATAAATAAAACACCTTAATATTTTTAAATAAATCTATTAAATAACAAGGTTCGTTTATAGGTTGATTCTAATACTGGAATGGAAATAATTATTTTCTTTAGGAATTCATCTCACTAGTTCAAGAAGTTTCTAATCAATGAGATAAGTCACCAACATCATTCACCAATTTAATCCTTAAAAAATTCCATTTCTAATATCCAATTCAATTATAGGATCACTTTATTAAGAATTATTAGGAATTTGATAGAACCATCACTCAAAATATGTCATCGTTAAAATTAGTGAGGATGAGGATAAAAATAATCTATTGGATGGAAGTCTTAAAATAATAAACTAATTTAAGAATATAAGAACATAAAATAAAATCCAATATAGAACCATGAAACTCTCTATAATTCACGCACCATTGGGTTATTGTTCTATTGATACAAATATCTCAATGGAAGGTGGAACTAAACTTAAATATGTGGGACTGAATAAGAGAAAACAAACAATAAATAATGAACACCCCACTATTGTGTAAAGGATTTATCAATTATTTGTGTGATTAAATTCAAAATATTATGAAATTGTATAAACATGTAATCAAAAAAACTAAAATGAAGAGAAATAGAACTTTTATTTAGAAACTAACTTGAAATGAACCAAATTACTGTTGAAGAAATGTGATTACAGCATCAAATTGGCATCATAACATTACAATGAAATCATACACCAGTCTCCTCATATCCACTAAAACACTACCTTAAATATTCATTTTTAAGCCTTCGGTTGATCCCCCAATATTCAATGTCACCCCAATTAATGATGTTAGGCAAAGGTGCGTGGAAAATTAATTAAGAGTGGAATTTTCTGCACTAGAAAAAAAAGCAGATCCATCTTGCATCCACCCAAGAGATGTAAAAAAAATACCTTCTAGATGGAATAATTGGGGTGGTACATGGGATAATAAAATTAATCTCCCAATTTACCCTATTATATTGTAACATTTCATCCCAATTGGATGTTTTTTGTAGATATGTCCAAAATGGTGAGTTGTTATTCTAGGCCATAAAATCTGGTCCAAAATTTTATCTCCATCTTGGGCCGCATAGAACTCCCATAAAACCTCAGAATTATCTGTTGAAACTGTTTACTAAAATTTATCCCATGAATTATTCTATCTCTATTTAAAATATCACCTTCATTGGGCTAATATCATGGCCTCTACATTCATTTTAGTGGGTTGTTGTTCAGTTAACTTTGCCCATAATTTCCAAGGTTCAAGGCCCACTTTGGTCATCATCCAAAATAAAACTCCAATATCTCTTGAAGGATAAAATGTTCTTAATATCATGGGAGACATGAAAATGACATAAAAATAAAATCATTAAAATTAGTTGTTTTAGGAGGTGTTAAAAATATACCATGTAATAGTTAGTCTTAAGAAGTAATTACAAACATGTTTACAAAAGAAGTTTAAATTGAAAATTTCACTAGTATAAGTGTTTATGAAAATTTAATCGCATGCAAATTATAATATAAACAATGAATATTATCCCCTTTCAATGGATAATCACTATTAAAAAGTCTTATCTCCAAAATAGTAGTAGCATAGATGTGTTTTCTATAATGGATATAGAGAGAGAGCTTTGTAACGTGATCTAAGGAACTAAGAAATAGCCTTCATAATCCATCCCCGCAATAGAGGTTTTGGGGAAACCCTGCACCACTTCATCATATAATCCTTCCATTTCTATGTATTATTAACCCCACAACACATTACGCTATGGTCATTAATTATATGAATTTTCCTAGACGTATGAGTCATTTTCATATAGGCTATGGCACAACCACCCTAGTTTTGGTAGAAATCTTTCTAAAACACCACTTAAACCTTGAAAAAATTCTGGAATCTCTTCGATATTAACTCAAACATGGTCCCACACAAAAAAAGTTGGGTATAAAGGAAACAAGGAATCTATATAATGAAAAAAATATTCATAGTGTTACATTAGGGGTCTGTTTTGATGCCTTAATATTGTTAGGGTCATGGTGTTGGACTAGCATGAGTGACCCTCCCCCATTTTACATGACTAAACAATGGTGGTCCGACCCTTGGTAGTATGATGTCAGGTTGGGTGAGTAGATAAACCAAGTGGGGACTGGATGATCTATATGGGCTACAATCCATATCTCTAGGTCATTGTCGATGTGTCATAAGCCTCATGGTCATGAAACTATTTTGATCATGACCTTGTTGAGTAGCATGATGTCCTCCATGACTCGGGTGATGTTCTGAATGATGATCAATACCAGATAATGAAAGTGGGGTGACCTTATTTTTTGGTGACCTTAAGGACCACTGTAGGTTCCCCAGTGACACATTGAACCTAGAGAGAGGGTGTATTTGGTTTATGGGTTTTGATGGAGGGTTTGGGAATTTGGAAAACCCCAGTTCTTTATTTTATTATGTGGGACTTGGTGAATGTTCTTACAATGTTTTTTTGTAAAATAAAAAATTACCATTGTAATAGATTATTTATTAATAATGGAAAATTCCCAAGGGGTAGTGCTTTATTTTTATATATGTGTGATACTCCTAGCTAATAAAAGTTCCATATGGGAGGTTTTTGACACATCTAGGATATGTCCTTCACTGTGAAAACTTGTAGAGGGGATATTTGTGTTATTATTATTAGGTATTCCAAGGATTTGGATCCTATGGTTGATATGGTATTTTAGGATGGATATTTCCTAGATAATAACATTTGTTTGTGTCACTTATCGGCTTATTCCTCGTCTAATAAAACTCCCATAAAATAATTTTGTGTTACTTGATATATATTCCAGGGATACCAAGGTCTTTTATATTATGAGGAACAATAATAATGATGTGATTTTAGAAACCCTAGTACTAGTTGAAGTAGGTATATTCCATTAGGCCCACATACTAAATGATTCAAAATAGTAAGAGATAGGGTACATGGGTTTTCATGGTCCATAAAACATGCTCTGAAACATTCTGGAATCAGGATGAAGTTGGTATTGTTAGTTTCCTATATATTTATTTTATAAAATTTTGTTATTTTATTCTAATAAATTCATATTCACATGTCATGACATATTTTTGTTAGTACAGAACCACTTTGGGGGTTCCCTATTAGGTTTTATACTCTCACCCATCTCAATCCTGCATTACATATGGGTACAAGAGCCACTCTCGCATGGTTATTATAGAAATTGGTAGTGTCATGGATTATAATTAGGGTATATATATATTGAATAAGGACATATTAGGTTATTTCTAGTGATCATGACGTGGTATAGCTCAGAGTGGAAATAGATCCCTTGTTTTTCTTTTTTTTATTCTTTTGTATATGTGATTGGCCTACGGGGTGATCATTGTTGAATGATTTTATCCCCTTCATAATTATTATTATTGGATGTGATGTATATTTATTAATGCTCACTATAATAGATTATTATTGTCTATGATGTTAGATTATTTTACCTATTATTTTTCACTCTGATATAGGTGGTATAGTCTCCCTATGGTACCATCTTAATCCCACATTACCAGTCGTTTTCCTTTGTAATTTGAGGAGTCATGCCTAAAGTCTTACGGTTCCAATGATACTATTAATATCATTAATTAGTGTTAAGAGATGTTAAAAAGTGATATCCAATATTGTTTTTCTTTTTTTAATACTATTTTTGGATTTGGTATAATGGATATATAAGAATGTGTCAAAGTTTTTGGTGGAATCCAAACCGGTGTGTCAGTGGTCTCGCCCAAATTTTCCCAAGAGGGAGATTTGAATATGAAGTGGCAGCCATTTTTTTATTTTGATATGTTTTAAATGGAAACTAAGAGACCTAAGTTAATTCAATTTATGATAAAGGGTTGGTCCTAGGTTATTACAAGGATTGGATTTGATAAATTCTTTTTTAAATTATTTCAATTTCATTAACATGAAAAATATTAATTTATTGAAGTTAATGTAACCTCATCAATTACTAGTTTAACACCTTAACATAAACATTCTAATAACCTATATACATATAGTATAATTTTTATGAGCACTCCTATGAAAAGGATCTTATTAGAACATGAAAAGTGTGGCGATAAAATTCAATAAGGAAGAGGAAGAAATAAAATAATTAAATGATAAAACACAAATTAAAGAAATGATTAAACTTTTAAAGAGTGAAAATGACATAAAAATAAACCCCTTGATACTCCCTTATATCAATACATGATATTTTTATTCTTAAATTTATGAAAATAGTTCAATGAATGATGAGAGTAGACTCGTGAGGGCGGAATTGAAGAAGTAAAAATAATGAAATAATGATCACTCCACTATTATGTGAATAATTTTACAATTTTTGGTGTGAATAATTTCACAAGATGAGGTGGAAGTATCAATGTTATATGTATAAGAACATAATAAGATGATATTAATAAATTTTATTAATAACTAATCTAAATTATAACAACTTACATCTGAAAAACAATATGTGAATACAAAACAACCACAAAACATTACAATTGAAATATTTTGAATCATCCTCTAAATACATTAACACCACAACCTTAAATATTAATTTCAAGATTCTTTGGTTCATCCCACACTATTTAAAGTCTTACAACTTTGTTTTGGTATCCCTATGGTGGTTTAATGTTTGTGGAATGTGGACTTTTCTACCCTTAAACTGAAATGGGAGCCATATTTCTTCCACCAAAAAGGGGTGCCTAAATGACCATCTATATGAAAAAATATAAGTGTTCAATAGAATAATAAAATTAGTTCCAATATGTTAAATAATAACCTATAAACTTTTATCCTAATTTGATTTTTGTTTTTGGAGATATGATCAAGATGGTGGGTTGTTATTTTGCGCCATAGAATCTAGACTAGAATTTCATCTTCAACTTAGGCCACATTGAAATCCATTAAATTCTCATAATTAGAAACAATAACTATTAAATTAAATGTTATTAATTATTTACTCTATCTCAATATCAAATTTTAGCTTCATTGGGCTCATTTTATGGCCAATACAGTTATTTTATTAGGTTGTTGTCTAGTTCACTTTAACCAAAATTTCCATGTTTCGAGGCCCACGTTTGTCATCATCCCAAATTAACATCTAATAGATTCAAAAGAATATAATGTTTCTAATATCATGGTAGACCTGAAAATGAAATACGAAAATAAAATCAATACCAGTGGTTTTTTCAGGGGGTCTTAAAAAATGTACCATGTAATAGTTCATTTTAAGAAGAAATTATAAACATTATAAGAAAAGAAGTGCAAATTGAAAAGTACACTAGTAAAAATGTTTATGAGTATTGAATTTCATGAATATTATAATATTAAAAATGAATATTAGCCTCTTTTAATATCTAATCACACCCCTCAACTTTAGTTTTTCTTGTCCCGAGAAAAATGTATCTCAAAAATGTGAAATTGGAATTCTCTTTTCTAAAGACATTTAAATGTGAAATGCTCACCAAAAGAACTCATGCCAAAAAAATTATTAAACCCATTAAAATCATTTAATAAAATACAGTATCAAAATCATATCCTAAGCCCAATCCCATTACTTTTTCCAAATCCATAGCCTTATTTCATCTAATTTCAATTAAGCGTGGTGATTTTTTGGGAATCATAATAGACTTGGCGGTTCATTTTTATTCACTGGGTGAAAGATAGAATCACTAGGTGGAATCAAATATTAAACACAAGATGAGTGTTTAGGTTTTTTCTTTGTGTTTTTTTTCAAAATTTACCATGTTAATTTAAATTGGATTCAACCATGTCAACCCCAATTTTGAAATTGTTTTAATGAAACCTGGGATCAAAGACCTTAGGGAACTAATTGAAGCTCACATGCTCGGAAATCATCACAAGTTAACTCAATAAAAAAATTAAATGAAAAAAAAGAGATAAAATTCCCAACTATGGGATAGAAAACTATGTATTCACAATCCCTAAGTATTTAAAGACACACATTAGATCAATACATTTCTCAATGTGTAAATTTAATGTTGTTTTTTATTTACATTTTTTGATGATTTTATTTTGAATACTCAAGTTAAAATTAAAACTATCACCAAACCTATTCTATTTATTATGGGATCCCAAGATCTCAAACTAACACCGCACAATAAAAAGTATATGAATTGGGATTTTTTTAATAGATCTTGGAAAATGTAAATGGTGAAAATCACATTAGACAACCACACATTCCAAAATATAGGCTCATGAACTTAAAACTGGATTAAAATTAGAATCAAGGCATGAAAAATTATTGAATATTCAGTTATAATGTTTAAAATATGTGTTATCACATTTAAGGTTAAAGAAAATTTCATTACAATAATGCATATATTTTTATTTCAATTTTTTAAAAAAAATTGTTGTTTTTTTATGAAATCAAAAAATTATTTCATACCCCCCCCCACCCTCAACATAGAATAAAAGTGTCCCTAGTGTTTAAATAAAAGAAAATTTATAAGGAGAAATTGTTAAAGGAAATAAGTTCCAAAATAAAAGTCAAAAATTAAAATCACTGAATCAATTAATCTAGTGGTTTAATTTGAATTTCATGATGCTACAATTTAATCCCTTAATCTCTATATTAATCATAGTATAATCATCAATGATGACAATTTATGTTTTTACAATTGTAAGAATTGTGATTTACTTAAAAATTCACCAATCTCTGTAACCCCGGAATCTTACACATCAAAACCCCCCAGGTTCTCATAAAAAACTAAAAAATACAAAAGGATATGATAAAAAATGTACCTATTTATATACAAACTCCAATAATTGAGTCAATGTAGAGGTAAAAGTAAGATTTCCTCATTAATTTGTGTTTCTTGAATGGCATTAGCTCGATATGGACCCTAAATCAGTCAAAGTTTTTCTGGTTCGTCAGTACGATCAATTCACTCCTCCTATATTTCATGTTTATTGAAATATTTAATGAATTGTTTAAAACATTGACCATTAAATTTGAAAACAAGACCACTAGTGGGATCCTAAATCTATACTACCCAATAAGGGTAAATATGATGCACTGTGTAAGGAACTAACCATCTAGTTCTTAACTTTCCTATGTGTAAATTAAGATTTGAACTATAAAATAGCACAAATTTTCCCAGTTCAAAGTGTTTGACTTTGAGATTCCTATATTGGTATTCTTTAACTCTAGATTTATTGATCCTGTAATTTTCATAATCCTCCATCCAATGTTATTATTTTTCATGGCTAATTTTCTATTTGTTTTAACCAAATAAATTTCAATGTTTATTTTTTAGATTGACCAAAAGTCCAAATGTTAAATTTTAGCAGGTAAATGGAAATATTTCCATAAAAACTGTATGGTGATATTCTTAGGATGTTTTTCAAATAAGTACAATATGAAAAAATGTCATCCAATATTTTCCTAGATTAATCTTTCAAAGAAGGATTGAAATTTTTTTCAATAATTTTCTTAATTTCACTATTTTCTAACTCATCTTGAAATTTTTTTTAAGGATGGTAGGAAGTGAAAAAAAAATTGAAACACCATACTTATACATTAGTGAGGATAATGGTCATTTAAAGAAATTTTTTCCATGATCACTGATGATAACCCTAGGAATTCCAAATCTATAAAATATGTGTTATTTCAAGAATAAGATCACAACGATGGTTCTTAGACTTTATGGAAATGGTCTCTACCCATTTTGATATAGAATAAATAGATAATAGTATCTAGAGATATCCCATAGAATTTTTGAAGGGTCCCATGAAAACAATTCCCCAATAATAAAATATTTTTATGACTAAAATGGGAGTCAGGGGAGTTTAAATCCTTTTAGTTGTGGATCCTAATTGTTGGCACTGAGGAAAATTTTGGGAGAATGTGTATGAGTCCTTATAGAGTTTAAGCCAAAATAAACCACTTTTGAGGACCTTTTTAGTTATTCTGTATATGGAAGGTGTCCCCCACATGCCTCTCCATGATAGAATTTAAGAATGGACTCTTTCTCATACTTAGGAACACATCTCTTAATGACTTGATTAGGACAGAACAAGAAGAGGTTTGGATCATCCAACACATAGTGTTTGAAATTAGAAACGTATTTACTCATATCTTGGGTCCAAAAAAATTTGGAATGACACTTATAACCAAGAGGTTTTCTATGTCAATAAACCAAGGGAAATCATTCACAGAGTAGAGGTGCTTATCAAGAAATGAATCTGACATAGAAAGGTGATGTGAGTTGTATTAGAATTCCATATTATAAAGGTGATAGGATAAAAAAAATTCAACACTGTTTTTATCCATAATGTTTATTTCAAACTATTGAATAATATGCATCCACGTGATCGACTTATCCTTGGTATCTTATTTTTGGAAAAGTTATTTTGAAATTGAATTGTTGGTGAAGAAAGTGATGAGGGATCCTAAGAGATAAAACCTAGATTTTTATAATGAAAATATAATATAAATAAACTATTTATCAATGGCGGGGTAGTTGAATTGTGCATCATTTAATTATTTAATTTCATAAGAAATGACATGAATTTTTACCACAACATTTTCCTAAGACAGCTCCTATGGAGAAGTCACTCGCATCACACATGATTACAAATAGAATATTCCAATTGGGTGCTTTAATTATATGTGGATAGATAATAATTGGCTGTCAAGAATGATTCCTCATAGTTTTATATCCATAAAAATGGAGCATCATTCACCCGTAGAGTGAAAAGTGGTCGGGAAATGGAGATGAAATTCCTAATGAACAAACATATTATAAGAAGGACCTCACTTACATGATATTTTTCATAGAGGGAAGGTTATTAATGGTATCAACCTTATATTTTTCAAATTCAATCCCTCTACTAGTGACTATATGGCCCAAAACAATTCTTTTCTTTACCATTAAATGAAATTTTATCCAGTTTAGGATGAGGTTCTTATCCACACATCTATAAGAAAACCCATTCAAAATTTACAAGGAAGCCCTAAAATATATCTATAAATATGGATAATATATCAATAAATACATCTAAACAATACCCCACAATATAAAATAAGATTCCCACCATGAACCATTGGAAGGTACTAGGGGAATTACATAACCCAAATGGAATTCACTTGAAGGAAAAAATTCCAAATAGACAGGTGAAGGTTGGTTTTACTTGATATTCTAAGTAGACTTAAATTTTATTATTCCTTGTGTATACATATATGAAATAGTAGAATAGATGGCCCACCACACACTCATGGACATGATCAATGAAGGGAAAAGGGAAATGATATTTCTTGGTACATGAGTTTAGCTTCATATAGTCAATGCACACTCTTCATCCACGACTTACCCTTGTGGGGATAAGATCACCATCATAATTGATAATCACATTGATTGTATACTTCATTAGAACAACATGAATTGGGCTTACCCACTCACTATTAGTAATGGGATATATGATACCTACCTTCAACAACTTTATAAGTTCTTTACATACCACATTCATTATATTAGGATTGAATGTTCATTGACTATATAGATATGTTTTAGAGTCAGACTACAGAATGATCCTACGGGTTCTAATAAGTTTTCTACTACCAGGAATGTCATACAGGGTCCATACAATTTCTTTCTTGTGATTTCCTAGGACATTTAGAAACATCCTCTCTTGATTGGATTTAAGAGAAGATGAAATGACAACAGGGAAGGTTTCAATTTCCCCTAAGAATTCATAATTTATTGATGATGGCAAGACCATAAATTATATATCAATTTAGTTAAAAAAATTTAAAAAATATAGGATGTTTCATTGCACTCAATTTATTTTTCCAAATTTCTTGACATAATTCGTTGCTTCGGAACAAACGTTTTAGCCACCACATTGGCGATATCAATGTTAGAAATGGGTATGAACTCAATGTTTTTTATTTCTATAATGGTTTCTTTGATTGGTAATTCAAAAAATAATAATCAAAGGAGTTATATGAAAGAGATTAAATTGAAGAAGAAAAATTTTCTTTATGTGAAGAAAGGAAATCAATCTCATCTTTAATTAAACATCCTTCAACAATTCCCCAATGTTCCTCCAGTTCAGTTTCAAGACTTCCTATCCAATTCACCTCCTGAACTTCCTTAGCATCCCAAATTTGAGAGTTTTATTGTAGATTTTTAGGTTAAGGCTCGTGTTCCCAAAGGTTATGGTCATATTTGCATTCTATAATAAAATTATTTAGTTGATTATTGATGGGAAGGGGAAACCATAGATGATTATAAATTTTCCCTAATTCATAGATTGGGATGATTTTTAGGGATAATTAATTCTTCATTGTAGATTAAGTCTTTATCTTTCACATGAACATCCCTGAAGATCCTCTTAGGAACCCAAACACTGTGATCATCAAGTTAGATTGTGATAAAAGTTATATATAGATATTCAAGACCTTATTAGAAATACATTTTATTTATAATGAGTTTAACATTGTCTCATAAATCACAAAGATATTTGAAAACATTGTTTTGTTCTAGTTCTACATTGATTTAAGGAAAACCTAATTCTTTCAATATAGAATGAATGTTTCTCTAAATGGTGGTACTTACAATAGCATCCAAAAGGAATCCATTTTTGTGTGAAAGTTTTATTTTATAAGTGAAAAAGTACTTAAAGTACTTTGAGTTGGTAGGTATGGTTTGTATTGAATCAATAATAGGAATGTACAACTTAACCTAAGAGAATATTTCCCTTAACATTTCATTTAGTTCTAGTTTATATTATTTCTCATGCATTAATGGAAGGGAGTGGGTTTCTTGATTGTTTTATGTGGTTATGATTCCATCTCCTTATCATTGGATTTTTCAAAATATGAGGGTGGGTTTGTAACATTTTAATTTTATATTGAAACTGTTAATGGTAATGTAATGGCATGTTTAGTTTTTTCAATGGGTTTACCAATTCTTAAGACTATCACTTCGTTTAATTGTTCAAGCGATGATTGTGTGCATCTTGATTCTACCCTTATGGTTGGGGCATCCTCAGTCAACATGGGTACCTTTCAACTTTTAATGGTTTTTAGTTCATGTTTATATTATGAAACTTAATAATTCATTACTTCCATTTTTTAAAAAAGTGTTAAAGTAATTGAAGAGGGATAGATTGGGTCAGGGCTTATGTTGGTTGGTTTATCCCAAGAGGATACTTTGGTTGTTGTATTGGATATTGAATGAGTTGTTATATGGGTTTTATGTTTTTTATATGAGGATTTTGCTATTGGATTGATTTTGGTGGAAACTGATTATGGGTTCAAAAATTAGTGGAGGGTAGGTGTTTGGTCCTTATAGATGACTAGGTTATTGGATGGATTTTTTGTTATATTTCAAATGTAGTCATAGATGGTCATTGTACATTTGATTGAAAGTGTTTTAGTATAGTGGAGTTTAATATTTACAAGTATTTACCTCCACTGGTGTTCCTCCTAAATAAAATTTTTTATAAAAGGGATGGTTGGGCTATTATCAATATTATGGTTATGTATTTCACAAATTATTTAAATATAGTCAATAGTTTGGATTTCTTGGACCTTTATAAGATTGATCTCATTGACCTTCCTAGTGAGTGTAGTAAGTTTTTTCCTAAAACTATCTTCTTTATTAAAATTTTGCATCCCACCAGATTAGGGTGTCTTCTTATAGTAAGGCTATGTTACCCATGTTTGGTTCAATTTATCTAGACCTTCTAGATACTCATAAGAATCATTTGGGGATTTTTTTTAATGTTCCATTAGACATCATGTTAGTGAATTATTTGTTTCCAAAACCCAACCCTTCATAAAAAAAATTGAAATTTTCCAGGGATTGAAAATCTATGGAAAGGTACCATGTTTAGTGTGCCTTTAAACCTTTCCCATGTTTCATAAAATTACACCAATTATTTTTCAAAAAAAAATTGTACACTCTTTTTAAGTGTAATTTTTTTGTGATGGGGGAAGTTTTTTTGTATAATTATGTTTTAAATTGGTATTAGGAGTGAATTGATGCAGGTATCACATTTTTTAACCAATTATTTTCTCAGTCCTTTAGTAAGAAATTAAAGAGCCTCATCTTAGTTGAATCAAGTTTATTTGGGTGGAACATAGTCTTGACAATGTCATTAAATTCCTTTACATGATGGTACGACATTTCTGACTCCATCACATAGAAGTTTGGAAGTTGGTTTAGGGCATGATGTTTAAAGAAATAGTGGTATTATAGTATGGAATCATGTTTAATGAAAGATAGTGCATTTTTTCAAGCTGGTGTGAGGAATTATTTCAGGTTATAATTGACAACATTCAACAAGTTTGGGGTTTCCTCATTTGGATATCCATTTTGGTTCCCTCTTGGGTTTATGATTTGTTTTATTTGAATAATCACCATCAAAATCGGATCAATATTTGAATATGAAGTATTAGGAATATTGCTATCTAATGGAAATATTCCCCTAAGTTTTCATAACTACCCAAACCTAGGATTGTCCACTCTAACTCGACAGTTTAATAGGTCAACAGTATAGGCAAACATGCACCAATAAAAGTGAAAAAAGGGAGAAGATAAGAGTAATTGAGGTGAGTAAAGAGAAATGTGTGAGAATATAGTGAGTGTCAAGATTAATTACTTGGATCCCCAGAAACAGTTCCAAAATTTGGTATCTCCAAAATTTACCCATGATTTTAGGTTTAAAGTGGTCGCTTATAGTGTAGCTTGGGTTATTGAATCTTAACAGACCTAAGATGCAACTTAAATACACCTAAATTCTAACATGTATATTTGGATATTATTTGGACAAATTTGGTTTTCTTTGAGATGGTTTAAATGGACACTAAGAAACCTTAGTGAATTCAATTTATGATAAAGGGTTGATCCATGGTTATTTCAAGGGGTGTATTAGATGTAATTCATTTTAAATTATTTCAATTTCATTATGTATAGAAGGATTAATTCAATGAAATCAATATAAACACATCACATAATGGTTTAACACCTTTAAATAAACATTATAACCTATACATTTAAAGTATCACATTCATGAGAACTCCTAGGTAAAGTATCTTATTAGAAAAAAGAAAAGCGTGGAAATAAAATTCAATAAGGAAAAGGAAGAAAGAATATCATTAAATGAAAACCTCAAATAAAAGGAATGATTAATCATTTAAAGAGTAATAAATAACATCCAATACAGAACCTTTATACTCCGTTAGATAAAACCATCATATTTTTATCCTTCTATTGATGTAAATATTTTAATAGAAAATCATAGTAGACTCCTGAGAGCGGAATTAAAGAAGTAAAAACAATGAAATAAAGATCACTCCACTGTTGTGTGAATATTTACACCAGTTATGATGTGAATAAGTTCACAAATTATTTCAAAGGTGTCATTGTTATATAAACAATAATGAAATAATATTATATGAAGAACTTTTATAAAGAACTAAATTTAATTAGAACAACTTACATGTGAAAAAATTTCGTGAATACAAAATGGCAGCATAACATTAAAATTGAAATAATTCAAATAATTATTTAACTCATTCACCACAACTTCAGTAAATAGATATTTCAAGTGGCTTGGATAGATCCACCAATATTCCATGTCTTACGACTTGATTATGGAAAGCCTATAATTGTGTAATGTTTTTGAAATGTGGACTTTTCCACCCTTGACCCAAAATGGGATCCATATTGCATCCACCAAACAAAGGTTCTTAAATGGGATTCTAGATGGATGAATATGATTATTTCATAGAATAATAAAATTAATCCCCAAATTTTCCCTAATATCCTTTAAAATTTCATCCCATTTTTTTTAGATATGTTCAAAATGGTGGGTTTTTATTCTTTGCCATAGAACCTAGCCTCGAATTTCATCTTCAAATTGGGCCACCTTGAAATCTCTTACAAACTCATAATTAGCTCTAGTAACTGTTGAATTAAATTTTCTGCATTATTTTCTATACATCCATTTCAAATTTGAGCTTCATTGGTCTTATATCATGGTTGCTACTATTATTTTATTGGGATGTTGTTCAGTTCACTTAACCCAAAATTTCAAAGGTTCAAGGCCCACTTTAGTCATCATCCAAATTTAATCTTAAATAGATATAGAAGGATATAATTTTCCACATATCATGGGAGACCTGAAAATAAAATGTGAAAATAAAATCAATTACATTAGGTGTTTTATGAGGTTTTCAAAAATGTACCATGTAATAGTTCATCTTAAGAAGAAATTAAAAACATGATAAGAAAAGAATTTAAGATTTTAAAATGTACTTGTACAAGTGTTTATGAACATTAAATCATGTTAATATTATTATATAAATAATAAATGTTATCCTATTTCATTTTCTAATCAGTAAATAACGCCTTCTTATGGAATTATATATTACCTGGGATGGGATTCATATTCTTGGTTTGTGATGTTACTATTAATATGATTTTCAACTTGTGTGACTCACATGGATTTCTAATATTTATTATTTTATATGGATTTAGTTATTGGTCCATATAGTCAATAAAAAAATTTTCATGAATGATTCTCAATATTTAGGTTTTGTATGACATAGGGGGGCCTACTCGTGTAATTTTATTCACTGACAAGAGGCTCATCTGTTTAAAGTGTCCTCATCTTCCCATATAGTACTTTCCTGTATATGTACTTGGTGGAATTCTTTATAGTTGTGAAAAAAATTATCCATATTTTCTTTTTAAGGAATTTAATATGGTTTTTATGGAAGGATTATTAATTTAAATGATGATTATGATCCAATTAATTAGCACAATGGATGTGGAGTGACCCCAGTAGATTAATAAGTAACATAGTGCCTTTGTAAGAAAACCTTAGTGGGTGGTTATTATCTTGGTATTGATTACTTAATGTTCTTATAAAAACCTATATAGTTTTTTATCATATATATTTTAATGGTATTATACTTAACTAAACAAGTAGTTGCATTTTCTCATAGTGAGGATCATCCATGACAAATCCATTAATAGTTGTAATCCTCAAGGGAGTAGTCCTGTAGTAAGATTCTCAGTGAGGATTGGTAACCTTGTGGGTACATTTTTTGGAATTTAATTCCAGATGTTTGTGTATAAAATACCTAGGTTGGGTGTTTGGACACATGTTATGTCTTGGTTTGTTTGAGATGGGTGTGCAAATAAAGCCTCATGGGCTGCAACCTTTATGAGAGACCTAACTTTTTGGACTACTAGGGTGTCCTAGAGACCATTAGTTTCAACTTGGACCATAGTTGGTTCGTGTGTAATGATATTGGAGGGAATCCCATGAAAGTATTTGAACCATTCCTTAGAGTTCCTCAAAGGTGGGAAGAATGGGTAGGTTATTTGGTCATTTTGATAAATCCACTAGATGTAGCATCAAGTGAGTTAAAGGCATCATGATTACTTAGCCCTTCCAAGGAGGTGTACTTTTGGGTGTAGTGTGTATAACAACCCTTCTCTTTATTGCACACTTAAAAATGATTTATTACATAAAAATTCACTTAAGATAACTCCATGGATTGATATGTCTTGTGTCATGGGAAATTAGGACCATTACATAACAACTTAAATCATGAAATATAACATCTTTATTTCAAACTTCTTTGACAAGACCAACTCATTCCTCTTTACTTAACACTACATGGGATAACCTGAGGACATACATAATAAATGGGTGAGATATAAATCCTAGTAAGGGAATAAACAAGGTATAACATGAATAGTACAATACATGATAAGAAATAGGCATATCAATGGAGCATAATAGAAACATGAATATACATGTATGATATAGCATGATTATAATAACATGGAAATGTGGAAACAACATACAACATCATATTAGCATGAGCCAAGTCTCATTGGACATATATTAGCATGATTAAACCCTAATTTTACATTAATTAGCATGATTTAACTCTTATTTAATATTGAGTATCATGATACTAAACATTACCCAATGCATTGGAGCACTATCAGGGTGCACCCTTCATAATCATTTTAATCTTAGGCTTAAGTGTGCCACATAGATCATATAACAAGGATTCATTCAACATAATAATTTATTTCATGAAAAAAGGAATGTATAATACATACATAAAAGTATATAATCAATAAGTATATGTGCATAAATTTGAATACCTTTGATAGATAAATGGGAATGGTATTCACTACATGATGATTTTGTCATGGAAAATCACGGTGCAGTTTCGGCAGCCTAATGGCGTGACATAAAAATTCATTAAAATGGTTGATGAGAGAGAAAGAGGTATCTTTTCATATATACATGAAATGGAATGTCATTATTTCATATAGATACATGTCTCAACATAAGGAATTTGTAAATATAAGGAATAATATAATATAGGAACTTGAAGAGAGAGAAGAAATGGAAGAACTCTTACGAAATTTCAGTATGGTAATGGGTGTGCATGGGAGGGATTAATGAGAGATAAAGGGGCATCCCATCGTAAAAACATAATAAGTGAAGTATGTGGGATGTTAAAAAACATAACCCCTCATTTTTAATTAAAAATATAAGGTTTTATAATATAAGGAAACATGGATAAAAATGAGAAAGGAAAGTGATGATCCCTTACAAAAATTCGGCATGGTAACGGGTGTACATGAGAGGGATTAATGAAAGAAAAATATGTATCCCATCATACAAACATAATAATGGATGTATTTTGGAGGTTCTAAAACATACCTCATCATTTTTCATTTAAAATAAAAGTATGTAACAATATAAAAAAACTTGCATAAAAATTATAAAGGAGGGAAACCCTTACATGAACGTGTGACTTCAAAAGCCTGAATAGAGTCTTATTGAGAGCTTGGGGTGTCTTGGGAGGATTTTAGAGAGGGTAGGGAAGATTGGTGACGTGATACAAGGATTTTTAGTGAAGATAAGTGGTATATTGGGTGGCTTTATTAAGGAAATGAGAGGGGAATGCTTTAATATTTTACAAACTTAGGTTTTGGAATCTATATAATTACATATTCAAAACAAAAAACCTCCCCATTGTTTTCCCCTCAGTTTTTTCCAATGATTATTATAAAACATTATTTTATACGGCCAATGGCCGAACATATTGAAATATTTTCCTTTCTTATGTGGAGGTGAGTCACATTATTAAATAAATAGATTTAAAATAATAAAATATATTATATATTTTGGGGGATTCACTAAGGATTTATAAAATAAATAAAACAAATATAAAATCACATTATTTTAATGTTAAATAATATATTGGGCCTATAATACCCATTATAGTATTTATTACTTCATTTTGGGGTCATTATGATGTCAAAAAACACATATTTTATTTATACGGTGTTTAATTTTTACCCAATCATTCTTTGTCTCAGAAAATTATGAAAAAGTCACCATTTTATAATCTCAACATCCTGATTCCAAAAATAATATTCATTTTATCTAAATAATTTTATAAATAAGTGAATTTTCACTTTTAAAATGAAAACTGACATTTTTTTAAAATTCACTAGTTTTGACAAAAACAGTTTTCAAACTATAATGAAAATTAAATTTGACTTCATAAAAAATTATATACTAATTTATTATTCATAAAAGTAATTTTATAATAATATTTTATTAAAATATTAATTATTTCAAAAAAATTTAATTCCACAAAATAAATTCTTTAAAAATACACTTTCTGTTAATCGTATATAAAAAAATAAAACTCTTATCAAACTAGTTACCTAATCATTTAAAAATAAGGAACTGATATAATAATCATTTATAAGAATTTTTTATATAATATTATTAATAAAAATATTATTTTAACATAATAATGTATATATTTCAAAAATTACCATTTTTACCGGAAAAATAAATTTATCAAATTAATAATTTTTTTAAGAAATACTATTTTCCTAAAGGAATTGATCAATTAATACTTTTTTTATAAAAACGTATTACACAATAATTAACTAATACCTTTTTATATAACCCCTTATAACATTCACATAAAACCTAAGGGTAAGGTGTGCAATGGTGACAGACTCTTGGGGCGGCTCGGATAACAACGCTCGGGTGGTAATCTCTATTAACTTAAAATTATCCTATTGGAGATTCTGTTCAAGCCTAACATATTGAATCTCATCTTGTGCTTGGTTAGGGGAAAACCCCAGTAATGCTTCCTCCATTCTGAGCTCCAATAAATGAACATTGTATGGCTCGATTCTACTGGATGAGGCCATCCTCTCCTTTCTCTATGTTGAAATGATTTTTTTAAAACCATTTATTTATATTAGCCAGGTGATCATTGTTCAATGGATATATTATCAACGGTAATGATATCTAACAGTCACATAAACCAAAAAAAGAGATCATGTGTTTTATATATCTATAAGACATTAAAATAAATGGAACATTATTCATAAATGAATGAGTCATTACAACATTCCCCCTTTAAGAAATTTCACCCTCAAATTTTTTTCCCTACACTATAATAGATGAGGGTAACTATACAACATCACATCCTCTAGTCCCCACACATCTTCTTCAAACTTGTGGTTTTTCCACAACACCTTGATGAGTGGCATCATCTTATTTTGTAAAACTTTTTCTCTATGATCTAATATTTTAACTGGATTTTCTTAATAAGAGAGGTAATTCTCCAATTATACCACCTCTGAATTTAGTACATGTGATGGGTCAGGTATGTACTTTCTCAAAAGTGATACATGGAATAAATCATGTACTTGAGATAGGTTTGTTCGGAATTATTGTCTATAGGTTACTACTCTTATGCGATCAAGAATATCAAAAGGGAAGATTTACCTTGGACTAATCTTTCCCTTCTTCCTAAATATAATAACTCTCTTCTATGGTGATACTCAAAGGAATACCAAGTCTCTAACATCAAACTCTATGTCTCATTGAGGATTTTTATCATAGATCTTTTTTCAACTATAAATAGCTTTAATGTGCTGCTGGATGGTCTTAACCTTCTCCACCAATTCATCAACCATTTCTATACCTATAAGTTTTCACTCCCCAACTTCTTCCCAACATGATGGTGTTTTTCACCTCTTCCCATAAATGGCTTTATAAGGAGCCATTTCGATTCTTGAGTGGAAACTGTGGTTGTAGTTGAAATCAACTAGAGGAAGATGTTGATCACATCCTCCTTTGATGTCCATTGAGAATTATCTCAACATGTTCTTAAGTCTTTGGATAGTCCACTTAGATTGGCCATCAGTTTGAGGATGATAAGACATACTGAAGTTCAACTCAGTATTCAGAGTGTGTTGGAGACTCTTCCAGAACATAGAGGTGAATCTTGGATCTCGATCGGATAAAATCGATAGTGGTACACCATGAAACCTAACCACTTCTATAATGTATATTTTAGCTAGTTGATCTAATGATAAATACTCTTGAATTGAAATGAAATGTTCAGTCTTTTTAAGCTGATCCACAATAACCCAGATAGCATATTTTCCATTAGATTAATTCGTAAGTCCTGTGAAAAAGTACATGGTGATGTTTTCCCATTTCCATGTTGTTATGGGTAATGGTTGCATCACCCCCTAAGTTCTCTTCCTCTTAGCCTTTACTTGTTGACATACCAAGCACATTCATGTATACTCATCTATATCCTTGTACATGTTATCCCACCAATAATTCTCTCGAATATCTGAATACATATTTTTGTTTCATGGGTGAATGAAGAAATTTGAACTATGTGCATCATCTATAAGTTTTTTCTTTAACTCCAAATTTGATGGAACACATATTATTGACCCATATCTCATAAATCTTACTTCATTAACATTGAAATATGAGGATTTCCCTTTTCTAAGAGTTTCCACTTTCTTTTGGATTCCCACATCATCCTTTTGAGAATCCTCTAACCTTTACAAAAGAGATGTTTGAGAAATAATTTGTGAAAGGATTGATGATTTTACCTCTTTTATTATTCCCATGTTCATATTTATAAAATCTATGAAGATTGGATCATTTTCAATTTTCATTAATAAAAGAGTTATTGGATCCATTCTACTTAGAGTGTCTTCCACTTTATTCTCTTTCCCTAAATGGTAGTGAATTGAGCGGTCATAGTCTTTGATTATCTCTAACCATATTCATTAGATAATATTGAACTCTTTCTGTGTGAATATATACTTAAGGATTTTGTGATATGTATATATTCTACACTTTTCCCCAAAGAGGTAATGTCACCAAATATTCAATGTGAATATCACTGCAGCCAACTCTAGATTAGGTGTTGGATATTTCTTCTCATGAACTTTCAATTGCCTTGAATCATAGGCAATGAATTTGTCATTTTCCATCAAAAAATGTCTCAGGAACAACTTCAAAGCATCACTAAATACCATAAAAATTTCTCCACTTGTGGGTAGTTTGAGCACATGCACCATGATAATCCTTCTTTTCAACTCCTTTAAGATCTCTTCATATTAATCATTATAAGAAAACTTGACTCCCTTTTGGGTTAAATCGGTTAGAGGGTTTGAAAATCATGATAAATTTCTCACAAATCGGCGATAATATCCAGCTAACCCAAGGAATATACAGATATCTATCACAAATGTTGGCCTCGACCATTTCTAAATTGAATCTTTCTTTGAGGGATCCATAGATATCACATTGCTTGTGATGATACACCCCAAGAATTAGACTTCCTTCAACCATAACTCACACTTTTTGTAATTTTCATAGTGATTATCCTTTCACAAGGTCTCCAGTATAGTGCTTAGATTCTCCTCATGCTCCTCCTTGGTTTTGGAGTATATTTGAATATCATCTATAAATACTGCCACAAATTTGTCGATCTAATCTCTAAAGACTATATTCCTCAAGTCTAGGAATATTTATGGATCTTTAATGAGTCTAAAAGGCATTACTATGAATTCATAATGCTCATACCTTGTACGAAAAATAGTCTTGGGGATATCCTCCTTCTTCACCCTTAATTGGTAATATCTCGACCACAGATCCACCTTGGAGAAGTATTATACTCTGCGTAACTGATCGAATAAGTCCTTAATTTGGGGAAAAGGATACTTATTCTTTATCATGATTTTATTGAGATCACGATAATAAATGCAAAGGATAATTGACCAATCATTCTTCTTGATGAATATAACTGTTGTACCCCATGGTGAAGCACTTGGGAATATAAGCCCTTTATCTAGATTCTCCTGTAGTTGATTCCTTGGATCCTCAAGATCAGCAACAGACACTCTATAAGGAGTATTGGATATTTAAAATTCCCTAGGTATAAGATCAATTGAGAATTTAACATATCTTCTAGGAGGAATACCAGTTAGTTCCTAGGGAAACACATCAGTGAATTACCTCACAATATGCATTTCAGAACTATTCACCTTGGTGATGTCTCTCTAAGTGCATCCACGAGACCTAGGTTAAAAACTAGGTGGAGTCATAATTTCATGTTACTGTATCAGTAATATAGCAAGAACTGTAGAAGTACTGTAGAAGGCACTATAGAAACATTGTGCGGGTACTATAGAAGCTACTATAGTAGTTACTCTAGCGGGTATTATTCAGTAGTATAGCATCCATAACTATTCAACTTGGGCTCTAATTTGGGCTTGGAGTCCTTAAGACCTTTTGGGACACCCAGGACTTCAGGTAATTATGGCTTTCTGGACACCTTTAAGGCCTTTGGGCCACCTCAAGGCCTTCGAGCCACCTCAAAGGCCTTCAGGGATGCCTGATATGTAGATTCCCAGACAGATTCTACAAAGAATCAGCTCTAAAAGAGGATTCCAGAGCAGGGAGCATTCAACAGAGCTTGGAAAAATTGATTTGGAAGAATGAGAGGGTACGGAATTTTCCATCTGTATCTGGAATGTGCATCTCTTTGCACAAGACAACTAGCCGGATAGGCATGTAAATGTGGAGAGTTGATCATGATGCAGATACTAGGGAATAGCGGTTTCAAGTAGTCAGAGTCTTTATGATTTCCAAATACATGCGGGTCTTGTAATTTCTCCAATGTCTAAGTAATCTCTAATCCTATGGGCCTTGTAAGGGTTTCCCCTCATCCCTTGAAATGGGGGTGATCAAGAATCAATAAAAAAATAAGGCCATTAAGGTAGGAATGTCTTTGAGGATGGTTCCTTCCTTAGACTCAATTATCTTTGAAAGATACGCATGCTCATAGGGTGGTAATATCCATGATTGAGATGATGGTGCTAAATAATATTCATCCTCCTCCATATACTTGTATATAATCAAGGGTTGATCCACCATATAGAGAGTGATTTCCCTGTCATGGTAATTTATTTTGGATCTATATAGGGAAAGACAATCCATGATAATAATTGAATCGAATTTTACCAGAAGGATTATTAAGAGGTTCTCTGGGAAGTTCCATCCACAAATTGTGACAAGAGAGGATTTATATTCATTGGATCCAATAATTTCCCCATTTTTCATTCTCACCAACATCTCTACTTCCATGATTTTTGGGGGTGTTTGTATTTTTCAACTATTCTTTTATGATATAAAAGAATTTATAGAACTATAGATGATAACCCTACCCTTTAGTTTTTTATTCCGGTTCTACAATATCCAATATATACATAGGGATGAGTATTTTAAATAATAAACACATTAAGGGGAATCTAATAAAAAAAGGGATAACTTATAAATTATATCTATTTTTTTAACTTATGAATTTATAAGCATCAATCTATGTAATCCATGATCTATTTCCAAATGAATATGCTTGTGAGATTTTTTATCCCTTAATAATGGTTAATACTAACCTTATTAATTTACCAAATCATATACTCTGGGTTTTTCAAACCAAGATTATAGCAAGTCATATTGTCATGCACCAGTTCTCATTCGAGTCTAGCTCAATGTGATGTTTTTGGTTTTTACCCCTAGATAGATATGTGCTAGAGCCAAATTTAATTTTTCATATCTAGAAATGGATTTATTTTCTTCATAAACCAATTAATATATACTCACCAAAATTTATGGATTATTTTATTATACTCAATCTTATCCCTAAGTCTTTCACAAGAGTTTTATAACTCTAATCCCAAAAATAACTAAACCTATCCTTTGATACCAACAATAAAAACCTTGTTCTTTGTTACACACTTAAACATGATTTCTTACATAAATTGGAACATAATACAACTACGGGGATCGATCGGTCTATTGTCTTGGGAAATTGGGAACTATACATAACAACTTAAAACATTTAATACAACATCTTTATTTCAAACTTCTTTTACATGACCAACTCATTCTTTTTTACTTAACACTGCATGGGATAACATGAGGACATATAAAAGATAGGGTGATATATAAATCCCAGTGAGTGAATAAAAAAATCATAATAAGAAGAATAAAATACATGTTAGGAAATAGGATTATGAATGGATCATAAGAGAAACATTAACATAAAGGCATTATATATCATGATTATCATAACAAGGAAATGTGGCAACAACATATAAAATGACATTAGCATGAGCCAAGGATCATTTCACATTGATTAGAATGAGTAAACCATAATTTAAAATGAAATATCATGAGTAAACTCTCATTTAATATAATTTATCATGATACTAAACATTACACAATGCATTGGAGCGTTATCAGGGCTCACCCTTCATAATCATTTTAATCTCATGCTTAAGTGTGCCACATATATTATATAACATGGATTGATTCGACATAATAATATATTTCACAATAATGGAATTTGGAATAAATACATGAAATTATATAATCAATAATTATATGTTCATAAAGTTGAATACCATTTATAGATAAATGGGAATTCTATTCACTACACGGTGATTTTGGCATGGAAGATCACGGTGCAATTTCGGCAGCCTAATGACGTGACATAAAAATTCATAAAAATGGTTTATGAGAGAGATATGGGAATCTCATCATATATACATGAAATATATAGAAAGGGTGTCATATATATACCTTTCCCAAAATAGGGAATTTGTAAATAGAATGTGTAACATAATAAAGAAACCAGAAGAAAGAGGAGAAATGGAATAACTCTTATGAAATTTCCGCATGGTAACGGGTGTACATGGGAGGGATTAATGAGATAGAAAGAGGTATACTGCAATAAAAACATAATAATGGAAGTATGGGGGAGTTTAGAAAACATACCTCATCATTTTTAATTGAAAATAAAAATGGATAACAATATAAGTAAACATGGATAAAAATGAGAAAGGATGGAAAGTGAGGATCCCTTACAAAAACTCTACATGGTAACAGGTGTACATATGAGGGATTAATGAGAGATAAAGAGTTTTACCATCATAAAAACATAATAAGGGAGGTATGGGGTATGTTTTAAAACAAACCCCATCATTTGTAATTGAAAATAAAATAGTGTAACAATATAAAGAAACTTGGATAAAAATGAAGAAGGAAACCCTTACTTGAGTGTGTGACTTCAAAAGATTGAAGAGGGGATTATTGAGAGATTTGGGAGGATTGGGAGGATTATACAGATGTTAGGGAAGTGTAGGGACATGATCCAAGTATTTTTAGTGAAGAAAAGTGGGAGCCTGGGTGGGTTTATATAGGGAATGACAGGGGAATTCTTTAATATTTCACAAAATTAAGCATTGGAATCTATACAATTAAATATTCAAAACCACAAACCCTAACATGTTTTTTCCCAAGTTTTTTTCCAAATAAAAGTGTAAAATATTATTTTATAATCCCAATTTCCTAACATATTAAACTATTATCCTTGATTATGTGGAGGTGAGTCACATTATTAAAGAAATGAATTTAAAATAATAAAATATATTATACATATTGGAGGATTCACTAAGGCTTTATAAAATACAGAAAACAAATCTAAAATCAAATTATTTTAATTTAAAAACATTTATTGGGTCAAGGATACCCATTATAGTATTTATTACATCATTTTTGTGGTCATTATGATGTCATAATACACATATTTTATTTATACGGTATTTAATTCTTACCCAAAAATTCGATTGTCTTAGAAAATTATGAAAACTTCACTATAGGATAATTTTGACATCCTAATTCCAAAAATAATATTCATTTTAACTAAATATTTTAATAAATATTTTAATTTTCACTTTTAAAATGAAAACAAACATTTATTGAAATTTCATGGGTTTTGACAAAAAATAGTTTTCAAACCTTAATAAAAATTACATTTGACTTCATAAAAAATTATATACTCATTTATTATTTGTAAAATTAACAATATAATAATATTTTATTGAAATATTATTTATTTGAAAAAAAATAATTAATTCTAAAAAATAAATTCCTTAAAAATACACTTTCTATTTTATCATATATAAAAAATTTAACTCTTATCAAACTGATTACCAAATCATTTATAGATAAAGAACCGATATAATCATAATTATATGAGTTTTTTTTATAATTTTACTAATAAAAACCTTATTTTAATATAATATTGTGCATATTTCTTAAAAGTACAATTTTTACCTAAAAAATCAATTTATCAAATTCATCATTTTTCTTAAGAAATACTATTCTCATAACAGAACTGATGGAATAATACTTTTATTTACCAAAAGGTATTACAAAATAATTAACTAATACCTGATTAAAAAAACCCTTATAACACCCTCATAACACCAAATGGTAAGGTGTGAATGGTGACAGACTCTTGGGATGTCTCGGATAACATTGCTTGGGTGGTAATCTCTCTTATCTTAAACTTATCCCATAGGTGGTTCCATTCAAGCTCAACATGTTGAAGCTCAAATTGGGGTTGGTCATGAGAAAATCCTAGTGATTCTATGTCCTTTACAACTTCTAAAAAATGCAATTTGTACGGCCCGAGTCTAATGAATGAGGCCATCCTCTCCTTTGTCTGTGTCGAAACGATTTTTTTTAAAACCTTATATTTATATCGGTCATGTGATCACTATTGAAAAGTATATTATCAATTGTAATGATACTTAACATTCATTTAAACCCAAAAATGAATAGTTAATATGTTTTCTATATCCATAATACATGAAAAGAAAGGTAATTTTATTCATAAATGATCGGGTCGTTATAGTGTAAGCATGGGTAAATTATTGAGGCCTCGTAATGGCGTTAAACAGTGGATAAGTGTGTGTTTATATTGAATAATATATATGTCAAGGGACATGGTTAGTATTTTTTATCATAATCTTATGATTATGGAATATGAATCATAGGATTGTGAGTCATATTCTTGGATATAGTAGTACAATATCGTATGCCAATTACTTTTTAATTGTCTTAAGGTAGTGTATGTTGTATACATACACTATTTTTGAATGGTGGATCAGTGGGTGGTCATGTATGGGTTCTGGGATGATGGTTTTGATGAGTTATTGGAGGCACGGGTGCTCGAGGGTTATTGACAGTGAGAAACGTCCCTCTATGGTAAAGTATACACCGAAAATGGATAAGTTATTGTGGAATGACTGATCGGAGTTAAAACCTAACATAAGAGTCAAATGTGGTGTAAGGGGTGATAATGACTTAAGGGGAGTGGCACATTATTGTGTTGATCAAACGTATTGAGGTTATGCTCATGGAGTAGTATAATAAAAGTTATGATTTGGATAGTACACCATTCGGTCGTTGGAGGGAGAGATCCTTATTATTGACCAGATGATGAAAATTTCCCTGGAATTCATTCACATAAGTGAGGAATGCGTAGTAAATAATGTTTCATATCATCACTTGGGTGATAGTGATACTTCCAAGTTTATTCATCATGTTTACTGTTGGACCAATAATGGGTCATTGTAGTTGGGAATTTACTCTGGTGAAATTACGATAATGACACTCATGTGGTGGAGAGTGACATATTTATCATGGGAATACAAACCTTGTACTAAAAGGGGTTACATGTGTGTGGAATGTACCAAATAGTGGTTTTGAGGGAATTCAGATTCTAATCTTAAACAAATTTGATTCATTCCTTGAATCCCAAAAGAATTTCATATATGGAATCAGATGTGATATTGGAATAAAACAAGAAATGTCATTGGGATCATGGTGAAATTTAATTGACTTTATTTTGATTGAAGATGTGTTGGTGCTTTAAACACGGCACAACGGTGGTTTTGGGTGGTTTAAGACTAAATCAGGAATCTCATTAAGAGTCATGTCATGACCCACTCCCTCCAAAGGTTCCCCTACTAGGACAATAATGAAGGAAGATAAATGATGACCCCTGAGTCCTGCCTCCTCTAGTCCCTTAGTTGGCTACTGGAATTTAGGGTAAAAAAATATCACAAATGAGAGTCATTGACCACTATAATAATACGATCAAGAGATATTATATCAAAGATCAATCAACTGTAAGACCTAATATAAGATAAAGAAAACCCAAACCATCTCAAATTCATGTATAAAGTAAAACATATATTGATAAAAGTCTCTAAAAGTACACAAAATAAAAGCTAAGGTAGTGATATGGAAATAGCCCAAAGGTCTGAGTTAGTATTTTCCAGTATGGCCCATGTTTTCCTCCTAATCCTAGAAAAATTGGCATAAGCATATAGGTATACTTAGTAGCGACTCCAAGGTCTCTCACGAACATATGAAAAAAATCATACTAACGAACTTGTGAGAAATTAAAAAACCAATATAACCAAATAAAGTCAACTAGCAAATTTCAAACTCAACAAGTAACACTCACCAAATATTTTATCCATGTATAATAACATAATAATAATCATATCGATAAAAAGGGTACCCTTCATAGATTTCCCACTAGGATTATACTCTCGCACCCCAACAACATGAATCCTCATTATCCCATCTCATCTATATAACAACCCTTATCGCACACCCCTAGGTTATAACATCACATATCGCCTGAAGACACATAGACCATCACATAACATCTCGCCTAAAGTCACCTGGGCCATCACATATTCTTTTAAGACAGTTGGGCCAAAACATCATATCAAATTCATAACCAGAATAGTAGGGCATCCCAAACATGAAGTACATCAACCACATTCCCAACTCTTATCATACATAGCCCCCACCAAAATCCATATTATGAACTCATAAAACACCATCATAGAGAACTATTGAATTATGTCCATCATTGCTGGTTCCTATCAACATTTCCTATAATAGAGAATGGGGAAGAGAAAGTATCCATCCATCCATCCTCACCTCTTAGAAGTTAGTAAAAACACAAACAAAACATTTGGTTGTTAGATTGGAGTTCTCAATATGGGTGGGTAAAAATATAAATTATAATGAACATATAATGTGTATATATATATATTTATTGATTTATATGTATAACCATAAAAAATATGAACCTATGGGTTTACATAAAAATCCCAAACCAACTCACAACATCACCACCCAACCTCACGTCACTAACACTTTCAATCCCACTACTAAATGTACAATACCACACATCACGTCAGAATACACAAGTTTCATTTTAACATATTTCTTGACTTTAGAAATATTCTACATTTCACATACCAACCAAATCAATTGACCAACCCATTTATTTCATTTTTTCATAACATTCCATTACCATTTATTTCTATCTAATTAAATATGATACAACCTGAGAGAATATCCTAACACAATATAACACAAAAATACATATCCCATTATCTCCATGCCAACCAGCCCACACTACCACCATCACACAGCTACAGACACCTCTTTGTTGTGACCATTACATCACCACCACTTTCCATCACAACCACCCCATATCACCGCAACAAAAATCATTAAATCTTCACCCATAGCACACCCACACATAACAGAACTTTTAAAATCACATTCAAATAACATTTTTCAAATTTATCAATGGGATTTCATTGCGGTATACTTTTTTATTTGTATGGAATTGTTACACAATGCATAAATTCTATGGGAAAGTTTTTATTAACTGGATATATGTGGTTAACCAATTTCATTTAAATGGATGTAAAACTATCACACAATAGGATTAGACAAAAAAATATCATAACAAAAAAAGGATCCCAACTACCATAAATTTTAATATGGTATCAAGATCGTATAATCACAGTATCAATTAATATCAAAAGCAATAAAAATATTCAACTCAATCCATTCCCCCTACAATATTAATTAAAATGATTATTTATCTTTATTAGTATGGATATACTATATTATCAAATATAAAATATTGAATAATATCTCATTCATGATACAACTATATGAGAAATGAAGGATCCCCTACCTCAATGAGCTTTCTGAACCATTGTCGATGGTTGAAACAAAAGGAAGGCCACCATCGAGCACCACAATGAAGAAGATCATCCTTACCAGCCTAGAAAACAATAAAAAAACACTCCCTTATAGAAAAACCATCAAAGTAATTGATTCCCTAGATAGAAACCCTTCTCATACAAGAAAGAATGAGAAAAATACGGGCATACAAGGAGGACACTCATCTAAACCTCCACATATTGATCTCCCATGACCGAGTTTGAATGAAAATGGTTAGGGTTTGAAAGGCCTATTTGGGAACACTTGGGTTTCATAATAAATAATATAGTGTGTGGAAAAGTGTTTGGGTTTGAGGGGATTTAATATTTTATACTTAGCCTAAAAATAAAAGACCATAGTGCAGCCCCAAGGACCATGTTGTATAACTGCTTAAAAATAAAGAGGTTGCGACGTAGGATCCCTCATCATGCCACAACCATGCTAATCAAAGTGGATCTGATATCCATCACTATATTAACTCATCAAATCCAAAAAATTGGGGAAGACACCATGGTGCATCCTGGATAACTATGCCACAGGACCAAAAAACCTAGAAGGGATGCTACGTCGTAGCCCATCACCATGGTGAAATTATCCTCAAAATAGAATAACATCCAAACTCCACCATCGAGCCCCAATATTCCGTAACCAAATACTCCATGACACAATGGATCCTCTTATAGGAAAACCCAGGATGCATACGATAAAACTATCTCCTGTAGGATTTTCCATCTCGCTCCACCTTTTCCCCTCTAAACTCCTCAGGACTTCCCTCGGACACCTCCATCATGAGAATTACCACAAAGTAATGGGTTAGAATGTCTAGAAAATTACATTAGATACCTAAAAATATTTTCTTACCCTCAATAATCAATACCAAACCCACAAGGAAAATAATAAATGGTGTCCAAAAAACCACCCCAAGAGAAACCGCTCAAGGATCTCATTACAACTAAACATATCCAATAACCAAACAAACTGAAACCAGCCATGAATTTTCATTAAAAATATCATAAAACCACATCACAACACCATACTCAATAAAAATTTCTTCCAAAACCATCTACATAACCATAATAACAATTCCACAAGCACAAAAATTGATAAATTCCCTCTCCTATGTCAAGATAATATCCTCTATGGGTGGAACTGACTCACTCAAGGATTTTATCAATTCAAAGTATATCATGTATCAATTGGGAATATGATTTTTCCTTCTTCAAATGATTGAAGTTTTAATTACATATCTCATAAAACATCAAGATCCAAATATCGCATTATCAAATAAAAATAGAGCAAAGATAAACTAAAAACAACTCTATGTATTGGGAAAAAATATACATCTCATACTTCAAAGTAATATCCTATAGTCCACCATGCCTCTATAGAATATGAACCAAATGAATGGTTTTTCCATGAATAACCTTCTCCCAATGATGCTGGATCTCTACTAGACACTTCAGAAACGTCACATCATCCTCAATATCCAACTCCCCCAAGTCAATGACATAAGAGTAATCATGAATATACTAAAAGAGAATAGAGATGTGGAAGATTTCATAAATATAATTCAGTCATTATAGAATTTACAATAAATAATCCACCTCAAAATCATGTTCCAAAACCTTAGAAGTCCCAAAAAACTGGGAAAATAGCTTACTTCCCCTGCCAAATCATTATTTCCCATGTTGAGGTGAGACTCTCAAGAACACATGGTCTATGCCCTCAATCTCTAAGCGCATCCTCCTGTGATCATCATAAGATTTATTCTGATCTTAAACTACCTTCATCCTCTTAAGAACAACTTGAACCATCTCTATCAGGCTCTGTACCACATTGGGATTGGGAATTGATTAATCCCCAACCTTGGCCCAGCACAACGAAGAGTTACATGGCTTCCCATATCGTGCCTCAAACTGGTCCATGTCGATGGATTAGTGATAGATGTTGTTGTAATAAATCTAAACCTAATGAAATATATTTTCTAGAGATCCACCAAATTCCAAGACAGATGAATTCTATATATCCTTTAATGTCTAAATAATCCCCTATGTCTTCCAATATTTCTGATAATGGAAAGTAGTGTTTGGGAACAACAGAGTTTCAAAATAAATATTCTATCCTCATCTGACTCATGAGGTAAAATGAGTGTAACAATTTGAGATAATGGACCAAATAACTCTATAATACCACAAAAACACATTCCCATGCCTCCTTGATAGGAAATTCATAGTACCTTGCTCCTTGATCACTAAGAAGTGTTCTAATTTTTTCAACTGATCCAGGATTACCCAGATAGTATCAAAAACACCTTGATCTCTAGGTAACCTGGTTATAAAGTATATAGATATTTAATTTCACTCTTACACTCAGAAACATACAAGGGATGAAATAAACCTACAAGAACATGATTCACAGCCTTCTCCTACTAGAAAACTAGATATCAAGGCACAAACTCTACCACTTCCCATTTCATCTCAGGTAACCAAAACTACATTCTATTGAAATAGAACATATTTGTATATCATGGGTGTAATGAAAAATTTGATCTATGAAACTAATTAAAAATTATGTTATCCATCACCACTTGAATATATATCCTCCCCTAAATTAATATCTGGTTTATACCATCCTCTTACTATCCTTATGGATCATCACTATAGCCAACATGGTTGCACGTCACCTCTGCCTCTGAGTCTCCCCACTAAGACTCTTAAACATTATATATGAGAGAATAATTCACTATCATATGAAACAAGAAACCTCTACTAACAACCACCTATGTATCTAACTGTAGGGATTTCATATCCTCCATATCCCTCCAAGCATCTCCAGATTCTTGAACAAAATCCTTTTGCGACTTCTAGGTTAGTGTGTCAACCACAACAATCCCTTTTCATGAGGTGTATAATATCTCAAAGTAATAATACTTAACATTCTATATACACATCCATTATCGTATATTCATATCATGCTAAGAAAATATATACCTCAAGATCCTATGATATGTGAAGACCAAAAATTTCTCCCTAATGAGGTAATGTCACCTCGACTTTAGCACAAACGCAAACCTTTCTAGATTCAGATCATGAGTGGCATGATTACACTCATGGGTACATGACTTCCTAGACCCATAAAATATCACTTCCATTTGTTGTATTAATATTCACCATTAACCCATATAAGAATCATCATAAAACACCTCAAATATCACCCCCTACTCCGGTAGAAGGAGCATCAGGGAACTAGTCAATTTACCTTTTAGGTAATCAAATGCTACCTGCAATTGCTTAGTTTATATGAAATACTAGTTATTCCTATTCAAATATTTCAAAAGGTATGAAATACTTGAGAAATCATACACAAACCACTGCTAATAGAATACAAGATCTGTGAAACTATGAACCTCTATAACATTCTTGGGTGACGTCCAAATAAAAATCACATCGATCTTTGATGAGTCTATGATCACACCCTTTTGGGAAACCATGTTCCCAAGGAACTTAACCTATTGAGTCTAAAATGTACACTTAGATAAATTTACATATATCTTGTGGTGTCAAAGAAATTGCAAGATAGCTCTAATATACATCTCTTATAACTTTTAGGAGATCAATATATCGTCAATGAAAATGAATATGAACTAATCTAGGAATTCATGGAACATGGATTCTATAATCCCAATGAACACATCTATTGCATTTGTGACATTGAACAGTATAACCATGAACTCAAAGTGCACATACCTACATCTAAAGGAAACCTTTAGAAGCTGCTCCTCCTTTACTCTCAACTTGTGATACCATAAAAAAATATTTCTCCTGTAGAACCATATATCTTCTTTAAAAATTTCAAAAAGATCATCAATCATTAGAAGATTATATAAATTAATGATATTCACCTGATTCAACTTTTGGTATTCTATACATAGCCACAGACTAATATTTTCCTTTTTAGAAAATAAAACTAGAAAACCGCATGGTGACACGCTCGGCCAAATGAAACTCTTCTAAATCAGATCATCTAATTAATCATAATGTTTCATTCTATAAGGATTCCTCAAAATAGGATATGCATCATGCTATAAGTCTATCACAAACTCAACATCATGTTAAGGGGTTACCACCACAAACTCATCTAGAAAAAAATCTATAAACATCTTGAAACCTCTGAGAACCTACACTATCCTAGAATCCACTGATTCTATAAATAACTCATCCATAAAATAAATAAGGCGCTCTATATGTCTGTTTCCATATGAAAACTCATCTTTCTAACGAAAACTGTACACTAGTCATCCAAATCTGAGAGCATGACTATCCTCCAAAATTATTTGATAATAACACATATGGAATGAAACTGATAAATTTGAATAACTAAATCATACAACTGCATCTATAGAAATAAAATATCCCCACGTGGCTGATGTGGCCCCATCATCATTCTACACTCCCAGCACACATCAAATAAGATGTAATATCCTCCAACTGGTGTAATCAACACCAAGGGCCTTATAATACTCTCTACATCTAGTCCTAGATCACAAAATAAAATGGATGAAATAAAGTATTGTGAATCTCATGATTTTAAAAAAGTATAAAAAATGGTAGATGATAAATCGATTGTACCTCTAATGATCTATGGCCCCTCTGGTAATGTCGCATCCACTGCATGAAACTAATCACACTCAACTTCTATTCCTATATATTAATTGTCACCTACATGTCCATGTTCGGTCGAGGAACTTGAATATGGGTAACATCCATAGGGTAAGTTCTTTCTATCCTATCTCCCCTTGGTAGAGTATAATCCTACTTCCTATACTACTAAAACGACCCCAGTGGAAGTAGCTACAAAGGCTGACATTGAACCTGACCACCTCCATTAAACTAATATCAAAGAACCACATGGAATAAATTATTATGGTGACCATAAACCCCATATAAAAAGTACATTAGACCAAATACTCCATAAAAACATGGAAACAACTAGCCCTAAAATACTATAAGGTAATTTGTTGAGGTCGACTCCCTACTGGTCAAAACATTGAAGGACCTAGTGCCTGAAACATACCACAAACATCCCGGATTTTTGAAGAACATATATGGTTAACCTCTCTTGGTAAACCACCTCATTAGTGCATATAATTGATCACATATACCTTCTATTGAACTTATCGATACATTGGAAACAAAAATAGAGTAACTATGTGTTGGATATAATGATGGAGTACCTCTTCAAGATGCTTCACATGGGAATCCTTATCCAAGAACAGATCAGGGGGAAACACAAAAGCTACTTGAACATGATCCCAAGATCCCACACTGAAATACTCCCCTTATAAAGGGAGAAAATCTCCTACCTCTTCACTACCCTCATGTTTAAGGAAAGGAACTATTCTTAGCACTCTTTCTAAATGTTAACCCATGAAATATTTTCCTCCTTTCACTCACCAAATATAGTGTCCACCATTAAACCACACCTCTTCACATCTGGATAACTTCCAAAGGGACCTAGTAGTCTACCTAGGTCTATATAAAACTAAATTTAATCTCTATATCCTCCAATCATCTCTCTATCCCTATATCAAAGACGCTTCCCTCTTTCTTTCCCAGGTCTTTACACTAAAAGGTATGCAACATTCTCTACCAATGATTATCCTCCTCAACTAAATCAACCCTTTAGTGGTCAAATAGATCACCCTTCTAAACCTCCATTTCTTAAACAACACATGGATGATAACCAGGAACCACAACTGAAAGGTAAAAAATTATTTCCTAATCCTAGTATTCTATAATTATATTAAGACTTATTTAAATTAATTCATTTTAACCATCCAAAAAACAACCAATTCAAACAAGAACACAAGTCAATCATGATGAATGTACCTCTCCAAGGTCTCTACCATAAAATAGAACCACCACACTTGGTATTTTTTTAGGCTCAAAGTCCTTGCATCAGATCACAGGGGGGATAAAATCCCATGTCTTAGTTAGTATTCCCTAGACTATGTCATGAACCAAGATCAATGGTTTTCATTTCCTTACCAACACATGAAATCCTCATAGTGCCTGACTCAAGACTCCATACTATCTCTCAACCTCCTATGATACCACACTATAATGACCCCCCCGCACCAAAGGTACCCATCTTAGTAATATAATAAAGGAATGTAGATAGTGACGCCCAAGCCTCACCACTAGTAGACCCCAGTTTGGAAACTAGAACCGAGGGGATATAAATCACAAAAATAGGAGGCACTACCCTCTATAATAATAGGATAATGAGATATTTTATAAAAGAAAAATCAACTACAAGACATAACATAGGATAAATGTAACCAAAATTATCCCAAAATTCTTGCATAAAGTAAAATAGATACAGATAAGATTCTCCAAAAGTAACCAGAAGAAAAGCTAAGGTAGTGACAGAGTAACAACCCAAAGTTCTGAGATATTAATGTCCAACACGGTCTTCATAGTCATCTAAAAACCCTGAAAAAGTGGTGTGATCAAACAATTATACTTATTAGGTACTCCAAAGTCTCTCATTCACATGTCAAAAAATATAATACTAATACACAAGTAAGAAAATATCATAACCAACAACACCTATTTCAGTAAAATAGCCAATCCCATCCTCACCAAGGCATGCTCACAAAAAAATACTTTATGGTATAATAACATAATAATAAGAATATCAATAAAAAGGATACCCTGAACCACTTTCCTATTGGTATTCCACTATCACACTGAAATGACAGACATCTCAATTCACCAATGTCTTCCATATAACAACCCTTATCAAACACACATAGCCCATCACATCACATATTGCCTGAAGAACCATTGTAAATCACATCATATCTCACCCAAAGACACCTAGGAAATCACATCTCACTCGAAGACACATGGGTAATCCCATAATATCATAGACATAACCATATTTATAGTATATCATGAACATGAAGGGCATCAATATTATTCATTACTCCCACCATGCATGACCCCCACCATAATGAATCTCATCACCTCATCAAAAATCATCATAGTGAGATTTGTTTCTTCTAGACATAACAACCCATACCATAAATATTTCTTGTAAGAGATAGTGGGGAAGAGTGAGTAGTTATCCATCCATCCTCACCATCGGGATATTGGAAAAAAGATCCATGAAACATTTTTTTGGTAAATACAAAGTGATCGACATGGGTGGGGTGTGTATAGAAATCACAATGAATATACAAGGTACGTATTTATATATATATCCACATAAAAGCCCATCCTATGGGTTCACAACCAAAGAACTAATCAACTCACAACATCACCACCCATCCTCACAACATCACCACTTTCGCTGCTACTACTAAAAGGAAAACCCCATACACCAAGCTAAAAGAAGAAAGATATATTTCACCTTCTTTCTCAATTTTATCCATTTACTGTATTTAACATAAAAATTAAATCAACTGACTATCATATTAATTTCATTATTTCATCATGTTCCATTACCATTTATTATTAACCTATTAATTATAATTATACTAAGACAATTATCATGATATAGTACTCCACAACAATAAACAGCCCATCATACCAATGCCAACCAACCCAAACTCCCATAATCACACAACCATAATGATATCTTTTCCACAACCATGAAATAACCACAAATTTATATAATGGTATACCAATATCAACACTAACAAACTCATAAATTATACCCCCACATCAAAACCATACATAACATTTTTCATTTTTATCAAGGGGCTTTCATATTTGTTTTTTCAAGGTAATTATCAAACAAGCCATAGATTCTAGGGGAAACCATTTTAATAACAAGATATATGTGGTTAAACAATATACTCTAAAGTGGTGTTAAATAATCACACAACACGTTTTCACAAAAAAATAAATTACCATTACAAATAAGGGCTCCCAATAGCCATGATTTTCAATAAGGCATTAAGATTGTATGATCACAGTATCAATTAAAATCAAAATCAGTAAAAACATGTGATTCAATACCTTCCGCATTAAACCTAAATTAAACTAATTCTTTATATTTATTAGTAAATATACACTACCTTTCTAAATATTAAAAATAAATTAATACCTATTTCATAATACAACTAGATGAGAAATGAAGGATCCCCTACCTCAATGAGTTTTATAAACTGTTACCGAAGGTTAAAAAAGTGTAATCCCAAAAAAATGAACCACAACGAAGGAGGAAAACCTTAACATCCAAGAGAAAAATAAAAAAAATACCTTATCAAAACACTATAAAAACTAATGATTCCTTTTACATAAAACCTTCCTAGAAAAGAAATAGGGAGAGAAATAGGGTAATATAAGGAGGAAACCAACCTAAACCTCCATGGTTCAATATCCCAAGACCAGGGTTGAAAATTGATGAATATGGGTTGAATGGCCTTTATGGGAGGAACTTGAATTACCTAATAAATTATAGAATGGTTGGAAAAAAATTTTGGTTCAAGGGTATTTAAGAATATATACTCAACCTAAAACTGCATGGCCACAGTGCAACCCCTAGGACCATTCCATAGAACTTCTGAAAAATGAAGGAATTATAGTGTTGGATCCATCACCTTTATGAAACCCTACTAGTTAGAGTGGCTCCAAGATCTATTTCTATCTCCATGCTTCAAATCTGAAAAATGGGAAAAGACACCACAATGCAGCTAGGATAGTTACATCATAGGAACCAAATACCTGGAAGGGGGCTATACCACAACCCATCTCCACAGCATAGTTACCCTCAAAAATGGTATAAAATCTAAAAATAACCTATTATAACCTATAAACAGTACCTAGATACTCTTTTACATAGTGGATATTCTTACAAAACAACCCTATACTCCACATCATAAACTCTATCTAGGTAGACTTTCTAAGAAACTATTCTTTTTCCCCTATAAACTCATTAGGACTTCCCCAAGACACCTCCATAAATATAATTATAAAAAAAATTAATGATTTGGATGGTTTTAACTATTAAATTTTGAGTATGGACTACAGTGAACATGTTTGGATGATCATAGGATGACTATGAGTGTAAATACATTATGATCGGATGAATTTGTAATGTGTTGGTAGTTAGAGCTAAGCATTTTCAAGACAAGTCATCTAAGATTGATTTGACTTGAGTTTTTGTATGGAATTGTAAGGGTTAAGTTACAAATAACATCAAAATTTCAATTTTTGATATTAAAAATGTTTTGTGGGATAAAAATCATTCTTTTCAAGGAAAATATTGTATATTCCTGGCTTATGCATGTACATTGGACATGTTTCCATACCAATTTGGAATTCAAAAATGATGATGGGTAACAAATTTTAATTTTTTTTATTGAGAATATTTTGGTGCAGTGAGTTGGTAACTACACCTGGTGAATAATTGGAATGTGGGTATAGAATTTCGATAGTAAATTACATTATTGGGAGTCACCATAGCTCAGAATTGTTCTTATAATCTAAGATCTATTATATGAAGCATCATGGACCTAATGATTAATTATATGATGACATAGCCATGTCATTAGATTGATGGGGTTAGGTAAGTTCAATTTGTTATTTCAGTAATGATGATGGGAATTGGCTCATGTTCTGGTGATATGAGCTCCTCGAATTGGAGGTAGTACCTTGGATGTGCCTTGGGAATTTAAGAATGGAACAAAGCTATTTTAATTTGAATTGGTGATTGGGGCAGGTCAGGTGATGTGGTTGGATAAACACTAATACCTCTTAAAGATAAGAAGTCTTATGGTGGGGATTTTATAATACCTCGCATCCAAACTCACATTTTTAATTTAATAGGAATTTTAGTTTTCAAAATACTATAAGGTACGGGTTTTGAACTAGGATTTAGAATAGAATTTTAATGGTTTGAGCACCTCAAACTGGTGTTTTTATACATAGAATGGGGGCTCAAGAGGTGGACCAAAGGTTTTGAGAAGTATTGAAGGTATCCTGGGGTTGTGGGGTTATAGGATGGTTGTAGCCTACTTCCATCAGATAGTTGGTGATATAGGTAGTGGCCTTGTGCCACTTTTAGGCTAACTGTCCAAAAGGTGGCATAATATTGGTCAGTTGATGAGATAGTAGCTCCCAGGTCAACCAAGACCGACTATCCATTGGGGTGTTTTTAGGGGGGATTTTCTAAATTTCCTCTTGTTTTTTTAGGGGAAACTCCATCCTTTATCTTTGTTTTTAGCACATGGTCAAGAGCCAACCCATCCCTATACCCCCTTTGTTCCCCTCTATTTTGAGACACTCTTAAGGTGTTCCTAAAATTATTAATGGTGTGTATTTTTTTCCAAATATTTATATTATATGTCTCTCCATTTTATTATAATTTTCTTCCTAGGTATATTAGGTTTTATTAATTATTCCTCTAGATCATGATGGAATCTTCCGAAGGAGATAGGTCTTTCACTCATCCAATATATTGGATATCCCATGATAATGTTTGCTTGTTTTTATTCCTCATTTCATCAAAGGTACATCATGTTACTGAATTTATAGAGAATTTTCAATAAATTAAATTAAATAGGTTTTAGGAATATAAATTCAGGTTATGTATTTTCCTAGGAATAATGTCAGGAGTCCATTTTAGACCTCCCACGGGTGGTTTCTTATGGTTTCATTGAGTGGTGAGTGGCTGGTGAACTAATCAGCATTTATGCCTTTTTCATTAAATAGTTAAATCTTTCATAAATTTTTAATTAATTTTAAATGGTTATAATTAATTAAATTGGGTTTTGGTTATGAACTAGGGGATTAGGGGTTGGTATGAGCTCATTTTAGACTTAAATAAGGCTGGGTGGGTGGGGATGCAATTGTTGGCCTCTAGAAATAAATGGGAAGAACTTTGGGTTGAGGGAGGTTCTCACTTATACTAAACATATGATTATTATAATTTAATTATGTGGTATGTCATGTGTGGGCAGGCCACTATAGGTGGAAACCTATTATTAATTTGAACTTTTAAATTAAATTAAATTGAATTAAATTTTTAATTTTGAAATGATTAATTAATTGGTCACCTTAATCTAAATTAATAAGAACCCTATCCTTGTTGGTCCTAGGGCATCAGTTTTATGTCTCAACTATTGATGGTTTATTCTTAGACATTATTACTACATAGAAATAGATGAAACCCTCCTGAGGGGTGTGACCTAATGAGAAAAATGAGTGGAACCATGTGATTGGACTTTGTTTAAGGGCCCTGGACACCAAAATATGGGTGTATAGTGACATGTACAAGCACAACCCCTATATGCCTTAGGGACATATTCTAATTCCTTAGAACAGTTGGGATCATTGTTTTGACTTATGTTAATTGAACCTCCCCCTTTTGATGTGACTAGGACAAGATGGTCTGGCCCTAGGAAAATAAGAATCGTGTTGGTTGAGTAGATCATCCTTATGGGACATTAAAAATAATAATGTGTTAGGGGCCATCTCTCTAAAGTATTTCCAACATGGCGTACCCCATTTGGTCATAAGTTTGTTTATATCATGAACTTACTGAGAATAATTATGTTCAATATGAAGTGAGTGATATCCCAAGACTTGACCAAGACAAGGGACCCCAAGTGGGGTGCCCCAATTTTTTTGGGACCTTGGGGACCCTAGTGGGTGTCCCAATGATAGATTGAACTAATATATAGGGGATATATTTTGGTTTTGGTAATTGATGTTGTGTTTTTTCATTCAGTAAACCCTAGTTCCTTATTTTATTGTATAAAACATGATGAACACCCTTGTGGTTGTTTGTTATAAAATGGAAAACTCCCATCAAGGAGGTATTTTTATTATGTATGAAAAATTCCCAAGGGATATTGCCTTATTTTTATATATGTGTGATACTTATATCTAATAAAACTCCCATATGGGAGGTTCATGATACTTGTTTTATGTTCCCTTGGCATAGAAAATTCTCAAATGTAAGGTATTTATTACTATTAACCGGGTTTTTATGGATTTATGGCCTAAGGATGATCTAGTATATTGAGATAGAGATTTCTTGTAACATTACCAAAGTTTTTGATACTTATTTTCATATACCCTAGCTGAGAAGACTCCCATAGGGAGGTTTGTGTTATTTGATACATATACTGGGGAGATCCATGCATTTTATATTGGGAGGCATGGTCATAGTGAAGTGCTCAGAGACACCCAAAGACTAGTTGAAGTTGGTATGGCCGATCGGGGTCATGGGCCTAAGGAAAAAAATGGTATGGTACAGGTTACATGGGTTATTATGGTCCATGAAATGTGCTTAGAGGCATTTCAGTGTCAGGTCAAAGAATGTACCATTATTTGTCTATTTATTTATTGTACAAATAGATTATTTTTTTTATTTATATCATGACACATGAAAATATAATGACATATTATAGTTAGTATGGAACCATATTGGTGGTTCAATCTAGAGTTTTGTACATGCACACTTCTCAAAATGACATTACACATGGGTACCCAAGGATCTCTCACATTATTATTTCAAGCATAGGTAGGGTCGAGTCCTAGGATCAGGATCTACATGGTCAAGTGGGATAGTTCGGGTGATTTCAAGGGATCGGAATATGGTATGGATCAGAGTGGAAATGAATCCCTTGTTTTTATTTTCTTTTTTTCTTCTATATATGTGACCTACACAATAGGTGATTATTGTTTTATGACTGTATACCCTACATCATTTTTATTATTGGATGTTATCTTTATTTATTGTTTTTTACTCTAATGAATTCATAATGTGTGTTATTTTTGGTTAATTTACATGTTATTTCACACTTAGATATAGGGGATATAGAATCTCCATGGTACCATTATAGACCCTCGTTGATAGTCATTAGCCTCTAGAATTCAAAGAGTTGTGCCTGAGGTCCCGTGGTTTCACCGGTCTAGTTACTATTCAGAGTGAGTTGGGATGAGATGTTACATTCCCACTAAAAGATAGTGGTTTTTTCCATATAAAGTAATCTAAAGTAGTTGACTCTTGTTGAAGGGAAACTAGTTTATCCATGAAATCAAGATTATTTTTCACAAGATGAGTTAAATTCCCTAGAATAGAAATAAATTTTTTAATATCACATTAATTCCATTATCATTTGTATTTATATTATTTTTACATTATCTTTGATTATTATTCTGGATTCTTTTTCTTTCAATAGGTTCCATTATCTAACAAATGGAAATACTTAATTACTATTATTATAAACTACTAATAAATGAAAAATGATTTTTATATCATGTTTTCCTTAAATAATATCCTATGTATTTTACATAGTATTCCTATCGAAACAAATTTTTAATATTTAATAAAATATATTATGGGTTTATTATGATGTTTATATTATTTTAAATAATGTTCCAAACGGTTTTAATAAACTCTTTATAATAGCAACTATAACACTCCTAGCATTAGTCACTTGACTGACCATGTGGAATCATTAATTTCTGTGGTTAATTGTGTTCATAAATTAATATCTCAAGCTAACTACTAACCAACTAAGAAAATGTTTCATATGAAATGTCTAATGTCCAACCCATATATATGGATTAGAAAACACTTATAATGATAAAAAATAAATTGAAAATAAAAGAGACTAGGAATTTGAGAAACTCATTAAAATAAATAAATAAAATATTCCTAAATACTAGTTAATGCAGTAGTGAAGTTAAATTATGGTGATAAATCAATATGTATTTGGAATTATGTCTAAGAAAATACATTGGATAGGGAATTTTTCCTTTATCATAATAATTCTCTTTTTCTTCTCTTAGGTATTTCAGTCGATCACTAATATAGGTAACCCATATTCTTATTTAAATATAACTACCACCACCCAAAAATTTCTATGTGTGAGAATAAATATCTAGTTAATAAATTAAAGGTATATCAACTCCAACAAATAATGGTCATAAATGAAATTATAGGATAATATTTGGAAGAATGAAATAAATTTAAAAAACCATATGAAATTACTCATAATAAAATTATTCCACTCGATGCAATTACCCTTACTTACGTGATCTACACTAAAAATCAAACCCTAAATATATTCATGAGGGAAGTAAAAAAAATAAAAGTTATAAAAACAACAACAAAACTCAAACAAAATGCACACCAGACTCTCATCTTGATTCTCTAAGAATTCATTCATAACTGCAACAACCTCCTTCCCAATTTATAGATAGAAACATCACTTCATCTAATTATCTATCTCCCACTTATCTTTCTCCATATCTACCTCAATATCTTTATCACTTTAAAATCTTCTTAGATGGGATGTAAAATTCATGTTTAGCCTCACATATATCACTCATGTAAAATTTATTTTATAATTACCCAAGGAGAGGACACTGAAAAAATATTATTATTTCTACACAAATATACTCTCCATGATGTAGAGCTATAACATGTGATGCAGACCCTCTTACTCTATCTTTTTTAATCCATACTAAAACATAGATCTCATACTATAATATATCACTTAAAATACCTCATCTTCTAGATGATTCATTAAATCAGACCTCTAGGATGCAGTGAACTATCCCATTAGATAACCACCTTGTGCAAGTTAACCTTACATTTTCCTATTCCCTTGTCCATGACATTGAAAAAAATCTATGTTACAAAGGATATTAAACTGAAATACATGATCCAATACCTTCTCTGACACACCATGGTAAAGTGATACATCCATGTTTTTATATCCTCATGCAACTCATCTTTATATGAATCCATGTTGTAAAGAGAGGATCCCATGTTGTACCTCATGTAATAAATCTTTCATCTACCCCATGAATTCACACTCCATAATATAAAAAATAGGATGAAACTCCAATATTCTCATGCATTCATACATATTTGGTGAAATACTTACAACAATGGTGCAAAAGTGAACCTTATATCATCTTCCATGGTCATTTGTGGCATAGATAGATGATCCAGTATGAAAATCATCTCCACAAAATCATAGCTCGATTTTCGTCATCAATGGTGATCATGATTCCACGATGTAGGTTAGATAACTACATCACAAATATTTTCTTTAGGAATAAAACGTGACCAATTCTCAAAATAGTGACATTTTGTTATAAAAATAAATAGTTCTCACTCTAGGATTTTGTATAACAACTCTGCTCTTTATTTAATATTTAAACATGATTTATTACATAAACTTTCACTTAATATAACTCATAAGATCAAGAGTTCTAGTTTCTTTGGGTTTTAAGAACATTACATAAAAAATTAAAACATGAAATAAAACAATATATATATTGAAAATTCATTGACATTACCACAACATTCCTTCGAACTTAACACTACGTGGGATAGCCTGAGCACAAACATAAGAAAGGGGTGAGATATAAACCTTGGTAAGGGAATAAACAAGGCATAACATGTGGAATACAATACAAGTTAGATAATAGGAATATCAATGGAAAATAAAAGGAACATGAATAATAAGGTATGATATAGCATGATAATCATAACATGGGAAATGTGGGAACAATATACAACAGAATATTAGTATGAGTCAAGGATCATTGCACATAGAGGAGAAAGAGTTAGATCTCATTACACATGAAGAAAAATTATTCAAGATCATTGAATATGGAGGACCATGAGTCAAAACTCATTTCACCAGATTTATCATGATACTAAACATTACCTAATGTATTGGAGCACTATCAGGGTGCACCCATCCTAAACATTTCAATCTCATGCTTAAGTGTACCACATAGATCGTATAACAAGGATTCATTCAAAATCATAAATTATTACATGATAAAGTAATGTGGAATGCATACATTTAATCCCCTAATAAATAATTATATGTCTATAAAGGTGAATACCAATGATAGATAAATGGGTATAGTATTCACTACATGATGATTTTGGCATGGAAATTAACGGTGAAATTTTGGTAGCATAGCTACATCATATAGGGATTCATAAAATGGGTGGATTGGATAGAAATGTGTATCCCATAATTTAGAAAATAAATTTCCTATAAGAGTTACATGGAAGTAGATTCCCCAACATAATTAATTAAAAATAGAAGGTATAACATAATAAATAATCTTGAAGAAAGAGGAGAAATCAAAAGAACCCTTCAGAAATTTTGTCCTGGTAACGGATGTACATAAAGGATAATAGGGGGCTTAATGAGAATTAAAGGAAGATATAATACTTTATAAATCCAATTTAATGTAAGGGACTCAGGGAATAGAATACCCCAACATATTAAAATGGAATTTAAGAAGCATAATATAAAAGAATTTCTTGAATGGAAATGAGAAGAGAGAAATACCTTATGGAATTTCAGTATAGTAATGTCTTAGGTAAGGGTCAAAATGAAGGGTAATAAATAATAAATAATAAAAATAACATCAATTGGACCATAATATAATGATTAAAAATGAATATAAATACAAGCAATTGAAATTAAAAGAACAAATCTCAAAGAAGGTGTTTGAATTCAAAGGTGAGGAGAGAAATCCCTTACTTGGATGTCTGAATCCAAAGGCTTGGGGAGGTATATTGGGAGCTTGGGGAATATTTTTAGGACTCTAGGGAGTATATATAAGAGTTTTTGCAAGTTTAAAGGATTTTTATTGAACATAAATTAGAGCTTGGTTGGGTTTTTATAAGAATGGAGTGGGATTTCTTTATTATTTTGGTATTGGACACTTCATATTAAAATATTAAAAACCTCAAACCATCCTATAATTTTTTACCATGGTTTCTACCAAATGGGGGTTAATTAAATTATTTAATAAGTTCATGTTCCAAATATAATAAAATATATCCCTTGCTTAGGTGGAGGTGAGTCACACTTTCAAAGGAATGATTTTAAAATATTTGAATATAATATAAGTCATGGAGGATTCACTAAGGCTTTATAGAATAAATAAAATAAACCTAAAATAACATTATTTTAATGTGAAATACATATATTTATCTTAGAATACATTTTATATAATTTATTACATCACTATTGGTCCATTATGATGTTATAAAACACAAAGTATATTTATATAGAATTTAATTTTTACCCAAAGATTCGATTGTCTCCAAAATTTATGAAAAATTGACCATTGTATAATTATGACATCCTGATTTAGAAAAATTTTAATTTTATATTAATAATTTTTTAAATATGTGAATTTTAACTTTTAAAATAAAAAATGCAATTTATTGAAAATGACAGGCTTTTGACAGTAACAGTTTTTGAACCCTAATAAAAATTACATTTGACTTCATAAAAATTATATGATCATTTATATTTAATAAAAGTAAATTAATAATACTACTTTATTAAATTTTGATTTATTTTAAAATTAAATTAATTCATCAAAATAGACTTTTGTAATTGTATTTGAATATTAACCAAAAATAATATTTGTGCTTTAAAATTCATTTACAAAGTAGAATTAATAGGAAGAAAATATATTCATTGTTATATAAAAAATTAATATACGTAATATTATTTCTACGGTCTTGATACATATCCATTTATTACACCAGCATACCCCCTAAGAGTAAGGTACATTATGGTGGGGCTTTTCATGGTGTTATTTAGTGAACATTTTTTGGGTCGTGATCTCGATGAGCTTAATCTTCTCTCATAAAAGGTTTCACTCATTCTTAAGTTTCTAGATCTTGGATTGGTCTTGGTTTAGGGAAAATCCCGGAAATTCTATCTCCCTCAAAAGCTCCAATAAATGGGCTTCATAGGTAATGATCCTAGGCCACCACTTCCTTTGTGTGTGTCAAAAGGATTTGTTAAAACCTTATATTTATACTAGTCATGTGATCCTTATTCAATAACTATATTATCAAACATAATTATACTTAACATTCATTTAAATCAAATTGGATAAAATAAAACATAATAAGTGCATGTGTTTTATAAATCCATTAAATCCAAAAGTGAAATTTTATTCATAAGATTTTGGGTCATTAAAAACTTCCCACCTTAAGACATTTCACCCTCGAAATTTCCTTTTACCACACTAAAATAGATAAGGGTAACTAAACTTCATCACCTCCTTCTATTCCCACATTACTTCTTCCAAACTTGTGATTTTTTCACAACACTTTGAAGAAAGGAATTGTCTTATTTTATAGAACTTTAAGATCTTCATCGGATGATCCTTATAGTAAAGGTCATTCTCTAATGGTACCCCCTCTAGATTACGTACATGTGATGGGTATAGTATGTACTTTCTTAAGAGATATACATGGAACAGATCATGTGCTTGATATAGGTTTGGTGGGAGTGCTAGTTGATAGGACACTGCTCCGATGTGATCAAGGATTCCAAAAGCGTTGATGTAGCTTGTTCTAATCCTTCCCTTATTCCCAAATCTCTTCACACATTTCCATGAATATATGAGGAGGAATACCATGTCTCCAACATCAAACTCTAGGTCTTATCAATGATTTTCAACAAAGATCTTTTGTAGACTCTGAGTAGCTTTGATGTGCTACTAAATGGTTTTATCCTTCTACACCATTCCTCCAACCATTTTACGACCTATAATTTTTTTTTCCCATAACTTCATCCCAAAATTCCAGTTTTCTAATCCTCTTCCCATAAATGGATTCATAAGGATCCATTTAGATTATTGAGTTAAAAATTTTGTTGTAAGAAAACTCCACAAAAGGAAGATGCTGGTCCCAAACTCCTTTTATGTACATTGAGAATTATCTCCATGTGTCCTCAAGTTTTTGGATATTCCGCTCAGATTGGCCATCAGTTTGAGGGTGATAAGCCATAATAAAGTTTAGATCAGTGTTTAGAGCATGTTGGAGACTTTTCAAAAACATAGAGGAGAATCTTGGATCTCGATCGGACACAATCGATAGTGGTACTCCATGAATCCTTATCACTTCTATGATGTATATCAATGCTAGTTGATCCAGTGATAAATCATCTTGAATTACAATGAAGTGTGTAGTCTTTATAAGTCGATCCACAATAACACAGGTAACATTTTTTCCTTTTGAATCCTTTGTATGTTAGGTGACAAAGTCCATGGTGATCTTTTCTCATTTACATGTTGGTATGGGTAATGGTTGTAGCATCCCCTTACAATTATATCATTAAGCATTCACTTTCTGACATACCAGGCACTTTGATGTATATTATATGATCTCCTTATTCATGTTATCCCACCAATATTACCCTCAAATATCTTGATACATCTCTATGTTTCCTGGGTGAATGGAGAAATTAAAACTATGTTCATCATCGAAAGGTTCTTTATTTAACTCAAGATTTTATGGAACACATAATCTTGACCCAAATATCGCAATTCCTTCTTCATTAACATTGAACTCTGAGGATTTTCCTTTTATGATAGTTTCAACTTTATTTTGAATTCTCACATCATATTTTTTTAGCATTGTTTAACCTTTCCAAAAGAGATAGTTGAGCAATTATTTATGAAATTATTGATGATATTCCTTTCTTTATGATTCTCATTTCCATCTTATTCAAGTCTAAAAAGATCAGATCCTTATTGATTCTCATCAATTATATAATTGATTGTTCCCTTATACTAATAACATCTACCACCTTGTTCAAGTTTCTAGAATGGATGTGGATTGAGAAGTGGTAATCCTTGATGAGATATAACCATCTTCACTGGAACATATTAATATATTTCTATGTGAAAATATATCTAATACTTTTGTGATCAGTTTATATTTTTTACTTCTCCCCAAAGAGATAATGATGCTATATTTTCAACAAAAACTTCATAACTTCTAACTCCAGATTATGCATGGATATTTTTTTTCCCATGAATTTTCAACTGTCTTGAGGTTTAGGCAATGACTTTTTAAATTTTCTTTAACACACATCTTAATCCCTTCTTGGAAGCATCATTGAAAATTACGAAAAGCTCCCCACTTTTGGGTAGTATGAGAATAGGGGAAGTGATAAGCCTCCTTTTCAACTCCATGAATTTTTCCTCACGTACATAATTACAGTAAAATTTGAATCCCTTTAAAGTTATCTTGGTAATAGGGTTTGAAAATTGTGAGACATTTCTCACAAACCCACAAAAATATCAAGCTAACCCAAGGAATCTATGGATATATGTCATAGATTTTGTCCTTGTCTACCCCTCAGTAGATTTTGTCTTTGAAGGATCCATAAATATCCTATTTCTTGTGATGATATTTCCCAAGAATGAGACTTCCTTCAACCATAACTCACACTTGTTGTACTTTTCATAGAGATTATCCTTTCGCAAGGTATTAAGCATAGTTCTTAGATTCTCCCCATGATCCTCCTTGGTTTTTGTGTATATTAGAAGATATCCTATAAATACTACCACAAATTTGTTGATGTAATCTCTAAAGACCCAATTCATTAAGTCCATGAATATTTTTGGAGCATTAGTGAGTCTGAATGGAATCACTATGAACTAATAATTCTTATACCTCGTACGAAAAATCAGTCTTAGGAATATCCTTTTTCTTCAGCCTTACTTGGTAATATCCCATGAATAGATCCACCTTGGAAAAGTATTATGCTCCATGTAGATGATCGAACAAGCCATCAATTTTTGGAAAAGGATACTTGATCCTTATCATGATTTTGTTTATCTCGTGATAATCAATGTATAGGTGCATTGAATTATCCTTATTTTTGAAGAAGAGAACCTATACACCCCATGAAAAGCACATAGGAGTATAAACCCTTTATCCAGATTCCCATGTAGTTTCTTCTTCAGTTCCTCAAGTTCCACAAAATCCAACCTATATCAAGTCTTAAATATTGGCAATTCCCCTAGTATAATCTCAATCAAAAATTCAACCTCTCAAATAGAAGAAAAACCTTTAAATTCGTCAGAAAACACATCAATGTATTCCCTCACAATAGGCATGTCTTCAAGGATGATATTTTCCTTATAATCATTCATTTGATATAGATATGATTTATTTTAGGGCTGTAATATCCATTCATGAGATGATGGTACTAAATAAGATCCATCATTCTCCTTGCAGTTGTATATAATTAGTGGATGATTCTCTATATGGAGAGTGATTTCCCTCTTATGACAATTTATGTTCAATCTATATAGGGAAGGCCAATACATGACTAGAATTGCATCAAATCACACCAATGGAAGTATGAAAAGGTTCACTATGAAGATCAGTCAACAAATTGTGATAGGGGAGGAGTTATATACATGGGATAAAATAATTTCCCCATTTTATGTTTTCATCAGCATATCTATTTCCATTCTTTGTGGTGGTGTTTGGATTGTTCTTCTAAACATTCATGATATAAAGAAATGTGTAGAAATATGGATGATAACCCTATATTTCACATTTTTATTCTGGTTATACTCATTAACATTATTTAAAATAGGCTTAGGGATGATTACTATAAAAATTAAGAATCCAATGACAATAAAGGGATAACATATAAATTTCATTTATTTCCTTAACTTATGAATTTCTAGGCTTCAATCTATGTTATTCATGATATATCTCCAAAAATATATTCTTATGGGAAATTTTTTTGTTCTTTTAATTATGGGTTGTAATGATCTTATAAATTTACCAAATCATATCCGATGAGAGTCTCAAACCTATTGAGTAGTAAACCCCATTGTCATGTATCATGTTATCTCAAGTGAGGTCCAAAACACCTTGTCGGATTTCTTACTCCTAGGTAAATTTGTGCTGGAACCACATCCACTTGTAGTATCGAGACAGAGATGCATTTTTTTGATAAACTAATTAATATATAATTAAAAAAATTAGGGATCTGTTCTTACACTTAGTCTTATCCTTAAGGGTTTTCACTAGGGTTTTCTAATCCTAATACTAAAAATAACTAAACCTATCTTCTAATACCAACTATAACAACTATGATCTTTATTTTATTTTTAAAAATGATTTATTACATAAAATTTCACTTAATAAAACTCAAAAGATCGATAGATCTAGTGTCTTCAGGGTTTTGGAACATTACATAACAACTTAAAACATAAAATACAACAACATGTATATTGAAAACTTCTTTGACATGACCACAACATTTCTTCATAATTAACACTGGATGGGATAGATTGAGGACATACATAAGAAAGGGGTGAGTTATAAATCCCATTAAGGGAATAAACAAGGAATAACATGAGAAATACAATAAATATTAAACAATAGGCATAAAAATGGAACATAAAAGGAACATGAATAGTAAAGAATGATATATCATGATAATCAGAACATGGGAAATGTGGAAACCACATACAACATGATATTAGCATGAGTCGAGGCTCATTACACAAGTAGGAGCATGAGTCGGAGCTCATTTCACAAGAAGGATCATGATACAAGATCATTTCACATGCAGGATCACGATTCAAAGATCATTTCACATGACTTATCATGATACTAAACATTACCCAGTGTATTAGAGTTCCATCAGGGTGCACCCTTTATAAACATTTCAATCTCATGCTTAAGTGTAACACATTGATCGTATAACATGGATTAATTCGACGTCATAAGTTATTATGTGATGAAGGAATTTAGAATACATACATGTATGTACCTAATAAATAAGTATATGTGAATAAAGGTTAATAGAGTTGATTGATAAATGGGTATGGTATTCACTACATGATGATTTTGGCATGGAAGTCAGGGTGCAATTTTTATTGCATAACTGCATTATATAGTGATTCATAAAATGGGTGGATGAGAGATAAAGTGGTTTCCCACATTTTAGACAAGAATTTAACTATAATAAGTATATTTAAGGATATTTCCCAACATAAGTAATTTTAAATAGAAGGTGTAACACAACAAATAATCTTGATGAATGAGGAGAAAGCAAAAGAGACCTTATAAAATTTTGGCATGGTAGTGGGTGTACATAAAGGATCATATGTGAGATTAATGAGAGTAAAAGGAATATTTAATCATTTATACATCAAATTCTCAGTAAGTTAATAATGTAACATCATATCCCAACATATAAAAATGTAATTTAAGAAGCATAATACAAAATAATTTCATGAATGGAAATGAGAAGAGAAAAATCACTTATGGTATTTAGGAATAGTAATGGCTTAGCTAAGAGTTCAATTGAGGGGGAATAAATGATCCCTCATACAAATAAAATCATTTTTATAGTAAGTTAATGATTAAAAATTAATTTAAATACATGAAATTTAAATTAAAAGAACTAATCTCAAATAAGGTGCTTGAATTCAAAGGTGAGGAGAGAAATCCCTTACTTGGTTGTGTGACTCAAAAGGCATAGGAGGATTTTTGGGAGATTGGGGGAACCTTGGTAGGACACTAGAAAGTATAGATAAGAGTTTTGATGAGATTCAAGGATTTTTAGTGAATAGAAATGGGTTATTGGGAGGGTTTATATAAGAAATGAGGGGGGTTTCCATATTATTTTGGTTTTTGACTCTTTATAATAAAATATTCAAAACCAAAAATCACCCCATGATTTTTAAAAAGGTTTATACAAAAGGTTATATTTTTACAATTTTTAATAAGTCCAAGGTATGAAGATAATAAAATATTGTCCTCTCTTATGTGGAGGTAATTCACGCTTTCAAAGAAATGATTTTAAAATCTCAAAATATAATATAAGTCTTGGAGGATTCACTAAGGATTTATAAAATAAATAAAATAGGCCTAAAATCACATCATTTTAAATTAAAAACATATATTTGTCATATTATACCTTTTATTTTATTTTTTACATCAATATTGGGTCATTATGATATCATAAAACACAAATTATATTTATACGTAATTAATTTTTTCCCAAAAATTTGATTGTCATAGAAAATTATGAAAAAATTTCAATTTAATAATTTTGAACTCCTGATTAAAAAAATAATATTCATTTTATCTAAATAATTTTATAAATATGTGAATTTTTACTTTTAAAATAAAAACTGACATTTATTGAAAATGTTGGGTTTTTGAAAATAACAGTTTTCGAACCCTAATAAAAAATACATTTGACTTAATAAACAATATATAATCATTTACATTTAATAAAATTAATTTAATAATAATATTTTATTAAATTATTATTTATTTAAAAAATCCATTTATATTTCAAAATAGATGTCTTAAGTGAATTTGAATATTAACCCAAAATACTATTTCTTCTTTAAAAATCAATTACAAAGTAAAAATAATAGGAATAAAATATATTTATTATTATATAAAAAATTGATATACATGATCTTATTAATAGGGTCTGGATAAATATACCTTTATTACACCAGTATAAACCCTAAGATTAAGGTGCACAATGTTGGGGTTTTCATGGGGTCATTCGATGAACATGGTTTGGGTCGTGATCTCAATGAGCTTGAACTTCTGCCATAAAAAATTTCGGTCATGCTTAAGTTATTGGATCTTGTCTTGGGATTTGATTAAGGAAAATACTATAAATTCTATCTCCCTTGGAAGCTCTAATAAATGGATTCAAAGGGAACAATCCTATTGGTTGAGGCCATCACATTATTTGTCTATGCCAAAAGGATTTGTTAAAACCCTATATTTATACTAGTCATGTGATCCCGGTTAAATGGATATATTATAAATGGTAATGATACATAATGGTAATTTAAATCCAATTGGATAAAATAAAACATAATAAGTTAATGTGTTTTATTTATCGATTAAATCAAAATGGGGAATTTTATTCATAGCATTTTGGGTCGTTACATTGTCCCACGTCATTTTTGAGCATGGGAGGCCTTATATTAATTATTTAGGACATTCCAAACCCAAATTGAATAAGTCCCTTAATCCCAATACTATTATAGGGTTCCCACTATATCCTCTCATTAGAAATGACCTACACTAGCCTCTTCGCACACATGCTAATGTTGACCCATGCTAGTGCACTAGCACTCCTCTGCTTCCTATCCTTCCATGGTTGATGAAGAGTTGGATACCATTTATGTCTCCTAGCCTAATATCCTCTCACGTCTAGATTGGATCATTTTTTGGAACCACCTATTAAAATTCTCTTCATCATTTCATTTTTCAATTTCTTGCCTTCAAGAAGATTCTTCTTCAATTATCATTTTCCTTCTAAATCTCTTATTTTTTCACCAATGATCATTATAGATAACTACTACTGAAACATATTGAATCAAATTAAATTCAATGTGAATATTTTAATAAACCCTCTAATTATGGAATTTATAATTTAGAAATTTCACATGAAATTACAACTATTAAATCCCACACACTTGTAAATTTCTTATTCTCAAGTAAAAATATCCATCCATAGCGAATAAAATTCAAGAAACCAATATTTAAATTCAATATCCAAAAAATATCAAGGGGTTAAATTTTCAATTATCACATATTGATATCTTTCAAAATCCTAATTTTTTAAAGAAAAAAAGTCAAAAATGTATATTAAGTTTACCTCTTTGAAAATGATGTAAATCTCCTAACTTCCATTAAATTGTCTCAATTAATTATTACCATTAATTCTATTTTTAATTTACTTTACTTTGAATTATTTTTTCTCATTACTCAAGTAACATATTGAAATGGAGTTATGATCATACCTCACTTACGTGCTCCTAAAACAGATTCTTGTAAAGGATCACAAATCTCCACCCTATAAAGAAAAATAACCCAATTAATTAAGAGAAATTTATAACAACCCTAACTCAAGAAATATAGATCTAGTAGTCATATTACATTATTGGTATAGAATATAAGAGTTCCCAAAGGATATAATAGATTTTTAGTATTATAAGACTAGATACATAAACATATTACATGTGAAAACATAAGATAAAACATGAACACATTATAAGAACAATATTATACCTTACATTATATCCCTGAAAATTACACATAGTTTTATACTTGGTTTCCTAGGGAAAGGAAAACAACTAATGGTGAGCTCATATACTCAGTAATGATTAGCATATAGCGGAACCTATCATAAACATGTAACATGTGATATGGAAAGAATAAATAAACATTATGAAGGCATAATATACTGAAAAATATATCACACTATATCCATGTAAAAAAATGAAAACACATATAATAATAATAATTGATATCATACTGATGGAATGCATCATGTTGGACATCAAAATATGTTTTCAAGGCCTTTTTCCAAGATACTATAATGATATAGGGATAGGAATACACCAAAACACAATCTTTTTTTATATGATGACACATATCTATGCATCGAGGGGATATATAATTTCCATCCCCACCCATAACGGATTTAAGTCCAACACATTTACCATAAGAGATAATATGAAATTTCATACTATTTTTTAAGGAACCCCTGGCTGAATAAAAACACAAATATGTATATAATGAAAAATAAGAAGAAAAAATACTTACCCATTTAATGGAATAATGTATGTGTCTAGGATAATATATCTTAATCAACTTAGAATCTGTAGGGTATCTTCAAAGTAAAGGGAAGTAACCTTATAAAAGAAATATATGGGTAATGGTATGTTTAGTGTGCCAGATTATCCAAGAAAGATAATAATAGAGTTCAATAGTTTTCATTAGTATGAGACCAAGGAAATGGTAGTAAAAATCCTTCATCAAGGTTCATGAAGACTATTTAAATATTCTAAAGCATATCCCCCAAGATTGTATATCTGGGTGTGATATATTATGCCTTCTCAAAGTTCATCAGAGTGATGATTGAGTCAATTCACAACCAACCCTTTTTAGAGTGATTATCCCAAGGTTAATCTATATGACATCCATATCTACTTTCTAGTATCTATATATGTATTTATTTTCTAGGAAAATATATACACTTTTTCTTTACTAAATCATAAGATTCTTTTTACGCCTTGGAAAATATTGAGTTTTAAAATGGTTTTAGAAACACCTAAATCAAAGAATATGAGGGTGGGATAATAATATATATATTTCTAAATCCCTTTTCATTATTGAGGAATATGGTAAAAATTATTCTATATCAATTTATGATCCAAAAATAGGAATTAATTGTGGAATATTGTATGATCCCCAAATAATGAAAATTGAGATAGAAAACCCCACTCATAGTTTCGTTAATAATTCAATAAAAACAACTTGAAAGAGAGGGGTTCAAATTGATGTTCAAAAACTATGAATAAAATAAATTTCGTGATATAAAACATATAATTGCAAGTATATACACCACATAAATTAAATTATGTGCATAACTAAAAACATATCTAAAATAAAGGAATTTGAGAAGAAAACATCTTACCTCTTATCCTAATTTACATTATTATACATAAACCTTATGTATCACAAAAATATCTATCTTAATCACATTATTAAAAACCATAATCATATCCATTTTCATTTATGCTATTCATATATATTCATTCTATATACAAATTCTAGTTAGTTTTTTACCTTTCTCCATCATTGGGTGTTAATAGTGTTATGTTTTGTACTAGTTTTATAATAACAGTGTTTTAATTCATTATTCTTACAAAGTTAAACATTAAAAAGTCATTAATGTTATTATTATGGATTATTTATAAAAAGATATATGATGTTTAAAATTCTGTTCATGAGTTTTTTATTTTTTACCCTTCAAGATAAAATCAATAACAAGTACGTTTCAATGATTCTTGACAATCAAAGGGTATTTTATAAACTAATAAATTACATATTTATTCAACATCTCCAAAATCAAAAAAACATTATTTACACATTTATATCATATTATAGCATTAATTATATTCCAATTTATGTATCAAGAAAATTTGACCATATAAATTTGATGAATTAAAGAAAATATTTCATTATAATATATTCCCAATAACTTTTGGGTTTAGAGATTTAGAGAATTAGGAAAAAAACATTAACTAACAAAACTCATGAATTTTTAAACTAATTGAAATTTTTTCCACTATATAAGTAAATTTTTAATCTATAACAAGTATTTAACATCTCTCATATATTATCCGTATAAGATACTCTTCTAAACATTTCATACATTTATTATCTTTATAACCTGGGGAAATAGAAAAATTAAAAAGGGGGGAACTCTGATGCTCAGTAAGGGTAAACATAAGTGATAATAATAAAATATCATAAGTGATCATAAGATTACCATATATTTATAATTGTAATATATAAGATATTTATACCCAATAAATAATAGATCGTAAATCAGGGTATAAGTATTCGCATAACATAATAAAGGGAACGTGAGTAGATAAACAAGATCCATGAGATCATAACATAGGCATAATAATAAGCAAAAAAATTATGGAATATCATTTAAAAAACTTTGAAATATGGAATGACCATAATTAATGGATGAATTTTGTGATAAGACACCTTATTTACACAACTGTTTGAATGAACTCATCATGTACACACCTAAAAATGTGAGTAAACTCATTATTCCCACACCTATGTGAACAAACTCATTATGTCTAAGTCTGACTATATCATGATATATAAACATAAAAAAATGCATGGGAGAGTGATACAAGACCCCTCCCGCTATTATCCATATATATGTATTCCACATAAATCATAACCATATCATATAGAACTCATAGAAACAAAATGAGTTTATTATCATTTTCAAATGAAATAAAACAAGGAAAACATTCATACTACCCTTAATAATCATTACATGATATACATATTGAAAATAAATAGGTATCAAAAGATATTCAATAAATTCTATGGTATATACCTTTCAATAAAGATAACAGATCATATGGTATTTATAGTATATAAATAAAGGGTATACATCAAATCAATAATTTTACGAATCAATTGATATATGGAATGTAGGTGAACACACTTCAATAAAAAAAATATAATATAGGGTATTCATAAAAAAATAATTGGAAGATATATTTAGTTTATAAACCTCCAATAACTAGGAAAGAAAAAGGTGGTGATGGATCAATTCGTTTATAGAAAAGAATATTTCCTAATCCATATGGAGAAAGAAAGTGTATGGAATCATTGGAAGAATAAAATTTAATCAAGCATAATATGTAACAAAGTAAAATGAATTATATGAAAACACTTTTTTAGAGTTTTAGGAAAAACTCTTTATAAATACAAAATCTTTATGATATTTTGAAATATTTTTAAAATTAATATTTTATAAAATGAGAGAAAAATAATTTCTTTCGAAAAATATAAAAATGTAGAGATGAAGTTTCATATAAAATAAAAAATGATGCGGGATGATGTTCTCGTATGAAAAATATTAGAAAATATTTTTAGAATATATTTTCAACATATTCATAAAATTACAAAGATACATGTCAATTTTAAAAGTTATTTTGAAAAAAGGTAAAGAGAGAAATTTGGAAAACATTTACATTTGAAAAATATTCATTAATAAATTATTCTGAAAAAAAAAAAATTGTCAAATGAAATGTGGGACATATGTTAAAATATTTTATTTGAAAGGATATAAGACCGTTTTTGTAAAATATTTTTAAATGACATTGTTTGAAAACTCGCTCCATAAAAAAGTGTATTAAATTTTCCTTTTTTAAAAGGGAAAATTTAATTATGATAAACATAGAAAATAATCCATATTAGTTTTCCCAAAAATAGAGTAGGACATTGGAAGGAAGAAAAATATGGACATGGAAGAAAATATTTATTGGTAAGAATGGAATTTATTATTTAAAATGTTACACTTTAATTTCTGGAAAAAAATTATCAAAGAATTAGATATTGATGATGATAAGAAATTTCCCTTGATTAAAAATGAAATACCATATAAAATAAAATAATAATAGAATCAAATAAAACATTAAAATTATAATCAATTAAGAAATACTATCACTTGATTAATCAAAAATTGATTTGATGAAACTCTTATGGAATTAGTAACATAAGACTCAAAGGAGATTGAGAGGTTGATCATCAAATGGACATTAAAATATAATAAAATGGAATATATTTTCATATGTGTAAGAAATTTGGAAATTAGTATAACATATAAAATAAATTATGGTGTGAAATATCAAACATGACCCATGGAGTTGAAAATGTGACAAAGAAACACTTACCTTATTCCATATCATAGTTGAATGCACTCTAAAGTCCTGTATAAAAAAAGATATCATAATAACCTATTTAGTCACCCTTTTCATATATATATCCTTTTATATAGTTCAGTTATAATTATTCTTTTAATTTATATTAGTTAGTTATTATATATTTTCAATATCATGTGTGGGTAATCTTGGTTGTTTTGAACTTGTTTCATAATCGTGGTGTTGTTATTTATTCTTCTTCCAATTCTAAATTTTAAATAATAATAAAAAGCAATTTAATTTATTATTTTAAATCCGACATATTGTTATAATTTCATTCTATGAAAGTTTTGGTTATGATTATTAAATAGGAATTTTGTGATGGGCATGTTTCGATGATTTAAATAGTGTTTTATTAAATAATGATTCAAATTTTCATATTACCATATAGAACAAAAAAATCATTATTTAATTATTTATATAATATTATAAATGTAATTAATTTCCCATAGTCATCTATGATATAAATTCATGTCATTGTTTAATTAGGTGGTTAAACAAACCTAAACGGGAACATAGAATAATTAATGGATGATTAAGAAGTGGTTTTGTCATAATATCATTATATCATAAGAATAATGATCTTATTTAGTGTTTATTATTTTTTCATATCATAATTGGAAATAATTATAAAAATAATATAATCTCGACAAATTGATCTCACAGTATGAGGAAATTATTTTTTTTCTCTTAATACCCTCTTTTAGATGGTTGAATTTACAACCGTTGTATATTGCTCATATTTTTAATAGATTTTCCAATTTAAATGAACAAAACCTTAATAATTTCATAAAAATAATATTTATCTATTAAAAAATCTTATAATTATTCATGAATGGTAATAATTAAATAAGGATTTCATCGTTCCATAGAGGTGGTATTCTTCACGTACACATGGATATGATTTTATTTTCTATACAATGGGGAAGATGAGTAATATGATTTATCATTTAAGAATATAAAATATTTTAATAAATAACTATTATACATTAAATTAAATTTTAAACTATCTATGTTAGGTGTTTACGGAAAACAAACATGTTATATCATGGTGGCGATAGTACGCACATACGCACATTTCACATTTTCTTTTTTCTTAACAAAAAGAAGAAAATGTGGTTAATGATTATACCATAATTATAATAATATATCAGTATAATAAGTATACTGATTTCATAATTTGAATATAGTTTAATGTAATTTGATGAAGAACAATTGAACATAGTGAAATAAAAATGAGAAATAAACTTTTGGAAATATGTACCTCACATTTTGGATTGTTTCCTTTGCGAAAGGGGTTAAGGATTTGAGGGATGATCTTATAAGAAGAATAAACCTCTAAGTTATAAAATTTTGTTTATAAGAGGTTTGGGTAAATTTTAAACCAAAATAATAGTATTTTGTGTGAGCAGAAATGAGAAGAGTAGATTCCTTTTATAATTCAAAAGGGATAATATTTTTGTAAATACCAATAAATTTTAAACAATGGCATGTACACTTAAAGAATGTGGCTAAAAAAATTTAAAAAAAGGATAATAGAAGTTATAAGGTTGATAAAGACCTCAAAAACACATTCCAACTCATGTTTTAGTTCATTTACTCTTTGATTTTTACTGTAAACATTTTAGATTTTACAGTGGAAACTATATTTTACCTAAGGTAACTTATCTGTTATACATAGTGGGTCTTATCCTTAATTGGATAATGCGTTATTGACCAAAGATAAATCCCTTTTCAAGGTATACCTGATAAATTTTAGTTTCTACCACCTTAATTAAATTTTTAAAGCATGGATTTGATCTAATTTATTTCTTATTGGTGATTGCATGCCATTCGCATGATTACATTGATGAATTAAACGATTTTATTCAATTTAAGTCTTTTTAAAAAATGTTCACACCTCACATATCCTCTATATATGATCGTTGTCTAGGAACTCTTGGTCAATGATTCTTTCACCTTTGTTCATGTGTCTTTCCCCTACCTGTTCTCCACGTTCTTCTTTGTTGGCATGTGGGGCCACGATTTGACATTATCAGTTGGTTATGAGCATGATCAGAGCCCCAAATTTTGGGTGGATGTGTAAATAATGATAGTATCAATTTTTTTGAATATATCATGATGGATTTCAAGTTTTTCTCCATGGATCTTGGATCCGGAGTGGCTATGGGCGTAAACATGATGTTCTATGGGAGACTTTGGTAATGCAAACTTCAATTGGATCATTTAATTCCATTTACTAGACATCAACGGGTGAGAAAAGAAGAATGGATGCTTTACACACTAATTTTAGGCATAAAAAGCGAATGATTTTTGGTGATGATCATGGATTTGGAAACTATGTGAGTGATCTGAAAAAAACCTAACTACACGTCATGTATCCCAGAAGAGAACACGGTGAGTAGCCCCTGGCTACGACACTTGGGTTTCTCGAGAAGTTAAATATCACATGTCGTGTCAGTATGCCTATACACCATGTGACCCTATGCAGGTGGCCAAGTCATGTACCATCTACACATGCTCTAGGCCCCATGTGGATAAATATGTCACATACCAAAGTACACATACATAGGTCAAAATAGATGGGCATGCATTGAGATTCATGACCAATACCTCAGGTGGTCATACACGACATTTATCCCAAAGGACACACCACGTACATAGACATGTCTTCCCAAGAAATGTATAGGGAGAACACGGCCAGACAGCAGACTGAGGCCACACATTTTGTGGACCACCAACACATCATATACTCCTAAGTGAATCTTCTACCTTTCTTTTCTCTTCATTTTGACTTGGATTTTAGCTAGTGAGTATTCTATACATAGTATTTTTTATATAAAACATGACGGTGGCCTTCATAGTGTCTTCTGAGATACAATGTGATATGTTCCTAGTGGGATACTTATTCAGGAAATGCTTGATGATAGCAGTGATCAAGCAGGATCATTAGATAGATGTTTGGGTCAGTACTCACCTATCACACTACGGTGCAGGTTCTACAATCTATCAAATATACACAAATTTTAGTACTCCCCTTTTACAACATAGACTAGGTTCCCCATGCTAGTAGAGAAATTTCATGCTCAAGACCCCGATATCACATTACTGAAAGGGTTATTTAGGCCATCAGAGTCATATCGGGGTCAGTATTCCCCTATCACACTAGAGAAGTGGTTCCCCATTTATTTATATATGAAGTTTCGTTACTCTCATTACTATATGGTGTGGGATATCTACCTTTGTAGTGGTACTCCCTCATCTTCAATCTTCAGTGGTGTGTGGGTCATTCATGAGAGATGTGTGCTCCCTCATCTGTAGAGCACAATTGCGATTTGTGAACACCTCCATTAATATTCTAGTTAGGTTTTATTTGATGATGGGAATTAGTGATAAACTTATGGATTTGTAAGATTACATATAAACATCATCTAGGCAGTGATATTGTAATCCCATTTCTTTCTAATTTGGGTTTATTTTTTAGCATATAAATGTGTATCTGATGGGTCTCTCTTTCCCTCTTACTTTGGGTTGAGATGATTATTTGTGTATCTCTATGTATCTCCCCTTTGGTTTTGGGGTGTACTATAATGTATGTATATACTCACCCATATGTGCACTTTTCCTGCTTGTGTCATTTCTTATAAAGATGAAGGACAGATTAGTGGTGATTATGATAAAGCATAGTGATACCTAGGTGCATTGACCATGTATAGTGGTTAGGCTTGGAGATCAATAGATGGGATCTCTCAACATTCATTGTTTCCAATTATTTTTATGTTGGTACTTCTTCTCTGGTTAGGCATGTGTTTTTTCCCTTCATAATTTAGTTCTATTCTATCATACTCTGGTGTATTCCCTAGATTTTATTGCATGCATGGTTTATATCTAGATAATACAGTCTTTACTTTATATTCCTCTGTAACATTACATAGAGATGGTTGGGTGCATAAGTAAAGATTAATTAGGAAAAGGCCTCCCATTTTATTTATTATTTTATAGTAATTTTCATTGTCCCCTAGCCTATTGGATGTGGGGTTAGGGTTGTGGCGGCCCAACCTTCCGCCAGCCAGGTGGGCCCTGGTGGTTCATTCATTATAGAATGGTATCAGAGTTGGTTTAACCTAGAGATAGTGTTTGGAGTATTTTACCCTTATGAGGTTTTGTTGGTAACTTAGGGAAATAGTTTCAAAGTGTCTTGAGTGTAGCTATCAAGCTAGGGAACCTAGTGTTGGTATAATGTCTAGCATATCAATACAGCAGGACTCTAACTACCTATATATCGACTTAGTATACCAAGACATTTGTTTTAAAGAAATATTGTACATGAATTATATAGTATTTAGTCTTTTGAATTTCCTTCTTGAGTCATATCCCTGTATACATATGATCATTGGGCATGGCACATATTTATTACTTTTAAGAATCCTCCATAAAGATAGATATTCAGGTTATTGATTAAGGATCATAGTGATGATATGATGAGTAATGAGGCCTTATTTTAAAGTAAATCCCATGATATGTTTCTTCTGGGTGGTAAGAAATCACCCCCACCTACTGAAGAGTATTTCGTACTAGAATTTCAGTACAAGGATACACACAGGCCTAGCGTACTCTAAAAGTTCCAGTGAAAAGGCCACTCATTTTCTACAATCATTTTGATATCCAAAAAATGTAGGACTGGCTAGAGTTGGTGATCTGAGTCTTTAATAATTTTCATCCCCTAGTAGATCAAATGCTTGTGATGGAATCCAGTTTTCCCATGGAGAATTTCGGAGTTGGTAGAGTTTGGTTATACAAACCCACGATAAGAGGAAGCTCTCATGGTCTAACTTCCAATAGGTGTTTCTTGAGGATTATTACCCATCATTATTTCTCTTAGTTAAAATTCAATATAATATTGGGCTATATAAGCATAGTATGATAGTGGCTGAGTATTCCATGAGGTTAAATGAACTTACACGGTACTCCGTCGACATGGTATGAGATGAATTCTTCTAAGAGAGGAAGTTCAAGTAGGATCTCTACAAAGACAGTTGTACCAGTGTGTTCTCCTTATATTTTTCCACTTAATATGGTGTGAAATAGTGGCCTCTAGTGACTAAGAGATACCTAGAAAAATAAGATTCAGGTGGCTGGAGCTAGCGATGGAAAGCATGCAGCTGAGTTATTATCAAGAGGTTGTAGGCATCAGACATTGATATATCAAAAGAGGAGGCACTATCAAAATTTGATGCTTGGATCTGTGACTTAGGGGTCGTATAGAGAATACATCCATCCTAGAGAGGGTAGATGATATGCTTGTGATGGGTTAGGTTACTTAGATAATTATTTCCCAACCTATCACAATAAGAAGGACCGGTAGATAGTGGACAGATCCTCATGAAAGAGGTAGCACCATGATCAAGGATCTCTTAGATGTAGCCAAGGTCTCCCATGGGGAGGTGGTTTTAGAATATGAGAATGAAATTTTTTTTAAGGGAGGGTCGTCTAATAGATGTTTATTTTACAATATTCTACCACCACCACCACTACTAGGTGGACCATGTCAAGCATAGGGAGCTGGCGGTCAAGGTCGTGGGCAGTTGCAGACCATGGAGGGCCATGACCAGGCTATGCATGAGATGATTCCTGGTATGAAATATGATTATTCTATATTTTCCTAAATATTGGTAAACACATGTGTTTTTCATTCATTTATCTCCTTATTCTTGGTTTGATAAATGGATCTTTCAATTGAGACCTTGGACTATTAGTTATGGATATAGGTTCCTCTAGAGAGATATTCTTTGATATTACTTGTCAACTAGTAATTTAAGTTATCACTAGGTGTAGATACTTTCATGTTGTACCTTCTAGACTTCATGTTGAACCCTTATGATGTAATATTTGGTATGGATTAGTTTTACATGGTTTAATCCCATATTAATTGTCGTCGTATATGGTTCAAACGCCTTCAAACTGATGGGAATAGATTTTCCTTTGTGAGTTAGTGACATCACATGGAAGGATTAGTGATACTTGAATTCAAGAGGATGTATCCCATTATCCAATAGTTATAAAGGTTAATCCTCAGTGTATAATCCTATGCATGCATCTAAATTCTTTAGGTTGTAGAGAAATTTATGGATGTCTTTCATAATGATGTTTTGAGACAACCTATGATATGGGATATGGGATTCTACATTTAATTATACCCTAAGACCATAATGATATCTCAAAAGGAATATAGGATGTCCCCTACCGAGCTCTAGTAGTTGAAGATATAGTTGGAGGACCTTCGAGAGAAGGGTTTTATCAGACCCAGTGTGTACCATCGGGAAGATCAGGTTTTGTTCGTGAAAAAAGTGGATGGGATCATGTGACTTGGTGTTTATTTTAGTCACTTAAACCAAACTAGGATAAAGAATAAGTAATTATTTCCTAGTATTGATTTCCTCTTTGACCATTTTTGAGGTGTGAGATGGTTCTCAAAGATTGATCTTAGGTCTGGCTACCACCAATTGAGGGTTCACGATGATGATATTTAGAAGTTGGAATAATGATGTCACTATAGATAGTATGAGTTCCAATAGATTCCTTTAGGTGTGAAAAATCCCCTCTTTGTGTTTATGGTATTGATGGAATGGATCTTGCATCCTTACATGGACTGATTTTTTGATGTCTTCATTGATGACATACCCATCTACTATGTGTCAAAGGAGGAGCATGCAGAGAAATTGAGTATGGTCCTAGACTTACTTCGGGACCACCACATTTATGGTTTGATATTGAATTTGTAGTTATAGATTGATGTGTTTCACTTATCAGGGCATGTCATTTTTGAGCATGGATTAGTTGTAGTCCTGAAAAATATTGATGTAGTGATTACTTGGGATCCACCCAAGGGCATGTCAGAGGTTTGGAGTTTTCTTTGATATGAGGGGTACAATAAGCGGTTCTTTGTGAACTTCTCTATCATTTCATCCCATTTTACCACCCTCATGTGGAGATGGATGTTTTTTACCTAGAATAAGAAGTGTCAGAGATCCTTTGAGTAGATAAGGATAAGGCTAACTAGTGCTTCTATTTTGAGACTATCGAAGGAGGGTGTAGAGGTTGTAGTTTATTCTGCTACCTCAAGAGTTGGGCTCAACCACATATTGATGATGAGGTAGGAAAATATCATATATGGGTCAATACATTTGACACCCCATGAGGAAAACTATATAAATCATGACCTCATGTAGGAAGTGGTAGTCTTCAATCTGAATATGTGGAGGCACTGTCTTCTGGGATAGTTCTTTGTTATTTTCTCAGACCATCATATTGTTAGGAATATATTCACATAGATTGATATTAACCTAATATAGAGGTGATATTTGGTGTTCCTATAGGACTATTACTTTAAGATAGTATGTACTCATATGAAGGGAAATGTGGTGGTAGATTCCCTTAACAGGAAGTCCCATTCACGCCTAATGGAGGAGGCTTCTAAGCAGTTGGCTTCTATATAGCTTCCCTTGGTAAAAGAGAGGGGTATATATTATATTTAGTAAATGGTGTTAAATCCTCCACTTATCCATCATATGATGGATTCTCAATTTGTATACATTGAAAATGAGGTTTTTCATGACTATATGTCTTTATAAGATTCATCGGATGGATTTTGTGATGGAGGAAAATATGTCATACTTTTCCCAGAATAGATGGTGATTCCAATCATGATGCTAGAGGAGGTGATGATGGATTTTCACACTTCTCTTTTGGTTGTAAATCCTGGTGTAGGGAAGATGTACATGGACCTTCAATGGTAGATTTTGGTGTTATGGAATGAGGTGGAGTGTATCTGAGTTTATCTCTCAGTGTCTCACATGTTAGTTGGTGAAGGTTGAGCACTGTGTCTTGGTAGGTTTAACACAACCTATTAAGATCTCATATTGGAAATAAGATATCATATCCATACACTTTATGATAGGGATTCTATAGAAAACAAGAGGCCACAATTCCATCTAGGTGATAGTTTACTGACTTACGAAGTCATCACACCTCATTACCATCAGGGAGTATAGTTTTTTGGACAGCATAAGATAGTTTTATATGTAAGAGATCATTAAGATCCATGGGGTACCCTTAATGATTTTCTCTCACTGAGAAGAAAGGTCTACATCATGGTTTTGGAGAGTCTTGAAAGAGGCATTTGGGACCTAGTTTTACATGGGTATGGCATTTCACCCTCATATGGATGGGAAGACCAATCTAACTATCTTGGTGTTGGAAGATATGATGTGGGAATTTGTTTTAAACTTTATACGGATCTAGTAGGATCACTTTACATTATTATATTTAACTTATAAAAGTAGATATCACTCTATTATTAGTATGGAAACTTTTCGAACCATATATGGGAGACCTTTCAGGTCACCCTTATGTTGGACTGAGATTGGTTAGGTATCTCTAGTCGATCCATAGATGGTGTAGGTGATGATGGAGAAAGTTCAAGTGATTTGCGAGTATATGTGGATAGCCCAGCACTAATATAAATCTTATACATATTGACATCATAGGCACCTGCAGTTCAAGTAGGGAGTACATGTTTTCTTAAGAGTGTCTTCATAATCAAAATTAGGGAGGTTCATCTATGAAGGAAAGATATCCCTGAGGTTCATCGGGTCATTCAAGATCATATGGATAGTTGGAGAGGTTTCTTACTACCTAGAATTGCCCTCAAAGGTATAATGAGTTCATGAAGTCTTCCATGTGATGTAGCTAAGGATATACATGGATGATATTATAAAAATTATTGACTGGGGAGAGAAAGACATCGAGGATAGATCCATCTTCACAGATTATCAGGTGGAAATCAGTAGGAGATTATATGTTATCCCAACTAGGTTCAATACCCAAAGAGGGGGGGGGGGGGAATCTAGGTATGACATAATAAAACAACTTCCCCTTTGGATTCTCTTTCATCGTTAAAAAAACACTCTTCTCTCACCTTCCCACAACAATATATGAACAGAAATGAAATCATTCATGAGTCACAATGATTTTTATTTGGTTTACCCTCACTGGGCTATGTGTAATTATAATACAATGTCAATTTAACGATGTACCAAATACACTAAATCTCACTACCAAATTACAGGGTTTGGGATAGATTACTTCTATGTTGAGACTTACTGCCTTTACAAAGTTTATGGTCAACTCACTTCTTTCCCAAGGGTCACTTCTTATTTATCTTTATCTGTCTCACTACCTATGGAAAGGATCACCATATTCTCATCATTTTCTCACTACTCTAGAAAGAATCCACACATATTTTATGTACTTTTAGGTCCCTTCATTTTCATTAATGCACACATCTTCTGTTGTAGATAGATGCTATGTTAAAGTCATGTTTTCATCTATAGATAAAGTCCACATTTCCATGTAATTTTAGTTTCTAGAAATCACTTTAGAAAACTATTTTATTCCATTCATGAACTTTCCTACTCCCTTTTTGGACTTCCCATAATCTTCTGTAAACTGCATTACACCGCGTGGTGTGAGTACTTCGTAGACCGCCCCTCCTTCCCCAGACTGACTCCGCTTCTGCTAACTGCCACTATTTCTTGGACCACCTCTTCTTTCAAAGATTAATTTTCTTTTGAGGGATAAAAAGTCCTGAAAAATATTTTCAAGAACTATTATTATGAACCACTTCACCCTTCATGGAATCCTCCCACACAAACACTTCTCCTTCATGTAATTTCTTCCACGTGAACTTTCTATTTCGTGGAATCCTTCCTCAAGAAATATTTCAAATTTTGCCGAATTCTTCCTAGAGTAATAATATTTTTTAATGTAATTTTCTCTACTTAATGATCTGATTAGAGTTGCTTATGTAATAAAATAGATCTGCAAAACTCGCTAATCTGATTTACCTAAAACTTCAATTTGGTACAACATTCACTATAGACTATGCTATGTGGTCCGCATAGTGACTTTCTTTCCTCGTGTCAGTTGCTACCTTTAGTATATTAATCACCTCCTCATACCAAAAATGACGACCTTCCCATGAACTTCAAGCCTCTAATGAACTTCAAGCCTTCCACGAACTGTGAGCCTTCCGCAAACTAATTTCGCAACGAGGTCTGTGTAGTGTGTTTCTCCATCTTCATGGTACTTCTATTCAGAAATTATTGCTTTGATGATTTTCCATCACTATTATAACACCTCATTTACACTCTGCAAACTATGATTTTTGGTCCATGAACTATGAACTCCTTTGCAGAAAATATTTCCTTTTCCAAAAAACCACCAAATTTTGAGGCCCAAATTTTTTGCAAACACTGGGAGACTATTCCACCTTAAAAATCTAATACAGAAACACCAAACATTCTATTTTATGGCCATAAATCATTTTCAACAAACACAACACCCCAAAAACACTGATATGATGTATTGATGTATTTTTTCACAAACCCCCCCCCCCCCCTTGGATTTATTGAGAACTCTTCCTAATTTGAAACATTATTAAAGCGTATTCCATCATCAACCAGTATTCGCTTATTATGATTAAGATAGAGATCAAAGATTTACTCAACACACATTCTACTCCCACATGATCCATTCTTTGTGTGAGAAAAAAGATTATAATGAAAAATTCATCAATGAATCACATAATTTCAAAAGACTCAACTTATTTCATCACAAACCTCATCTCTCGTGATATATTACCTTTGATCGATCACCTATAGAATTTTTATATTTAATACTCCCCCTACTTCACTGCTCCCCATATTAGATTATCCCCATATCTTTAGTAAGACATTTTCTCCCTTTTCAAACCACAATATATCCCCCTTTTTCAATGAACCTGAAGACCACTCCTTTGAGGCCTGCAATAGGGTAAAGAACACAGATCAACGCATTAGGGAAAAACACAACATATCTCGAGGAGAGGGGGTCCCACATCCAAAAAATTTCAAGTGTGTAGAGTCAACTGAACTCCAAAATCTATTTGATGTCTTTCAAATGGTTCTTTGTGTAATTCATTTTTTAGAGTGTATGAAACCTATAGTTCTGTAGGAACATACTCTAACTTTGAAATCCCTTGCTCCACCTTCTTCATGATAAAACGATATTTTATTTCAATTTTCTTTACTCTTGAGCGATGAACTTGATTTTTTATAAGATTTATAACACTATAATTATCACAATGGATTCTGATTGTAGAATTCACTTAAACATCAATATCATAATTGTTTTCTTCATCCACAATAATTGTGTGTACGCTTGACTTGTCACAATATACTCATATTCTGTGATGCGTAATGAAAAGAAATATTATTTAATTCTTATCCAAAAAAATCATAATCCACTAAGATAGAATGCACCACCTTACATTGATTTTCTATCATATGTTTAACCAGCTCAATATGCATCTTTATATCCTAATAACTCTGGCTAATATTTTTCATTGTATAGAAAAAGGAAATCCACCATGCCCTTTATACACTGAGGTGTTAATTTTAATGAACGTAAGTGGGTTTCCTTGGGATTAATTTTATATTTTTCTTCTTGACATGTGGAAAAAATAATATATGCCCACATCACTATTATGTAAAATAGGGATCCAATGATCTACTTGTATTATGTGACATTAACCGCTTTACATTCATCATCTTGTAAAATTTTATCATGGTATCCACTATAGTCATCATCTCCTTGGAATTATCTATTTCAAATCATCTCAAAACTTCATTTTAATATTTATATTAAGAAATTAATGATCCATTCTTTCTTTGTGTTTCTTGTAAAATAAGAAAAAAAATAATTCACTTATCATCGACATTTAAAATTCACATTTTATGAATTCTCTGTATTACTTGCATTGAGATTCATCTCATCCACCAAAGATTATGCCATCAACATATACCAACACCACCATCCTTTGATTACTATCATGGTTGACATATATATTTTCATCAACTCCACCACGTTGAAAATTGAGATTCTACATAAACTGATCTAGCCTTGCATACCATGATCTTGGTGCTTGCTTCAACCCATATAGCACCTTATTTTTTCGATAAACTTTTTTATTGTATTCATTAATGAGAAAACCATATGGTTTTTCAATATAAACTTCTTATTCTAGAACCCCATTCAGAAATGATGACATGACATATGTATGTAAAACTTTTAAATTTCTTTACACTGTTCTGGTCAAGAATAATTTGATTGTCTTTATCCTTGAAACATGTGAAAATGTTTCATCAACATTGATACTCTCTATATAGTAGTACCCTTTTCACACTAGTCATGCTTTGTTTCGAATAATAGCTCAATATTCATTCATATTATTGTGAAAGCCCCATTTAGACCTGAGGAAATTATTATCTTTTGGCCTTGAAACAATATCCCATGTATGATTCTTCTCAATTTTTTCATGCTCTTCATTCATATCCTAAACCCAAATATAACCTACTTCATCAAAATATTTAGGTTATACCTATGATAAGTACGATACTTGTTGTAGTATCATCATCTTCCTTTTATTGATTAGCACTGTCTAATCACCAATTAAGTTTTGTTTATCAATTTTAGCTCTTATCTTCAGTCTTCTTACATATACTGATTCATGATAATCCTTTTCATTATTTGAATCTTCTTCTGATTCATCCTTTGGAACTGGAACATCCCCTGATCTACTTATATCTTCATCACTATCCTCCTAAGATTGATCATGTATTTTCTGAATATTCTTCTAATTCTCTACTATATTTATATCATGGATTTCAGTAACATTTCACAGCCTCTTATTGAAGAATCTATATGTTTTTATTTTCATTTAGTAGGCAATAAATAAACCTTCATCTCTAAGTGATTCAAACTTCTTGTGTTTCTCTTTATTGATAATGAAACTCTTACATCACAAAACTCGAAAGTGCTTCAATAATGACTTCATTCCATACTATAGCTCATATGGATTATTTTCTTCTTTTGGTCCCAATTAAGCTCTATTTTATGTTTAGGATGATGTCATCACTACTTATTTCCAAAACTTCTCTGGAAGGTATTTCTCAATGAGCATTATTCTATCCATGTTTTTTATAATTCTATTTTCTCTCAACAACTCCATTTTGCTATGGATTTATTACTATTGAAATCTGGTTCCTTATCCTGTGTTTCTCATGATAATACTCCACTTGGATATTTGTAAACTATATTCTATTATCTATTATAATCTATTGAATTCTTTAACTCATCATCTTCTCAACTTCCCTTCGATAAGTTGTTATGCAACTCAACACTTCAGATTTGGGAGTAATGACTAAAACCCATTTCAGTATGCTAAAATCATTAATGAAGAGAACATAATATCTCCTCCCATCAATAGATCATTTTAATATTTGTCCACACACATCAATATTCACCAACTTAAGAAAAAAAATTTACCTTTTCTCTTTTGGATTATATGTCTTTTGAATGATTTTACATTGGTGAAAAGAATCACATGTATGGGTACGATCACGTGATAATATAGGGAGGTCACAAGTAGGATCATATTTCACTAGATCTTCCAAGGATTTTTAACTCAAGTGGATAAGACTTTTATTCCATAACTTATTTTCATTTTCCTTGGAATTAAAATATATATCTTCTTCTCCACTCACAAGGTATAGATTCCATATTATCTGTTTTCCCAAAAAACAACAACACTATATTTTTCCTTGAAGAAACATAGTTTATTTGAAAAGATTATAGTGTGTCCTAAGTCACATAATTGGTAGACACTTATTAAGTTTTAGTTGAGACCTTCAACAGCCAATACATATTCATGTCTCATGTATTTTCCTCCAAACTTTAATTTTCCAAAGCCAATAATTTTCAAGCCTTTATTATTATCAAATATCATGATACCTTCTTTTTCACATCTAATTTGGGTCACTAGATCCTTATTTCCTCTCATATGTGAGGTGAATCCACTGTTAATGATCCATATTACAGTGTGATATGATTCTTCAAAATCAATCTCTGCAACCACTTCTTATTCATCTCTTTTCTTTTTGATTCATGTTTTTGACTTCATACATAAAATGAATTGATAATGTTGATCTTACTCAAATCATGATGGACCAACTTCATCCTGCAGAACTAAAAATTTATTTTTCATTTTTATCTTATTTGATGATACATTTATATGTTTTTTATGACTATATTATCTCTGCCTCGGCACATTCATCTATATTGTTGATGTGCAATATCTTACCACCTTTTTGATTCCTCCACACCTGAAATAGGGGCCATTAAACGATATCCTGTAATATTGAGTCTGATATGGAAGCCTATGTTGGTCTTGTTCCCTTTGATACTTATTGACTATGGAACATACATGTTGTGAGAGTCACATCTTTCCACAACAGTAACATCTGATATGTGGTGCATTCTCGTGTGTCATTTATACACACCTGGTTTTCCCTTAGGATCCATGAATCATCTGAATATTTTTTGTACCCAAATCAATCTTCAATCTTGGAGTGGGTTCTTGTGGTATGACTTCAACCTTTACTACTTTCTATTTTCAATCAATCCCCATATCAGTCTTATCATTTGTATTTGACTATTTCTTTTATTCCACAGGACCACTGTGCTTCACATTCATTTTTTATGTTGCATGTAGGATCTTCTTTCCCGATCTCGTACCTAGAGTCAACAGTTTTTATTGATCCTTAACACTTTGTCAGAGACTGACGACATTCTCTTCACATTCTTCGATACATTTGATTTGATTTCTTCCAATTTTAGTCAAACTATCTATTTCCCTTTTCTATTCCTCAATTTTGAGCATATAATCAACAACCTTACCTATGCTCATAGCATTGAAGACTTTTTTAAATTTCACCAATCGTCTTAGACTTCTCTTCTTTTTTTTGCTTCATATAAAGTTTTTCATCATGAACTAATTTGTTGGCTTTCATCACCTTGCCTCTCCAAACATCTATTTCTTCAAGTGAAACTTCTAATTCAAACAGAATTTCAACTATTCCTTCAATTTCCCCTTTTTCATCACTGCTTTATTCACTTGTTTGGTAATTTCTGAAAGCTACCACCATAGCATCTACTTCATGATTCATACAGTCCTCTAATTATTCTACCTCAGATTCTTCTAAACTAACATCTTCTCTCAATAATGGATTCTTATTTTGAATGAAATTTCTCTTAATTTTTTTTCTTTTACATAGGTTTAAGACTTATTCATGGGAATTTCAACTTCATCCTCTTCATCTTCTTGAAGCTTTTTTGGGAACCCTTTTGAAATATGTTCGATATTTACACACCTAAATCATTGAATTGGAATTTTCCCTTTGAAATTTCATCTTCCTATTTATAGATTTGAGGATAAAAATGAAATGACATCATCCACATTTTATTCCTCCTGACTATATTCAATAGTGAGCATCCTTATGTCCTTGAATACCACTTCTTTAGACTTCCCCTTTTCCACAGCATTGTTATCATCATTTCACATTGCATATACTGCATGAGAATAGTGCAAGTTATATAATATCATCTCTATTGGATATTTATATTCTAGTATTAAAAAAATCAGATTAAATTGAGGTGGTAGTTTTCTCATGATTCACTTAACAATATTTATATCTTCGATAATTTATCTGAGACCATGTATGTCTTCCACAACAACAGTCACCCAAACAAAAAATGTAACAACAGATTCATTAGGGTGAATTCTTAGATCCTTATACTTGTTCCATAGAACCTCCAACTTTTCTTCATTGACTTTTGAGTCACCCTCAAAAATGTTCAAAAACTTTTCCAACATAGCATGTGATGACTTAAATGACATCACCTTCAAATATATTTCATTTTATAGGGATCCCCCTAAATAATTTATTCCTCTATAATCAGCATCCAATTACCTTCTTTCAGATTTTTATAAAGCACCACTTTTGATATTGGTTGTTATTTCATGCATAGCTACTGTAAATACATCCATTCCTAATGATCGAAAGTAGTGTTGTATCTGATTCTTCCATAATCGAAAATTGTTTCCATCAAAGATCAGAATCTATTTGTTATTGAAAACCTTCATTTCTTCTACTAGGAGAGAACCACTGACTTTCAACCTTTCCCTCTAATACTAATTTTTATACCAACTAGGTTAAATATCTTGAGGGTGGGTTGAATCAGGGTATCACAGATTAAAATAACTGAACATTCATATCATATTTTTTAGTTAAAAAAATCTTCTCTCATCTTACAAAAGAAATTAATGGAGAGAAGTAAAATCATTCACGAGACACAAATATTTTTACTTGGTTCACCCTCATTGGGAAACATCCAAGGAGCATACAATGGAAATGTTTGTAACACCCTGTGATTTTATGAAAAATATTATTTTTAATTTCATTAATGTCTTGTGTTGTATGCTACACCAAAAGTAGCTTGCACAACACACATCCCGGACTTGGCTTGCATTACACGCAATCGCGACCTTCCATGATTGTGTGTATTGTACGCAATACCAAGTTTTTCTAAACAACGATATGTTATATAAACTAGTCGTTGTGAATAGTAATACCCAATTTTTGAAATTTTATAAATTTTATTTTTCAAAAATGGACTTCATTTTTGGTTTCGGAATATTGAAATTATCCTACGGTAAAATTTTGGTATTTTTTTGAAAATTTTAATTTTTGATGAATAGTGAAAACACTAGGTTACTATTTAAAAAACGACTTTTTATTTAAATAATTATTTATTTTATTTAAATTTATTTTATGTCAAAAATTATACATAATACCTATATAAGTTAAATGTAATTCATTGGAGTCATTTTATAATAATTTTAGATATATAAAAATTTTATTGAACTTTTGACCGTCTTTTACCCACCTCCTAGGAGAATTTGCAAATTTACATAAAACTTAATTTTTCTGCTTTTGGGAATAGAATTTCAAAAATACAAGAGACATGGTCGATTTAAGTAAGTAAAATGTGGTTCAATGAGATGAAAATAATTTTTTCTAAATAGTAACTTTTACTTTTATTTACCACGGTTAAAAGTAAATAGGGAAATTAAGGTTAAAAATGATATTATTATTACCCTAACACATGTCCTAATTCTATTGGATAAGTGTAATTCGACCATAAACAACCTTAGTAATAAAATATAACCATTTAGGCCCACTTGGATTAGATTAGGACATTTAATATTAATTTATTTAAAGAAGAGTTAAAATAGTTAAAATCAACGTTTAATAAGTAAATCATTTTTAATATTAGGTTATACATAAGATAAATTAGACTATAAATATTAATTATAAATCTAAAAAGATTTCCTACATAATGGTTTTTTATTTGTAATTTTTAGACTTTAAATAATTTAATTTATTTAAGCCACAATGATGATGCAATAATTATATTATTAATGAAATATTGACATAATTGATGTTATAAATACCCAAATAAATGTAATTTGAGACTTTTTATAAATTCCAATAATTTTCACGGTTAATATGACATGTTATTATTTATCTAATTAACTTTTTTATAACTAATCATTCTTTTATGATTTTCAAAAAAAATCAATTACCAAATAGTGTCAAAATTGACATAAAATAGTTTTTAAAACAAATATTATATTATTAATTGTTATTTTATTTATAAAAATCTAAGGTTAGGCCAAATGACTGAGATAAGGTTATATATATTAATAATAAACAACTTGGGGTTCTTTTGGCTTGTTATAGTATGTTTATTAACCTTATAGTGTGAGAAAACAAGAAGACACGGTAGAAGAAAAATTATTTAACTTAAAAGTTAAATCCAAATGATAAGGTTAAAATAGAAACCTAAACTCGTATAAATCCTTTTGGATGAGATTATTTCGACCCATACCAACCTTAGATTCAAAATAACTCAATTTGGAGCTATTAAAAACCGAATATGACTTTATATTAAAATAATATTTTTAGTTATTCTAAAGGTGCCCTTCTCCTCCCTTATAAAAGGGAACCTCCTCCCTCTCCTCCTTACACCACATTGAGCCTTCAATATCGGCCAAACCCTGACAATTATTCTTATACACTTCCCTATAAGCATCCTAGAGGTCCTGGTCCACTTAAAAGACCAATCTTAGTGCCCTAAGAGGAGGTTTCAAAGAGGCGTATCGAAGAAGAGCAAATATCTATTACCGATTATTTCAAATTTATTTCTTATTCTACCTCCTCTTCTTTAGTTGTTTCATTATATTGTAATAACGTCAGTATCACTAATATACTGATATGTTATTATAAATATTAAACAACCCCATTTCACCTTCTATCCATCCTAAGGAAAATGAAATCACCGCCCGTGCATACGTACGGAATACCGTCTCCACGCCGTGGTGTAATCTGTTTTCAACCACCACCTTACATGGATGGGTATAATGGTGTAAATAAATGACTATATAAGATTATTGAAAATTTATATTGATTCTTAAATATTATACATACACTTCAATGCAATTCCACGATCATGGGAATGATATCATCGCTCATGCATACGTACGGACTACCGTCTCCATGACGCAATGAGATTCATTCTCCATGTTAACCATTCATGAATGATTATAAAGTATATATAATAAGTATTATTGAAATATATGACATAATAATGATACTGGATTTATGTGTATATATATGTATGTAATCTACTTAATTTCTTTCAATTCAATAAGGAAACGAAAACAGCGTTCATGCATACGTACGGCCTACCATCTCCATGAACTTTGTATTTCATTCCTTTTATCGATCTATAATATATATGTATATGATGAATATATATTATATATAAATCATTTTTTACATTCTAGAATTATTTAAATTAGGATATAAGTAATAATATCAAGAATGACAAGTCGAAACACATACGGTAAATGAACTGATTTTACCCAAAATGCTGCTTTAACATGGAATTTACAAAAGAACGGGTAATACAAAGTCATAAGTCAAACATATATGATATCATAACAATGAATATGATTATGTAATAAGTCAATGGAATTATTTAAATAATTATACAGGAGTTTCGGATCCATACGAAGCATATCGGACCTAAGGTAAGGGATAATTTTGCAAATCTCATTTACTGGGGTTATTTCTATCATCCATGTCCATGTTTTATAAAAGTGTTTTCATGTATGTTTAAAGTCATTTTTACCCATTTTTTACTTTTACTACATGGTATGTAAGTAATCTTTCTTTTGTTTACGTTACGAGGTATTTTTTGACTTTTCCGAAAAAAGTACGAGAAGAATGTAATTTTTAACATATACGGCGTGAACGGATTTTTACGGTTTCATAATGCCTCATTTTCATTAAGCTTACTCTAAAAGATTTTAGGACAATTTTCAACAAAATAATTTTATTTTAAACGTGCATGGAATTTTGTGAAAAGAAAATGATTTTTAAGAAGAAATGATATTTTCCTCAAGAATCCTTTCCAAATGTTTTAGAAAAACCATTTTCCATCTAAGATGGCATTATTTCATATGTGTATGTTTCAAGTTTAATGTCTCTATGATTTATATGGTTTCAATTTTCTTATGATTAAATGTCCATTTGTTTTATATGGATTATGATATGATGGTATGATGTTTATGAAACCCATTTTATTCTTTGGGTTATGATAAATTTTTTAAGTTTATTTTGTGGCACAAGTAAGAATGATTTCATTATGAGATGTGTGGGACCTATATCTCCCTCAAATGCATTGGGTAAAGATTTATATCTCATGAGATAGACATGGCTGGAACGGTATGCTAATCTGGTTCAGTGTTACAGGACTGAAACGAGGAGTGAACTCGATTCAGAAGGGGACTTTGTCCACTAAGATGGTCTTGGCTGTAATGCTTTGGCTACTATGGAAATCATAACATGTGATTAATGGTTTCCACAATTACATGATTTATTCCCATGCTATTTTATCATGGTTGATGTTCCATTATGATATATGCCTTAAGTACTTCCAAGATTCATGTCTTTGCTCAATATTTTGATGATTAGATTTTATGGTCAAGTTTTTGCATTCAAATGTTTATGGATTGTTTTATGTTCTCTATGTTTACCCTTACTAGGCATTTGATCTCAACCCTTTTATGTTTTATTTTCCCCAGGATATAAAGAAAGTTTTTAGGTAAGAAAAAAAGGGGAAGATCTTTATGGGAGATGTTGAAGATCTTTCACCACGATTAGAAGATTATATTCTGAGTTTCCAAAGACACTAAACTATTACGGTCCTTGTGTGTCTATTTTTGTTATGTACTAAGTGTTCTGCAAAATTAATGTAATGTCCATGTACGTCAAGCTTTGGGTCTCTACAGTTGGTATCAGAGGAAAGGTTTAGTCAACCTTTGGAAACTAGGATGCAAGAACTTTATTGAGATTTTTAGTGATATTTATAAGGTATGACTAGGGATGTCCCTAAGGTTAAGTATAAGTATAGGTTATAGTACTAGAATTACGGTAACCTATGATGTTAGATATTAAAGTTACCCCCCCCCCCTTATTATGTTGTTTTCCCTAGCATGATTTTTGCCTCTCAGACTATTGTTTTTGGGTTTAAGACGATGGCTGGAACCTGAAGGAATCGTGTTGATCAATGTAATGGACAATGCAATGATTGTCCTCCTAAACAAACAAATGTTATGGGAGATGGAGTGAAAAATCTTATTACTATACTTACACAAGCTATGAATCATTCTGGACTTCCAAATGAGCAAAGAAGGGAACAATATTCTATTGAGTCCTTCATGAGGCAACAACCACCTTCTTTTAGTGGGTCTTCTGATCCACTTGTTACTGAACAATGGATCAGTACCACTAAAAAGATATTTTCAGTTCATAAATGTTCTAAACATGATAAAGTCATCTTATCAGTATATCATTTGGAAGGGGAAGCTGATCAATGGTGGAATCTTATCAAGAATATGAGGCCAAGAGATGAAATTGAGTCCATGGAATGGGACGAGTTCAAGAACCTATTTTTCAATAAGTACTTCCCTCGTATTCTTCGAACAAAGACGGAGAAAGAGTTTCTTGAACTAAAGCAAAAGGATGATGAATCTTTTGGTATATAGGAAGCGAATTTTACAAGGCTTGAATGGTATGCATCTGGCTTTATCATCCAACCGGAAAGTAAAGTTTATCGATTCTTCAGTGGCATAAAACCAAATCTTTGAAGGGCATTAGCTATAAGAGACTTCAGTAGCTATGAAGAAATTGTGTGTTGTGCTATTAAGGTAGAAATCGAAGTTGGTGTTACACATCCATCTCATGGTTTTGACAAGAAACGAAAGATTGAGTTCAAGGAGAAATCTCAGAATAATGGTGAAAAGAAGATGAATGTTTCCTCATGCTCAAAGTGTGGAAAGAATCATGGTGGAAATTGTCTTAAAGGGACTAGAAAATGTTTTAAGTGTGGAAAATAAGGTCATCGAGCAGCTGAGTGTCGAAGTAATGGAAAAAGGGTTGCTAATGGTGTGAAGAAAGAAAATACTGTAGAGAACGCACCACCAACACTTCAATGCTTCAAGTGCAATGAAATGGGGCATTATGCTAATCAATGCCCTAATCCAAGGGTTAATGATGATCGACATGAGAAACCACTTAAGGCAAAAGACAAAGGGAAGTCACATGTGATCACTATTGGCGATGTTGAATATGACAACGATGTCGTGGAATGATTAAGTGTTTATGTAATGGGATTCCAAAATAATGTTGTGAAATATTGGAATATTTATGTATTAGTCTATTGTGGTTTTCAATAATTTTATGATACCGGTAACCATGGAAAGTGATTGAGATATTTTTGGAAAGAAGATGATATGTGCATAATGAAGGGATAAGGAGAAAATGAAATGTTTGACAGTATTCATGAGCTCATGACTGATATAAGGAAATAGTTATATCATGGTTTGAGTATATAGAATTTTGGGGTTTGGGTATGTGGAAAGAGTTAACTTTTGAAAGCACTCATGTTTTCACAAAGATTCAATGGGTATTCTTTTTTCAAGAGAATACATGATTAAGTCCTTTGAATGTTTGGAATATGACCAACAAGACATATCTTATGATATATGGGGATCAACGATGGTATTAACATGCTTGTTATATGAAATCTTTGGTAATATTTTTCACTATATTATGAGTGTGGATTGCAGTATTATGGATAAGCCTAAAGATTGGAATGGATTATTTTGGACATAAGTTAGTATTGTTTAAGGATAGAAGTTTATTTGATATTATTTATGGGATGTTATAGTAATGTAGTTTTAGAAAAAGGACAACCTGCAGGATGGGCGACAGCCCATCGCGTTGGACAAGGCTATGGTAATCGAACCCACAACCGAAGTGTGACTGGCCTTTATCACATACCACTGGCCTATAGGAAGTCCCTAGTTAGTAGAAACTAGTTTTATTTTATTAATAGGTATAATGTATGAAGTATAAGATCATTTTTGGAATCCTATACGATTAACCTCACCATAGATGGACTTATGTATATTTGATAACTTTTGCTAACCTTTTGTTTGAAACAGATGGAATGACCCATCATTCTATCACATGATCTGTTAACACCTAACGAATAACAAATTAAACTTCATTTCTTTAAGAGATGAAGTGGAAATTGTTCAAAGCACGAACAACAATGAGATTGTACCAAAATAAAGTAAGTATTTATTCTAATTCAAAAAATGTTGTCCTAGTGCCCTTATATACGATTAATCAGATGGTACCCTAGATCATCACAAATTTATGGCTTTGTGATTGTTGGATTTTTTATAGCCATGTTCTCTACCACTCTCCATCAGAACATGATGGTTAGATTTCTCTTCCATATCCATATTTTCACCTATGTTCTCCTCTGTGGAAACCCAGTGATTAGTTAATTTGGGTAACCGTTACATTTCATACTTTAGTTTTTAAAACCAAGTTTTTGTATTCCTTTTTACGATGTGGGTTTCTATTAAAGAAACTTTCGAGTAGTAAACCATTTATAACCCTGACGAATTTTGAGGGCGAAATTCATTTTAAGGGGGGTAGAATGTAACACCCCGAGATTTTATGAAAAATATTCTTTTTAATTTCATTAATGACTTGTGTTGTACGCTACACCAAAAGGATCTTTCACAACACGCATCCCGGAATTTGCTTGCAATACACGCAATCGTGACCTTCCACGATAGCGTGTGTTGTACGCAATACCGAGTATCGCTAAACAACGATATGTTATATAAACTAGCCGTTATGAATAGTAATACCCAATTTTTGAAGTTTTATAAATTTTATTTTTCAAAATGGACTTCATTTTTGGTTTTGGAATATTTAAATTAGCCTAGGGTGAAATTTTGGTATTTTTTTTGAAAAATTACAGTTTTTGATGAATAGTGAAAACACTGGGTTACTATTTAAAACCCGAATTTTTATTTAAATAATTATTTATTTTATTTAAATTTATTTTAGGTAAAAATTGATACATAATACCTATATAATTTAAATGTAATTCATTGGATTCATTTTATAATAATTTTAGATATATAAAACTTTTATTGAACTTTTGACCGTCTTTTACCCACCTCCTAGGAGAATTTGCAAATTTACATAAAACATAATTTTACCGCTTTTGTGATTGAAATTTCAAAAATCTGAGAGACATGGTTGATGTCAATAAGTAAAATGTGGTTTAATGAGAAGAAAATAATTTTTAGTGAATACTAACTTTTTACTTTTATTTACCACAGTTAAAAGTAGATAGGGTAATGAAGGATAAAAATGATATTATTATTACCCTAAAACATGTCCTAATTCTATTTAAAAAGTGTAATGTGACCAAAAACAACCTTATGAATAAAATATGACCATTTAGGTCCACTTGGATTAGATTAGGACATTTAATATTAATTTATTTAAAGAAGGGTTAAAATAGTTAAAATCAAGGTTTAAAAAGTAAATAATTTTTAATATAGGGTTATACATAATATAAATTCGACTATAAAAATTCATTAGAAAGATAAAAAGATTTACTACATAATGGTATTTTATTTCTAATTTTTAGACTTTAAATAATTTAATATATTTAAGACACAATGATGATGTAGGGATTATATTATTAATGAAATATTGACATAATTGATGTTATAAATACCCAAATAAATGTAATTTGAGACTTTTTATGAATTACAATAATTTTTTAGGTTAACATGACATGTTAATATTGATTTAATTAACTTTTTTATAACTAATAATTCTGTTATGATTTTCACAAAAATCAATTACCAAATAGAGTCAAAACTGACATAAAATAGTTGTTAAAACAAATATTATATTATTAATTGTAATTTTATTTATAAAAATCTAAGTTTCGGAAAAATGACTTAGATAAGTTTATAGATATTAATAATAAACAACTTGGGGTAATTTTGTCTTGTTATAGTAAGTCTATTAACCTTATAGTGTAAGAAAACAAGAACACAAGGTAAAAGAAAAATTATTTAACTTAAAGTTAAATCTAAATGATAAGGTTAAAATAGAAACCTAAACTTGTCTAAATTCTATTGGATGAGATTATTTCGACCCATTCCCACCTTAGCTTCGAAATAACTCAATTTGGAGCTATTAAAAACCGAATATGACTTTATAATAAAATAATATTTTTAGTTATTCCAAAGGTGACCCTCTCCTCCCTTATAAAAGGGCACCTCCTCCCTCTCCTCCTTACACAACTTTGTGCCTTAAAGATCGTCCAAAACCTGAAAATGTATCTTCTCCACTTCCCTAGAAACATAATATATGTCATGGTCTACTTCAAATACCAATATTAGTTCCCTAAGAGGAGGTTTCAAAAAGGCGTATCAAAGAAGAGGTAATATCTGTTACCGATTATTTCAAATTTATTTCTTCTTCTACCTCCTCTTCATTAGTTTTTTAATTATAATGTAATAACATCAGTATCACTAATATACTGATATGTTATTATAAATATTAAAAAACCCCATTTCACCTTCTATCCATCCGAAGGAAAACGAAATCACCGCGCGTGCATACGTACGGAATACCGTCTCCACGCCGTGGTGTAATATGTTTTCGACCACCACCTTACTTGTATGGGTATAATGGTGTAAATAAATGACTATATAAGATTATTGAAAAGTGATATTGATTCTTAAATATTATACATACACTTCAATGCAATTCCATGATCATGGGAATGATATCCTCGCTCGTGCATACGTACGGACTACCGTTTCCACGACGCGATGAGATTCATTCTCCATGTTAACCATTCATGAATGATTATAAAGTATATATAATAAGAAATCATGAAGTATATTACATAATAATGATACTATATTTATGTGTATATATATGTATTCCATCTACTTAATTTCATTCAATTCAATAAGGAAACGAAAACAGCGTTCATGCGTACGTACGGCCTACCGTCTCCATGAATGGTGTATTTCATTCCTTTTATCGATCTGTAATATATATGTATATGATGAATATATATTATATTTAAATCATGTTTTACATTATGGAATTATTTAAATCAGGATATAAGTAATAATATCAACAACGACAAGTCGAAACACATATGGTAAATGAAATGATTTTACCCAAAACGCTGCTTTAACATGGAATTTACAAAAGAACGGGTAATATAAAGTCATAAATGAAACATATACGATATCATAACAATGAATATGATTATTTAATAAGTCAATGACATTATTTAAATCATTATACAGGAGGTTAGGAACCATACGAAGCAAATCAGACCTAAGGTAAGGGATAATTTTGCAAATCTCATTTACTGGGGTTATTTCTATCATCCATGTCCATGTTTTATAAAAGTTTTTTCATGTATTTTTAAAGTCATTTTTACCCATTTTTGACTTTTACTACATAGTATGTACGGAATATTTCTTTTTTTTACGTTACGAGGTATTTTTTTGACTTTTCCGACAAAAGTACGAGAAGAATGTTATTTTTAACTTATACGGCGTGAACGGATTTTTACGGTTTCATAATGCCTCATTTTCATGAAGCTTACTCTACAATATTTTATAACAATTTTCAACAAAATAATTTTATTTTAAAATTTCATGGCATTTTGTGAAAATTAAATTATTTTGAAGAAGAAAGGATATTTTTCTCAAGAATTCATTTCAAATGTTTTAGCAAAACCATTTTTCAACTAAGATGACATTATTTCATATGTGTATGTTTCAAGTTTAATATATCTATGATTTATATGGTTTCACTTTTCTTATGATGAAAATTCCATTTGTTTTATATGGATTATGAGATGATGGGATGATGTTTATGAAACCCGTTTTATTCTTTGGGTTATGATAAATGTTTTATGTTTATTTTGTGGAACAACTAAGAATGATTTCATTATGAGATGGGTGGGACCTATATCTCCCTCCAATGCATTGGGTAAAGATTTATATCTCATGAGATAGACATGTCTGGAATGGTATGTTAATCTGGTTCAGTGTTACAGGACTGAAACGAGGAGTGAACTCGATTCAGAAAGGGACTTTTTCCACTAAGATAGTCTTGGCAGTAATGCCTTGGCTACTATAGAAATCATAACATGTGATTAATGGTTGCCACAATTACATGCTTTATTCTCATGCTATTTTATCATGATTTATGTTCCCTTATGATATATGCCTTACGTACTTCCAATATTCATGTCTTTTCTCAAGATTTTGATGTTTAGATTTTATGTTCAAGTTTTTTCATTCAAATGTTTATGGATTGTTTTATGTTCTCTATGTTTACCCTTACTGGGCATTTGAGCTCACCCCTTTTATGTTTTCTTTTCCCTAGGATATAAAGAAAAAATTTAGCTAAGAAAAAAAAGGGGGAAGATCATTATGGGAGATGTTGAAGATCTTTCACCATTAGAAGATTATATTCCGAGTTTCCAAAGACACTAAATTATTACGGTCCTTGTGTGTCTATTTTTGTTATGTACTAAGTATTCCGCAAAAGTAATGTAATGTTCATGTACGTCAAGCTTTGGGTCTCTACAATGTTCCTATGTACCAAATCCACTAAATTAAACTTTTAAATTACAATGTTTGGGTAAGATTGCTTCTATACTGTAAAACCCCAAACTTCCATGGTACGCTTCTCTTTAAATAATACAATAGCGTGTGTTGTACGCAACTTCAAGTTCTAACACACCACAACCAATAAAACAAGTCGTTATAAATATTAATACCCACTTTTTAAAATTTTATAAATTTTATCATCCAAAATGGACTTCATTTTTGGATTCAGAATATCGAAATTCCCATAGGGTGAATTTTTTTTATTTTTCTAAAAACATTCAATTTATGATTAATAGTGAAAAACACTGAGTTATAGTTTAGAACCAAATTTTTATTTGAATGATTATTTATTTTATTTAAATTTATTTTAGGTCAAAATAAATACATAATACCTATATAATTTTAATGCAATTCATTGGAGTCATTTTAAAATAATTTTAGATATATAAAAATTTTATTTAACTTTTTACTGTCTTTTACCCACCTCATAGGAGCATTTGTAAATTTATAAAAAACACAATTTTACCAATTCTGTGAGTTGAATTTAAAAAATCTGAGAGACACGGTTGATATCAGTAAGTAAAATTTGTTTCAATAAGATGAAAATAATTTTTGGTGAATAGTAACTTTTTACTTTTATTTACCACGGTTAAAAGTAAATAGGGTAATTAAAGGTAAAAATGATATTATTACTACCCTAACACATGTTCTAATTCTATTAGATAAGTGTAATTCAACCAAAAACAACCTTAGGAATAAAATATTATCATTTAGGTCCACTTGGATTATATTAGTAAATTTATTATTATTTAATTTAAAGAAGAGTTAAATGAGTAAAAATCAAAGTTTAATAAAAAACACATTTTTAATATAGGGTTAAACATTAGATAAATTTGTCTATAAATATTAATTATAAAGATAAAAATATTTTTTACATAATTGTATTTTATTTATATTTTTTAGACAATAAATAATTTAATGTATTTATGACCCAATGATGATGCAGAAATTACCTACTTAATGAAATATTAAGATAATTGTCATTATAAATATTAAAATAAATGTAATTTGAGACTTTTTATGAATTCAAATAATTTTATAGGTTAATATAACATATTAGGATTGGTTAGATAAATTTTATTTGAATTAATAATGTTGTTATGAATTTAGAAAAAACAAAATACCAAATAGTGTCAAAATTGACATAAAAGAGTTTTTAAAAACAAATATTATATTATTAATTGATATTATATTCCTAAAAATATAAGGTTCGGCCAAAAGACATATATAATGATAGGTGTATCATTAATGAAACACGTGGGATTCTCTTGGAAGTATATAGTATGTTTATTAACCATATAGTATAAAAATAAAAAGAGACATAGTAAATGTCAAAATATTTAACTACAAATTAAATCTAAAAGACAAGGTCAATATAGTGACCCAAACCTGTCTAAAACATAATGGTTGAGTTGTTTTCGACCCATACACACCTTATCCTTTAAATAATCTATTTTGGAGCCATTAGAAACTGAAAAAATATTTATTATAAAATAATATTTCTATCTTTTCCTAAGGTGCCCCTCACCCCTCTTATAAAAGGGCACTCCCCATTCTCTCTAATTCATACTTAAAAAGCCATTTTTCTCGGCTAAACACTTCACAAATACCCTTTCAACTGTCCTAACTTAATCCTTGATGCCTTACTTTAGTCAGAAAGCCAACCTAAGGAGCCCTTTTGATCAAATCAAAAGGAAGAACCAAAAGAAGAGGTAAATATTTCATCACCTCTTTCAAGTTCTTTTCTTCTTCCACTTCCTCTTTTTTTTACATTATAAAATAATAAAAATAGTATCTTCTATATATTTTGATGTTATTATAAATATGGTACAACCATATTCATTATTCTATCCATCCTTTTAATTCCATGTCACCATACGTGTGTACGTACGGCTTACCGTCTCCATGTCGTGGTGTAATCGTTATTCAATACATTATTATTTGGATGGGTATAATAATTGTGTGTAATTGATGTAAATAATAAATATAACATGATAATTATTCTGTATATATGATATAAAATTCAATTATATATTATTTTAATATAAAAATAATGATATTGTCGCTCGTGTGTACGTATGGATTACCGTCTCCATGAACGCAATGAGATTAATTCCCCATTGTATCCATTCAAGACTAATTTTCATTAGATGATTAAAAATAATGTTTAAAGACTTAATATCATTCTGAATATAAATAAGATACATCCTATCCCTAAAAACATTACTTAAGAAAACAAAGCATATAAAGGAAAACGAATCAGTTAACACCCGAAATGACGATAATACTAAGATATTATTAACAAAGAAATGTTAAAAGATCATATATGATATCATATTAATGTATATGATTCTTGTATAATTTAATAACAATTATTTCACCATTATTCAGGAGGTTAACCTACCCCCGACCAGGGAAAAGTATAAGGTAAGGGTTAATTTCACAATCTCTTTATTATTTGAGGTTGTTTTTACGTAAGTATCTACTAGGACCTCTTTGTCATCCACATCCATGTTTATTAAAAATGTATTTCAAAACATTCTTACTATGTTATAGACTATGGTTTATATTCATTTATACCCTTGTTTGACTTTTATAAAATGTTTATAAAGGAATCTTTCTGTGGTTTTCCAAATAAGGTCCTTTATAACCATTTTGACAAAGTTAAAGTAAGAATGTTTTTTTGACTTATACGGTGGGTGCAGATATTTTCTGCCATTATAACATCGTCTAATATTCCCTTACAAGATTATATGAATATTTTAAAAATAAGTTTTTTCTTTATAATTATGTGACTCTTAAATTATTTTAAAATACAAATAGATATTTCTCAGAAAAAAAGGTTTTAATTTCATCAATGTCAACATCCTTTGATGGATTTTAAGCATATTTGAAGTTGATTTACGATGATACAAAACTTCCATATTGTATTTATGTTTTTGTGATATATTTGACTATGGATGTGTTATTTTTACACCATTTATGGTTTATGGATAAAGTATTGACATTTCGTATTCTATTTTTCATACGAATGCTTATGTTCTGTTTAAATATTTTCATATGAGGAATGCATTGGACTTAGTAAGTGATGGTTGGAGCCTGCTGTAGCTTCTCGATGTATTGGTAGGTATCATGAGTCAAACTAGTGTCTTGGAAGAAGGCCTTGACAAAATATTATTTGTAGTCTTGGCACAAGGCCTTGACTATGTGGTTATGAAGTCTGGCATTATGCATTCTATCATTATGAAAGTGGCTATTGATATTTGATGTGATTATTAGACTAGTATAATATCCATGTGAGTAAGTAAATGGACTTATTTTGATTTATATTTTCCATATTATGATGAATTTTATGTTTAAAAAGGATTTTTTTAGTTTTATACATTGCCTTAAATGTTTATGCTTATTTATGAATGTTTTCTCTATATTGTTATCCTTACTGAGCATCTGAGATCACCCCTTTCTATGTTTAATTTTTCTCAAGATGTAAAGAAGATTATTATGACTGACCTGTAGGTATAGTCTATGGGATCTCAGTGCTGTCTATGGAAAAAATGTTGTTATAGTTTTCCATTTTATGATGTAATGTAATCCTTATGAATGTATCTAGTATTTACAAGGCTACTAAACTAATCGTTCTTTCGGGACATGATTTCCTTGTATCATTCATATGTCATGTAATAATTCACAAACTCTTAGTAACTGGGGTCAGGGCGTTGTAGTTGGTATCAGAGGAAGTTTAGTACAAACTTTGGAAATGAGATTTAGATAAACTCTGATTAGAGCACACAACCCTAAGATAGGCTTTGAGGATTAGTATAGAAGAACTTCCTAAATTTTTTGTATTGTAGATATTTTTTGATATTTCCAAGAAATACTTCCCTGACTTCATACGAATATTTAGAGGCGGCTCTAGAACAGATGTACCTAGAGGTAAAACCCAAAAACACCACTTTGAGCTAGACTCAAATGTGAACTGGTGCATGACAAGGGGCCTTGTTGCACTCTTGGTTATGATACTCCCAGGGGATATGCTTAGGATAATTCTCATTTTCTTTATAAACCATTATAAAGGGTTTATAAGTATATACTTCCTTAAAGAAAACATTTTTTATGATTATGGATTATATACATAAACTTTCAATTTATGTTAAGTGTTTTACATGTTTGTATTTATGTATTTTGATTCATAAACTAATCTAGTTTATGAAATTGTTTATAAATGGCACCTAGAGGAAGGAATAGAAACCATATCAATGCACACACTCTATGTAGGGATTTCCCTTATGCTCAAGATAATTATAGTGGATCTGGTGAAGCAACTAGTGCTGATCATCTTATCACCATACTGGGATAACTCACTCAGGTTATGAATAGTAACCTTACCCGTATGGAGCACCCAGATCCCTAGCGTGGGGCATCAATGTTATATTTATTCATGACTCAAAAACCACCAACATTCAATGGGAGTAAAAATCCATTAGTATCTGAGCAATGGATAAATTCTTTAGAAAAAATATTCCATGCCTTAGGGAGTATTGAAAGGGAAAAAGTGGTCATGGCAGTTTACCACCTCACTGGAGATGCTGATCAATGGTGGTCATTGATTCAAAACACAAAGGAAGATGATAAAGTATCAAATATGGAATGGAGGGAGTTTAAAGATATTTTATTAGAAAAATACTTTCCTTGTGACCATCAAGAAGATATGGAAAGTCAATTTCTGAGTCTAAGGAAAAAGAAGGATGAGAATGTCGCAAAGTATGAAGCTAACTTTACAAGGTTAGCGAGGCATGTAGCAAATTATATATGTAACCCAAGAAGTAAGAATGATCGTTTCTTTAATGGGTTAAAACCATTTCTCCATCGAGCATTAGTCTCACAATCCTTCTCATCGTACGAAGATATTTTCTCATGTGTTATCAATGTAACTCCCCGACCCTAGTTACCCAGAGTCGGTGCATTATTACATTACATTGGCATGATCACAAGAAAGATCAAATCTCGAAAGACCGATTGGTTTAGTAGCCTTGGAAACACTAGATATATTAATAAAGTTTTACATTACATTACAAAGTGAAAAACTACTACAACAACATAGTCTCCATATTCCACACTCATATCCCCACATACTATCCCTACAGGTTATTCATAACTTACTTCTTCACATCCTGGGAAAAATAAAACATAGAAAAGGGGTGAGCTCAAATGCCCAGTAAGGATAACAATATAGCAGAGTCTTTCAAAAATAAGCATAAAAATTTAAGGCAATGTATAACTAAAACAAAAGCCTTTTAAACTTGAACTTCAACAAAGTATGGAAAAAGAAAAATGAAATAATGCCATTTACTTATTCACATGGATATTCTACTAATCGAATAATCACATGCAATATAAATAACCACTTTCATAATGATGGAATGCATAATTCCATACTATCATAACCACATAGCCAAGGCCTCGTGCCAAGACTATAAATAAGATTTTTCCAAGGCCTTGTGACAAGACACTAGTTTGTCTCATGAGACCTACCGATGCATCGAAGAGCTATAGCGGGCTTCACCCATCACATATTAAGTCCAATGCATTCCCATATGAAAAGGTTTAAACATAACATAAACATTTGTATTAAAACTAGCATACGAAATGTCAATACTTTAACCATAAACCATGAATGGTATAAAAATAGCACATTCACAGTCAAAAATATCAAAAAACCTTCAGTACAACATAAAAGTTTTGTATCATAATAAATCAACTTCACATAAGCATAAAATCCAACAAAGGATGTTGACATAGATGAAATAAAAACTCTTTTTAGAGAAATATCTCTTTTTATTTTGAAATTATTTAAGATCCATATAAAATAAAAAATTTTCTTTGAAAATATTCTTATAAGCTTATAAGGGAAGCTTCGATGATTTTATAATGGTGGAAAATAGCCACAGCCGCCGTATAAGTTAAAAAAACATTCTTACCTTAATTCTGTCGAAAAGGTTAAAAAGCACCTTGTTTTGAAAACGATGGAAAGATTCCTTTATAAACCTCTTATAAAAAGTCAAAAAAGGGTATAAATGACTTTAACCCATATTATTGTAAATAATAAAAATGTTTTGAAATAAATTTTTAAGAAATCATGGATGTGGATGATAAAGAGATCCCAGAAGATTATTACATATAAACAACCTCAGATAATGAAGAGATTGTGAAATAACCCTTACCAATTTGGTAACTTATGAAACATACAACCCATGAAAGAGGTATCATATAATGAATATGTAAATACACATAAATTAGAGTGTATTACACAAATAATATAATTGTGGGCAGTACATACACCACACAAAAGGTAATGGTGGCAATATGGCATGAATCTCACGGGAATAAGGAGTGAGATGAAAACCCCTTACCTTGTACTTTTCCTTGGTTGGGGTAGGTTAACCTCCTGTATAATGGTGAAATAATTGTTATTAAATTATACAAGAATCATATACATTAATATGATATCATATATGATCTTTTAATATTGATTTGATAATAATATCTTAGTATTATCGTTGTTTCGGGTGTTAACTTACTTGTTTTCTTTTATATGTTTTGTTACGTAAGCCATGTTTGTAATGGATAGGTTGTATATTATTCATATCCAGAATTATATCAAGTCCTTAAACATCATTTTTAAATCATCAAATGATAATTATACTTGAATGGATACGATGGAGATTGAATCTCATCGCGTTCGTGGAGACGGTAGTCCATACGTACGCACGAACGACAATATCATTCTTTTGATATTAAAATAATATATAAATGGTTGTTATGTCATATATACAGAATCATTAACATGTTATATTTATTATTTAGATGATTTACATATCATTATTATACCTATCCAAATAATAATATATTGAATAACAATTACACCACGACGTGGAGACGGTAAGCCGTACGTACGCACGTATGGTGACATGTTATTCAAAGGGTGGATAGAATACTGAATATGGTTGTACCATATTTATAATAACATCATAGTATATATATGATACTGGATTTATTATTTTAGAATGGTAATAACAAAGCAAGCAGAAGTGGAAGAAGAAAGGAACTTGGAAAAGGGTGGTGAAATCATTACCTCTTCTTCGGGTTATTCATTTTGATTTGATCAAAAGGGCTCCTTAGGTTGGCTTTCTGATCAAACTAGAGCCTCTAGGTTTTAGTGAGGGAAGTTGGGAGAGTATTTGGTCAGTTTTTGGCCGAACCAAAAGGCTTTGAAGGTGTGAAGAAATGAGAAGGAGGAGTTCCCTTTTATAAGAGGGGTGAGGGGCACCTTTGGAAAAGCTAGAGATATTAGTTTATAATAAATTCATATTCGGTTTCCAATGGCTCCAAAGTTGATTATTAAAAGTTTAAGGTGGGTATAGGTCTAAAATCACTCAACCAATAGAATTTAGACAGGATTGGGTACTTATATTAACCTTATCTTTAAGTATTGACTCTTAGTTAATTAGTTTCACTTTTACAATGTCTCTTTGTATTTTTATATTATATGGTTAATAAACTTACCATATATATCCAAGCGACCCCAAAGTGGTCCATTAATGATGCAACTATCATGATATATGGATCTTGGCCAAACCATAGATTTTTAGGAATTTAATATCAATTAATAATATAATATTTGTTTTAAGAACTCTTTTATGTCAATTTTGACACTATTCAATAGTTGATTTTTGTGAAACTCATAACAGATTGATTACTTCAAAAAAAGTCAATTAAATCAATCCTAATATATCATATTATCCTATAAAATTAGTTTAATTCATTAAAAGTTTCATATTATATTTATTTTGGTATTTATAATATCAATTATTTTAATTTTTCACTATTATAGTAATTAATTCATCATCATTGTGTCATAAATAAATTAAATTATTTAATGTATAAAAATTATAAATAAAATATTATTATGTAGGAAATCTGTTTATATTTCTAATGAATATTTATAATCTAAAATCCAACATATATAACCCTATGTAAAAATTGTTTTTCTAAAAGATGTATGCTTGTGTCATTTTTGTATTCATTTTAACTTAATTAAAATAAAGTGTCCCTATCACCTACAAGTGGCACCATGGGGTCCCAAAATCGACCCAAAGATGTCTATGGTCTAACATTTATCAACCAATAAGTCTAGGACACGTTTTAGGGTAATTTAGTATTATTGTAATATTATTTTGTAACCCTTATTTATCGGATTTACCCTTAACCATGGTAAATAAAATATTTACCCCAGTAATTATTCAAAATGTCTAAAAATAAAAGTTACCTATTTACACAATTTGAACATCCTGATTCCAAATATGGAATCCATTTTTATAAATTCAAAACACAGAAGTGGCAGAAATTAATTTAAAATTAATTCCCGCTGTCAAAACAAAACGCGTATTTTTAAGAGATAATAACTTTCAAAAGATTGACACTTGTTTATGTTCGGTTTAATTGTAAAATTATGTCCAATGAACAAAATTATATTAAATGGTAAAAATATATTCTAAATATAATTTAAAACCACTCAAATTCATAATTTATCACTATTAATTATTTTGATTAAAAAAGTTGTTTGTAATTAAAATTTAGTAATTTTCACTATTCATCAAAATATGAACGTTATCCGAAAACTACCAAAATTTCACCTTAGGATAAATTCGATATTCTGAATCAAAAAATGAAGTCCATTTTAAAATATAAAATATATATAATTTCAAAAAGTAGGTATTACTATTCATAACGGCTAATTTAATTGGTTATGGTGTGTTAGAACTCAGTGTTGCGTACAACACACGCTATCACATTATTCAAAGAGAAGCGTACCGTAGAAGCTTGGGGTGTTACAATCAAGATAGAAAAACAAATCTCCAAGTCTTATGACATTAAAGCAAAGCAAAAGAATAAGTGATCTGCTGATCACTCTGGATATTAAAATAAAGGTAATAAGGGAAAAGTTGAATATCCATCCTATATTAAATGTGGGAAGAAACACCTCGGTACTTTCCTGAAGGGAATGGGAGTCTGTTATAAGTGTGGTGAAAAAGGACACCAAGCTCATGATGGTAAGGGGAAGAAAGAGGCTATCGATGTTGAATGATAAAATTTTAGTGAAATGGGGAATTATGCAAATGAATTTCTTAAGCATTAAGGAAACTTACCTCAAAAAAGTCCAAGGGATCAAGTTCAAGCTTGTGCTATCACTATTGCTGAGGTTGAAGCTCCAAAATACATAGTGTCAGGTAATTTAATGGTTCCCTCAAGTTTAGCAAATTCTTTATTTGATTCTGGATCATCGCATTGTTTCATATCTTCCTATTTTTCTAAAAAAATTAGATATTTCCAATTTGATTTAACAAGTGAGTTGTCATTAAAAACTCATAAGGGAAGTATCATTGCAACAAAGTTTTTTGAATTAGTCCCCATTAGGGCATATAAATGTTCATTATCTGCAGATCTCATCATCATACCCATGATTCAATATGATATAATCCTCGGTATGGATTGGATTTCAGACCATGATGCAGAAATTTATTGTAAGAAGAAGGAGGTTACTATGTTTGGTGGCGATGATAGAGAACACCTTATCTTTATAGCAGAATCGTCACCACCTAATTCTTATCTAGATCCACCCCCAATTGCTCAACTAAATTCAATTATTGGGGAGGAACATAATAAAAAAATTGTGGGTGAGGAAAAGAATGTTCAAATAGAGGATGTACCTATTGTGCAAGATTATGTTGATGTATTTTCAGAGGATTTACCTGGACATCCTCCAGAACAAGAAATTCAGTTTTCCATTGACTTAATTCCTGGTTCAAGGCCCATATCGAAGACCCCTTATAGAATGGAAACTATGTAATTAGTGGAACTAAAGAAACAACTAGAGGAATTGAGTAATAAGGGATTTATTCTCCCTATCATTTCTCCATGGAGAGTCCCTATCCTTTTTGTAAAGAAGAAATATGGATCTATGAGGTTGTGCATTGACTACAGGGATATCAATGTTATAATAATAAAGAACAAGTATCCCCTACCTCACATTGATGATTTTTTTGACCAACTTCAAGGAACTCAATACTTTTCAAAGATTGACCTTCGATCTGGATACCATCAGTTGTGCATGAAATAAGGAAGACATTTCGAAGACATAATTTCAAACCAGGTATAGACATTACGAGTTTACAGTAATGCCTTTTGGATTGACTAATACACCCTCTGTCTTCATGGATATAATGAATAGAGTTTTCAATGAATATCTTGATGACTTTTTAGTGGTATGTATTAATTATATCTTGGTATACTCCAAAATCTACGAAGATCATGAAAATAACATGCAGGTTATCCTGAAGACTCTTAGAAGACTTGAATTATATGGGAAGTTTAGCAAGTGTGAATTATGGCTTCAGGAGATTTCTTTTCTTTTCCATATTGTCTCTAAGGATGGAATCTCTGTTGATCCTTCTAAGACCAAGGCAATCCAAGAATGGACAACACCAATGAGTATAACCAAGGTACATAGTTTTATTGGTTTAGTATGTTATTATCAACGTTTCACCCAGAATTTTTCCCGGTTGGCTAACCCATTAACAAATCTCACATGAAAAGGGGTTAAATTTGTTTGGAAAAAAGAGTGTGAAAAATGTTTTAAAGAACTGAAGAGAAGATTAGTCAATGATCCTATATGGACTCTACCATCGGGGAATGATGGGTTTTTTATTTATAGTGGTGCTTCAAAGAAAGGACTTTGTTGTTTCCTAATGCAGAATGATAGGGTTATTGCCTATGCATCACGATAGCTAAAAATTCATGAGAAAAAATATCCTACTCATGATCTTGAGTTAGCAGTTGTAATCTTTTCTTTGAAGATATGGATACATTATCTCTATGGTGAAAAATATGAAATATATACCGACCACAAGAGTTTGAAGTATATTTTCTCACAGAAATAACTCAACATGAGGACAAGAAGATGGGTTGAACTACTCAAGGATTATGATTTCACTATACACTACCACCCTGAGAAGGAAAATAAGTTGGAAGATTATTTGAGCAGAAAAGATCATGGAGTTTTGAACAACATGATAGTTAAAAAAATCCTATATACATGGATCTAGTAAAGATGGATATGGGAATAACCATGGAAGGTGAAACATCAATTCTTTTTCGAATGGTTTCCAAAACATCATTACTAGAAAGGATAAAAAGTTCTCAGGATGATGATGAGGAGTTTCAAAAGAAGATTAAAGCTGTGAATAATGGGAGATTGAGTTACTTCGTATATGAAGATGGAATTTTGAAATTTGGCAAGAGACATTGTGTTCTTGATATACCTGATCTAAAAAGAGAATTATTGGATGATGCTCATAGCTCCAATTTCTATATACACCCTAGAAGCACCAAAAATGTATATAGATTTGAGGGAACATTTTTGGTGGGACAACATAAAGAGGGATATTTCTGATTTTGTGTCAAGATTTATGATTTATTAACAAGTGAAATATGGAAGTTAATAGCCTAGAGGAGTCCTGCAACCTCTTCCCGTACCTGAGTGGAAATGAGGTAATATTACGATGGACTTTGTCATGGGACTACCAAAGACTCCTAGAAGGAACAATACAATATGGGTCATTGTTGATCGTCTTACTAATTCAGCACATTTTCTTTTTATAAGAGAAGATTTACTGCTTGAATGTTTAGAAAGACTATATATTAATGAAGTTTTAAGACTTCATGGACTACCACTATCGATTGTTTCTGATCGTGATCCCTATTTTACATCAAGATTCCGGAACAGTCTTCAGAAATACCAGGAAACTGAACTTCGTTTGAGCACTTCCTACCACCCCCAAACTGATGGAAAATCAAAATGGACTATTCAAACAATATAAGACATGTTGAGATCATGATTACATGACTTTCTAGGTATATGGGATCAATATTTACCTCTGGTAGAATTTTCCTATAACAATAGCTTCCCTTCAAGTATTCAGAGGGCACCATATGAAGCGTTATATGGAAAGAGATGTCGCACACCAACCTGTTGGGATGGTGTTGGTGAAAGAAAACTCATAGGCCCAGAAATTGTGGAGGAAATGAAGGAAAAGGTAAAGGTAATCCAAAAACACACCAAGGCATCTCAAAGTAGGCAGAAGAGCTATGCAGACAACTGAAGGAAGGATTTGGAATTTCAGGTAGGAGATCATGTTTTATTAAAGGTATCTCTATGGAAGGGTGTTATATGTTTCGATAAGAAGGGAAAATTAAGTCCTAGGTACATCAGACCTTTTGAAATTCAAGAACTAATTGGGGTTTTAGCTTACTGTTTGGCAGTGCCACCAAGTCTCTCTAAAGTTCTCGATGTATTCCACATATCACTGTTGAGAAACTACATGCCTGACCCAACGCATGTACCAACCTATGAGGAATTAGAACTGGAACCTGATCTGTCTTATTGCGAAGATTCTATCAGGGTACTTGATACAAGAGAATCAGTTTTGAGAAACCAGACGACTCGTCTGGTAAAAGTTCTAGGGAGAAACCATAAGATGGAAGAGGAAATGTGGGAACCCGAGGAACTTATGATGAAGAACCACCCGAGTCTTTTCACACAGTAATACTCTAGAAATTTCGAGGACGAAATTATTTTAAGGAGGGGAGAATGTAACACCCCAAGCTTCCACAGTATGCTTCTCTTTGAATAATACAATAGCGTGTGTGGTACGCAACTTCGAGTTCTAACACACCATAACCAATCAAACTAGCCATTATGAATAGTAATACCCACTTTTTTAAATTTTATAAATTTTGTCTTTCAAAATGGACTTCATTTTTGGATTTAGAATATCGAAATTACTTAGGGTTAATTTTTGGTATTTTTCTAAAAACTTTCAATTTTTGATGAATAGTGAAAAACACTGAGTTATAGTTTAAAACCAATTTTTTTTTAATAATTATTTATTTTATTTAAATTTATTTTAGGTAAAAATAGATACATTATACCTATATAATTTCAATGTAATTAATTGGAGTCAATTTAAAATAATTTTAGATATATAAACATTTTATTGAACTTTTTAATATCTTTTACCCACCTCCTAGGAGCATTTGTAAATTTACATAAAACTTAATTTTATCGCTTATGTGAGTAAAATTTAAAAAATCCGAGAGACATGGTTGATATCAGTAAGTAAAATGTGGTTCGATAAGAGGAAAATAATTTTTTGTCAATATTACCTTTTTACTTTTATTTACCACGGTTAAAAGTAAATATGGTAATTAAGGGTAAAAATGATATTATTATTAAACTAACACACATACTAATTCTATTGGATAAGTGTAATTCGACCAAAAACAACCTTAGGAATAAAATATGATCGTTTAGGTCTACTTGTATTAGATTAGGACATTTATTATTATTTAATTCAAAGAAGAGTTAAAAGAGTTAAAATCAAAGTTTAATAACTAAAACATTTTTAATATAGGGTTACACATAAAATAAATTCGATTATAAATATTCATCAGAAATATAAAAATATTTCCTACATAATGGTATTTTATTTATATTTTTTAGACATTAAATATTTTAATTTATTTATGACATAATGATGATGCGGTAATTACCTAATTAATGATATATTAAACTAATTTTTATTATAGATATCCAAATAAATGTAATTTGAGACTTTATATGAATTCCAATAATTTTATGGGTTAATATGACATATTATGGTTGGTTATATCAATTTTTTTCGAAGTAATAATGCTGTTATGAATTTAGAAAAAACAAAATACCAAATAGTGTCAAAATTGACCTAAAAGAGCTTTTAAAATAAATATTATATTATTAATTGATATTTAATTCTTAAAAATATAAGGTTCATAAAAAAGACTTATATAATGATATGTGTATCATTAATGAACCACATGGAGTTATCTTGGAAGTATATAGTATGTTTATTAACCATATAATATAAAAATACAAAGAGACATGGTAAATGTCAAACTATTTAACTAAGAATTAAATCTAAAATATATGGTTAATATAGTGACCCAAACCTTCCTAAAACCTGTTGGTTGAGTTTTTTTAGACTCCTCTCTACATTATACTTTAAATAATATATTTTGGAGCTATTATAAACATAAAATTATTTTATTATAAAATAATATTTCCATCTTTTCCTAAGGTGCCCCTCACCCCTCTTATAAAAGGGAACTCCACCTTCTCTCTAATTCACACATTCAAATGCATTTTTCTTGGACAAACTCTACCCAAATACCCTATCAACTATCCTCCCTTAATCATATAGTTATTCCTTTAGTCATAATACCAACCTAATGATCCCTTTTGATCAAATCAAAAGGAAGAACCCGAAGAAGAGGTAAATATTTCACCACCGATTCTAAGTTCTTTTCATCTTCCACTTTCTCTTTTTTTTTGTTGTTTCCATTATAAAATAATAAATCCAGTATCTTAAATATATTTTGATTCTATTATAAATATTTTACAACCATATTAATTATTCTATCCATCCTTTGAATGACTTGTCACCATATGTGTGTACGTACGGCTTACCGTCTCCACGTCGTGGTGTAATCGTTATTCAATACATTATTTTTTGGGTGGGTATAATAATGATGTGTAATTGATGAAAAAAATAAATATAACATGATAATGATTCTTTATATATGATATAATATCCAATTATAAATTATTTTAATATAAAAAGAATGATATTGTCACTCGTGCGTACGTACGAATTAAGGTCTCCACGAACGTGATGAGATTAATTCTCCATCATATCCATTCAAGACTAATTTTCATTAGATGATTAAAAATAATTTTTAAATACTTAAAATAATTTTGAATATGAATAAGAGACATCCTATCCATAACAAACATTACTTACAAAATAAATCATATAAAGGAAAATGAAACAGTTAACACCCAAAACGACAATAATACTGAGATATTATTAACAAAGCAATGTTAAAAGAACATATATGGTATCATATTAATGTATGTGATTATTTTATAATTTAATAACAATTATTTCACCATTATAAATGAGGTTAACCTACCCTCTACCAATTAAAAGTTCAAGGTAAGGGTTAATTTCACAATCTCTTTATTATCTGAGGTTGTTTTTACGTAAGTATCTACTAGGAACTCTTTATCATCCACATCCATGTTTCTTAAAAATTTATTTCAAAACATTATTATTATTTTATATACTATGGTTTAAAGTCATTTATACCCTTGTTTTACTTTTATAAGATGTTTATAAACGAATATTCCTGTATTTTTTCAAATGAGGTCCTTTTTAACATTTTCGACAAAGTTAAAGTAAGAATGTTTTTTAACTTATACGGCAGGTGTAATTATTTTCTACCATTATAACATCATTGAAGCTTCCTTTACAATATTATAAGAATATTTTCAAAATAAATTTTTTCTTTATAATTATTTGACACTTAAATGATTTTAAAATAGAAAGAGATATTTCTCTAAAAAGGGTTTTTATTTCATCTATGTTAACATACTTTAATGGATTATAAGGTTATTTGAAGTTGATTTATTATGATAGAAAACTTCTATATTTTATTGAGGGTTTTGTGATATGTTTGAATTTGTATGTATTGTTTTTACACCATTCATGGTTTATGGATAAATTATTGACATTTATTATTCTAGTTTAAATACGAATGTTTATGTTATGTTTAAACATTTTCATATGAGGAATTCATTGGACTTACTAAGTGACAGGTGGAGCTCGCTATAGCTCCTTGATGCATCGGTAGGTCTCATGAGACAAACTAGTGTCTTGGAATAAGGCCTTTAAAAAATCTTATTTGTAGTCTTGGCACAATGCCTTGACTATGTGGTTATGAAGTCTCTCAGTATGCATTCCATCATTATGAAACTGGCTATTGATATTGCATGTGATTATTCGACAAGTAGAATATCTATGAGAGTAAGTAAATGGAATTATTTTGATTTATATTTTAAATAGTATGATGAATTTTATGTTTAAAAGGATTTTGCTTTAGTTTTATAAATTTCCTTAAATTTTTATGCTTATTTATGAAAGTTTCAGATATATTGTTATCCTTACTAAGCATCTGAGCTCACCCCTTTCTATGTTTTATTTTTCCCAGGATGCGAAGAAGTATGTTATGACTGACCAATAGGGATATTTTATGGGATCTCAGTGTTGTCAATGGAAATAATGTTGTTATAGTTTTCCATTTTATGATGTAATGTAATCCTTATGAATGTATCTAGTATTTCCAAGGCTACTATCACGAACCAGCCCGAGTCGACCCTGAACCTGTCACCCAGGCCAGCCCGCGACAAGTCCCGAGAGGCGTTCCTGATCTTCCCGGGATGGTGACAAGCACCAAGGTAATCAATATAGTACACAAGGGAACGATTTTTCCCACATATAAACAATCAAACAAACAGCGGAAATAAACGGACAGACCAAAATGCATTTATATAAAAATTGAACTAAATATTATTTGTACAGGAAACTAAAATTAGAACAAAACCAACAACTCAACTGAACAATCCCAATGACCAACTAACTCCATGTGACACTTCTGGTCACTCTCCGACACAATGATCAAATGTCTTCTAAGCTGACCGAACTAAAGATGAAACCTGCACAAGGGCTAAAAAAACAAGACTATAGGCGTGAGTATTAAAACTCAGTAGGTTAGCCCGATATTCTATTCCCAATGCACATTCCATCAAAATAAAAGAAACATCAATTTATAGTTTTAAATTAAATATATTAAAGTATGGTTTTCAAATGAGGTTTCATGCTATAATAATTATCAGACAAAAAAAACATGCATGCTTAATAAACAAAAATGCAAGTAACTGTTTTTTTCAAAGAGGTGAAACTTTAAAATGAACATAGTTTTCAATAGGGATGCTTTAAAGAATTTTAACATTAAAATAAATAACAAATACTACTGAATTTACCAACCAAACACACCATATTCCAACTGTGAGTACAAAATAGCCAATGAGCACTAGTCACAGGAATACCCCTAGGCACTAGTTAGTTGTGAGCCCCAGGTACCTCGTATCTCGGTGAAAGTAGCCATAATAAATATATGTTCTCGTGCACGAGCCACTAGTAGGGAACATACCAATAACCTAGTGGTCCCCAATCATCATCATCATCATAGTTTAGTTAGTGTTGTCATCGTCAAACTCGCTACGTGAAACAGAGGCCAACCCCCACAGAATCACTAGCATACTAGCACACGTCCGCCCACCTAGATACCCGGGATTCCCTTTAGTGCTCAATCAAGTTACACATATTATAAAATACACATTTCATATCCACATTCATTTAAAAAACCATAAAAACACAAACAGCCCATAATCATTATTCACATTTTTTACACTAATCAACAAACCGCTAAATATTTTGGTAAAACAATTTCAAGAAGTGTATTGTGGCTTTGCACATAAAACTCTTTCAAAATCACTCTTTAAATTATAAACACACATCAAAACCAAACCAAATAATATTTGGCATCCCAATAAACATTTAATAAATTCATTTAATGGACCATAAAACAATCCCAATTGCACAACTTGTTATATACAAGTAAAACACTCCATTTCTAGGAAATGCCAAACGGGCCTTTAAACATTTTCTCAAAACTAACCTTTGACGAAGGTATGCATTTTAATTATATTAAGGATATGTATAAACACCATTTACAGAAGAAAACCACATTCATAAATCTCTTATAATACTCAGGTTACATATTCAAAACACAACCATTTTATAAGGATGTGAAACAGTCCATTTTTGGGCAACTCGGGCCAAAATATGTTGTAAATCAAAACCCACTTGATTGTAAAAACAAATACAAATAGTAAATCCATATAAGTACCCAAAAATACCATTTATAATTCTTCCAATTCCTTTATAAATCCAAACAAATAACTTTTAAATCACACATCACACATAAAAGCCAACCGGGCAATTTACCGAACACATGACATGCCCTTTTTAAACAAAACAATTTATTTTAAGTACATGAAAAGGAATAAAACACCAATTGAAATCCATATTTTCATTCAAGATATTTTAAAATGTTAAAAATACCATAAACCATATTATAAACCTCACAGAATATTTTCAAAAGATAACGGAACATTTAAACAAACACTTGTTGAGCACTTTCATGGAAAAACAACAATACCTTTCACAAAACAATGATTAAACAACCACTTTGGACACCAAGAAAATTATCCAAAGGCTTAAAAACAATAATGAACATTTATATCAGTTTAGTAAAATATTAAAATTGATGAAACTTGAATGATAAAGGCATGTGCAAGGGATATCCTACCTCAAATCTTTGGCGTAATTGAAACGCACACCCGAAATCACCCGCCGCGGGTTTATAAACCATAAAACTATAAATACCAGATCCAAACAAACATAAAACCCATAAAAAACATTTTACAACAAAACCCTAGGTCGATCAAGACTAGGGTACAATATAAAACCAAGAAATAATGAAATGAGGGGGAAGAGGAAGAAAAAAGGAGAAGGAATCTCACCTTTCATCCTAGAAAACTCTTCTTCTTCCATTATATCTGAAGCCCTAGAGAAAAGGGAATGGATTGAAAATTCTTGGAGAGACACCTAAGTTCCGGAAGAACCAGGGGAAGAAGATTTGTGGCCAAAAGAATAAGAATTGAATGGGTTATGGGTGAAACAATTTACCTTCTGAATTCTGGACGTTTTGAGAAAACCAAAGAACATTAGCCCTAATACGCGACCCATATGAGCTCCAAATAGGTAAAATAGATTATGAGGGTTAGGATAGGGTTATTGGCTTCGAGGGGGAGGTGGAATCACCGAAAAATAGTAAAAAATGAAAAATATATAAATGAAACAAATTATTGTTTTTAAAACAGGAAATGGGCCCATGGGCTATCCCAATACCTAAATAAGTAACCCAAATTCACCCAGCTTATGAATTTATAATGGGTCCAAAAGGATAAATAAATTTTTAATATATCAGTATAGGACAAGTGGGAAGTTGAATGGGTGATAAAGGATGAAAAACAAAAGAGTTATAAAAGAAACAAATTCAGTTTTTAAAACTAGGAATGGGCTCACGGTTGGCCCAAATCATGAAGTAACCACCCTTTCTTCAAAAACTCCTAAACAAGAAATGGGGATCCCAAAATTATGGTGGTTAGACATATATGAAACTTAAAAACTCAAGATTCATCTCATCAAATACCCATGAAAAGGATCGGGATTTCTAATGGGCCGGATCAATACAAAGAAAAAAATGTGTGTGACAGCTACTAAGTTGATCGGTCTTTCAGGACATGATTTCCTTGTATCATGACAATGTTATGTAATAATGCACCTAATCTAGGTAATAGGGGTCGGGGTGTTACATATACCTAGGCTCACTACCTTTACAAATTTTAGGGCCATCTCACTACTTTCCCAGGGGTCACTCTCTATGTATCTTTCTCTGGATCACTATCGATGTAAATGATCATTGTCTTCCTATAACTTTTCTCACTACTCTAGAAAGGGTCATCACAGAATTTATGGACTTGTAGGTCCCTTCATTTTCATGAATGCACGCATACTCAGTGGTAGGTATATACTCTTTTCAAGTCTCCTTTTCTCCCATAGATGAAGTCCACTTTTCTATGTACTATTAGTTTTCATAAATTACTTTTGAGAACTGTTTTATACCCTTTATGAATTTCCATGATCCCTTCATAGACAGCCTTGAGCCTCTGTGAACTGTATTACACCACGTGGTGCGAGCGCTTTGCGGACCACCTCTCCTTCCTTGGACTCAAACTTCTTCCATGGTCCACCTCTATTCTGTATACTACCTCTTCTTCCATAGATCCCTTTTACGTTGCGGGATACATATCAATAAAATATACTTTAATGAACTATTCAATAGAAACACTTCACCCTTCATGGAAACCCCCCTCGTGAAATCTTCTCCTTCGCAGAATTTCTTCCCCACAAACTCTCTCTTTCGTAGAATCCTTCCTCACGAACTCCTTCATAATTCACTAAATTCTTCCTAAAGAAAAAATATTTTATAATGGAATTCAATATACATAATGATATGATTATAAGTCCTTATATAAGTAAATAGATCTGCAAAACCCACGAATTTGGTTTACCCAAAATTTTGATGTAGTATATTCTTCACCACAAACTATGTTATGTGATCCGCATAGTGCCTTTATTTCCTCACATAGTCTAATGCCATATACATATGAATCACCACCTATTATCTTCAAATTTTGGCCTTCCCAAGAACTTCAAGCCTCCTATGAACTATGATCCTTCTATGAACTAATTTTTCAACAAGGTTCATAGCGCACTTCATCGTCCACGTAGCTCTGTTATACAACAATTCTTCCTTTGAAAATTTTCTATAACTTCTTCACACACCTCTTTTTTGGTACATTAAATATGAATTTTGGTCTGTGAAATGTTAACTCCTTTTCAGAAAATCATTCCTTTTCCAAAAACAATAATCTGATTTTGAGGCTCAATTTTTTTAGAAAACATTGAGAAATTGTGCCACATTAAAATCCTATTTCAGCAACACTAACCATTCTCTTAAATGATCATATGGATTTTTCAACAAACAGAAACACTCAAAAAACACTAATAAAATTTATTGAGGGATTTTTTCCTAACATGATCCTGTGAGGATGGATCATTCCCTTGGTTCAACTATTGTGGCTGCATGGGGTCATGCAAGGGAGCTCTTAGAAGTGAGATATATAGATATGAGATCAGTATCCCACACTTTTTGTTTAGATTATTCTTTTCAGGGATGAAAATCCTTAAAGTAGGGATTGATGTAGTCACCCTATTTTTTTCTTGTGATCCATTAAAAGATATAAAGGAAAATTTTCAGATGTAGACATTGAGACGACATGAGATTCTGAGTCTCACTGAGCACAAAATTTATATTATAAAAATATTAAATATATTAATATCAGGAATGTTCAACTTTTTAAGAATAAAGGAATAAATATTGAATGGATCCTTAGATTAGAAATCTAATACCATTATTGAGTCTAGAACATGGGATTTTCCCTAGGTACAACCTAAGGCTGTTCAGTGTCAGACGTCTGGTTGATCCAGCTATTGGAAAGTGCATTTAATTAAAATAAATAAATTATTTATTTATTTTCCTTGTCAAATGACCTAATAAAAATCATTTATATATACCTATTTATATAAATTCTTCAGGTTTAACTACTTAAACCCTAGGAGAATTGAGACAATCTCTGATGTTATTCATTGGTTGATCAAGAACGGAGGATTACAGTTGAGAAGATTGAGGTGTATCAAAAGGAAATGAACGTAGCAGGTCTTATACTTCACTAAAAAACATGTTATTCACAAATTATTTATCCCATTTTTAGGTAGGACACTCAAATTATGGTTTTTCCCTCTTGACTATATTTTTAAAGCATGTATTTGATCTACTTTATTTCTTGTTGATTATTGCATGTTCTTCGCATGAGCCCAATGATGAATTAAATTATTTTATTAAATTTAAGTCTTTTATGCTATTTTCTCACATTGGATATCCCAAATATATAATCTTTGTCCAATAATTATTATCCAATGATTTTTTTACTTTTGTTTTTTGACTTTACCCCACTATTTCTTTATTTTCTTCATCATTATCCTATAGATCCATGATATGACATTGTCGGGAAGGTCCAAGTGTGATTGGACCCCCATATTCCCTATGGATGTGTGTATGAAAACTGGATTAGTTTTTTATGGATAGATAAAGATTTATTTGGGGTGTTAATTTTAGATCTTGGGTCTGGAGTAGTGATGGATGACGATGTGATGCACTATGGGTGATGGAGGCGATGTAGATTTCGAGCAGATCGACAGATTACATTTTTTTACCATTAGAGGTTAGGAAAAGATGGTCGGAGGCTTTACCCACCAAATTTAGGTGGTCAATGGTCATTAATCATTGTGAAGAGTTTTGATCTAGAAACTTCATTGGAGATCTATGAAAATCCCAACTACATGTCATGTATCTTGGAAGATTTCACAGCATGTAACCCCTAGTTGTGAAGCTAGGGTTTTGGGTTAAGTTAAATATCACAAATCATATAGGTTGTACTACATGCCATGTTACTCTAACTAGGTTTCCAAGCCATGTGAATCTAACTAGGTTTCCAAGCCATGTTCCTACTAAACACATCTAGGGCCCTGTATGGACTCACACACGGTGTACCAGAGTATAGGAGCACAGGTAGGAATACATGAGCAAGGGTTGAGATTCATGGTTGGGACCCTGGGGGATCATAAATGCCATGTATCCTAGAGGAAACATCATTTATAGATAAATATCTTCCCAATCCATGTAAAAGAAGAATACGTCCAAGTAGGGGAGTGATGTCACACACCTTGTGGACCCCCAACACATTATGTACTCCTATGTGAGTTTTCTAACTCTCGTATCTCCTTCATTTTGACTAGGATTTTAGCCCATGAGTATAATATCCTGATTTTTTATGTCTATAATAAAGTGGTTGCCTTTGTAGTGGTTTCTAAGATAGGATGAAATATGTTTCGAGTGGGATGATTATTCAAGTGATGCTTGATAATGGAAGTCATCATTCAGTATCATCAGATAGATGTTGGGGTTAATGTTCCCTTGTCACACAAGGGTGTGCGTTCTCTTCTCTATTAGAGATATTCTAGGTTCAATACTCCCTGTTCGCACCTGGTTGTGGGTTACCCATGCTATTAGATAAATATTGAGGTCAGTACTCCCCTTTCACATTAGGTCATGAGTTCCTCAGGCTATTAGAGAGATATCAGTGTTAGTACTCCCATGTCACACTAGGGCATTCGTTCCTTATTTATTTTTATAGTTCAATTCAATACACCCCTTACTACATGGCATAAGTTCTATACCAATGGATTGGTACTCCCTCATATTTGAGCTCTGGTGAGGTGTGGATGCACCACAAGAGATGTTTTCTCTGTCGGTTATGGAGTGCAATTCAGATGTGTGGGCCCCTCAATTCATATTATGGTGAGGTTGTGTTTGATGATGTGCATCAGTGATGTACTTATAGATTTTTAGTCTTAATCATCGACTTCAATTGATATATGTGATGGATATCCCCTTTCTCTCTCATTTTGGTTTCTTTTTAGGCAAATATATATATATATAATGTCTTTTCATTTACCTATTTCTTTAGGTTGATCTGGATATTTCAGTATCTCTCTACCACTCCCCTTAGATTTCATAGTGTCCTACTTAGTATGTATATACTCACCCCTACATGGGATTTCCCCACAGATGTCTTGTCTTATACATATTAAAAATAGATCGGTGGTGATTATGATGGAGCACAGAGATACCTAGGTGTATTTTCTATGTATATTGTTCGAGCTTTAAGATTAGGAGCATGGATCTCTCAACATTCATTATTTATGGTTATTGTAAAATTGATAATTATTTTCTGGTTGGGAATGTATTTTCTCTATTACACTTTGGTTGTATTCTATCATACTCTGTTGTATTTCTATGATTTTATTGAAAGAAAGGTTTTTATCTAGATGTTACATTCTTTACTTTATATTCCTCTTCACTATTTTAGGGATATGGTTGGGTGCATGCATACCATTTTGTTAGGAAAAGGCCTTCCAGTTTGGTTATTCCTTTACGGTTCTTATCTCCATCCATTGTCCAATTAGAGGTAGGCTTAGTTTTTTACATGCTTGTCCTTCTAGATAAATAGGCAAGTCCTAGTGGTTTGGGTCATTATAGAATCTCCAAGACATTAAACCATAAATAATTAATATATCCCTTAAAAATTTTACTCTTATATTAAACTTCTTGTTCATAAATTCACGCACTAGTCTATATATATCATGATCTAAAAAATGATATAAAATTAACCAAAAATATCATATGTCACTTTTCATTAAATAAATAATAAATTACAATGAAAAAAATATTATTTAACCCACTTCTCTCAAAATCAATCAACCCTTTATTACCTCAAAAATAAAGATTGTTGTAAACCTAATATTTATCAATACCTCAGTCATGTGTTCTTTAATAGATATCCTCATAAATATAGCATTATCATAAAATAATTTTTCAAGGTTATTGATACCATTTAATATATGATTCATAAAAATTAAAGTGGAACTAATAAATAAAAATCCTTATATATTTCACGTAATCCTCATAACCTTTAGAATATTCTTGAATATAATCAATGAATAGCACTCATTCATGAAAATAACTTAGAGTATCAAGATTTATTTTATTTTAATATATCAACCACACTACCTTAAGTAAGACTAAGAAACTCTCATTTCCTATCATAATAAGAAAATACTAAAATTTTCAACCATATAAGTATGCTCCTTTATTTGGTTATAAGAGAGAGTGGTTTCTAGATAAGTACCTTTCTCAGCTTCATTTTCATGAACTTGTTTTAACCAAATACTAAAAATATGGTTATGATGACATCAAAAATATTAATATGAAATCATTAATCTAAAGATTCCTTCCCCTATGAAACCTTCAATTTAAATATATGATACTTTTGGTTCAAACAATGTATCTCTTTGTTCAATGCCCAGTTATCCAAGGTAATTTTCTTATTTTCTTCTCTAACCAAATTAGTTAATAACATTCTCAAATACATAATAATGGTTCATTAGAGAGAATATAAATTATCAATAGTATATCCTCTAATAGTATCAAACCTGGTGTGTAGTTCAGACTTTTCTTCATGCACCTGGTGAATATTGAGTGAATACCCAGCATACCCTTTTAGGTTTATTATCCCAAGGTACATTTGTGCTAGAGCCTTCATCCACTAGTAGTATCCCAAAAGGGATTTAATTTCTACGAAAACCACATACTCAGAACTTCTCCAAAAATTTAGGATGTTAACCTACACAAAGACTTATGTCTTATACTCTCTAAATTTATCTAATGCTAGTCCCTAAAATATTCAAAATTATAACAAATGGAATAAATTTTTATCTATATCTTTGAATTATGATCAAACATAACTTCTCAGTCGTCGATGAAATTTTTAACCCTTAAATTATCCATAATCAATGACCTACCAATATTCAATATTATCCAAACCATGATCTGATACCAACTAAGTTAACCTATAAATGTGACCATATAAATTACAATAATTAATGAAAAGGTTTCATTACAAAACATTCCCAATACCTTATATTCATGGGGTTTAAGATAATTAAGAAAAAATTAACTAATAAAACTCATGTCTTTTTCAACTAATAGAATTTATTCCTCTATATAAAAAATTAATTAATCCTTAACAAGACTTAAAAATCTATCACTGGTTCTCCACATGAGATACTATTTTGTATAATTCATACTTCTATTATATTCATAACATAGGAAAATAGAAACTTAAGAAATGGGTCAGATCAAATGTTCAGTAAGGGTAGATAGAAGTGATAAAAATCATATATAATAAGTGGGAGAAAGATGAACATATGGTTATAATTAGGATACAAAAAATATTTATACAAAATAAAGAATATATCATAAATTATGTCATAAGTATTGGAATAACATAATATATGAATCAAAATATTAAGGAAACATGATTCAATAAACATAATCTATGATAGTATAACATTTTCATATAAATAAGCATAAATGTATGGAATATAATTGAAAATATCAAGGGAATATGGAACAACCATAAGAATAGAAAAAGAAATTTGAACAAACCCATTATGCACATGCCTCTGTGAACAAACTCATTATGTCCATGCATGAAAATGTATATAAACTCATTATAACCACAATTGTGTGAAAAAACTCATTATGTTTACGCCTAACTATATCATAAGATATAAACTTGAGAGAATGCATTAGAGGTAAATATATCACCCCACCTTTCATCCTCCATGTATAGGTGTTCCACAAAAATTATCATCATATCGTAAAGAACCTATGGAAAAAAATGGATTTCATATACTTTTTGAATAAAATTATTAAAGGTAAATCTTGATACTTCTATTAACAATCGTAATATGATATGCCTATAGAAAATAAGTAGTTATCTAAAGATATTTTGTAAATTAGGTGGTAAATTCCATTCAACAAAGATAATGACCCCAAGTGGGGGCGGTTCAGGAGACCACGCTGGTTAGGATAAAGGTTGGCCTTAGTGGTGATAATCCTTGGTGATTCTAGGTATTGATGAATGTGTTATGTGAACTAGTCCTTTGGGTCAGTATTATTAATAAGTAAGGCTTGAATCATGGGATATCCCTTGGGGCCTATGGGTTTCCTTTCTGGTCTACATTTGTGGCGTGTGTATAAATTTAATTTTACCCTGAGCTCCTAATATATATATATAGATAAATAGTATCATGTTAAGTCAATAATTTCCTCAATAAATCTATGTATGGAATCTAGGTTAACAACCTTAAATTAATGAAATATAAAAATTGGGTACTTATAAGGAGATTCATTAGAATAAAAATAAGGTTTATAGACCTTTAATAATTAGGTACGGTAAAGGTATTTAAAGATCATTTCTATGATATAAAATAATATCTCCTAAGTTATATATAAAAATAAAGTGGATGCTATAATTTTAGCAATAACCTTGAATAAATCATAATATTTAACAAATGAAAATTAACTAGATGAAAACAATTTTAAGTAGTTTTATAAAAACCACATTAGAAAAAAAATTGTCCTTGATTTGTTGAAATCATTTTAAAAGAAATATTTTATAAAATAATATAACAATAATTTATTTTTGAAACAACAAAAATTAAAAGATAAAGTTTCATATAAAATGAGAAATTTGGTGGAAATAAGTGTTCAAGTTAAAAACCTAAAGAAATATTTTTAGAATACATTTTTATTATATTCATAAAATGGAAGAGTTTCAGGTCACTTTTAGAGGTTATTTTCAAATAAGTGATGTCAAAACTTTGGAAACATTTTACCTTTAAAAACTATAGTTCAATAAAATATTACTTTAAAATTAATAGATATTATAAAAATAATTTTGTGTGGAAGTTAAAACATTTGATTTGAAAGAATGGAATACCCATTTTAAAAAAATATTTTGAAATAACTTTTTTTGAAAACCCATATCATTTAGAGAGTATTAAATTTTCATTTTAGAAAGTGGTAAATAAAATTATGATACACATATAAAATAATCTATATTATCTTTATATAAAATAGATGATAATATGTGTGGGAAATAAAATATGGGCATGAAATAAAAGATTTATTGGTAATAATGGGATTTATTCTTACCAAAATTACACTTTGGTCCTAGAAAAAAATTATTAAAAAGGTATTTATTGATGATGAGAATTAATTTACCTAGAGAAAAAAAATACCATATAAAACATTGGAATTGTGGGATAAAATGAAATTTGAAAATTATATTCAAGTAAGAATCCCTATCAATCAATGAATCAAAAATTGAGTCGATGAAACTCCTACCTAATTGGTAACATAAGAATAAAAGTAAAATGAGAGGAAGATAATTAAATGGAAATTAAAATATCATAAAATGAAACATATATACTTTTATTTTTATTCAATTGGGAAGTGAATACACCATTTAAAATAAATTATGGGGCATAATATCAAACATGTGACATAAAGTTCAAAATGAGATAAAGAAACTCTTACCTTGTTTCCCCTCTTAGTTGAATGCAATATAAGATATTGTATTAAAATATAAATAAATTAATAAACTATTTAAAAAAATCATATAAATATCCTTTTATAAAATTTATTTATAATTACTCTCTTCAGGAATATTATCTAGTAATTATATATTTTCTATATCAGGTGTGAGTAATCTTGGTCATTTTGAACTAGTTTCATAGTAGCAGTATTGTTATTAATTATTATTAAAATGGTCATCATTCTTAGATAATTAATTTTAATTAAAATTATGATTTTTATTTATCTATAATTTTATAATTTCATTCTATTATTTTTTGTTACAATCAATTAATTTGAATTTAGTGATGAGCATGTTTCGATGATTTGAAGGTTGTTTTTTTAAAATAGAATTAGATTTCTATATTACCATTAAAATACAATATCAAATAATTATTTTCTAATTTATATCATATTATACTCGTAATTAAGTTCCCATATTCATCCACGATATAACTTCATAGCATTTTTCAAGTAAGTTGTTAAACCGACCCAAACAAAAACATAATATAAGTAATGGATGATAAGAAGTGTTTTAATTGTAATATAATTTTACTATAAGAATAATGATATTATTTAGTTTTGTTTAGTGTAAAATATAATAATTTTAAAAAAAATTATAAACATAATATATACTATACAAATTTATCTCATAGTATGAATAAATCATTTTTTCCCTTAGTATGTTCATTTAGATGGTTGAATTTACAATGGTTTTTTATTGATCATATTATTAATGTGTTGTCCAATTATACTTACCTAAACCTTAATAATTTCATAAAACTCAGATTTATCACTTAATCCCAATATTAGATCTAATAATGAAAGGAATTTATGAAATAATAAACACATCACTCCATGGAGGCGGTAGACTGCACGTACACATTTCGCTTTCTGTAGAACGGGGATAATGAGTAATATATATTATCATTTAAGAATATAAATTATATCATAAATATCATAATTATACATTAAATTACATTTTTAAATATCCATTTTAGGAAGTAAAGGAAATCAAACACATTACTTCATGGAGATGGTAGTCTGCACAAACAAACATTTCACGTTTTTTTATTTTCTTAATAGAAAAGAGAAATCGTGGTTAATGCCTATACCATTATTATAATAACATATAAGTATAATAATGAAACATATGTTATAATTTTAATATTTTGTAATGTCATTTGAGGAATAATAAGTGAACATAAAGAAATATAAATGAGAAATGAGTGATCATAAATTTATACCTCACTTCTAGGATTATCTCCATTATGAAAATGGTTAAATATTTAAGGAATTGTCTTTTTAAAAGACCATAAACCATTTAAAGTGCAGAAATTTTTTATGGAGAGGTATTTTAAGATTTTTGAATGAAATAATGTGGTTTAGGTGTGAGTTAAAGTGATAAAAGGGCATCCAATTTTTTAAGTGAAAGGGGGTAACATTTTTCTAAATACCCATAGATTTTTAATAATGAGAGGTCACTCTCAAGAAAATTGGATCCAAAATTAAGAATTAATGGAAAATAGAAGTGATAAGGATGATAAAGGCTTAAAACACACATTATAACTCATTTTTAAAACATTTTTGGGGTCATTTAATTTTATAATTCTTACTTTTACTATTTTATTTTTTACCACAGTAACTAGGTTTTACCAAAGTAAATTATCCTTTATGCTTAGAAATAAAATCTTCATTATTAAATCATTTTAAATAATAATTTAAAATTTTAAATAACTTTTATTATATTTATTTTTTAAAATTGTTATGAATCAATTTTAAAATACAAAGTCTATAATGTATTAAAAACCATTGTTTAAAAAATCTAACTTAAGTTCCAAACTATAAAATATGGTTCTATAAGTTAAAAAAAAAATTATAAAATTATAAATTAACTTATAATAAAAATTTGGCCTTACAAAAATGTTTCCTTAATTTAAAATTCGAACTTATATTCTAGTAATATCATAAAAGTCGTGATATTTCTCAAAATGATATTTTTAACTATTCATCTAAAAATCAATTTTTTTAGAAAAAAAATCAAAAAATCATCCTAATATAATACATAAATTTTTAACAAAAAATGAAGTTATCATTTTAAAATTAAAATTCATAAATTCATAAATACTCTTTTAAATGAAAATCAAATATATAAATAAAATATGCTTTTATTAAAAAAATGACTATTTAAACTTGAATTTTTTTTAATCTTATTTCATACATATTTCATAATAATTGAATAATGGTATATTTTTTATAAATATAAATATTAATTATTATAATAAACTATTAATTTTGATCAACTTAATTTATTAAGGTAAATTTTAATACCCTTTTTAAAACGGTTCTTTGAAAAATATCCTTCATAAAATATTCATCAAAAAAATAAAAATATATAATTATTTTAATTTATTATTATTTTAATATACTAATGATTATATTATTCATTTGATTTTAATATTTCATGGTTAGTTTTAGTCATGTTTTGTGTTAGTTTAATTTTGTGTGTGAAATAAGCTATTGAAGATGGTATAAATTTAAAAGGTCTAAAATATCGGGTAGTTGCACCCACAGTCATCCATGATATAAATTAATTATATTGTTAAATTAAGTTTTTAAACCGATAAAAGCATGAAAATACATTGATTTTATATATATAAGATTTTATATAGTTCATTTATAATTATTCTCTTAATTTATATTTGTTAGTAATTATATATTTTAAATATCATTTGTGGGTAATCTTGGTTGTTTTTAACTTGTTCCACAATCGTAGTATTGTTATTCATTATTATTACAATTATAATATTAAAAAATTATAAAAATTAAAGGAATTTATTATTTTAAATCCCACATATTGTTATAATTTCATTCTATGAATGTTTTGGTTATGATTATTGAATAGGAATTTAGCGATGGACATGTTTCGATGTTTTAAATGGTGTTTTCTTAAATAATGTGTAAAATTTTCATATTACCATTATAGAACAAAAAATAATTATTTACTTATTTATATCATATTATAAGAGTAATTAATTTCCCATAGTCATCTATGATATAAATGCATGTCATTGTTCAATTAGGGAGTTAAACATACCGAAACAAGAACATAGAATAATTAATGGATGATTAAGAAGTGGTTTAGTTATAATATCATTATACCATAAAAATAATGATCTTATTTAGTGTTTATTAGTTTGATATATCATAATTGTAAATAATTATAAAAATAATATAATCTTGACAAATTTATCTCATAGTATGAGGAAATTATTTTTTTCTCTTAATAATCTCTTTTAGATGGTTGAATTCACAAAATTTGAATATTGCTTATATTTTTAATAGGTTTTCCAATTGAACTAAAAAAACCTTAATAATTTCATAAAATAAAATTTATCTATTAAAATAAATCTTATAACTATTCATGAATGGTGATAATGAAATAAGGAATGCATCATTCTATAGAGGTGGTATTCTTCGCGTACACATGGATAATGATTTTATTTTCTATATAAATGGGGAGATGAGTAATATGGTTTATCATTTAATAATTTAAAATATTTTAAAAAATAATTATTATACATTAAATTAGATTTTTAAATATCTATGTAAGGTGTTTATGCAAAAACAAACATGTTATATCATGGAGGCAGTAGTACACATATATGCGCATTTCACATTTTCGTTTTTCTTAACAAAAAAAAGAAAATGTGGTTAATAATTGTAACATAATTATAATAATATATTAGTATAATAAGTATACTGATTTCATAATTTGAAAATGGTTTAATGTAATTTGATAAAGAAGAATTGAACATAGTGAAATAGAAATGAGAAATAAATGGTTGGAAATATATACCTCACTTCTTGGATTCTTCCCTTTGTGAAAAGGTTTAAGGCTTTGAGGGATAGTCTTGTGACAAGAATAAAACCAATTTAAGTTATAAAATAGTGTTGATAAGAGTTTTGGGTATATTTTAAACCAAAATAAGTGTATTTTGTGTGAGTGTAAATGAGAAGAGTAGATCCCTTTTATAAGTCAAAAGGTATAGTATTTTTTTAAATACCCATAAATTTTAAATAATGGGATTAACTCTTAAGGAATGTGGAAAGCCTTTTTAAAAAAAGAATAATAGAAGTTATAATGTTGATAGAGGCCTCAAAATCACATTCCCACACATATTATAGGTCATTTACTCTTTGATTTTTACTTTTAAAATTTTAGATTTTACAGTGGTAACTAATTTTTACCTATGGTAATTTATCTGTTATACCCAAAAATGGCCCTTATTTCATAATTTGCACCTATGGATTCCAAATTTTAAATTAATTTTATTTGGTTCATTTTATAAAAGTGCTAAAAATTAATTTTAAAATACTGAATGTATAATTTATTAAAAAAAAAATTTTGAAAAATATAACTTATGTTCTAAAATGTCCAACACGGGGTTGTAAATTAAAACTAACATTTTTAAAACTATAAATTCACTTAGAAATAGAAAATTATTCTTATAAAATGTTTATTTGATTCAAAATTCATATTTATATACTAATAATTTCATAAAATTCATGATATTTGTAAAAATATTATTCTTCAATATTCACCTACAAATCATGTTTTTTAGAAAAATCACCAAAATTCATATTAAGGTAATATTGAAATGTTAAATCAAAAAATTGAGTTTTTTACAAATTAAAATTAAAAAAATTAAAAAATATTTTAAATGAAAATAAAATATTTTATGAAAAGATTCTTTTATTAAAAATACCTTTTTAAAACATCACGTGTTTTTAATCTTATTTCATATAGATTTATAAATAATTTATTACTGATATATTAGTTTATAAATCTACATATTATCTATTATAATAAACAATTAACTTTGATGAATTTATTTTATTAATGTAAAATACAATACCCTTTTTAAAAAAATAGTTCTTCCAAAGGTATCCTTTATAAAATTTTAATAAATAAAATAATAATATATAATTATTTTAATTAATTATTATTTTAATCTAATAACTATTATATTTTTAATTTAATTTTAATATGTCACAGTTTATTTTAGTCGTTTTTTGCGTTAGTTCAGTGTTTTGTTTTACATAATATATTGAAGATAACATTAATTTAAAGGGTACAAAATTTTGGGTCATTACATTCTATCCCCTTAAATAAATTATATCCTTACAATTTTAATTATTAATCGATATTCAAATTATGTGAGGGTATTATGAACACATTCATCATTCATGATATAACTTCTAATGGGACATCTAGATTACTCTCTTATGCTATATCAAGTAACAAATATTTCCCCAAATAGTGTTAATCATGTATAAAATGATGTACCCCAATATGTATACACCATAATCATAAATTCTCCATCACATACCTTTCATAAAACTATTTTAATTTTTATTGGCCTAGTTTTTCTCTTGTAATAATTTTAAATATATTCAAGAATATTTCTGGAGCCAGGCACCGAGACGAAGCAAGAGTTTGATTCCTAGTGAGCTCAGAGTTGATACTATAAAAAAACTAAATATATTAATATCATGAGAATGTAGTTTTTGGGAATAATGGAATAACTCTTCAACAGAGTCTTATATTGAAAATTTGGGACTACATTTGATTTCAGAACATGGGTTTTACCCAAATTGAAACCTAAGGTTGTCCAGTGTCATACGTCCGATTAAGGCAGCCATTGGCGGGTGCGTTTAATTAAAATAAATTATTTATTTATTTTATTAAATGAACAAATTAAAATACTCTATATATAACTCATTATAAAAAATTCACTATTTTTATCCTCTTAAACTTTTGAAGGATTGAGAGTGGCTCTGACATTCTTAATTGGCAGATAGAGAACGGAGGATGATGATTGATCGGATCAGGGTGTATCGAGAGGTAGAAGACACAGTGGGTCTTAACCTTAATTAGAGAATGCATTATTCACCAAAGATAAATCCCTTTTCAAGGTAGAATTGATCAATTTTAGTTTCTACCCTCTTAATTAAAATTTTAAAGCGTGGATTTGATCTTATTTATTTCTTATTGGTGATTTCATTCCCTTTTCATGATTACATTGATGAATTAAACTATTTTATTCAATTTAACTCTTTTTTAGAAATGTTCTCACCTCATATATCCTCTATCTATGATCGTTGTCTAGTAATTCTTGCTCAATGATTCTTTCACCTTTTTTCAAGTGTCTTTCCCCCACCTATTCTCCGGGTTCTTCTTCGTTGGCCTATGGGGCCACGGTTTGACATTATCAGGTGGGTATGAGCATGATCAGAGCCCCAATTTTGGGGTGGATGTGTAAATGATTATAGTATTTCTTTATTTATATATCATGATGTATTTTAGGATTTTCTTCCTAGATCTTGGATCTGGAGTGGCGATTGGCGTCAACATGATGTTCTATGGGTGACTGTTGTAATGCAGACTTCGATCGAATCACCAAATTCCATTTTCTAGACATCGGTGGCTAGGAAAAGTAGGATGGAGGATTTACATGCTAATTTCAAGTATCCAAAGGGAATGATTCGTGGTGATGATCATGGATCTGGAAATTATGTGGGTGATCTGCTAAAAACCTAACTACACACCATGTATCCTAGAAGACCAAATGGTGTGTAGCCCCCTAGCTACGACACTAAGGTTTCATGAGAAGTTAAATATCACATGTCATATCGGTATTCCTACACGCCAGGCGACCCTATGCAGGTGGCCAAGCCATGTGCCATCTACACATGCTCAGGGCCCCGTGTGGATAAATATGTCACATACCAAAGTAAATAGACATAGATCGGAATATATGGGCATGAATTAAGATGCATGACCAAGACCTCAGGTGTTCATACCTGAAATTTATCCCAAAGGAGACACCGCATATAGTGATATGGCTTCCCAAGATAGGTATAGGGAGAACACAGCCATACAATGGAGTGAGGCCACATGTTGTGTGGACCCCCAACACATTATATACTCCTAAGTGAATCTTTTACCATTAATTTCTATTCGTTTTGACTTGGATTTAGGCTAGTGAGTAGTCTATCTATAGTATTTTTTATATAAAATGTGATGGTGGACTTCAAAGTGGATTTTGAGATACAATGTGATATGTTCCCAGTGGGATACTTATTTAGGAAATTCTTGACGATAGTAGTGATCACGAAGAATCATTAGATAGATGTCAGGGTCAGTACTCCCCTATCATACATGGGTGCAGGTTCTATAATCTATCAAAGATACACTAAGGTTAGTACTCCTCTTTCACACCATAGAGTGGGTTCCCCATGCTATTAGAGAAATTTCATGCTCAATACTCCCCTATCATGTCAGGTAAAGGGTTACCCGGGCCATCAGAGTTATATCTGGGTTAGTATTCCCCTATAAAACTAGATAAGGGGTTCTCTGTTTCTTTATATAGGTGGATTCATTACTCTCCTTACTATATGTTGTTGGATATCTACCTTTCAAGTGGTACTCCCTCATCTTCAAGCTTCAGTGGTGTGTGGGTCTTCCATGAGAGATGTGTGCTCCCTCATCCATAGAGCACAATTGTGATGTGTAAACCTCTCCATTAATATTCTTGTGAGGTTGCATTTGATGATGGTAATTGGTGATAAACTTATAGATTTGTAGGATTACAAATAAACATCATTTAGGCAGCGATATTGTAATCCCATTTCTCGCTCATTTGGGTTTCTTTTTTAGCATATAAATGTGTATCTGATGGGTCTCTATTTACCTCTTAATTTGGGTTGAGATGACTATTTTTGTATCTCTATATATCTCCCCTTTGGATTCTGGGTGTCCTATGATGTATGTATATACTCACCCATATGTGCACTTTTCCTGCTTGTTTCTTTTCTTATAAAGATGAAGGATAGATCAGTGGTGATTACAATGAAGTATAGTGATACCTGGGTGCATTGACCATGTATAGTGGTTAGTCTTGGAGATCAAGAGAATGGATCTATCAACTTTCATTGTTTCCAATTATTTTTAGGTTGGTACTTATTCTCTGGTTGGACATGTGTTTTTTCCCTTCATAATTTAGTTGTATTATATCATACTCTATTGTATTACCAAGAGTTTATTGCATGCATGGTTTATTATAGATATTAAGGTCTTTAATTTATATTCCTCTGTAACATTACATGGATATGGTTGGGTGAATAAGTAAAGATTCATTAGGAAATGGCATCCCATTTTATTTATGCCTTTATAGTGCTTGTTGTTGTCCCCAAGACTATTGGATGTGGGCTTGGGGTTGTGATGGTTCGACCTTCTGTCAGCCAGGTGGGCCCTGGTGTTTTGGTCATTATAGAATGGTATCAGAGTTGTTTTGACCTCAATATAGTTTTTGGAGTATTTTACCCATATGAGTTTTTGTTGGTAACTTAGGGAAATAGTTTCAAAGTGTCATGAGTGCAACATTCAATCCAGGAAACCCGGTGTTGGTACAATATCCACCATATCCATACACCAGGACTCTAACTACCTACTTGTCGACTCAGTATACTAAGACATTAGTTTTAAGGAAAAATTGAACATGAATCATATAGTTTTGAGTCTTTCGAATTTCCTTCTTGAGTAATCTCCCTATATACATATGCTCATTTGGTCATGGTACATATTGATTACTTTTAGGATACCACCATAAAGATAGATATCCAAGTTATTGATTCAGGATCATGGTGATGATATGATGAGTGATGAGGCCTCAGTTCAAAGGAAATCCTATGATATGTTTCTTCTAGGTGGGAAGGAAGCACCCCCACCTACTAAGGAGTAGTTAGTACTAGAATTTCAGTCCAAGGATACACACATGCTTAGCGTACTCTGAAAGTTTTAGGAAAAAAGGCCACTCATTTTATACAATCGGTCAGATCTCCAATAAATGTAGGATTGGATAGAGTCAATGATATGAGTCTTTGAGAATGTTCAGCCCCAAGTAGATCTAATGGTAGTGCTGGAATATAGTTTTTCCATGGAGCATATGGGAGCTAGAAGAGTTTGGTTACAGAGACCCACGATAAGAGGATGCTCTCATGGTCTAACTTCTAATAGCTGTTTCTTGAGGATTATTACCCATCATGATTTCTATTAGTTAAAATTCAATACAATATTGGGCTACATAAGAATAGTATGACCATATTTGAGTATGGAATGAGGTTAAATGAACTTACATGGTACTCCCTTGACATTATATGAGATGGATTCTTCTTGGAGAGGAAGTTCAAGTAGGATCTCTGCAGAGACATTTTAGCCATTGTGGTCTCCTTATATCTAGAAACTTAAGATGGTGTGAAAGAGTGGACTCTGGTGACTGAGAGATTCCTAGAAAATGGGATTTGGGTGGATAGATCTCACAGTGGAAAGCAAGCATTTGAGTTGTTGGTAGTAGGTTTTAGGCATCAGACATTGATATCTCAGCAGAGGAGGCACTATCAAACTTGGATGCTTAGATCTGTGGATTAGGAATCATATAGAGGATCCAGCCATCCTAGAGAGGGTAGATGTTATACTTGTGATGGGTTAGGTTACTTAGCTCATGATTCCCCAACCTATCACACTAAGAAAGACCGGTAGATAGTGGACAGATCCTCATGGAATAGGTAGCACCATGATCAAGGATCTCTTAGATGTAGCCAAGGTCCCCCATGGGGAGGTGGTTTTAGAAGATGTGAATAAAATGTTTTTAAGGGATGGTAATCTAATAGATGATTATTTTACATGATTCTACCACCACCACCACTAGGTGGACCATGACAAGATTTGGGAGATGGCGGTTGAGGTCGTGGGTAGTTGCAGACCATAGAGGGCCATGAACAGGCTATGCATGAGATGATTCAAAGTATGAACTGTGTTTATTCTATATTTTCCTAAATATTGGTAGACACATGTGTGGGTCATTCATTTATCTCCTTATTTATAGTGTGATATATAGATATTCCAATTGAGACCTTGGCCTATTATTTATGGATAGAGGTTCCTCCAAGGAGGGATTCTTTGATATTTCTTATCAACGAGCAGTGTAATTTAACTCCTAGTGGAGAGAGTTTCATGTTGTACCTCTTGGTCTTCATGATGAATATAGTGTCCCGGCCTTTTATTACATTACTATTACATCATTTTAAAGATAAACAACATAATAGTATTACACATAGGGGATCCAATGGTTTAGTGTCTTCAGAAAACTAGGACCATACATAACAATTACAACATCAAGCATAAACATTTATTTAATTTCTTCTTCTCTAGCTTCTTATTGGCACTTGTCCACTCCTTAGTACATGTAGCCACCTAAGGATATACATCAAAAGGGGTGAGATAGAATCCCAGTAAGAGGATAGATAAGAACAATATAGTATGGGGTGAGCATAATAATAACATGGGAAAAAGATCATGAACCTAAGAGGAAGCATAAATATAAGACTTGAAATGTGGCAATGTATAAAAATGAAACATCATGTTTTAGTGGTTAACTGCCACACATACTTGTAAACCAATATAGAATCTTGTTCACACATAATTTCACATTTACTCATGAGATTCATCACTTTACCCAATGCATTGGAGCACTGTATAATTCCGGGCGCACCCGTCACATTCATACATTCATATTGCGCTATATAATTCTGGGTGCACCCGTCACATCATGATATTATCATTATCATGCATTCCACATAGAACATAAATCAATTATTAATATAACTAACCAAAGTAAAGGAATTTTTTTCATCTTGTAATAACACATTCATAAACTTTTGGTTCCCAAAACAAAGAGGGAATAACATACTTGATATAAGAACTATCAACCTTGAATGAGAAGTAAAAGGTGAGTTCTTGGAAGAAGAGTTCTTTTGTAAAACATTTTCTTTCACATAAACAATAGGAGTGAACATTTATATCCTAGAAAAGTAAATACAATGATGAAAAAGTTGTTTTTAAGTATTGACTATACCAAATTGCAGTGAAAGAGGGAGAACCCGAAGAAAGGAAATTGGGTTCGAGATTTTCCCCTTACCATGTATCTGAATGCTTCCTTCGCTTTAATGTCTTGTATAATGAAATTATATTAATTAATTAGAAACAAAAAACCTTTTTTACATTAATATGGTTCATTATGGTTTTATTAAGTGATTTTATGTGCCTTTGGATGAGTTATAGAGTTTTAAAACATTGTTTGAGAATGTTTGTTTTTATGGTTTTCTAGAGTGGTTCACTTGTATTCTTAAATTGAAGTTTGGGTAGAACATGGATAAACTTATAGAACTGATATTAAAAGTTATTAATTATATTACAATAGTTTTAATTATCTTATAATGAATCATATTAGATCCTTTTTTGTGAATCATTATATAAGAATTAGATGATTATTATTTGGGTTAATTTGGGTGGTTTTTTTATCACAACAAACTTGTTTTAATTTATCACTTAGTAATATGAACATAATTTATTTCCAGAACTTTAAATAGGAAATAATATATATAAAAAATTCTAGTTCAACCATAAAAATTGTTTCATGACCAGATATGAAGGTAGAAATGGAAGAATAAAGCATGTCATTCTGGAAGGTGATAAATTAACACCTCACGAACAACGTTCTCTTTAGTAAAATAAAAGGAAGGGGGAAAGGGGGTTGGATGATATAATATCCCATTAGCATCATAAAATTTCATTATATCTATAATAATGGATTTATAATACCATTTGGATGAAGATAGTTTGGGAGAGATCAAGAAATGAACTTGAACTTGAAGGGAAATTAAAAAAGAAGAGGGAGAGAAATTACCTATTAAATCCTCCTCTTGAGATCCTCCTTAAGGAAGCTTAGGCTTGGTCTTTTGATGAGACCAGTGGATCTTAGATGTGGAAGAGGGATTAGGGAAGATTTTTGGGTAGAGTTTAGATAATGCTTGGAGCTTGAGAGGTGTGAGGAAATGAGGGTGTGAAGGGTGGTTTTTATAGTGGATGGGAGAGGGGTTTCTTTAATATAAAATTCATTAGTTTATTAATTTCCCCTAAGACAAGGAATATTGATTCTTGAATGACAAAGAATAGTAATTTTATCATGTTATCCCGAACCCAGTGGGCTTACATCAGCATAACATCACACATGACTCTATAATTAGCTTATTTAACTTATTTTTGTAAATTACAGTATTTCACTACTCATCAAAAATTCAAGTATTTCAGAAAAATCCCAAAAAATTAACCCAACCATTTTTTGACTTTTAGAATCCAAAAATGAATTCCATTTTTCAAAAATAATTTTATAAATATGTTTAATTTAATATTTAATTAAAATCATAATTTATTATAAAAAACCCAATTTTAAAACATTCATTTACCTATTCTAGAATAGAGGTACATCATACTTTAACTTGAATGTTATTTTTATACTATCATAGGTGTGGTTACTATTCATTAGGGTATATCACTATTCATACGGGTATGTTACTATTCATAAGGGTAGGTTATTATTCCCCAAAAATTATTTTTGTTTTTTTAGACTCCAAAAAACATCCTAAACACAACCGTGTATGTCAGATTTTTAAAATTCCAAACACAGAAGTGACAAACTAATGTTTAAATGTCACTTAACACTTAGTAGTTCATTATGTTTTGTTTTCATGTGCTTTTATGACATAATTATAAGAATAGAATTTCCATTGAAAAACTTTGGGTCGTTACATTCTTCGCCCCTTAAGAAATTTCACCCCTGAAATTTCACTTTACAAAAACCGGTGGGGGTGTTTCTCCTTCATTGCCTCTTCTGGTTCCCAAGTATCTTCCTCAAACTTATGGTTCCACCACAAAACTTTTACAAGATGGGTTGTCTTATTGCGTAGAACCTTATCTCTCTGATCCATAATCTTTACTGGATGCTCCCCATATGAGAGATCATCTTCCAACTGCACCACCTCTGAGTTTAGTACATGTGAGGGATCAGGTTTGTACTTCCCCAAGAGTGATATGTGAAAAACATCACGAACTCGAGCCATATTTAGTGGAAGTTCAATATGATAGGTCACAGATCTTATGCGGTTAAGGATCTCAAAGATGCCAATATACCATGGGCTTAGCTTCCCTTTCTTCTCGAATCGCATGACTCTCTTCCATGGATATATTCAAAGAAACACTTTATCTCCAACATCGAACTCCAAGTCTGTTTGACAGTTGTCAGCATGGCTCTTTTTCCGACTTTGAGAAGCTTTGATGTGTTTCTAGATGACTTGAACCTTCTTTTTCATCTCTTGGACAAGATCGGGTCCAAGTAGCTTTCTTTGTCCAACTTCATCCCAAAAGGTTAGTGTTCTACATCACTTTCCATACAGAGCTTCATATTGATCCATATGAAAACTCGAGTGGAATCTATTGTTGTATGAGAACTCAACCAATGGCAGAAGCTAATCCCATCCACCTTTGAATTCCAGAGAGCAGGCTCTTAGCATATCTTCAAGCGTCTGAATAGTTCTTTTAGACTGGCCATCAGTTTGGGTGTGATAGGTCATGCTGAAATTTAATTTAGTACTCAAAGCATGTTAAAGGCTCCCCCAGAATTTAGAAGTGAACCTTGGATCATGGTTAGAGACAATTTAGAGTGGAACACCATGCAGTCTCACCACTTCCTTCACATATATCTTTGCATGTTGTTCAAGCAAGAGATCTTCCTGAATAGCGATAAAATGGTCAGTCTTGGTGAGTCGGTCAACCACAACCCATATTGAATTATTTTACATTGACGTCTTCGGGATACCCATGACAAAGTCCATAGTTACATTTTCTTATTTCCACATGGGTATAGGCAATGGTTTTATCATACCTTTGGAATTTTTTCACTCATCTTTAACTTGCTGACATACCAAGAACCTTGATATATATTCCACAATGTCCTTCTTCATGTTATCCCACCAGAAGTGTTCTCGGAGATCACAGTACATCTTGGTACTCCCATGATGGATATATAAAGTTGAGCTATTTTCATTATCTAATAGATCCTTCTTTATCCTGGTTGATGAAGGCATATAAAGTCACATTCCAAACTGAATCACGCCATCATCATCAATATGGAACTCTTGCAGCTTCCCTTCCTTTATGGAATTCACCCTCTTTTGTATCTCCACATCATCCCTTTGTGCTTCCTTAATCTTCTCCTAGATGGATGGTTGTGCAATAATTTGGGCAAGGTAGGATGTATACCTTGCCCTTATGATTACCAAATCCATTCTTTGCATATCTCAGAATATAGGTTCTTTCTCAATCCGTATGATGGATAGATTAGCGGGTTCTTTTCTTCTTAGAGCATCAGCTACCTTGTTCGCCTTTCCATGATGATAGTGAATAAAGAAATTGTAATCCTTGATTATCTCTAACCATATCATTTGAGGAATTTTGAGCTCCTTTTGTGTGAATATATATTTTAGGCTCTTATGGTTGGTGTATATGTCACACTTCTCACCGTAAAGGTAGTGCCGCTAGATTTTCAAGGAAAAAATCACGACTGCCACCTCTAGATCATGTGTCGGGGAGTTCTGCTCATGGATCTTCATCTCTCATTAGGCATAGGCTATCACATTGTCATTTTGCATGAGTACGCAATCCAAGTGTTTCTTTAAATCATCACTATATATAAAAAAAAATTCTCCACTTTTTGGTAGTGTGAGTACAGGTGCAGTGATCAGCCTTCTCTTTAGCTCCTTGAAGCTTCCCTCACATTCATCCATCCAGACATACTTTACCCCTTTCCTTGTTAACTTAGTTAGAGGGATTGACAATCGTGAGAAGTTTCTCGCAAAACATTGGTAGTACCTAGATAATCTAAGAAAACTACGGATTTCTGTGACACTAGAGGGCTTGGGCCATTCCTCAATCACCTTTGTCTTTGAAGGATCCACAGAAATTCTCTCACTTGTGATCACATGTCCCAAGAACGTGACTTGTTTCATCCAAAAGTCACACTTTCCAAACTTGGAGTATAACTTCTCCTTTTTTAATGTCACCAAAACAAGTCTTATATGTTCTTCATATTCCTCCTTTCTTTTGGAGTAGATGAGAATATCATCAATAAACACTACCACAAATTTTTCGAGGTAATGTCTAAAGACTCTATTCATAAAATTCATGAGGATTACAGGGGCATTAGTAAGTCCGAAGGTAATCACCAAAAACTCATAGTGCCCATAACTTGTACGGAAGGTTGTCTTATGAATATCTTCTTTCTTCACCTTTACACGATGATATCCAGAATGAAGATCCACCTTTGAGAAGTATTGAGATTCTCTTAACAGATCAAGAAATTCATAAATCCTTGGGAGAGGATAGTTGTTCTTTATGGTGATCTTGTTGAGTTCCCCGATAATCGATACACAGCCACATTGTTCCATCGTTCTTCTTCAAAAATAGCACTGTTGCACCCCAAGGTGATGCACGAGGGCATATGAACCCTTCATCCAGATTCTCTTGCAACTGCTTCTTTAACTCCTCCAGTTCGATAGGATCCATCCTATAGGGACACTTCAAGATAAGAGTAGCTATGGGTATGAGTTCAATTGAGAACTCTACCTCACGATCCGGGCGAATTTTGGGTAACTCTTCAAAAAATACATCTCCATATTCTCTCATGATGGGCATTTCCTCAATTTTGACACTTTCCTTCAACTCAACCATTTGGGAGAGGTATGCTTCTTCATAGGGAATCAACACCCACACCATTAAAGGATTTTTCAAAGGAGATTCATGATCTTCCTTGAATTTGTAGAGGAGTATGGGATGGTTCAGAATATGAAAAGATATTTCCTTTTCCCAACAGTTGATATGTTCTCTATATAACGAGAGACAATCCATTCCCATTATAGCGTCGAATTCCACCAAAGGAAGTATTACAAGATTCACTGGAAGAATCTTCCCACATAGGCCAATAGGAGAAGAGTCAAACACTTGGTTTTCAATGATTGAACCACTTGGTGTTTTTACAGATATCTCTACTTCAAGGTTTCGTGGATTCGATTCTATAGTTCTAGAAAACTTTCAAGATATAAAGGAATGCATAGAACTAGAATCAAATAATAATTTTTCCATTATTGAGTGAATAGGAAGTGTACCTTGTACGACTTCATTATCATGCCCCACCTCTGCAGTAGTGATGGCATAAGCCTTCCCTTGTTACTTTGACTTTGGTGGTTGCTGACATTGATTACCCTCGAGAACTCAAGGTTTAGTTCACTAACTTTCATACTACCCTAACTCCCTACAGTTGTAGCATGGAACCATGATCAGTTCTCTCCATTCTTCTACCACATTATCTTTCCTTTTTGTGTCTTTTCAACACTCTTGAGCATGGTGTCCTTCTTTCCCACACTTGAAGCACTTCCCCATCCCATTGAGGCAGTTCCCATGGTGCAACTTCCCACATTTTTGGCATGTGGGTCATTGAGTTTTCTTCCCACTTTTTTCTTTAGATCCTCCAGGTTGAAACTCCATCTTTCGTTTCCTATCCCCATAGCCATGGGACCATTCTTCAAACACCATCTCCACTTTGAGGGAACATTGAACAAATTCTTCATAACTCCCAAAGTCTCAAATTACAAGAGCCTTTTGAAGGTCTGGTTTTAATCTACTAAAGAATCTATCAATTTTTCTATCATTGTTGATAACAAAACCCAAAGAGTACCTTAAAAGCTTTGTGAAATTTGATTCATAGTTGTGACAGATTCTCCTTCATTTTTCTTGATCTCTATGAATTCTCTCTCCATATTCGTATGAAGAGTTCGTGGGAAATACTTATTAAGAAACATTATCTTAAAGTATTCACATTCCATCTCTTCAATTTCCTCTCTTGGCTTAGTGTTCTTAATCAAAGCCCACCATTGATAGGCCTCCTATCTAGACGATAAATGTGTAGAGTCACCTTCTTTGTCTCAAAACAGTGAAGCACAAAAATGATCTTCTCCATGGAGTTGACCCATTGTTCCGCAACTAGTGGATCAGAAGATCCACTAAAAGTCGGTGGTTGTTGCCGCATTAAACATTATATAGCCAGTTTCTCAATATTTAGTGAAGGAGTGCATTCCCCATTATTATGGTTATTTTTCATAACCTGAGATAATTTTTTAAGCATCTCCATGAAGTATTGAGCTCCACCTCCCAAATCATTGGGGATGTCATTCGGGCAATCGTTGCATTGGCCCTCACATGAGTTGTTGGCATGATTTCTCCTAGTTCCCACCATTTTCTAAAATAAAAAAGTTTAGAACAAAACATAAGTGAACAAGTTAGGAATAACTTATTCATTTAAATAATTTATACCAAAAACATAACATATGGGATCCCTATGTAAATATTCTTGTGTTCATATTTGTACTTAGTCTCATGCTATAGGTTTTCTCTAGAGTTCACTAATCCTAATTCCCAAATTAACTAAACCTTTCCTCTGATACCAACTATAGTGTCCCGGACCTTTATTAAATTACTATTATATCATTTTAAATATAAACAACATAATACTATTACACATAGAGGATCAAAAGGTTTAGTGTCTTGGGAAAACTTGGACCATACATAACAATTACAACATCAAGCATAAACATTTATTTAATTTCTTCTTCTCTAGATTCTTATTGGAACGTGTCCTATCCTTCGTACATGTAGCCACTTAAAGATATAAATAAAAAGGGGTGATCTAGAAGCCCAGTAATAGTATATATAAGAAAAATATAGCATGGGGTGAGCATAATAATAACATGGTAAATAGATCATGAACCCGAGAGGAAGCATAAATATAATACTTGAAATGTGGAAATGTATAAAAATGAAAAATCATGTTTTATTGGTTAACTACCACACATAATTGTGAACCAAGCTATCATCTTGTTCCCACATCATTACACATTTACTCATGAGATTCATCACTTTACCCAATGCATTGGAGTGCTGTATAATTCTGGGTGCACCTGTCACGTCATATCATGCATGCCACATATAAAGTAAATCAATCATGAACATAACTAACCCATTTAAAAGAATGGGCTTCATCTCATAAGAACACATTAATAAACTTTTCATTCCCAAAACAACAAGGGAATAACATACTTGATATAAGAACCATCAACCTTGAATGAGAAGTAAAAGGTGAGTTCTTAGAAGAAGAGTTCTTTTGGAAAATATTTTGTTTAACATAATCAATACTAGTGAACATGTATTTCCTAGAAAAGGAATTAAAATGATGAAAAATTATTTTTAAGGAGTGACCATACCAAATTGAAGTGGAAGATGGAGAACCTGAAGAAATGAAATTGGGTTCGAGATTTTCCCCTTACCTTGTATTTGAATGCTTCCTTCTCTTTAATGTTCTTTATAATGACACTATATTCATTAATTAGAAATAAAGAACCTTGTGTACATTAATATGGTTCATTATGGTTTCATTAAGTGGTTTTATGTGCCTTTGGATGAGTTATAGAGTTTTAAAAAATTGTTTGAGAGTGTTTGTTTTTATGGTTTTCTTGAGTGGTTCACTTGTATTCTTAAATTGAAGATCGAGTAGAACATAGGTAAACATCCAGAACAGATATTAAAAGTTATTAATGATATTATAATAGTTTTAATGATATTATAATGAGTCATATTATATCCTTTTGGCTGAATCATTAGATAATAATTAAATGATGATTATTTGGGTTAATTTGGGCGGTTTTTCGATCACAACAAACTTGTTTTAATTTATCACATAGTAATATGGACATAAGTTATTTCCATAACTTTAAATAGGAAATAATAAATATAAAAAATTCTGGTGAAACCATAAAAATTGTTTCATGACCATATCTAAAGGTAGTAACGGAAGAATAAATCATGTTGTTCTTGAAGGTGATAAATTAACACCTCACAAACAACGTTCTCTTTAATAAAATAAAAGGAAGAGGGAAAGGGGTTGGATGATATAATATAACATTAGCATCATAAAATTATATTATATGTATAATAATGTAGTTATAATACCATTTGGATGAAGATAGGTGGGGAGAGATCAATAAATGAACTTGAACATTAAAGGAAATTAAAGAAGAAGAGGGAGAGAAATTACCTCTTAAATCATCCTCTTGAGATCCTCCTTAAGGAAGCTAGGCTTGGTATTTTTATGAGACCAGAAACTCTTGGATTTGGAAGAGGGTATAGGGAATATGTTTGGGCAGAGTTTAGATAAGGCATGGATCTTGATATGTGTGAGGAAATGAGGGGGTGAAGGGTGGTTTTTATAGTGGAGGGGAGAGGGGTTTCCTTAATATAAAATTCATTAGTTTATTAATTTCCCCTAAGACAAGGAATATTGAGTCTTTAATGACCAAGAACAGTAATTTTATCATGTGATCCCAAACCAATTTGTCTTAAAAAATCATAACTTCACACATGACTCTATAATTAGCTTATTTAGCTTATTTTTGTAAATTACGGTATTTCACTATTCATCAAAAATTCAAGTATTTCAGAAAAATCCCAATAACTTACCCCAACCATTTTTCGACATGTAGAATCTAAAAATGAAGTCCATTTTTGAAAAAAAAAATCCATATATGTTTAATTTAATATTTAATTAAAATCATAATTTATTATGAAAAAACAAGTTTTAAAACATTCATTTACTTATTCTAGAATATATGTACATAATACTTTCACTTGAATGTTATTTTTATACTATCATAGGTAAGGTTACTATTCATTAGGGTATATAACTATTCATAAGTGTATGTTACTATTCATATGGGTAGGTTACTATTCACCAAAAATTATTTTTGTTTTTTTAGACTCCAAAAATCATCTTGTACACAACAGTGTATGTCAGATTTTCAAATTTCCAAACACAAAAGTGAAAAACGTATGTTTAAATGTCACTTAGAACTTAATAGTTCATTATGTTTTTTTTTCATGTGATTTTATGACATAATTATAAGAAGGTAATTCCCATTTAAAAACTTTGGGTCATTACAATGAACCCTTATGATGTCATATTGGGTATGGATTAGTTTTACATGGTTAAATTCCATAATATTTGTCATCATATATGGTTAAAATGCCTTATAACTGATGGAAATAGATTATCCTTTATGAGTTAGTGACATATCATGGAAGGATTAGTGATCCTTGCATTCATGAGGATTGTAACACCCGAGACTTTTATGTTATATAAATCATCAAAGGAATCTTTTTCTACACAACACTTGCTTGTCTTGCTTTACACGCAATCGCGACCTTCCTCGATAGCTTGCGTCGTACGCAATACCGAGTTTCACTAAACAATGATATGCTATTAAAACTAGCCATTATGAATAGTAATAATCACTTTTTGAAATTTTATAAATTTTATTTTTCAAAATGGACTTCATTTTTGGACTCAGAATATCAAAATTAGCCTAGGGTGAAATTTTGGTATTTTTCTGAAAAATTTCAATTTTTGATGAATAGTGAAACCACTAAGTGGTAGGTTAAAAACTGAATTTTGCATAAAACTTAATTTTACCGCTTCTGTGAATGGAATTTCGAAAATCCGAGAGACACGGTTAATATCAAGGACTAAAATGTGGTTCAATGAGATGAAAATAATTTTTTTGGTGAATAGTAACTTTTTACTTTTTTACCGCGGTTAATAGTAAATTGGGTAACTAAGGGTAAATATGATATTAATATTACCCTAACACGTGTCCTAATTCTATTGGACAAGTTTAATTCGACCAAAAACAAACTTAGGAATAAAATATGACCATTTAGGTCCACTTGGATTAGATTAGGACATTTATTATTAATTTATTTAAAGAAGGGTTAAAATAGTTAAAATCAAAGTTCAATAAGTAAATCATTTATAATATGGGGTTATACATAAGATAAATTCGATTGTAAATATTCATTAGAAATCTAAAACGATTTCCTACATGATGGTATTTTATTTGTAATTTTTAGACATCAAATAATTTAATTTATTTATGACACAAAGATGATGCAGTAATTATCTTATTAATGAAATATTGACATAATTGATAATATAAATACCAAAATAAATGTAATTTAAGACTTTTTATGAATTCCACTAATTTTATAGGTTACTATGATATATTAATGTTGATTTAATAAACTTGGTTTGAACATATAATTCTGTTATGACTTTCACAAAAATCATATATCAAATAGTGTCAAAATTGACACAAAATAGTTTTTAAATCAAATATTATATTATTAATTGTTATTTTGTTCCTAAAAATCTAAGGTTAGGCCAAATGACTTAGATAAGGATATATATATTAATAATAAACAATTTGGGGTTCTTTTGGAATTTTATAGTAAGTTTATTAACCATATAGTGAAAGAAAACAAAAAGACATGGTAAAAGTTAAATTATTTAACTTAGAGTTAAATCTAATTGATAAGGTTAAAATAATACCCTAAACTTGTCTAAATCTTATTGGTTGATAGGATTTCGACCCATCCCCACCTTATCTTAGAAATAAGACCCTTTGGAGCCATTATAAACCGATTTTGACTTTAATATAAAATAATATTTTGAGATATTCCTAAGGTGCCCCTCTCCTCCCTTATAAAAGGACACCTCCTCCCCCTCCTCCTCACACCAATTTGAGCACTCAAGCTCGGCCAACCCCTGACAAAATCTCTTCTCCACTTCCCTAGAAACATCCTAGAGGTTCTGGTCTTCCTCAAAGACCAATTTTAGTTCCCTAAGAGGAGGTCTCCAAAAGGCGCTTCAAAGAAGAGGTAATTACCGTTACCAATTCTTTCATCTTTATTTCTTCTTCCACTTCTTCTTCTTAGGTTGTTTCATTATGAAGTAATAACATCAGTATCACTCATATACTGATATGTTATTATAAGTATGAAACAACCCTATTTCACCATCTATCTATCCTACGGAAAAAGAAATCACCGCGCGTGCGTACGTACGGAATACCGTCTCCACGACGCGATGAGATTCATTCTCCATGTTAACCATTTAAGAATGATTATAAAGTATATATAAGAAATAATAATGAAATATATGACATTATAAAGCTACTGGATATATTTATATATATATATATGTATGTAATCTACTTACTTCCATTCAAGACAATAGGGAAAGGAAAACAGCGTTCATGCGTACGTACGGACTACCGTCTCCATGAACGGTGTTTTTCATTTTATATATCTATTATATATATATATACTGAATATATATGATATATAAATCAAATTTTATATTCTGGAAGTAAGTAAATCATGATATAAGTAATAATAATGTCAAGAACAACAAGTCAAAACACCTACAATAAATGAAACGATTTTACCCAAAACGCTTCTTTAACATGGAATTTACAAAAGTACGGGTAATATAATGTCATAAGTGAACCATATATGATATCATAACAATGAATATGATTCTGTAATAAGTCAATGACATTATTTAAATCATTATACAGGAGGTTCGGACACATACGAAGCAAATCGGACCTAAGGTAAGGGAAATATCACAATCTCATTTTTATCCGAGATTGTTTATAATTTGAAATTTACTAGGGTGTATTTTATTATCCACATCCATGTTTCCTGAATATGTAATATTATTTCCATCCACCTACAATTGTTAAAATCCAATTTTACCCTTCGATGAGTTTTTAGTAAAGGATATGAATGGAATCTTTTTTCGTTTTTCGTACGAGGTACTTTTTGACTTTCCGACAAAAGTACGAAGAATGTTTTTTTTAACTTATACGGCACGAACGGATTTTTACGGTTTTATAAAGCCTTATTTTCATGAACCTTCCTCCAAAATATTTCATGACTATTTTCAATAAAATCTCTTTCTTTTAAAATTGCATGATGTTTTGTGAAAAGGAATTGATTTTAAAGAAGAAAGGATATTTTCCTCGAGAATTCATTTCAAGTGTTTTATCAAAATTATTTTCCATCTAAGATAATAAAGGGTTCTGTTTCTATCCATATTTTTACATTGATTTGACTATGTTGTGATGGAATTATGTTTATGAATTCCTTTATCTTATATGAATGGTTTTATGATGTCATGTTGTTTAAGAATCCCATTTTTATTACATGGGTTATGAAATGATGTATGATTTATGATTTTGTGGCACACATAAGAAAGTATTCATTATGAGATGGGTGGGACCTATATCTCCCTCCAATGCATTGGGTAATGATTTTATATCTCATGAGATAGACATGGCTGGAATGGTAGGTCATACCGGTTCAGTGAAACAGGACTGAAACGAGGGTTACTCGATTCAGAAAGGGACTTTGTCCACTAAGATAGTCTTGGCAATGAGTCTTGACTAACAAGAAATGATTCTCTATGATTATGTGTGAATGACACAAAGTTTCATGTTTTATGTTATGATTATTGTGATTACATTTCACTGCCATGATTTACCCCATGTTATGAAATTATGATCTCTTTTGTAGGTTAAGATTTCCAAAAGTTATGTGCTTATGTATATGATGTGATTGATATTTCTTTTGTTTACCCTTACTGAGCATTTGAGCTCACGCTTTTATGTTTTCTTTTCCCCAGGATATAAAGAAAGGTTTTAGGTATAAAAAAAAGAAGATCTTTATAGGAGATGTTGAAGATCTTTCACCACGATTAGAAGATTATATTCCGAGTTTCCAAAGACACTAAACTATTACGATCCTTGTGTGTGTGTTTTTGTTATGTACTAAGTATTCCGCAAAAGTAATGTAATGTCCATGTACGTCAGGCTTCGGGTCTCTACAGTTGGTATCAGAGGAAAGGTTTAGTCAACCTTTGGAAACTAGGATGCGAGAACTTTAGTGAGATCCCTAGAGATATTTATAAGGTTTGTCTAGGGATGTACCTAAGGATAAGTATACGTATAGGATACAGTCCTATAACTACGGTAACGATCTTAGAATTTAACCTAAGAAGTTAGATATTGAGGATAATCCCCCTTTATTATGTTGTTTTCCCTAGCATGATTTTTGTCTCTCACACTATTCTTTTTGGGTTTTAGACGATGGTTGGAACCCGAAGGAACCGTGTTGATCAATGCAATGGACAATGCAATGATTGTCCTCCTGAACAAACAAATGTTATGGGAGATGGAGTGCAAAATTTTATTGCTATACTTACACAAACTATGAATCATTCTGGACTTCCAAATGAGCAGAGAAGGGAACAATATTCTATTGAGTCCTTCATGAGGCAACGTCCACCTTCTTTCGGTGGGTCTTCTGATCCACTTGTTGCTGAACAATGGATCAGTACCACTGAAAAGATATTTTCAGTTCTTCAATATTCTGAACATGATAAAGTCATCTTAGCAGTATATCGTTTGGAAGGTGAAGCTGATCAATGGTGGAATCTTATCAAGAATACGAGGCCAAGAGAAGAAATTGAGTCCATGGAATGGGACGAGTTCAAGAACTTATTTTTCAATAAGTACTTCCCTCGTATTCTCCGAACAAAGATGGAGAAAGAGTTTCTTGAACTGAAGCAAAGGGATGATGAATCTGTTGGTACCTATGAAGCGAATTTTACAAGACTTGCAAGGTACGCTTCTGGTATTATCATCCAACCTGAAAGTAAAGTTGATCAATTTTTCAGTGGCTTAAAACCAAGTCTTCGAAGGGCATTAGCTATAAGAGACTTCAGTAGCTATGAAGAAATTGTGCGTTGTGCTATCAAGGTAGAAATGGAAGTTGGTGTTACATATCCATCTCATGGGTTTGACAAGAAATGAAAGATGGAGTTCAAGGAGAAAACTCAGAATAATGGTGAAAAGAAGATGAATGTTTCCTTATGCACAAAGTGTGGAAAGAAGCATGGTGGAGATTGTCTTAAAGGGACTAGAAAATGTTTTAAGTGTGGAAAAGAAGGTCATCGAGCAGCTGAGTGTCGAAGTAATGGAAAAAGGGTTTCTAATGATGTGAATAAAGCAAACATTGCAGAGAACACACCACCAACACTTCAATGCTTCAAGTGCAAGGAGATGGGACATTATGCCAATAAATGCCCTAATCCAAGGGTTAGTGATGATCGACATGAGAAACTTCTTAAGGAAAAGGATAAAGGGAAGTCACATGCGATCACTATTGGCGATGTTGAATATGACAATGATGTGGTGGAATGATTAAGTGTTTATGTAATGGGATTCCAAAATAATGTTGTATCATGGAGTATTGGAATATTTATGTATTGGTCTAATGTGGTATTCAAAGTGATTGAGATATTTTTGGAAATAAGACGATATGCGCATAATGAAGGGAAAATGAGAAAATGAAATGTTTAACAGTATTCATGAGCTCATGGTTGATATAAGGACTAAGTGATATCATGGTTTGAGTATATAGAATTTTGAGGATTTTGGTATATGGAAAGTGTTAACTTTTAACTGCATTAATGTTTTCACTAAGGTTCAATGGGTATTCAAGAGAATACATGATTAAGGACTTTGAATGTTTGGAATGTGACCAACAAAACATATCTTATGATATATGGGGATCGACGGTGGTGTTAAATCTCTGGTAATCATTTTCACTATATTATGAGAGTCGACTGCAGTATTATGGATAAGCCTAAAAGATTGGAATGGATTATGTTGGACATAAGTTAGTATTGTTTGTTTTTTTCGATATTATTGATGGGATGTTATATAGTTTTGGAAAAAGGACAACCTGCAGGACGGGCGACAGCCCATCGCTTCGGACAAGGCCATGGGAATCGAACCCACAACTGAAGTGCGACTGGCCTTTATCGCCTACCACTGACCTACAGGAAGTCCCTGTTTAGTAGAAACTAGTTTTATTATATTAAGAAGTATGATATATGAAGTATAAGTCCATTTTAGAAACCATATATGATTAATCTCACTATAGATCGACTTATGTATATAATATTTGCTAACCTTTTGTTTGAGACAGATGGAATGACCCGTCATTCTATCACATGATCTGCTAACACTTCACGAATAACAAATTCAACTTCATTTATTTAAGAGATGAAGTGGAAATTGTTCAAGGCATGAACAACAGTGAGATTGTACCAAAATAAAGAAAGTATTTATTCTAATTCAATTTTCAACTTTAGGGAAATGATCTTGAAAACCAAAAATGTTGTCCTAGTGATCTTATACCTGATGAATCAGATGGTACCTTAGATCGTCACAAATTTATGGATTTGTGATTACTGGATTTTCCATAGCCATGTTCTCTACCACTCTCCATCAGAACATGATGGTTAGATTTCTCTTCCATATCCATATTTTCACCTATGTGGAAACCCAGTGATTAGTTTATTTGGGTAACCGTTACATTTCATACTTTTGTTTTTAAAGATAAGTTTTGGTATTCCTTTTTACGATGTGGGTTTCTATCAAAGAAACTTTCAAATAGTAAACCATTTATAACCCCGACGAATTTCGAGGGCGAAATTCTTTTTAAGGGGGGTAGAATGTAACACCCGAGACTTTTATGTTATATAAATCATCAAAGGAATCTTTTTCTACACAACACTTGCTTGGCTTTCTTTACACGCAATCGCGACCTTCCTCGATAGCTTGCGTCGTACGCAATACCGAGTTTCACTAAACAATGATATGCTATTAAAACTAGCCGTTATGAATAGTAATAATCACTTTTTGAAATTTTATAAATTTTATTTTTCAAAATGGACTTCATTTTTGGACTCAGAATATCGAAATTAGCCTAGGGTGAAATTTTGGTATTTTTCTGAAAAATTTCAATTTTTGATGAATAGTGAAACCACTAAGTGGTAGGTTAAAAACTGAATTTTGCATAAAACTTAATTTTACCGCTTCTGTGAATGGAATTTCGAAAATCTGAGAGACACGGTTAATATCAAGGACTAAAATGTGGTTCAATGAGATGAAAATAATTTTTTTGGTGAATAGTAACTTTTTACTTTTTTACCGCGGTTAATAGTAAATTGGGTAACTAAGGGTAAATATGATATTAATATTACCCTAACACATGTCCTAATTCTATTGGACAAGTGTAATTCGACCAAAAACAAACTTAGGAATAAAATATGACCATTTAGGTCCACTTGGATTAGATTAGGACATTTATTATTAATTTATTTAAAGAAGGGTTAAAATAGTTAAAATCACAGTTTAATAAGTAAATCATTTATAATATGGGGATATACATAAGATAAATTCGATTTTAAATATTCATTAGAAAGATAAAAATATTTCCTACATGATGGTATTTTATTTTTAATTTATAGACATCAAATAATTTAATTTATTTATGACACAAAGATGATGCAGTAATTATCTTTTTAATGAAATATTGACATAATTGATAATATAAATACCAAAATAAATGTAATTTAAGACTTTTTATGAATTCCACTAAGTTTCTAGGTTACTATGATATATTAATGTTTATTTAATAAACTTGGTTCGAACATATAATTCTGTTATGACTTTCACAAAAATCATATATCAAATAGTGTCAAAATTGACACAAAATAGTTTTTAAATCAAATATTATATTATTAATTGTTATTTTGTTCCTAAAAATCTAAGATTCGGCCAAATGACTTAGATAAGGATATATATATTAATAATAAACAATTTGGGGTTCGTTTGGCATGTTATAGTAAGTTTATTAACCATATAGTGAAAGAAAACAAAAAGACTTGGTAAAAGTTAAATTATTTAACTTAGAGTTAAATCTAATTGATAAGGTTAAAATAATACCCTAAACTTGTCTAAATCTTATTGGTTGATAGGATTGCGACCCATCCCCACCTTATCTTCGAAATAAGACCCTTTGGAGCCATTATAAACCGATTTTGACTTTAATATAAAATAATATTTTGAGATATTCCTAAGGTGCCCCTCTCCTCCCTTAAAAAAGGACACCTCCTCCCCCTCCTCCTCACACCAATTTGAGCACTAAATCTCGGCCAACCCCTGCCAAAATATCTTCTCCACTTCCCTAGAAACATCATAGAGGTTCTGGTCTTCCTCAAAGACCAATTTTAGTTCCCTAAGAGGAGGTCTCCAAAAGGCGCTTCAAAGAAGAGGTAATTACCGTTACCAATTCTTTCATCTTTATTTCTTCTTCCACTTCTTCTTCTTAGGTTGTTTCATTATGAAGTAATAACATCAGTATCACTCATATACGGATATGTTATTATAAGTATGAAACAACCCTATTTCACCATCTATCTATCCTACGGAAAAAGAAATCACCGCGCGTGCGTACGTACGGAATACCGTCTCCACGACGCGATGAGATTCATTCTCCATGTTAACCATTTAAGAATGATTATAAAGTATATATAAGAAATAATAATGAAATATATGACATTATAAATCTACTGGATTTATTTATATATATATATATGTATGTCATCTACTTACTTCCATTCAAGACAATAGGGAAAGGAAAACAGCGTTCATGCGTACGTACGGACTACCGTCTCCATGAACGGTGTTTTTCATTTTATATATCTATTATATATATATATACTGAATATATATGATATATAAATCAAATTTTATATTCTGGAAGTAAGTAAATCATGATATAAGTAATAATAATGTCAAGAACAACAAGTCAAAACACCTACGATAAATGAAACGATTTTACCCAAAACGCTTCTTTAACATGGAATTTACAAAAGTACGGGTAATATAATGTCATAAGTGAACCATATATGATATCATAACAATGAATATGATTCTTTAATAAGTCAATGACATTATTTAAATCATTATACAGGAGGTTCGGACACATACGAAGCAAATCGGACCTAAGGTAAGGGAAATATCACAATCTCATTTTTATCTGAGATTGTTTATAATTTGAAATTTACTGGGGTGTATTTTATTATCCACATCCATGTTTCCTGAATATGTAATATTATTTCCATCCACCTACAATTGTTTAAATCCAATTTTACCCTTAGATGAGTTTTTAGTAAAGTATATGAATGGAATCTTTTTTCGTTTTTCGTACGAGGTACTTTTTGACTTTCCGACAAAAGTACGAAGAATGTTTTTTTTAACTTATACGGCACGAACGGATTTTTACGGTTTTATAAAGCCTTATTTTCATGAACCTTCCTCCAAAATATTTCATGACTATTTTAAATAAAATCTCTTTCTTTTAAAATTGCATGATGTTTTGTGAAAAGGAATTGATTTTAAAGAAGAAAGGATATTTTCCTCGAGAATTCATTTCAAGTGTTTTATCAAAATTATTTTCCATCTAAGATAATAAAGGGTTCTGTTTCTATCCATATTTTTACATTGATTTGACTATGTTGTGATGGAATTATGTTTATGAATTCCTTTATCTTATATGAATGGTTTTATGATGTCATGTTGTTTAAGAATCCCATTTTTATTACATGGGTTATGAAATGATGTATGATTTATGATTTTGTGGAACACATAAGAAAGTATTCATTATGAGATGGGTGGGACCTATATCTCCCTCCAATGCATTGGGTAATGATTTTATATCTCATTAGATAGACATGGCTGGAATGGTAGGTTATACCGGTTCAGTGAAACAGGACTGAAACGAGGGTTACTCGATTCAGAAAGGGACTTTGTCCACTAAGATAGTCTTGGCAATGAGACTTGACTAACAAGAAATGATTCTCTATGATTATGTGTGAATGCCACAAAGTTTCATGTTTTATGTTATGATTATTGTGATTACATTTCACTGCCATGATTTACCCCATGTTATGAAATTATGATCTCTTTTGTAGGTTAAGATTTCCAAAAGTTATGTGCTTATGTATATGATGTGATTGATATTTATTTTGTTTACCCTTACTGAGAATTTGAGCTCACCCTTTTATGTTTTCTTCTCCCCAGGATATAAAGAAAGGTTTTAGGTATAAAAAAAAGAAGATCTTTATGGGAGATGTTGAAGATCTTTCACCACTATTAGAAGATTATATTCCGAGTTTCCAAAGACACTAAACTATTACGATCCTTGTGTGTGTGTTTTTGTTATGTACCAAGTATTCCGCAAAAGTAATGTAATGTCCATGTACGTCAGGCTTCGGGTCTCTACAGTTGGTATCAGAGGAAAGGTTTAGTCAACCTTTGGAAACTAGGATGCGAGAACTTTAGTGAGATCCCTAGATATATTTATAAGGTTTGTCTAGGGATGTACCTAAGGATAAGTATACGTATAGGATACAGTCCTATAACTACGGTAACGATCTTAGAATTTAACCTAAGAAGTTAGATATTGAGGATAATCCCCCTTTATTATGTTGTTTTCCCTAGCATGATTTTTGCCTCTCACACTATTCTTTTTGGGTTTTAGACGATGGTTGGAACCCGAAGGAACCGTGTTGATCAATGCAATGGACAATGCAATGATTGTCCTCCTGAACAAACAAATGTTATGGGAGATGGAGTGCAAAATCTTATTGCTATACTTACACAAACTATGAATCATTCTGGACATCCAAATGAGCAGAGAAGGGAACAATATTCTATTGAGTCCTTCATGAGGCAACTTCCACCTTCTTTCAGTGGGTCTTCTGATCCACTTGTTGCTGAACAATGGATCAGTACCACTGAAAAGATATTTTCAGTTCTTCAATGTTCTGAACATGATAAAGTCATCTTAGCAGTATATCGTTTGGAAGGTGAAGCTGATCAATGGTGGAATCTTATCAAGAATACGAGGCCAAGAGAAGAAATTGAGTCCATGGAATGGGACGAGTTCAAGAACTTATTTTTCAATAAGTACTTCCCTCGTATTCTCCGAACAAAGATGGAGAAAGAGTTTCTTGAACTGAAGCAAAGGGATGATGAATCTGTTGGTACCTATGAAGCGAATTTTACAAGACTTGCAAGGTACGCTTCTGGTATTATCATCCAACCTGAAAGTAAAGTTGATCGATTTTTCAGTGGCTTAAAACCAAGTCTTCGAAGGGAATTAGCTATAAGAGACTTCAGTAGCTATGAAGAAATTGTGCGTTGTGCTATCAAGGTAGAAATGGAAGTTGGTGTTACATATCCATCTCATGGGTTTGACAAGAAATGAAAGATGGAGTTCAAGGAGAAAACTCAGAATAATGGTGAAAAGAAGATGAATGTTTCCTTATGCACAAAGTGTGGAAAGAAGCATGGTGGAGATTGTCTTAAAGGGACTAGAAAATGTTTTAAGTGTGGAAAAGAAGGTCATCGAGCAGCTGAGTGTCGAAGTAATGGAAAAAGGGTTTCTAATGATGTGAATAAAGCAAACATTGCAGAGAACACACCACCAACACTTCAATGCTTCAAGTGCAAGGAGATGGGACATTATGCCAATAAATGCCCTAATCCAAGGGTTAGTGATGATCGACATGAGCAACTGCTTAAGGCAAAGGATAAAGGGAAGTCACATGCGATCACTATTGGCGATGTTGAATATGACAACGATGTGGTGGAATGATTAAGTGTTTATGTAATGGGATTCCAAAATAATGTTGTATCATGGAGTATTGGAATATTTATGTATTGGTCTAATGTGGTATTCAAAGTGATTGAGATATTTTTGGAAATAAGACGATATGCGCATAATGAAGGGAAAATGAGAAAATGAAATGTTTAACAGTATTCATGAGCTCATGGTTGATATAAGGACTAAGTGATATCATGGTTTGAGTATATAGAATTTTGAGGATTTTGGTATATGGAAAGTGTTAACTTTTAACTGCATTAATGTTTTCACTAAGGTTCAATGGGTATTCAAGAGAATACATGATTAAGGACTTTGAATGTTTGGAATGTGACCAACAAAACATATCTTATGATATATGGGGATCGACGATGGTGTTAAATCTCTGGTAATCATTTTCACTATATTATGAGAGTCGACTGCAGTATTATGGATAAGCCTAAAAGATTGGAATGGATTATGTTGGACATAAGTTAGTATTGTTTGTTTTTTTCGATATTATTGATGGGATGTTATATAGTTTTGGAAAAAGGACAACCTGCAGGATGGGCGACAGCCCATCGCTTCGGACAAGGCCATGGGAATCGAACCCACAACCGAAGTGCGACTGGCCTTTATCGCCTACCACTGACCTACAGGAAGTCCCTGTTTAGTAGAAACTAGTTTTATTATATTAAGTAGTATGATATATGAAGTATAAGTCCATTTTAGAAACCATATATGATTAATCTCACTATAGATCGACTTATGTATATAATATTTGCTAACCTTTTGTTTGAGACAGATGGAATGACCCGTCATTCTATCACATGATCTGCTAACACTTCACGAATAACAAATTCAACTTCATTTATTTAAGAGATGAAGTGGAAATTGTTCAAGGCATGAACAACAGTGAGATTGTACCAAAATAAAGAAAGTATTTATTCTAATTCAATTTTCAACTTTAGGGAAATGATCTTGAAAACCAAAAATGTTGTCCTAGTGATCTTATACCTGATGAATCAGATGGTACCTTAGATCGTCACAAATTTATGGATTTGTGATTACTGGATTTTCCATAGCCATGTTCTCTACCACTCTCCATCAGAACATGATGGTTAGATTTCTCTTCCATATCCATATTTTCACCTATGTGGAAACCCAGTGATTAGTTTATTTGGGTAACCGTTACATTTCATACTTTTGTTTTTAAAGATAAGTTTTGGTATTCCTTTTTACGATGTGGGTTTCTATCAAAGAAACCTTCAAATAGTAAACCATTTATAACCCCGAAGAATTTCGAGGGCGAAATTCTTTTTAAGGGGGGTAGAATGTAACACCCGAGACTTTTATGTTATATAAATCATCAGAGGAATCTTTTTCTACACAACACTTGCTTGGCTTGCTTTACACGCAATCGCGACCTTCCTCGATAGCTTGCGTCGTACGCAATACCGAGTTTCACTAAACAATTATATGCTATTAAAACTAGCCGTTATGAATAGTAATAATCACTTTTTGAAATTTTATAAATTTTATTTTTCAAAATGGACTTCATTTTTGGACTCAGAATATCGAAATTAGCCTAGGGTGAAATTTTGGTATTTTTCTGAAAAATTTCAATTTTTGATGAATAGTGAAACCACTAAGTGGTAGGTTAAAAACTGAATTTTGCATAAAACTTAATTTTACCGCTTCTGTGAATGGAATTTCGAAAATCCGAGAGACACGGTTAATATCAAGGACTAAAATTTGGTTCAATGAGATGAAAATATTTTTTTTGGTGAATAGTAACTTTTTACTTTTTTACCGCGGTTAATAGTAAATTGGGTAACTAATGGTAAATATGATATTAATATTACCCTAACACATGTCCTAATTCTATTGGACAAGTGTAATTCGACCAAAAACAAACTTAGGAATAAAATATGACCATTTAGGTCCACTTGGATTAGATTAGGACATTTATTATTAATTTATTTAAAGAAGGGTTAAAATAGTTAAAATCAAAGTTTAATAAGTAAATCATTTATAATATGGGGTTATATATAAGATAAATTCGATTTTAAATATTCATTAGAAAGCTAAAAATATTTCCTACATGATGGTATTTTATTTGTAATTTTTAGACATCAAATAATTTAATTTATTTATGACACAAAGATGATGCAGTAATTATCTTATTAATGAAATATTGACATAATTGATAATATAAATACCAAAATAAATGTAATTTAAGACTTTTTATGAATTCCACTAATTTTATAGGTTAATATGATATATTAATGTTGATTTAATAAACTTGGTTCGAACATATAATTCTGTTATGACTTTCACAAAAATCATATATCAAATAGTGTCAAAATTGACACAAAATAGTTTTTAAATCAAATATTATATTATTAATTGTTATTTTGTTCCTAAAAATCTAAGGTTCGGCCAAATGACTTAGATAAGGATATATATATTAATAATAAACAATTTGGGGTTCTTTTGGCATGTTATAGTAAGTTTATTAACCTTATAGTGAAAGAAAACAAAAAGACATGGTAAAAGTTAAATTATTTAACTTAGAGTTAAATCTAATTGATAAGGTTAAAATTATACCCTAAACTTGTCTAAATATTATTGGTTGATAGGATTTCGACCCATCCCCACCTTATCTTCGAAATAAGACCCTTTGGATCCATTATAAACCGATTTTGACTTTAATATAAAATAATATTTTGAGTTATTCCTAAGGTGCCCCTCTCCTCCCTTATAAAAGGACACCTCCTCCCCCTCCTCCTCACACCAATTTGAGCACTCAAGCTCGGCCAACCCCTGCCAAAATCTCTTCTCCACTTCCCTAGAAACATCCTAGAGGTTCTGGTCTTCCTCAAAGACCAATTTTAGTTCCCTAAGAGGAGGTCTCCAAAAGGCGCTTCAAAGAAGAGGTAATTACCGTTACCAATTATTTCATCTTTATTTCTTCTTCCACTTCTTCTTCTTAGGTTGTTTAATTATGAAGTAATAACATCATTATCACTCATATACTGATATGTTATTATAAGTATGAAACAACCCTATTTCACCATCTATCTATCCTACGGAAAAAGAAATCACCGCGCGTGCGTACGTACGGAATACCGTCTTCACGACGCGATGAGATTCATTCTCCATGTTAACCATTTAAGAATGATTATAAAGTATATATAAGAAATAATAATGAAATATATGACATTATAAAGCTACTGGATTTATGTATATATATATATATATGTATGTCATCTACTTACTTCCATTCAAGACAATAGGGAAAGGAAAACAGCGTTCATGCGTACGTACGGACTACCGTCTCCATGAACGGTGTTTTTCATTTTATATATCTATTATATATATATATATACTGAATATATATGATATATAAATCAAATTTTATATTCTGTAAGTAAGTAAATCATGATATAAGTAATAATAATGTCAAGAACAACAAGTCAAAACACCTACGATAAATGAAACGATTTTACCCAAAACGCTTCTTTAACATGGAATTTACAAAAGTACGGGTAATATAATGTCATAAGTGAACCATATATGATATCATAACAATAAATATGATTCTGTAATAAGTCAATGACATTATTTAAATCATTATACAGGAGTTTCAGATACATACGAAGCAAATCGGACCTAAGGTAAGGGAAATATCACAATCTCATTTTTATCCGAGATTGTTTATAATTTGAAATTTACTGGGGTGTATTTTATTATCCACATCCATGTTTCCTGAATATGTAATATTATTTCCATCCACCTACAATTGTTTAAATCCAATTTTACCCTTCGATGTGTTTTTAGTAAAGGATATGAATGGAATCTTTTTTTGTTTTTCGTACGAGGTACTTTTTGACTTTCCGACAAAAGTACGAAGAATGTTTTTTTTAACTTATACGGCACGAACAGATTTTTACGGTTTTATAAAGCCTTATTTTCATGAACCTTCCTCCAAAATATTTCATGACTATTTTCAATAAAATCTCTTTCTTTTAAAATTGCATGATGTTTTGTGAAAAGGAATTGATTTTAAAGAAGAAAGGATATTTTCCTCGAGAATTCATTTCAAGTGTTTTATCAAAATTATTTTCCATCTTAGATAATAAAGGGTTCTGTTTCTATCCATATTTTTACATTGATTTGACTATGTTGTGATGGAATTATGTTTATGAATTCCTTTATCTTATATGAATGGTTTTATGATGTCATGTTGTTTAAGAATCCCATTTTTATTACATGGGTTATGAAATGATGTATGATTTATGATTTTGTGGCACACATAAGAAAGTATTCATTATGAGATTGGTGGGACCTATATCTCCCTCCAATGCATTGGGTAATGATTTTATATCTCATGAGATAGACATGGCTGGAATGGTAGGTTATACCGGTTCAGTGAAACAGGACTGAAACGAGGGTTACTCGATTCAGAAAGGGACTTTGTCCACTAAGATAGTCTTGGCAATGAGTCTTGACTAACAAGAAATGATTCTCTATGATTATGTGTGAATGCCACAAAGTTTCATGTTTTATGTTATGATTATTGTGATTACATTTCACTGCCATGATTTACCCCATGTTATGAAATTATGATCTCTTTTGTAGGTTAAGATTTCCAAAAGTTATGTGCTTATGTATATGATGTGATTGATATTTCTTTTGTTTACCCTTACTGAGCATTTGAGCTCACCCTTTTATGCTTTCTTTTCCCCAGGATATAAAGAAAGGTTTTAGGTATAAAAAAAAGAAGATCTTTATGGGGGATGTTGAAGATCTTTCACCACGATTAGAAGATTATATTCCGAGTTTCCAAAGACAATAAACTATTACGATCCTTGTGTGTGTGTTTTTGTTATGTACCAAGTATTCCGCAAAAGTAATGTAATGTCCATGTACGTCAGGCTTCAGGTCTCTACAAGGATGCATCCCATTATCCAATAGTTATCAAGGTTAATCCTAAGTGAAGAAGCCTATTCAGGCATCTAAATTCATTAGGTAGTAGGGGAATTTATGGATGTACTCCTTGAGGATGTTTTGAGACAACCTATGAGGTAGGATATGGAATTATACTTTTAATTACACTCTAGTAACATGATAATATCTCCAAAGTCATATAGGATGTCCCCTACTGGGCTCTAGTATTTGAAGGTACATTTGGAGGACCTTTGAAAGAAGGGTTTTATTAGACCCAGTGTGTTCCATCAGGAAGATTCAGTTTTGTTCATGAAAAAGGTGGATGGTAGCATGTGACTTGGTGTTTATTGTCATCACTATAACCAAACCATGATAAAGAATAAGTACCTATTTTCAAGTATTGATTTCCTCTTTGACTAGTTGTGAGGTGTGAGATGGTTCTCAAAGATTGATCTCAGGTCCGGCTACCACCAATTGAGGGTTCACAATGATGATATTACGAAGTTAGAATAATGATGTGACTATAGACTCTATGACTTCCTGTTGATGGCTTTAGGTGTGAAAAATTCCATCTTTTTATGGTTTTGATGGAATGGATCTTGCATCCTTACTTGGACTGATTTGTTGATGTCTACATTGATGACATACTCATCTACTTTGTGTCAAAGGAGGAGCATGCAGAGCAATTGAGTATTGTCGTAGACTTACATTGAGAGCATCAGATTTATAGTAAGATCTTGATGTTCTAGTTATAAATCTCTGTGTTTCACTTCTTAGGGCATGTCATTTTTTTGTATGGATTAGTTGTAGTCCTGAAAAATATTGATGTAGTGATTACTTTGGATCCACCTAAGGGATGTCAGAGGTGTGGAGTTTTCTTGGATTGGAGGGGTACTACAGGAGGTTCTTTGTGAACTTATCTAGGATTTCATCCCATTTTACCACCCTGATGTGGAAATGGAAGTTTTTTCCTATACTAAGAAGTGTCAGAGATCCTTCGAGTAGAAAAGGATAAGGCTAACTAGTGCTCCTATTTTGAGACTGTCGAAGGAGGGTGTGGAGGTTGTAGTGTATTATGTTTCCTCTAAAGTTGGGCTCAACCACATATTGATGATGAGGTAGGAAAATATAACATATGGTTCAACACATTTGACACCCCATGAGGAAAACTATATGAATCATGACCTCAAGTAGGAATTGGTAGTCTTCGATCTGAATATGTGGAGGCACTGTCTTTTGGGAGAGTTCTTTGTTATTTACTCAAACCATCAGATTCTTAGGAATATATTCACATAAATTGATCCTATCCTAATATATAGGTCATATTTGGAGTTCTTATAGGACTATGAATTTAAGATAGTATTTACTCTTTTGAAGGGAAATGTGGTGGTAATTTCCCTTAACAGGAAGTCTCATTCACGCCTGATGGAGGAGGATTCTAAGCAGTTGGCTTCTATACAGCTTCCCATGGTAAAGGAGAGGGGTACATATTATCCTTAGTAAATGGTGTTAACTCCTCCACTTATCCATCATATGAGGGAGTCTCAATTGGTAGACATTGAAAATGGGGTTCTCTATGATTATATGTCATTAGAATATTCATCAGATGGATTTTGTGAAGGAGGAGAATATGTCATACTTTTCTTAGAATAGATGCTGATTCCAATCATGATGCGAGAGGAGGTGATGAGGGAGTTTCTCACTTCTCCTTTGGTTGTAAATCCTAGTGTAGGGAAGATGTACATGGACCTTCAATTGTATTTTTTGGTGTTATGGCATGAGGCGGAGTGTATCTGAGTTTATATCTCAGTGTCTCACATGTCAACAGGTGAAGGATGAGCACTGTGTTTTGGTAGGTTTAAAACAACCTATTAAGATCCTATATTGAAAATAGGATAGCATAACCATACACTTTCTAACAGGGATTCTACATAAAACAAGAGGCCACAATTCTATCTAGGTGACAGTTGACTGACTTAAAAAGTCGGCACACCTCATTACCATCAGGGAGTATTGTTCTGTGGATAGCATAAGATAGTTTTATATGAAAGTGATCATCGGGATCCATGGGGTACCCTCAATGATTTTCTCTAACTGGGAAGAAATTTCAACATCATGGAATTAGAGAGATTTGAAAGAGGCATTTGGGACCTAGTTTTACATTAGTATAGTGTTTCACCCCCAGATGGATAGGAAGACCAAGCGCACTATCTTGGTGCTAGAGGATATGATGAGAGAATGCATTTTAGACTTTATACAAAGCTAGTAGGATCACATTATATTATTATAGTTTACTTATAATAATATATATCGCTCTATTATTAGCATGGAAACTTTTTATGCCCTATATATGAGACCTTTCCGGTCACCCTTATGTTGGACTGAGATTGGTGAGGTATCTCAAGTAGGGCCATATAGGTTCAGGTGATGATGGAGAAAGCTTAGGTGATTTGTGATTATATGAGGATAGCCCATATCTGATATAAATATTATGCATATTGACATCGTAGGCACTAGGAGTTCAGGTAGGGAGAACATATTTTCCGATTAGTATCATCATAATTAGAATTATGAAGGTTCGTCTATTGAGGAAAGCAATCCCTGAGGTTCATCGGGTCATTCAAGATCCTATGGAGATTTTTTGAGGTTTCTTACTATCTAGACTTAATCTCAAAGGTATAGTGAGTTCATGAAGTCTTACATGTGTTGTATCTAAGGATATAGATGGATGATCCTATGTAAATTATTGATTCGGGAGATCAAGACATCAAGGATAGAGCCATCTTCACGGAGTACCAGGTGGAAATCTGTAGGAGATTATATATTATCCCAACTAGGTTAAATACCCTAAGAGGGGGGTGAAATAGGGTATGATATAATAATACAACTTCCCCATTGGATTTTCTTTAATTGTTAAAAAAACACTCTTCTCTCACCTTCTCATAGAAATATATGAATATAAATGAAATCATTCATAAGACATAATTATTTTTATTTGTTTTACCCTCACTGGGATACGTGAAAATAGAATACAACTTCAATGTACTGATGGACCAAACACACTAAAGCTCACATCCAAATTACATGGTTTGGGCTAGATCACTTCTATGCCCAGGCTCACTGCCTTTACAAAGTTTGGGCTCAAATCACTTCTTTCTCAAGGGTCACTTCTTATTTCTTTTTCTCTATATCACTACCCATTGAAAGGATCATCATCTTATTTTTATTTTTCCACTTATTTGGAAATAATCCACAAATATTTTATGGACTTTTAGTTCCCATCATTTTCAAGAATGCACACATCTTCATTTGTTGGTAGATGCTCTATTGAATTCTTGTTTTCACCCATAGTTAAAGTCCACTATTCTATGTATTTTCAGTTTGTGTAAATTAATTTCCCAAACTATTTTATTCCATTCATGAACTTCCCTACTCCCTTTGGGGACTTCCCTGAGTCTTATGTGAACTATGTTACACCGCATGGTGTGAGTGCTTCACAGACTTTCCCTCCTTCCCCAAACTAACTCTGCTTATACTGAATGCCACTCTTCCGAGGACCACCTCTTCCTTCAAGGATGCATTTTCCTTTGCGGGCTAAAAAGTCCTAAAAACTCTTTTCAGCAACTATTCCTATTAACCATGTCACCCTTCATGGAATCCTCCCTCACAAACTCTTCTCCTTCAAAGAATTTCTTCCCAGCGAACTCTCTCTTTCGTGCAATCATTCCTCAAGAACTCTTTCTAACTTTCCAAATTCTCCCCAGAGTAATAATATTTTCTAATGGAATTTTCTCAACTTAATGATCTGATTAGCATTCCTTATATAGGAAAATAGATCTGTAAAACCCGCAAATCTGATTTACCCAAAACCTCAATGTGGTACAGCTTTCACCACAGACTATGCTATGTGGTCCCCAAAGCACCTTTAATTCCTCACGTTGGTTGCTACCTTTCACAGATTAATCACATCCCCACACCCAAAAACAAGGGTATTCCAATGAACTTCAAGCCTCTAATGAACTTCAAGCCTTCCACGAAATGTGATCCTTCTGTAAACTAATTTCACAATGAGTTCTGTGTAGCATGTTTCGCCATCTTCAAAGCACTGCTATTTAGAAATTATTGCTTTAATGGATTTCCATCACTGTTCTTCACACCTCAATTATGGACTATGAACTATGATTTGTGGTACATGAACTATGAAATCCTTTATAGAAAATATTTCCATTTCCAAAAACAAACTCCCAATTTTGTGGCTTAAATTTTTGGAAAACACTAGGAAACTGTGCCACCTTAAAAACCTACTTCAGCAACACCAACCATTCTATTTCATGGTCATCCGGATTTATTAGCAAAAAAACACCCCAAAAACACTAATATGATGCATTGTTGGATTTTTTCCAAATAATCCACCCCCCTTTGGATTTATTGACAACTCTTCACAATTTGAAACATTATTAAATATTATTCCATCATCAACCAGTATTCACTTTTTATGATTAATATTGAGATCAAAGACTTACTCAACACACTCTCTAATCCCACATGATCCATTATTAGTGTGAGAAACATTAGGATAATGAAAAATTCATCAATGAATCACTTCATTTCAAAACCTCTCAACTTCTTTCATCACAAACCTCATCTCTCATGATATATTAACTTTAATCGATCACTTATAGAATCATTATATTTAATACTCACCCTACTTCACTACTCCCCCTATTATATTCCCCCCTATCTTGATTAAGACTTTTTATCCCTTTTAAAACCACAATTTATCCCCCTTTTTCAATGAACCCGAAGGCCATACTTTGAGGTTTGCAACAGGGTAAAGAACACTGATCAATGCATTAGGGAAAAACATAACATATCTTGAGGAGAGGGGGTCCCACATCCACACTTTTTCAAGTGTTTGGAGTCAACTAAACTCAATAATCTAGTATATGTATTTTAGATGATTCATTCGGTAATTCATTTTTCAGAGCGTATGAAACCTGCAGTTTGGTAGGCACATACTCTAACTTTACAAGCCCTTGCTCCACCTTCTCCTTGATAAAATGATTCTTTATTTCAGTGTGATTTACCCTTGAGTGATGAACTAGATTTGTTTTGAGATTTAAAACACTAGAATTATTGTAATGGATTCTAATTGTAGACTTCACTTAAAATCCCATATCATAAAGTCGTTTCTTCGTCCACAATAATTGTGTGTATGCTTGACATGTCACAATATACTCAACTTCTGTGATGCCTAATGAAAATAAATATTCTTTGTTTCTTATCCAATAAATGCATAATCCACCAAGATAGAATCCACCACCATATATTTATTTTCTATCATATTCTGATCTAGCCCGATCTGCATCTATATAGCCTAATAACTCTTCCTGATATTTTTCATTGTATAGATAACTGAAATCCACCACGACCTTTATACACTGAAGTGTTCTTTTTAATGAAGGTAAGTGGGTTTCCTTGGGATTATATTGATATTGTTCTTCTTGAAATGTGAAAAAAATAATATATGGTCATGTCACAATTAAGTAAAATAGGAATCCAATGATCTACTTGTATTCTATGACATTAACTGCTTTACTTTCATCATCCTGTGAAATTTTTATCTTGGTATCCACTGGAGTCATCATTTCCTTGGAATTATTAATTCCAAATCATCTCAAAACTTCCTTTTAATATTTATATTGAGAAATTAATGTTTAATTATTCTTTTTTTGTCACCTGTAAACCAAGGAAAAATGTTAATTCAATTATCATCGACATTTCAAATTCACTTTTTATGAATTCTGTAAATTGCTTGCATTGAGATTCATCTAATCCAGCAAATATTATGTCATAGACATATACCAACACCACCATCCTTTGATAACTATCATGGTTGACATATATACTGTAATTAACTCCACCACATTGAAAATAAAGCTTCTACATGAACTGATCCAGCCTTGAATACCATCATCTTTGTGTCTGCTTCAACCTATATAGCACATTCTTTTTCTGATAAACTTTTTTATCATATTCATGAATGAGAAAACCATCTGGTTGTTCAATATAAACTTCTTCTTCTATAACCCCATTCATAAATGATTACTTGACATCTGTTTCTAAAACTTTTAAATTTCTTTACACTATTGTGGCCTAGAATAATTTGATTGTATCTAGCCTTGAAATATGTGAAAATGTTTCATCAACATTGATACCCTCTATATGGGAGTACCCTTTTCACACTAGTCATGCTTTGTTTCGAATCATAGGTCCATCTTCATTCATATTATTGTGAAAGACCCATTTAGTCTTGATGACATTATTATCTTTTTTCCTTGAAACAATCTCCCATGTATGATTCTCCTCAATTTGGTCAATCTCTTCATTCATAGCCTAAACCCAAATATCATCGGCTTTATCAAAATATTTAGGCTCTACCAATGATAAGTAATATACTTGCTATATAATCTTCATCCCCCTTGTCTGAATTGTCATTTTCTTATCACTAATTAAGTTTTGTTTATCAATTTCGTCTCTTCTCTTCAGTCTTTGTATAGATAATGATTTATTCTCATCCTTTTCATTATTTGAATATTCCTCTATGTCATCTTTTGGAACTAGAACATCCCATATTCTACTTATATCTTTATCATTATCCTCCTAAGACTGATCATGTATTTTCTGAAGATTCTTCTCATTCTCTACTATAGTTATATCATGGATTTAAGAGACATTTCCCAGCCTCTTATTAAAGAATTTATATGTTTTTATTTTCATTGTGTAGTTAATAAATATCCCTTAATATTCACATGATTCAAACTTCCTGTGTTTCTCCTTATTGAGAATGAAACACTTACTTCCAAAGATTTGAAAGTACTTCAATGATGACTTCTTTCCATACCGTAGCTCATATAGAGTCTTTTCTTCTTTTGGACACAATAAAGCTCTATTTTTTGTGTAGACTAATTTCATCACTACTTCTTTCTAAAAAATCTCTAGAATGTATTTCTCAATGATCATTATTCTATACATGTTTTTGATAATTCTATTTTTCTATCAACTACTCCATTCTCCTATGGCTTTCTTACTACTGAAAATTATTTCTTTATCCTATGTTTCTCAATATAATCCTCCACTTGGATATTTGTAAACTCTATTTTATTATCTATTATAATCTTCTGGATTGTTTGACCCATCATCTTCTCAACATCCCTTCAATAAGTTGTTATGAAAATGAACACTTTAGATTTGGGAGTGATGACTAAAACCCATGTCATTCTGTTAAAATCATCAATGAAGAGAACAGAATATCTCCTCACATCGATAAATCTTGGTGAAATTTGTCCACACACATCAATATTCACCAACCCAAGAAATTTTTTTGAACTTTTCTCTTTTAGATTATATGTCTTTTTAATGATATTCCATTGGTGACTAGAATCGCATGTATGGGTATGATCACATAATAATATAGGGAGGTCTCAAGTAGGATCATATTTCACTTGATCTTCCAAGGATTTTTAACTCAATTGGATAAGAATATTATTCCATAACTTATTTTCTTCTTCCTTGGAAAGAAAATACATATCTTTTTCTCCAATCACAAGGTAGAGATCCCCTATTATCCGTTTTCCATGCAAAAAAACAACACCATATTTTTCTTTGATGAAACATGGTTTATTTGAAAAGATTATGGCATGTCCTGAGTCACATAATTGATAGAAACTTCTTAAGTTGTGACTGAGACCTTCAACAACCAAGTCATATTCATGTCTCATGTATTTTCCCCTAAACAATACTTTTCCAGAGCAAATAATTTTCAAGACTTCATTATTACAAAATATCATGATACCGTCTTTTTCACAACTGATTTTTGTCACTAGATCCTTATTTCCTGTCATATGTGATGTCAATCCACTGTTAATGATCCATATTACAGTGTGATATGGTGCTTTAAAATCAATCTCTACAACCACTTCTCATTACTATATTTTCTTTATGATCCATGTTTTTGACTTCATACTTCAAACGGATTGATAATCTTGATCTTACTCAAAGCATGATGGACCAACTTCATCCTGTAGAACTGAAAATTGGTTTTTCATTTTTATCTCATTTGATGATACATTTATATGTTGTTTATGACTATATTAAGTCTGCCTCATCACATTCCTCTATGTTGTTGATGTACAATATATTACCATGTTTTTTATTCCTCCACGCCAGAAATAGGGACTTCAACCTTTACTAAATTTTATTTTCAATCAATCTCCATATCAGTCTTATCATTTGGATTTAACTGTTGCTTTTATTCCAATGGACCAATATGCTTCACTTTCATTTTTTCTATTGCATTTATGATCTTGTTTCCTGATCTCATGCCTAAATTCAATAGTTTTTCATGATCCTTAACAATATTTCAGAGGCTGATGACTCTCTCTTCACGTTCCTCAATATGTTTGATTTGATTTTTTCCAATTTCAGTCAAACTATCAATTTCCCTTTTCTATTCTTCAACTTTGAGCATATAATCAACAACCTTTCCAATGCTCTCTATCATTGAAGACTTTTTTTCAATTTCATCATTCATCTCCGACTTCTATTCTTCATTCTTCTTCACATAAAGTTTATCATCACGAACAACTTTATTGGATTTCAGTGCCTTACCTCTCCAATCATCTATCTCTTCAAGTGAAGCTTCTAATTTAACCTGAAGGTTTACTATTCATTCAATTTATCCTTTTTCATCGCTGATTTATTCTCTTGTTTGGTAATTTCTAAAAGCTACCACCATAGCATCTACTTAATGATCCATACATTCCTTAAATTCTTCTACCTCAGATTCTTTTAAATTTTCATCTTCTCTCAACAATGGATTCTTCTTTTTAATGAAATTTCTCTTAATTGTTTTTTATTTTACGTAGATTGAAGACTTCTTAATGGGAATTTCAACTTCATCCTCTTCATCTTCTTGAAGCTTCTTAGGGAACCTTGCTACAAAATGTCCAATATTTCCACACCCAAAGCATGGAATTAGAATTTTTCAATTGAAATTTTATCTTCCTATTTGTAGATTTGAGGAGAGAAATGACATGACATCATCCACATTTTATTCCTCCTGACTATCTTCAATAGTGAACTTCTTCATGGCCTTGAATACCACTTCTTTGGACTTCCCCTTTTATACAACATCATTATAATCATTTCACATTTCATATACTATAATAGTATAGTGCAAGTTATCTAATATCATCTCCATTGGATATTTATCTTCTAGTATAAAAAATTTTGGATTAAATTAATGTTGTAGTTTTCTCAAGATGTGCTTAACAATGTTTATATCTTCGATAATTTCTTTGATACCATGCATGTTTTCCAAAACAACAGTCACCCAGTCAAAGAATGTATCAATAGATTCATTAAGGTGCATTCATAGATCCTTATACTTGTTCCATAGAACCTAAAAAATTTCTTCTTTGAATTTTGACTCACCCTCATAAATGTTCAAAAAAATCTCCCACATAGCATGTGATGACTTAAATGACATCACCTTTTTATATATTGGATTTTATAGGGATACACATAAAGAATTGATTCCTTTATAATCAGAATCCAATTACCTTCGGTCATATTTTGATAATGAACCACTATTGATATTGGTTTTATTCCATGCATAGCTACTATAAAAACATCCATTCCTAATTATCTGAAGTAGTGTTATATCTGATTCTTCCATAATTGAAAACTGTTTCCATTAAATATCGGAATCTATTAGTGGGTGAAAATATTTATTTATTCTACTAGGAGAGAACCAGTAACTTTCAACCTTTCCCTCTAATAATAATTGTTATCCCAACTAGGTTAAATATCCTGAGGGTGATTTGAATCAGGGTATGATAGATTTAAACAACTACCCATTCATATCTTATTTTGTAGTTAAAAAACTCTTCTCTCACGTTCCAATAGAAATATATGAATATAAATATAATCATACATGAGCCACAAATATTTTTAATTGGCTCAACCTCATTTGGATACATCCGATGAACATATAATGGAAATGTTACTATGTACCAAATCAACTAAATTTCACTTTCATATTACAAGGTTTGGGTTACATTACTTTTATGCCCAGACTCACCACATTTACAATGTTTAGGGTTAGCTCACTGCCTTTCCAAGGGTCACACCCTATGTCTCTTTCTCTGGATCACTATCAATGGAAAGGATCACCATCTTCCTATTACTTTTCTCACTACTCTATAAAGTATCTTCACACAATTTATGGACTTGTAAGTCCCTTCATTTTCATGAATGCACAAATACTCAGTGGAAGGTATATCTTCTATTTAAGTCTCGTTTTCACCCATAGATGAAGTCCACTTTTTTGTGCACTATTAGTTTTTATAAATAATTTTTGAGAACTGATTTAGTCTCATCATGAATTTCTATTCTCCCTTCGTAGAATACCTTGTGTCTTCTGTGAATTGCATTACACCGCAAGGTGTGATTGCTTCACAAACCACCTCTCCTTCCGTGGATTGAATCTGCTTCCATGGACCGCCTCTCTTCTATAGACTACCTCTTCTTCCATGGATCCCTTTTACTTTGCGGGATACAGATCAAGAAAAACTACTTTCATGAACTATTCCCCTAAAACACTTCACACTTCATGGAAACCCCCCTCATGAACTCTTTTCCTTCGCATAATTTCTTCCCCACGAACTCTCTCTTTCACAGAATACTTCCTCAAAAACTCTTTCTGACTTCACTGAATTATTCCTGAAGAAATAATATTTTATAATGGAATTATATCTACTTGATTATATTATTATAATTTCTTATACAAGTAAATATATTTTAAAAACCTGCAAATCTGGTTTACCCAAAAATTTGATGCAGTATAGCCTTCACCACAAACTACGTTATGCGATCAGCATAGTGCCTTTATTTCCTCAAGGAGCCCAATGCCTTCTACATCTGAATAACCACCTGTTATCTACAAAATTTGTACTTCCCATGAACTTCAAGCCTCTTATTAACTACAATCCTTCTATGAACTAATTTTTCAACAAGTTTCATAGTGCACTTTGTCTTCCACATTGCTTTGTTATAAGGTAATTCTTCCTTTGACAATTTTCTATCACCTCTTCACATATCTCCTTTGGGGTACATGAAATATGCATTGTGGTCCATGAAATGTTAACTCCTTTTCATAAAATCTTTCATTTTATAAAAACAAACTCTTGATTTTGATGCTCAAATTTTTGGCAAACACTAAGAAATTGTGCCACCTTAAAACCCTATTTCAACAACACTAACCATTCTATTTCATGATAATATGAATTTTTCAACATAAAATAACGCCCCAAAATCACTAATATGATTTATTGAGGGATTTTTTCCCAACACGATCTTATGAGGATGGACCATTCCCTTGGTTCAAGTATTGTGGCAGCATGGGGGCATGCAAGGGAGCCCCTAGGAGTGGGATATATAGATGCGGGCTTAGTGTCCCACACTTTTTATTTAGATTTTTCTTTTCAGGGATGAAAATCCTTAAAGTAGGGATTAATGTAGTCACCCTATTTTTCTGTTATCCATTAAAAGATATTAAGGAACATTTTCAGAGCTAGACGTTTATATGACATGAAATTCCGAGTCTCATTGAGCCTGAAATTGATATTATAAAAATATTAAAGATATTAATATCAGCAATGTTTAACTTTTTAAGAATAATGGAATAAATATTGAAGGGGTCCATGGATTAAAAATCTAATACCATGATTGAGTCTGGAACATGATATTTTCCCTAGGTACGACCTAAGGTTGTTCAGCGTTGGACGTTCGATTGAGCTAGTCGTAGGCAAGTGCATTTAATTAAAATAAATAAATTATTTACTTATTTTCCTTATCAAATGACCTTATAAAAATACTTTATATATAAATATTTATATGAATTCAATAGGTTTAACTACTTAAAACCTAGGATAATTGAGATGATCTATGATGTTCTTTATTGGTTGATCGAGAATGGAGGATTACATTTGATTAGATCGAGGTGTATCAAGAGGCAGTGAATGTAGCGGGTCTTCTCCTTCACTAAAAAACATGTTATTCACAAATTATTGATACCTTTTTTATTTAAGACTCTACAATTATGGTTTTCTGCCTCTTTAATATATTTTTAAAGCATGGATTTGATCTACATTATTTCTTGTTGATGATTGCATGCCCTTCTCATGATCAGATTGATGAATTAAATTGTTTTATTAAATTTAAGTCTTTTTATGCTATGTTATCACCTAGGATATCCCAAATATATAATATTTTTACAATAATTATTATCCAATGATGTTTTCACTTTTGTTCTTGTGACTTTATTCCACCATTTCTTTATGTTTTTCAATATTAGCCTATAGAGTCACGATTCAACATTGTCGGGAAAGTTAGAGTGTGATTGGACCCCCATATTCATTGTGGATGTGTGCATGAAAACTGGATCAGTTTTTTGTGGATAGATAAAGATGTATTTTTCATGTTTCTTCATTTATCTTGGGTCTGGAGTAGTGATGGATGGCGACGCGAGGCATGATGGGTGACGGAGGTGATGCAGATTTTGAGCAGATCGCTGGATTCCATTTTTTGACCATTAGAGGCCAGAAAAAGATGGTTGGGGGCTTTACCCACCAAATTTCGGTGGTAAATGGACATGAATCATTGTGAAGGGTTTGGATCAAGAAGCTACATTGGATATCTATGAAAAATACAAACTACATGTCATGTATCCCGGAATATTTCACAGTGTGTAGCCCCCTGGTTGTGAAGCTAGGGTTTTGGGTTAAGTTAAATATCACACATCATATAGGTAGTATTACACGCCATGTGACTCTAATAAGGTTTTATAGACATGTGCCTACTGTACACATCTATGGCCATGTGTGGACAGACACACGGTGTACCAGAGTACACAAGCATGGGTAGAAATACATGAGCATGGGTTGAGATGCATGGTCGGGACCTTGGGGGATCATACATGCCATGTATCATGGAGGACACATCATGTGTAGATAAATTTATTTAAAATCCATGTACAAGAAGAATACGGCCAAGCAGGGGAGTGATTCCAGACACGTTGTGGACCCCCTACACATCATGTACTCCTATGTGAGTTTTCTAACTCTCATATATCCTTCATTTTTGCTTGGATTTTAGCCTGTGAGTATCATATCCATATTTTTTATGTCTATAATAAAATGGTGGCCTTCGTAGTGGTTTTTGAGATATGATGAAATATGTTTCGATTGGGATGCTTATTTAGGTGACGCTTGATGATGGAAGTCATAAGTTGGTATCATCATATAGAATTGGGGTCAATGCTCCCCAGTCACACCAGGGTGCGGGTTACCCATGCTATCAGAGAAATATTGGGGTCAACACTCCCCTTTCACATCAAGGCACAAGTTCCTCATGCTATTATAGAGATATCAGGGACGGTACTCCCATGTCACACCGGGGTGTTTGTTCCTCATTTCTTTATATAGTTCAAGTCAATACACCCCTTAATACAGGGCATAAGTTATATACCTATGGATTGGTACTCCCTCATAATTGAGCTCTGGTGAGGTGTGGATGCACCACAAGAGTAGTGTTCTACCTCAGTTTTGGAGTGTAGTTACGATGTGTGGTCCCCTCCATTCATATTATGGTGAGGTTGTGTTTGATGGTGTGCATCAGTGATATACTTCTAGATCTGTAGTCTTAATCATCAAATTCAGCAAAGATATTATATGGATATCCCCTTTCTCTCTCAATTTGGTTTCTTTTTAAGTGTATATATATATATAATGTCTCTCCATTTCCCTCTTTATTTGGGTTGATCTGGATATTTTTGTATCTCTCTATCACTCCCCTTCAGTTTCATAACATCCAACTCAGTATGTATATACTCACCCCTACATGGTACTTCCCCACACATGTCTTGTCTTATGCAGATTAATAACAGATCGACGGTGATTATGATAGAGCATAGTGATGTCTGGGTGTATTTTCCATGTATATTGGTCAAGCTTGAATATTAGGATCATGGATCTCTCAACATTCATTATTTATGGTTATTGTCAAATTGATAATTCTTTCTAGGTTGGGCATGTATTTTCCCCTTTACACTTTTGTTGTATTCTATCGTACTCTGTTGTATTTCCAAGATTTTATTGAAAGCATGGTTTTTATCTAGACGTTACATTATTTACTTTATATTCCTCTTCACTTTTTCATGGAGATGGTTGGGTTCATGCATGCTGGTTTTTTAGGAAAAGGCCTTCAAGTTTAGTTATGCCTTCATGGTTCTTATCTCTTGCCATTGTCCAATTAGAGGTAGGTTTAGGGTTATGCAGGGTCGGCCTTCAAGCTGAATAGGCGGGCCCTAGTGGGTTCGATCATTATAGAATCTCCAAGATATTAAACCATAGATGATTTCTATATTCCTTTAAAATTTTACTCTTATATTCAACTACTAGTTTATAAATTCACGCACTAGTCTATATATATCATGATCTAAAAAATGATATAAAATTCTCCAAAAATATCATAGGTCACTTTTTCATTAAATCAATAACAAATTAAAATGTTATCAATACTATTTAACCCACTTTTCTCAATATAAACCAATGCTTTATTACCTCAAAAATAAATAGTGTATTAAACCTAAGATTTATCCATACCTCAGCCATGTGTTCTTCATTATTTATCCCTATAAATATAGCACTGTCATAAAATAATTTTTCATGTTTATTGATACCATTTAATATATGTTTCAAAACCTTTAAAGTGGAACTAATGAATGAAAATCCTTATATATTTCACATAATCCTCATAACCTTTAGAATATTCTAGAATATAATCGATAAATATCACTCATTTATGAAAAAAAACTAAGAGTATCAAGATTTATTTTATATTAATATATCAACCACACTACCTTAGATGAGACAAAGAAACTCACATTTCCTATCATAATAAGAAAATACTAATATTCTAAACCATTTAAGTCTACTCTTTTATTTGGATATAAGATAAAGTGGTTTCTAGATAGATACCTTTCTCAGCTTCATTTTCATGAACTTCTTATAACCAAAAACTAAAAAAAATGGTCATGATAACATCAAAAAAATTAATATGAAATCATCAATCTGAAGATGTTTTCCCCTATGAAACCTTCATTTTAAACATATGACAGTTTTGGTAATGGATCTCTTTATTCATTGCCCAGTTATCCATGGTAATTTTCCTATTTTTTTCTCAAACCTAATTAGTTAATATAATTCTCAAATAAAAAATAATGGTTCATTAGAGAGAATATAAATTATGAATATTATATCCTCTAATAGTATCAAACCTGGTGTGTAGTTTAGACTTTTCTTCATACACCTGGTAAATATTGAGTGAATACCCAACATACCCTTTTAGGTTTATTATCCCAAGGTACATTTTTTCTAGAGCCTACATCCACTTGTAGTATTAGGATAGGGATTTCATTTCTTTGAAAACCACATACTCAGAACTTCTCTAAAAAATTAGGATGTTAACCTACACAAAGACTTATCCTTTATACTCTCTAAATTTATCTAATTTTAATCCCTAAAATATTCTAAATTACACTAAATGTACTAAAGGCTTATCTATATATTTGAATTATGATCAAACATAACTTATTAGTCTTTAATAAAATTTATAACTCTTAAATTATCCCTAATATATAACCTCCGAATATTCAATATTATCTAAACCATGATCTGATTCCAACTAAGGAAGCTTATAAATGTTAACATATAAATTACAATAATTAAAGAAAATGATTTATTACACACATTCCGAATACCTTTTAGTCTTGGTGTTTTAGATAATTAAGAAAAAATTAACTAATAAAACTCATTTCTTTTTAAACTAATGGAATTTTTTTCCTCTATATAATAAATTTATTAATCCTTAACAAGCCTTCAAAATCTCTCACTAATTCTCCACATGAGATACTATTTTTTACAATTCATACTTCTATTATATTCATAGCATAGGGAAATAGAAACATAAGAAATGAGTCAGATAAAATGTTCAGTATGGGTAGATAGAAGTGATAAAAACATATATAATAAGTGGTAGAAATATGAACATATGGTTATAATTAGGATACATAAGAGATTTATACCCAATAAAGAATATATCATAAATTATGTCATAAGTATTAGAATAACATAATATATGAATAAAAATTTTATGGAAACATGATTCAATAAACATAATCCATGATAGTTTAACATAGTCATATGAATAATCATAAATTTATAGAATATAATGGAAAATATCATGGGAATATGGCATAACCATAAGCATAGGAATACATTTGTGATCAAACCTATTATGTTCATGCTTGTGTGAACAAACTCATTATGTCCACGCTTGAAAATATATGAAAACTCATTATAACCATAATTATGTGAACAAACTCATTATGTTTATGCCTAACTATATAATGAGATATAAACTTGAACCAATGCATTATAGGTAAATATATTACCCCACCTTTTATCCTCCATGTATATGTGTTCAACATAAATCATCATCATATCATAGAGAACCTATGGAAAAAATTGAGTTCATATCCTTTTTGAATGAAATTATACAAGGAAAACATTCATACTTCTATTAATAATTGTAATATGATATGCCTATAGAAAATAAATAGTTATCTAAATATATTCTGTAAATTAGTGGGTAAATTCCATTCAACAAAGATAATGACCCCTGGTGGGGGCAGTTCAGGGGACCACCCTGGTTGGGATAAAGGTGGGATTTAGCAGTGATAATCCCTAGTGAGTCTAGGTACTGATGAATGTGCTATGTGAACTGGTCCTTTGGGTCAGCATTATTAATAAGTAAGGGCTGAATGGTGGGTTATCCCTTGGGGGCTATGGATTTCCTTTCTGGTCTATGTTTGTGGCATTTGTTTAAATTTAATTGTACCCTGAGCGCCTACTATATATATATAGATAAACTGTATCCTGTTAAGTCAATAATTTCCCCAATCAATCAATTTATGGAATCTAGGTGAACACCCTTTAATCAAAGAAATATAAAATAGGGTTTTTATTAGGAAAGTCATTAGAATAAAAATTAGGTTTATAAACCTTTAATGACTACGTATGGTAAATGTATTTAAGGGCCATTTCTACTATAGAAAATAATATTTCCTAAGTTATATGGAAAAATAAAGTGGATGGTATAATTTTAGCAATAATCTAGAATCAATCATAATATTTAACAAATGAAAATTACTTAGATGAAAACAATTTTAAGTTGTTTTATAAAAACCACATTAGAAAGAAGAAATTTCCTTGATTTATTGAAATCATTTTAAAATAAATATTTTATAAAATATGATAACAATAATTTATTTTTGAAACCATGAAAATGTAAGGATGATGTTTCATATAAAATGAAAAAGTTTGTGGAAATATGTGTTCAAATTAAAAACCTAAAGAAATATTTTTAGAATACATTTTTATTATATTCGTTAAATGGACAAGTTTTGGGTCACTTTTAGAAGTTATTTTCAAATAAGTGAAGTGAAAACATCGGAAAAAAATTAACTTTAAAAACTATACTTCAATAAACTATTAATTTAAAAGTAATAGATATTATAAAAAGAATTTTGGGTGGGAGTTAAAACATTTTCCTTGAAAAGATGGAATACCCTTTTTAAAAAAATATTTTGAAATAACTTTTTCTAAAAAACCATATCATTAAGAGGGTATTACATTTTCATTTTAGAAAGTGGTAAATAAAATTATGATAGTCATAGAAAATAATCTATATTATCTTTTGATAAAATAGAGGGTAAGATTTCTGGGATATAAAATATGGGCATGAAATAAAAGATTAATTGGTAATAATGGAAGTCATACTCATCAAAATTACACTTTTATCCTAGAAAAAATTATTGAAGAGGCAGTTATTGATGATGAGAATTAATTTACCTAGAGAAAAAATAAAATATGATATAAAATATTGGAATGATGGGATCAAAGAAAACCTGAAAATTATATTTAAGTAAGAATCTCTATCAATCAATGAATCAAAAATTGAGTAGATGAAACTCCTACTGAATTGGTAACATAAGAATCAAAGTAAATAGGGAGGAAGATCATTAAATGTAAATTAAAATATCATAAAATGAAATATATATTCATATGTTTAATCAATTGGGAAGTGAATACACTATATAAAAGAAATTATGGTGCATAATATTAAACTTGTCCCATGGATTTGAAAATGAGATAAAGAAACTCTTACCTTGTTTCCCCTCTTAATTAAATACACTCTATGATATTGTATAAAAATAAAAATGAATTAATCACCTATTTAAGAAAAAAATTTATATAAATAACCTATTATAAAATTTATTTATAATTACTCTCTGTATGAATATTATCTAGTTATTATATATTTTCTATATCGGGTGTGAGTAATCTTGGTCATTTTAAACTAGTTTCATACTATCAGTATTGTTATTCAATATTATTTAATTGATCATAATTAAAAGATAATAAATTTTAATTAAAATTATGATTTTTAATTTCCGATAATTTTTTTATTACGATCATTAAATTTGAATTTAACAACGAGCATGTTTCGATGATTTGAAGGTTGTTTTTTTAATATAGAGTTAAATTTGTACATTACCATTAAAAACCAAAACCAAATAATTATTTTCAAATTTATATCATATTATACTAGTAATTAATTTCCAATTTTCATCCATGATATAACCTCACACATTTTCAAAACAAGTTTGGGGTCATTTACTTTTATAATTTATACTTTTACTATTTTATTTTTTACCGCAGTAACTAGTTTTTACCAAATTAAATTATCCATTTTGCTTAAAAATTAAATAGTCAATATTAAATAATTTGAACTAATAATTTAAAATTTGAAATTAATTTTATTATATTAATTTTTTTAAATTGGTATAAATCAATTTTAAAATATAAAATGTATAATGTATTAAAAACAATTATTTAAAAAATATAACTTAAGTTCCATATTATGAAATCTGGGTCTATAAATTAAAAAAACATTTTTAAAATTATAAATTCACTTAAAATAAAAATTTGGTCTTATAAAAATGTTTCCATAATTTAAAATTCAAAATTATATGCTAATAATGTCATAAAAGTCATGATATTTGTCAAAAATATATTTTGCACTACTCATCTAAAAATCAATTTTTTTAGAAAAAACTTAAAAATCATCTTAAGTTAATATATAAATTTTAAGAAAAAAAATGATGTTATTATTTTAAAATTAAAATTCATAAATTCATAAATTATCTTTTAAATGAAAATGAAATATATAAATAAAAGATGCTTTTATCAAAAAATTGTCTTTTTAAACTTGATTTTTTTTTAAATCTAATTTTATGTATATTTATTAATAATTTAATAACGATATATTTTTATATATATGAATATTAATTATTATAATAAAATATTAATTGTGATCAATTTAATTTATTAAGGTAAATTTTAATACAATTTTTAAAATGGTTCTTCAAAAAATATCTTTTGTAAAATATTAATCAAAAAAATAATAATATTACAATTATTTTAATTGATTATTATTTTAATATACTAATGATTATATTATTCATGTTATTTTAATATGTCATGGTTCATTTTATTCAAGTTTTTTGCTAGTTCAGTGTTGTGTGTGAAACAATCTATTCAATATAGTATAAATTTAAAAGGTCTAAAATATCGGGTAGTTACACCCATAGTCATCCATGATATAAATTCATTATATTGTTAAAGTGTATTTTTAAACCAATACAAGCATGAAAATACATTTCCTTAATTAATTATTATGAGACGGTTTGTGTAAAATTTTAATATTTTATGAAATATTTTTTTCTTTTCCAATAAATTTAATTTTTTTGATAACTTGCATTGCATGCAACACCGAGTTTTCACAAACCGTGATCTACTACTAGTATTATTATTTAAAAAAGTCCATTATAACCTATTAATTACACTTGGTTTTATGAATATGACTAGCCAAATTTTGAAAAATAATTATATAGGTTTAATGTAAATAAAATATATTGATAAATTAGTACTTACTTTTTGGTAGTCATTATATTCTTCAAAAATAAACTTTTCTAAAAATAGTTTTTTTATTTATTTTTGTGTAAAAAAATAGTAAAATTAAATTCTTCCACTTTTATAAATTTTATTTTAAAAATTTAAATTTATTTTTGGAATAAACATATCAGAATGAGCATAGTGTTAATTTTTTGTAATTTTTCTGAAAGGTTATATTTTTTAATGAATGGTGAAAATGTTGACTTTTATTAAAAACATCATGTTCGTTTAAAGAGTTTTCAAGTTGATTTTTTTTAATATTTTTTTAAAAGTAAAATTTGTTCAATTAAATAATTATTAATCCAATTTAGTTCATTTTAATAAATTTCATATTGAATTTTGATATTAAAACATTCTATACTTAGGAAACTTTTCTATTAGAAAAACCACTTTATCATCACGTCTCTGGTTTTAATTTTAAATTAATTTTTCCACTTATATGATTTAAATTATAAAAAACAATTATTCCTTATTTTTAATCAGAATAATTGAAATTATATATTAAGGTCAACTTAATTTTTTTGTAATAATAAATAGTAAAAAATAATTACCACAGTAAATATTAAAAGGATTTTACTGAGGGGTTGAACTAAAATGATAAAGGTTAAAATGACAAAAAAAACATGTAAAATCATATTTTATGGATATATTTAGATATTATATCATATATTTTTTATAATGAGTCATTTTTATCTTTTTGCACATGCAAAATGTGGTTATAAGTTTTTTCTTTTGAAAAATTAAAAGTGTGTCCTCTCCCCCACTTAAAAAAGGGAATCCACTTTCCTATCCACTTAAAACTTACAAATCATTTTGATTTTGAAGAAAACCTTTTCAAATACATTCATTAATTCCATTAACATGTCCTAGAGGCCTTATTTTTTTTAGTAATCCCTTCTAAGGTTTATTTTTGTGCTAACCTAAGGAGATTATCCGAAGAACAGGTATTGTTCTTAACTGTGATTGTTTATTTTATTTCTACTTCCACATCCTTAATGTATTATTCAACTATGATGATATAATAAAATATTTATATCCCATATACTTATATTTTATTCTGTTAGTTTCATAACCCACATTTATCTCTTCTCCCATCAAATGGGAAACAGAACTGTCGATCGTGTGTATGACGGACTACCACCTCACGAACTGTTGTAATTCATTTTCCATCACTACCTCTCTTGGAAAGTTATAATGATGGATTTAAATTATATTTATCATATTTACTAATGTAATTATAATATCACATATAACATGTTACCTTATAATCTATTCAAAAATGATAATGTCGCTTGTGCATACATGTGGACCACCACCTCCATGAAGCGATGTGATAAATTATTCATTTTATTTTGACATGGATCGAAATAAGGATAGATTTAATAAATAAATTTTATATATATGAAATAAAAATTATTTATTAATGTTTAATTGATATTTAACTTTCTTCCATTCCATCCTTTTACAAAATAGAAATATAATTCATTCTTATGTATGACCTACCATCTCTATGAACAGTGTAATTCATTTTATATCTCTAACTTTTATGGATTACTCTAAATAAATATATAATGAATATAAATTATATTTATATAATTTTTAATATTATTTATATTATTTAACCATTATCAAAGTAAAATTACTGAAAATACCAACCCAAAACATACATGAAAAACAAAGCAGTTATTACCCAAAACAATGATTTTAACAAATAATTATCAATAAACAAGTGATAAAAGGTTATAAGTAAATAATATATGGAATTTTATGTATGATTATTGTTTTTTGATATATTTATAATAAAACTATATTTATTATATCAGTTGTTTCAACATCTACAATGAAATTTGAGATATAAGTTATGGGGTTTTCGTCTCACTTTTATTTATATGGGACACATGTCATATTCATCACTAATTTATTTTGTGTAGTGTATACACTATACATGATTGAATTTTATTATTTTTATCATGAAATTATGGGATTTATTTATCTATATAATTTAATTTAGTTCATATGTATTACAATTCAAAAATACCAAAGTGTTAAGGGTTTACAGTCTCATTGATTATTAGGATTGTTTATGATTATATATCAATTGATGGAATATTGTAATATATATCTCAAGAAACTCATGTATTTACTTATAATCTAGTTATTTCTGTATATTATATGTTTTCCACTCATTTTCCCCTCTATATTAACTCAATAGTTCAATATAATGTTTTTAAGTAAATTCTATATTTATTTCTCTCTATGGTTGAAACTCCTTTTTCTTCCATGTTCATATTTTCTAAAAATGTTTAATTAAAATTTTTAATGTTATATAATTATTGTTTGGAAGAATTTTTTCCCATATTTTAATTTTTAAAAAATAGTTTAGAGTCAATCTTATTTTTATTTTCTAAACAAGATGATTTTTGATTTTACAGAAAATGTTAAAGGAAACTCCATTTTAATATGTATGTCATGAGAAATATCTCATTCTCTCATGAACACTCAATTATTTAAATATTAGTTTATAAGTTTTCAATTTTATTTTAAAATAAAATGGCTTCTTTAATATTTTTTAGGTTTTTATATTTTTAAGAAGTGATTTCAAATTGGAAATGATATTTTCTTTATCAAATTTTCCAAGTGATCTTTCAAAATTCATTTTCTATCTAAGTTGATATCCTTAGATGTTACATAAGATTTAAAAGGGATATGATCAAATTATACCATCCTTAATGTTTATTTGTATGTTTTTTTATTATTATGAAATTATTTTTATGAAACTCATTCTTTTATATGGGTAATTATATGATGAATTGATGAAATGATTATGAAATTCATTTCTTTTCCCTGAGTTATTCTATAATTAATTAATAAAATGATTATAAAGACTATTTATTTTCCATGTGTTATAATATGATTAAATTTTTATGAAATCCATTTATTTTCCTCAATTATGATATGATTAATGTTTTATGATCTTTTGGAACACATGTTTATGATTTTCATTATGTGATGGTTGAGATCTATATCTCCCTCCCATTTATTGAGTAAATATTGATATCTCATGAGATAAACTGAACTAGAATAGGGAGTGAACCCAGTTCAGAAAGGGACTTTGTATACTAAGATAGTCATGGGAGTCAACAATGACTACTATGATAGTTTGGGGAGTGAACCCAGTCCACTATGATAGTATTGCGAGTGAAACTTGACTAATATGATGGTTTGGTAATTAAACCTAATCCACTATGATAGTCCTATAAGTGAAGCATTAATTACTAAGGAAATGATTTTCTATTCTTATGTGTATTCCATAAATACATGTCTTATACATAAATTAAGATCTCTTGTCTTGTGTTTATTTATTATTTTATGATTCATGTCCGATGAACTTCCCAAATTTATGAAATAAAACAATTTTATGATCTTTGATATGTAGAGTATGGTTTTAAAATGTTATTATCATAATATCATACCCATATTCTTATGTTATTCTTATGTGACCACTAATTTATCCTTTTTAACCTTACTACGCATCAAATCTCACCTTTTATTATGTTTATTTCCTTTAGGGTATAAAGAAAGGATTTATTTATGATATGTTTAATAATGGTTCTAGTTATGAAGAACTAAGTGGTAGACTATTTAGAACTCTTATAAATTAGTTTTTTATATTTCCAAGTCTCTAAAGTCTCTAGAACTAATTTATTTTTGTGTGGATAATTATGATATGTAATGCATATTCATCTATTAAGATGTGATATCTATGTGTCAAAATTTTGGGCCTTTATAGTTGGTATCAAATCAAGGTTTAGTTATCCTTTGGAAACTAGGATGAGAAAAATTTAGTGAGGTCCATAGGGATATGTCTAAGGTTAAATCTACGGATAATAAAAAGTATAGAAAATTTTCATGGGATTTTGGTGAAGGATAGACTGAGTGGTTCCCAAGAGATTACATAATTATCTAGATACTACAAGTGTATGTGGCTTTGTAATAGTTTTACCTAGGGGTAATAACTCTAAAAAGGGTGCATTGGTATTTGACTCTATTATCACTCAGTGCACAATAAAGGTCCTTTATACAAACCTTATTGGACACTCCTGGGTGATATTTTTGGGAAATTCATAAACTCCTTATAAACCATCATGAAGGATTTGACTATTTAATGACCATGAATGACCTAGGTTAAACCTATGGTGTCATGGATTGAAAATAAGGTATAGTGATTTTGTAACCCAGTAAATAATTTTTCATGATTAAGTGGTTTACCACTATGATTACTATTTCCCACACTATTATTTTTTGTTTTAGTCGATGGATGGAGCCCTAAGGAATCAAGTTAATACTAAATTTTATGGATAATGAAATGATTTTCCTCCTGAGAAAATAAATTTTGTGGGAGTTGGAATGAAATATCTCATTTTTATGATCACAAAACTCTCTCAAGATATGAATCATAATTAACTTTCAAATGATAAAATACTGGAAAAATGTTTTTTTGAGTCCTTTATAAGAAAACATCCACCCTATTTTAGAGGTTTCACTAATCCACTAGTTTCTGATGAATATATCAATACCATTGAAAAGATATTTTACGTTCTCCGGTGTTTGGATCATGAAAAATCCTTTTTTTCATCTATCATTTGGAAGTTGAAGCATATCAATGGTGGTATAGTATCAAGAATATATGGTTACAAGATAAAATTCACTCCATAGAGTGGGAAAAGTTGAAGATCTTTTTTTCAAATAAGTACTTTCCAAATTTTCTTAATATGAAAATAGTGAAGGCATTCCTTGAGTTAAATTAGGAGGATGATGAATATGTAGGTACCTATGATGTGAATTTTAAAATACTTGTGAGGTACGATTCTGGTATTATCATCCAACTTGAAGGTAATGTTGAATGATTTTTTAGTGCCTTAAAAACATGTAACGACCCAAATAGTTATGAATAAAATTCCCATTTTTGTTTTATTGATATAAAAAATGCATGCACTTCTTATGTTTTATTTTATCAAATTGGTTTTAAATGACTGTTATGTACCATTAGCGCTGATAATATAGCCATTGAATAGTGATCACTTGGCAAGTATAAATATAGGGTCTTAACAAATCCTTTTGACACAAAAAAAGGAAGTGATTTCCTCATCCAATAGTATTATACCCTATGAATCCCATTAATCAAAAATTATGAGGGAGATAGAATTTATGGTCTTTTACCTAGACCAATCCTAATCCAATATCCAACAACTTAAGCATGAGAGAAACCATTTAAGGGAGAAGTTCAAGGCTCTCGAGATCACAGCCCAGACCATGTTCACTGAACGACCCCATGAAATCCCCACTATCTCACACCTTAATCTTAGGGATTATGTTGGTGTAATAATGGTATATGTATCAAGACCCTAGAAATAATATTATGTGCATTATTTTTTATAGACTAATGAATATATATTTTTCCAATTATTGTTACTATGCAAACGATTTTTAAAGCACAAATATTATTTTTGGTTAATATTCAAATTCAATTAAGAAATATATTTTTATGAATTAATGGATTTTTTAAATAAATAAAAATTTAAAAAAATATTATTATTAAATTACTTTTATTAAATATAAATTATCGTATAATTTTTATGAAGTTAAATGTAATTTTTATTATGGTTCAAAAACTGTTATTATCAAAAAACTCATCATTTTCAATAAATGTCATTTTTTATATTAAAATTTAAAAATAAAATATTTAGAAAAATATTTAGATAAAATTTATATTTTTTTAATAAAGACATAGAAATTATCCAATGGTGAATTTTTCATAATTTTCAGAGATAATCGAATTTTTGGGTAAAATTTAAATACCATATAAATACACTTTGTGTTTTATGACATCATAATGTACCAATAGTGGTTTAATAAATACTATAAATGGTATACTATAACAAATACATGTTTTTCCATTAAAATAATTTGATTTTAGGTTTATTTTATTTATTTTATAAAGCCTTAGTGAATCCTCCAAGACTTATATTTTATTTTTAATATTTTAAAATCATTTCTTCGAAAGTGTGACTCACCTCCACATAATAAAGAGAAATATTTTATAATATTCTACCCATGAACTTATAAGATAATTTATGCCACTCCCATTTTGTATAAACCATTGGAAACCCCATGGTCTGGTTTGTGGTTTTGAATATTTTATTATGAAGTGTCCAAAACTAAAATAATAATAAAATCCCTCTTCTTTCCTATATAACCGCACCCAAGATCACCTTTTTCCTCAATAAAACTCCTTAAATACAATCCAAACTCTTATATATACTCTATATAGTCCTCCCAAGGTTCCCCCAATCCCCCAAGAAGCATCTCCAAAGCCTTTGGAGTTACAAATCCAAGTAAGGGATATATCACCTCACCTTTGAATTCAAGCACCGTCTTTGAGATTATTTATTTTAATTTTAATTGCTTGTATTTACATTAATTTTTAATCTTTTACATAATTTAAAATTTATGTTATTTGTATGAGGTATCATTTTTCCCCCATAATTTAGACCCTTACCTAAGCTGTTACTATGCCAAAATTCCGTAAGGGATTCTCTCTCTCCTCTTTTTATCAAGCACTTAATTTATGATATGACCTTTTGATTTACATTTTATTAAGTTGGGATACATTATTACCTATCACCCTTAATGTCCATTTTATGTATAAATGATTATATCTTCATCTCACTCTCATTAATCCCACTTATAATCTTTTATGTACACTTGTTACCATGCTAAAATTTTGCAAGGGTTCTTTTGCTTTCTCCTCTTTCTTCAAGATTCTTTATTAGTTTATGCCTTTGTATGACCAATTACTTATGTTGGGGAATGTCCTTACATGTATATATTACTGTTCATTTCATGTCTAAATGATGATATATCCCTTTTTCTCTCATAAACCCATTTTATGAATTTCTATATAATGTTGTTATGCAGCCAAAATTTCACCACAGATTTTCCATGCCAAAATTATTGTGTAGTGAATACGATAATAATTTCTCTATCAATGGAATTAACCTTTATGTGTATATATTTATTTCTTTTCTATTTATATGTATGTATTATACATTTCCTTGATCATCTAATAAACTATGGTGATTAATGAATCCATGTTCTATGATCTATATGGAACACTTAAACATTAGAATGAAATTATTATATAGGGTGTGCTTGGATAGCACTCCAATGCATTGGGAAATGTTTAGTATCATGATATGTCATGTGAAATGAGATTTTAATCATGTTAATCCATGTGCAATGAGTTTGACTCCTGCTTCCCCATGTACAATTAGATTGACTCATGCTCCGTCATGTGAAATGAGCTATGACTCATACTCCTCTATGTGTAATGAGACTTGACTCATACTAATATCATGTTTTATATTGTTGCCACATTTCCCATTTTATGATTATCATGAGATATCATGACTTATTATTAATGTTCCTTTTATGTTCCTTCTATATGATAATTTTCTAACGTATATTGTATTCCTCATGTTATGCCATGTTTATTCCCTTACTGGGTTTTATAGCTCACCCCTTTCTTATATATGTTCTCATATTATCCCATTTAGTGTTAAGTATGAAGGAATGTTGTGGTCATGTAAAATAATTTTTTGATAAAGATGTCACTTTTCATGTTTTAATTTGTTTTTTTAATGCACTTAATTTCCCAAATACACTGTACCTATTAATCTTATGAGTTGTATTAAGTGTAATTTTATGTAATAAATCATGTTTAAATATAATATAAAGATAAGGGTTGTCATAGCTGGTATCAAATGATAGGTTTATTTATTTTTAGGATTATAATTAGAAAACCCTAGTGAGAACACCTAGGGATAATAATAAGTGTAATAGAACATCCCTAAATTTGGTAAGTATATAGTAAGTGGTTTATCAAGAAAATGCATCACTTTCTAGATAATGCAAGTGGACATGGTTATAGTATAGATGTACCGAGGAGTAACAGCTCCAAAAAGGTGTTTCGGGCTTAACTAGGGGTAACCTAATATAGGACAATGGGCCTTACTGCGCACCTACTTTTACACTTTCGAGGGATATTCTTTGGTAAATTCATAAGCTCATTACAAACCATCATTAAGGTAAAAAAATACCATAAGAAAATATGTTAGAAAGTATATCAGGGAGAGCATAGACTGAATCCTAGAAACTCATAAGTTAAGAAGATGAATTTAATTTATAAGTTTCCCCTTTAATGTCATTGTATTCTCCTTTTGTGTTTAATAGTTTAAAAGTAATCATCTCTAAGTTTATTTTGGATAAAGTAGAACTATAATCAGAAATTGAAAGGTAGGTTTACCATCCATAATTATACACTTTTTTTATATCACAAAAGTTTAGTAGAACTACTCAAAAACCACTACAAAGAATGTAAGTAGATATTTTAGTGAAGATGGTAAATGGGGAAATTATTGAATCCCAAGTATATAACTCCTCCCCTGTCACAATTTGTATATTGGACTTCCCAGAGAAACTTGTCACACTTCCCTTAGTGGAATTCGATGCAATTCTGGGCATGGATTGGATTTCCATATATAGATCCAACATAAATTTCCACAAGAGCGAAATCACTCACCAAATGGAAAATCGACCCCTAATTCTATACAAGTGCAAGGAGGGGGATGAATCTTATTTTGCACCATCATCTCAAGAATAGATATTACTACCATATGAGAAAGCATATCTAGCTCAAATGATTGAATCTAAGGAAAGGATCGTCTTTTTAGACATGCCTATTGTGATGGAATACACTGATGTGTTTTCCGAAGAATTGATTGGTCTTCCTCCTAGACGAGAGGTAGAATGTTTTATCGAGCTTATACCTTTGGTGTTGCCCATATTAAAGACTCCATATGGGATGGATGTTGTGAAACTTGAAGAGATAAATAAACAACTATAAGAGAATCTAGATAAAGAATTTATACACCCAAGTGCTTTAACATGGTTTGAACCAATCCGCTTTGTCAAGAAGAAGGATGGTTCAAGGAACCTTTGCATTGATTATCATCAGCTTAAAAAAATTACGATAAAGAACAAGATTCCTTTACCATGAATTGATGAATTGTTCGATCTGCTATATGTATCACAATACTTATCCAATGTGGATATGTGGTTGTGATATTACCAAGTAAGGATAAATAAGGAGGATATCCCCAAGACTGGTTTTAATACAAGTTATGGGCACCATGAGTTCATAGTGATGAATTTAGGACTCACTAATGCTCCAACAATCTTCATGGACTTTATGAATAGAGTCTTTAGAGATTACCTCAACAAATTTTTGTAGTCTTTTTAGATGAAATTAAAATATACTCCAAAACTGAGGAGAATAAGGAGCATCTAAACACTATGCTCAAGACCTTGCAAAGGCAGAAGCTCTATAAAAAGTACAGCAAGTGTGAATTCTGGATGGAAGAAGTCTAATTCTTGGTGAATATCATCACAATCAATGGGATATCTATAGATCCTTAAAAGATAAAAGTAATTGAGAGATGGTCGAGGCTAACATCTATGATAGATATCTATAGGTTCCTCGGGTTAGATGAATATTATCTCTGATTTGTGAAAAATTCTTCACGATTATCAAACCCTCTTACCAAGCTACCTTGGAAGGGATTAAAATTTTCTTGGAATGATGTATGTTAATAAATCTTCCTGGAGTTGAAAAGGAGGATTATCACTACCCATGTACTCACACTTCCCATAAGTGGGTAGATTTTCATAATTTTCACAGATGCTTTAAAGAAGGTATTGGGATGTGTGTTGATGAAAAATGAAAAATTCATAGCCTATGCTTCAAGGCAGTTGAAAATTCATGAGTAAGACTATCCCATGTATGAACTGGAGTTGGTAGTTGTGATCTTTAAGTTAAAAACCTAGTGTCATCATCTCTTTGGGTAGAAGTGTAAAATATATATGGATCAAAAAAAGTATCAAATATATATTCACATATAAAGAGTTGAATATGCACTAATAAATATTATTATAGCTCATCAAGGATTACAACTACTCAATCCACTACTATCCTGAGAAAGTGAACAAGGTGGCGATGCTCTAAGCAGAAAGTACCCATCAATTCTATCATTAATGAGAATCAATAAGGATCTCATCTTCTTATACTTGAAGAATATAGACATAGGAATCATAAAAAAAAGTAACATCATCAATTCTTTTGCAAATGATTGATCAACCGTATCTTTTGGAAAGGTTAAAGGATGGTCAAAAAGATGATGTGGTAATTAAAAATAAAGTATAAACAATTAGAAAATGGAAATAATAGGAGTTCAATGTTAATGAAGAATGAATTGTGAGACTTGGTTCAAGACTATGTGTTCCATAAAATCCTAAGCTAAAGAATGAACTTTTTGATGATGCACATAGTTTGAATTTCTCTATTAAAACAGGAAACACAAAGATGTATCGAGATCTCCAACATCACTATTCATGGGATAACATGAAGAAGGATATCACAGAATATACATCAAAGTTCCTAGTATGTTAGTAAGTGAAGTCTTAAAAGTAGAAGTATCAGGTTATGATGCAACCATTAACTATACCAAAGTGGAAATGAGAAAACATCACCATGGACATTATCTTCAGACTTCCAAAGACATCCAAGGGAAATAATACTATTTGGGTTATTGTGGATCATCTTACAAAGACTGCACACTACATTGTGGTTTGATAGGATTTATCACTAGATCAACTAGTATGGATATATATCAGATAAGTGTAAAGGATACATTGAGTACCACTATCGATTGTGTTTGATTGAGATCCAAGATTCACCTCTATGTTTTGGAAAAGTCTTTTGTGTGCTCTGAACGCTGAGTTGAATTTCAGTACATTTTATCACCCTCAAATTGATGACCAATCTGAGTGGACTATCTAAACACTTTAGGACATGTTGCGAACTTTCTCAATAGACTTTAAAGGAGGATTGGACCAACATCTTCCTTTGGTGGAGTTCTCTTACAACATCATTTTCCACTCAATCATACAAATGGACCCCTATGAAATGCTTTATGGGAAGCAGTGTAGAACACTGGAATGTTGGTATGAAGTTGGGGAATGAAAACTTCTAGGTTTTGAAATGGTCAAAGAAATGGTGGAAAAGTTTAAGACTATCCAACAGCACATCAAAGTGGATCTAAATCTACAAAAGAGCTATATTGACAGTTTTCGATGTGACCTAGATTTTAATGTTGGAGACATGGTATTCCTCCACATATCTCTATCAAAGAGAGTGATTTGATTTTATAATAAGGGAAAGCTTGGTCCAAGGTACATTGGCACTTTCGAGATCCTTAATCACATCAAATCAACGGCCTATCGACTATCACTCCCACCAAACATATCTGAAGTACATGATGTATTCCATGTATCCCTATTAAGAAACTACATCCCAAACCCATAACATGTACTCAATCCATAGGTGGTACCATTGTAGAATGGCCTTTACAATGAGGAGAAGTTGGTAAAGATCATAAATCATAGAGAAAAAGTATTACGAAATATGATAATGCCTCTCATCAAGGTTTTGTTGAAAAACCACAATGTCTGAAGAAGAAATGTGGGAACCAGAATAGGTGATGAAAAAAATTTACCCTTATCTATTTTAGTGTGGAAAAAGGAAATTTCGAGTGTAAAATTTCTTAAGGGGGAAGGTTGTAACAAGCCAAACTGTTATGAATAAAATTACCCTTTTTAATTTAATAGATATAGAAAAAACATGAACTTATTACGTTTATTTTATCCAATTGGATTTAAATGACCATTAATTATCATTACCTTTGATAATATAGTCATTGAACAGTGATCACATGACTAGTATAAATATAGGGTTTTAATAAATCCTTCTGACACAGACAAATGAAGTGATAGCCTCATCCAATAGGATTGTATCCTATGATTCCCATTTATTAAATATTTTGAGGGAGATAGAATTTATATAGTTTTCTCTAGACCAATCCCAATTCAAGATCCAATAACTTAAGCATGAGCAAAACCATTTACGGGAGAAGTTCATGCTTATCGAGATCACAGCCCAAATCTTGTTCACCGAACGGGCCCATGAAATCCCCACCATCGCACACCTTACTCTTAGGGCTTATGGTGGTGTAATAAATGAATATGTATCAATACCCAATAAATAATATTATGTACATTATTTGTTTTTATAATAATTAATATATTTTCTTTCTATTATTGCTACTTTGTAAATGATTTTTAAAGCACAAATAATATTTTTGGTTAATATTCAAATTCTATTAAGAAATATATTTTGATAAATTAATGGTTATTTGAAAAAAATCAATATTATTATTAAATTAATTTTATTAAATATAAATGATCGTATAATTTTTATGAATTCAAATGTAATTTTTATTAGGGTTCAAAAACTGTTATTGTCAAAAAACATGTCATTTTCAATAAATGCGGTTTTCATTATAAAAGTGAAAATTCACATATTTAGAAAATTTTATATATAAAATGAATATTATTTTGGAATCAGGATTTCAAAATTATCCATAAGTGATTTTTTCAAAATTTTCTAAGACAGCCAAATTTTTGGGTTAAAATTAAATATCATATAAATATACTTTGTGTCTTATGACATCATAATGGCTCAATAGTGATGTAATAAATACTGTAAAATTTATCCTCTGCCAAATATATGTTTTTAATTTAAAATAATATTATTTTAGGTCTATTTTATTTATTTTAAAAATCCTTATAGAATCGTCTAATACTTATATTATATTTTAAGATTTTAAAATAAGTTCTTTGAAAGTGTGACTCAACTCCACATAATAAAGGGAAATATTTTATTATATTATGAACCTATACATATAATATAATTTATATCAATCCCATTTTTCAGAAAACATGTGAAAAAACCATGGGATGGTTTTTGGTTTTGAATATATTATTATGAAGCATCCAAAACCAAAATAAAAAAGAAATATCCCTCCTCTCATATATAAACCCACACAACCTCCCATTTATCTTCACTAAAACTTTTTTAAGCTCACTCAAAATCCTATCTCTACTTTATAGAGTCCTCCCAAGGTGAACCCAATCTCCCAATAATCCTCTCCTAAGCCTTTGTAGTCATGCATCCAAGTAAGGGATTTCTCTCATCACCTTTGAATTCAAACCCCTTCTTTGAGATTAGTTCTTTTAATTTCAATTGCTTATAATCTAATTAATTTGAAATCCTTACCCTATTGTCCAAATTATTTTATTTTTATGAGGGATCATTTATTACCCATCATTTTTACCCTTACCTAAACCATTACTATGCCCAAATTTCGTAATGGATTATCTCTCTCCTTTTTTTATAAAGTACTTCATTTATGATATGCCCTTTTGATTTCCATTTGATTAAGTTGGGATAAATTATTATCTATACCATTTATTAAACATTATATTCATAAATTATTAGATCTCACTTTCACACTTGTTAATACCTCATATGATCATTTATGTTCACCCATTACCGTACCGAAATTTTTCAAGGGTTCTTTTGATTTCCCCTCTTTCTTCATGGTTATTTACTATGTTACACCTTATATTTATAACTAATTGTGTTGGGTAATGTCCTTAAATGTACCTATTACTTTCCATTTCATGTCTAAATAATCAGATACCCCATTCACTCTTATCAACCCATTTTAGGAATCCCTATATGATGCAGTTATGCTTCTAAAATTTCACTGCGACTTTCCATGCCAAAATCATTGTATAGTGAATACCATACTCATTTCTATCAAGGGTATTAAAATTTATGCATTTATACATATTGCTTATGGATTTATATGTATTTATTCCACAGTTACTTGATGGTGATATAAACTATTATGATTAATTAATCCATGTTGTATGATCTGTGTGGCACACATAAACTTGAGAATGAAATGATTATGAAGGGTGTGCCCTGATATCACTCCAATGCATTGGGTAATGTTTAGTACCATGAAATGTCATTTTAAATGATCTTTGACTCATGATCTTCTATGTGCAATGAGTTTGAATCATGATCCTCCATGTGCAATGAGCTTGACTCATGCTCCTTGATGTGCAATGAGCTCTGACTCATGCACCTCCATGTGCAATGAGCCTTGACTCATATTAATATCATGTTTTATATTGTTCATAAATTTCACTTGTTATTATTATCATGATATATCATTCATTATTATTCTTGTTCCTTTTATGTTCTATTTATATGCCTATTATCTAACAAGTATTGTATTCCTCATGTTATGCCTTGTTAATTCCCTTACTCGGCTTCATAGCTCACCCATTTCATATGTATATTCTCAGGTTAACCCATGAAGTGTTAAGTTTGAAGGAATTTTGTGGTTATGTAAAAGAATTTTTCATTAAATATGACACTATTCATTTTTTAAGTTTTTATGAATTGTACCTAATTTCCCAAATATACTAGACCTATCGACCATTGGAGTTGTATTAAGTGCAATTTTATGTAATAAATCATGTTTAAATAAGAAATGAAGAGAATAGTTATAATAAATCAAGTGTATGAATGGTGTTAACCATAAGGGACTTCCTTATCTATGAATAAATAATTTTATGTGCTCTCAATATGGAAATTTATATGGGAGTTAACTATTAATCTCCTGACATTGACAAGAAAAGAAATAAGTAATTCAAAGGAAATTCTAAAAAACATTGAGAGAAGAATATGGGAATTCCCTTATTCTAAAATTTTGGAAAAAACATTATAGATATTTTATTAATGGGAATCTTAAATTTTTTATGTGTGGAAATAAATATTATCATCAAATAGAATTTCAAAGCTCTGGGAAGAAGATTTCTAATGATATGAATACATTGAAATATCCATAGAATGCACCACGCAAAATCCATTGTTTCAAATTCATGGATTATGGGAATAATTCTAACTAGTTCATAAATCCAAATTTTAATTAAAATGATAAACATAAATAACATCTTATCCCAAGAGGCAAGTGTAAATCTCATGCGATCACTATTTCTTATGAGGGGTATAATAATGATGTGGTGAAAGGTACACTTAACATCCACACTAGAACTACTAATGCCTTATTTGAATCTGGATATACCCACTCTTTTAAATCTGAATAATTTTCTAAGGGTATAAAAATTCCACCTATTTAATTAGAAGTGAAAACTCCTAATGGTATAATGATCAGATTCCAAGTCTATGATTCTTCTTCTGTTGAAGTTGGGTCGAAATGTTATTACTTAAAATATTTTTATTCTTCATTTCATTTAATATGATGTTATCTTAGGCATGGATTAGATTTCTATATATAAATTCCCCATCAATTTCCAAGAAATGGATGTCACATTTGATATTCTGAACAAAACTATGATCGTCTATTAGTGCAACGATAAATATGAACTTTTGATAGAAGTCTCAACCACTGTATGGGTCTTAATTATTATTTAAAATGGGTTTCTATATTAAATGGTTGTGAAGAAAATAAACATAGATTATGTGCCTATTTTATGGGATATTTTATATTTCATTCTAGAATATTTTTCTCATCTTATACTGAATCATGAAGTTGAGTTCTCAATAGAGTCCATATCTAGTTTTACACCTATTTCAATTACTCCCTATAAAATGGACCTAATTAAGTTGTAGTAATCAAAGAAGAAACTCTAAGAGAATCCTGAAAAGGGATTTATTTTTTCAATTGTACCACCTTGGAGTGCAGATGTTGTTTTTTTAAATAAATATATATCAATGCGACCCGACATTGATTATCGGTAGTTGAATAAGATCACAATCAAGAACAAATATCCTCTACCTCATATTGATGAATTGTTTGATCAATTATGTGGGGAACAATACTTTCACAAGATTGACATTTTTTCTAGAAATCATCAATTTATGTTCAAGAAGAAGGATATACCCATGATAGCAATTTGTACAATGTATTTTTTCTATGAGTACATAGTTATTCTATTTGGTCTTATTAATTCCTCATCTATCTTCTCGGATTTAATGAACAGAGTCTTTAGAAATTTACTCTTTCAATTTGTGATATTATTTATATATGATATTTAAATCTATTCAAAGATAAAGTAAGAGCATTAATATCACTTGGTAATTCTTTTGAAGACATTAAGTAAGGAGAAATTGTATTCAAAATTTAAAAAGTGTGAATTTTGGCTACAAAAAAAATCATTTTTTGGTTATGTAATATCAAGAGAGGGTATATAGATGGATACATCAAAGATAGAGGCTATTTAAAATTTGGATAAACCAACCATGGTGATTGAGATCAATATTTTTCTTTGTTTTTTCATATATTATAGACTCTTTGTAGAAAATTTCTCATGACAATGCAATCCACTCTTTAAGTTAACTTGGAAGGGATCCAAGTTCTTTTTGATAGATGAATGTGAAGAAAACATTAAGGAACTAAAGATAAGGTTATCTAGTTCATCAAAACATACATTAAACAATAGTTTATATGGTTTTGTAATCTATATTTACGTATCAAATAATGTGTTGGGATGCATCCTCTTGAAAAATGATATGGTGATAGATTATGACTCATGAAAATTGAAGGTTCATGAGAAAAATTACCCAAATCATTATTTGGAGTCAGATATGGTAATTACTTCATTAAATATATGGATTAATAATATTTATAGTGAAATTTATAATATAAATTCACTTCATATGATCTTAAATCATATATTCATATATAAAGAGTTGAATATGTTCCAGAGAAGATAGTAGGAGATGATTAAAGACTGTGACTGTTTAATACATAACCAGCCTGGGAAAGAGAACAATGTGGATGATTCTTGGAGTTTAAAGGTTCATTCTAGTATATCTATGATTATAATCAAAAAAATTCCAATATTAATGGATCAAAAAAGTATGGATCTGGAAATAGAGAAGGATGGTGTAGAATCTTATCTTTCTCAAATAATTTTTCAACCATCAATCCAAATAAAGATTAAAGATATATGGAAGGAATATATAGAGCTACAGAATGAGGTAAGAAATTATCATAAGTTTAACCTTTAATGTGATGGAATTATAAGGTTCTGGAACCATCTATATGTCTTATTCATACCACATTTGAAGAATGAGCTATTAGAGGAAGCTCATGGTTCTTTATTCTCTATTCATCATAGAATTACAAAGATATATAAATATTTGATATAGCATTTCAGGTGGTATTGAATGAAGAGAGATATTACAAAGTTTTAATCTCGATGCTTGGTATGTCATCAAGTTAAGGAAGAGAGACAAAATTCTAAGTGGATGTTACAACCATTACCCATACCAAATGGAAATTGGAAAACATCACCATGGATTGTTTCGTCAGAATCCATAAAACTTATCAAGGGTACAATACTATATGGGTTATAGTTGATCACCTTAAAAATTCAATACACATGATTTATATATGATAATATTTATATCTAGATCATATTTACAAGATATACAATAAGTAAGTGGTAAGGCCGTATGTATTATCACACTCCATTGTATCTGATTGGGATCTTAGGTTTACCTCATGTTTCTAGTGAAGTATTTAGTAGGCTCTAGATACGGAGTTGAGTTTCAACATTGTGTATCATCCTATGATAGATGGTCAGTGTGAGGGAAAAATTAAAACCCTATATGATATGATAAGATCTTTTTTATGGATTTCAAAGGTAGTTGGGATCAACACCTTCCATTAGTCGAGTTTTGAAAATACAATAGCTTTTATTCAAGAATTTAGATGAATCATTATGAATACATCTATGGAAAAGTGTAGAAATATAACATGTTGGGATGAAGTTAGAGAAAGAATGTTATTGGGACCTAAGATAGTAAAATAAATGAAAGATAAATTTATAACAATTCATTAGTAAATCAAGGAATCTCAGAGTTGATAGAAAATTTATGCTGACAATCATCAACATGATCCGGAGTTTAAATTTGGTGAGAAGTTATTATTATGAATTTTTCACAAAAGAGGTTTTTGAGATTCATGTATAAATAAAATTTGAGCCTTGGGTATATTTTCCCCTTAGATATTATTGATTGAGTAGGGATGGTTTCTTATTGCTTTTCACTTTTACCAAACCTCTCTTAAGTCCATAATGTGTTCCATGTATCTCTCCTTAAGAAGTGCATACCTGATTCTTGATATAAACTAAAATCATAAGTAATACCACTAGATCATGATATTTCCAATGAAGAACAAACTATGTATATTCTTGGTCACAATATAAATCTCTATGAAATAATATCACTCACCTTGTCAAGGTTTTATGGTGAAACCACCAAGTTGAGGAAGTTACAAGGGATCAAATGATAAGATGAGGTGAAAATATCCTAAATTATTTTCATCCTAGTGACATAATTTTGAGGATGAAATTCACTTTAAGGGGGTGGAATGTACCAGGTGGATATTTTATGAATTTTTTTTCTTTCTAATAAATTTAATTTCTCCATTATCCTTTATTACACACAACATCAAGTTTTAACAAACCATAACATACTATTAATATTATTATTTAAACAAGACTATCATAAACTATTCATTAAACTTAGTGGTATGAATAGGAACAACTAAATTTTTAAAAATAATTATGAAGGTTTTATATAAATAAAATATATTTATAAAAAAGTGCTTAATTTTTTCTAAAGACTTTATATGTTTTGAAAATACATTTTTTTAAATGATATTTATTTTATTTGTATGTAAAAAAATAATAAAAGTAATTTTTTACAATTTTAAAATTTTTACTTTAAAAAATAAAATTAATTTTTAGAATCAACATTTCAAAATTATATTAGGGAGATTTTTTGGTATTTTTCTGAAAATTTAATATTTTTAATGAATATTAAAAAATGCAAATTTTTATTAAAAAATCCATTTTTTTAAAGCCTTTAAAAGTGCTATTTTTATATTAATATGATTTAAAATGTAAAATTAGTTTAATTATATCATAATTAATACAATTAAGTTCATTTAATTCAGGTTCATAATGAATTTTTATATTAAAACTTTTTATACTTATAAAAAGTTTCTACTACGAAAATCGATTTTTCATCGAATTTGTGGGATTAATTTTAAATTAAATTTTTACATTTATATGAATTGGATTTAAAAAAAATGGATTAAATATTTTTAATATTCATAATTATTATTATATAATAATTCCAACTTTATTTTTGGTCAAAATTAATAGTAAAAATAGTAAAAAATAATTACCACGAATAAGGTTGAAACAGGTTTATAGGGGGATAAACTAAAAAGGTAAGGGTTAAATCATAAAATAACATGTAAACTCTTATTTTATGGACATATTTTGATGTTATATAATCTGGTTTCTATAATGATTCATTTTGGATCCTTGTGGAATGTGTAAACGTGGGTTCTTTTCAAAAATTCCAAGTGTGTCATCTCCCCTACTTATAAAAGAAAACCCCCTACCCTATCATCTTCACACTTCCAAATACTTTATGTTCAGAAAATACCTAACCAAATATATTTCTTAATTACCTAATTACATTCTAGAGTTTTTATTTTTATTATTAATCCCTCCTAAGAAGGATTTTGGTGCTAACCGAAGGAGGTTGTCTGAAGAAGAGGTATCGTTCTTAACTGAGTGTTTTTATTTTATTTATTCCTCCACCTCCATCAAATATTATTAAAATATTATGATATAATAACATAAATATATCCCATATAATGAGATTTTATTAATTAGTTTCATAACCCACATCCTTCTCATCTTCCAAAAAATTAGAAATGGAATTTTTGATCATGTGTTCGACGGACTACCACCTCGCGAACTGATGTAATTCATTTTCCATCATCGTCTCTCAAGAAATGATATAATTATGGATTTAAATTATATATATGATATTTATTACATAATTATAATTTTATAATTATAATATAATATATACCTTATTACCTTCCAACCCATTTAAAAAAATAATGTCGCTCGTGCGTACATGTGTATTACCACCTCCACGAAGTTATATGATACATTAATCATTTTATTTTGAAATTGATACTAATAAGGACAGATTTAATAAATAGATATGATATATAAGATATAAAATTTATTCTGTAATGTTTAATTAATATTAACCTTTCTTATGTTCTAACTGTAGAGAAAATAGAAACAACATTCATGTGTACGTACGGTCTACCATCTCCATGAACAGTGTAATTCATTTTCTATATCTATCTATTATGGATTATTATAAATATATATATAATGAATATATATGATATTAATATAATGAATAAAATTAAGTATATTAATTGAAAAATGATAAAATTAAAATTACCAAATATACCAAACCAAAACATACATGAAAAATAATGTAGTTATTACCCGAAATAGTGATTTTAACAAAGCATTATTAATAAACGGGTGATGAAAGGTTATAACTAAATAATATATGGTAATGTATAGAATTATATATACTAGTATTTTTTTTAAATATATTTATAATAAATATATATTTATTAAATAAGATATTTGAACGTGTATGAAGAAATTTGATACTTAAGGTAAGGTATTTTTGTCTCACTTTTATTTATATGGGAAACATGCCATATTCACCACTCATTTATTTTGTGTGGTGTATATACTAACCAGGAATTACTTTTATGATTCTTATCATGAAATTATGGGATTTAAATATCCATATAATTTTCTTTATTTCAAGGGGATTATGATTAAAAATATACCAAAGTGGTAAGGTTTTTATGATACAATCCCATTGATTATCAATATTATTTATGATTATGATTATGATGATAAAATATTATGATATATATCACAATAAAATCATTTATTTTATTCTCCTATATTTATTTATATAAATAAAACATTTTCCTCCTATTTACCTCTTTTTATATACTCAAGAGTCCAAAAAACATTTAAGAAAAAAATTAATTTATTTCTCCCTTTAATCGAAATCCTTTTTTCTTCCACGTCCAGGTTTTCTAAAAATGTTTAAAAGAGATTTTTTACTATTCTAAACTGTTTTTTAAAGAAATTTTTAACCATATTATACTTTTTCTTAATGGTTTAAAAAAATATTATTTTCATTTTCTAAATAAGTCCCTTTTATATTTACTAAAAATGTGAAAGGAATCTTTGTTTTAACATGTACGGCATGAATAGTATTTCATGATATCCTAACCATTTAATGAATTAAATATTACTTTATATATTTACAAGGTTATTTTCAAATAAAATATTTCCATTAATATTTATGGAGTTTTTAGATTTTAAATAATTGATTCCAAGAGGAAAGGATATTTACCTCGTGAAATTTTCTAAGTGATCTTTCAAAATCATTTTCTATATAAGATGAAATCCTTTGATGTTACTTATAATTTACTGGGATATGTTCTCATTATACCATCCTTATTGTTTCTTTAGATGTTTTATAGTTTTTATGAAAATATATTTAAGAAACCCATTTCTTTTCTAAGGGTTATGTTATGATGAATTTATGAAATGGTTATGAAACTAATTCCTTCTCCATAGGTTATTCTATAATGAAATGTTGAAATGATTATAACACCCTTATATTTTCCATGGGCTATGATATAATGAAATTTATTTAAAACCCATTTCATTTCATGAGTTTTTATATGATAAATTTTTTATGATCTTATGGCACACATATATATGATTTTAATTATGTTATGGGTGGGAGATATATATACCTCAAATGAATTGGGTAAAGATTAATATCTCATGAGATAAAAAATACGAGAATAGGGAGTGAACCTAGTTTAGTAAGGGACTATATCCACTATGATAGTCATGAGAGTGAACCATGAATACTATGACGGTTAGGGGAGTGATCTCAATCTACTATGATAGTCTTGCGAGTGAACCTTTACTACTATAATGGTTTGTGGAGTGAACCCAATCCACTGTGATAGTACTGGAAGTGAATCCTTTAATACTAAGGAAATGATTTTATATACTTTTTTTTATGCCAAAAATCCATGTCTTATGCCTGTATTATGATCTCATGGATCATGTTCTTCGATTCCTCTATGATTCATGTTTTATGAACTAAAAATATTTATACCATGGATCAAGTTTATGATCTTTGATATTCATGTTATGGTTTTCAAATGTTATTATCATGTTCTCATACCCTTATTCTCATGTTATGATTATATAATTATTGATGTTCTATTTTTTACACTTACTAAACATCAGAGCTCACCCTTCCTTATGTTTCCTTTCCCGAGGTTGTGAAGAAAGGATTTATATATGATGTTTCTAAGAAGGGTGATTGTTTTGAAGAAATCAATGGGAGACAATGTAGAACTCTTATAAACCAGTTTTTTATGTTTACAAGCTTCTTAATTCACTATACCTAAATATTTATGGTGGGGATCGTTATGTTATGTAATGAGTATTCATCTATTAATATGTGATGTCTATTTATGAAAAGATTGGGTCTTTTTAGTTTAGTTATAAAATCATTATAATATAATCATAATGATATTACTTAGTGTTTAATAGTGTGATATATTATAATTGGAAGGAATCATAATAAGAAGTAATGGATATTAAAATATTGCATGATATGAATAAAAATATTTTCCTCTTAGTATGCTTGTTTAAGACTGTTAATTTTATAATGATTGTTTATTTTTTATATCATTAATAGGACAAACAATTTTTATTATAAGAAAATAATATTGAAAATTTTTCCTCTAACTCCATTATTAATTCTATCCATGAAAGTTGATAATGGAAAAAAATTAAATACACCATTCCATAGAGGTGGTAATTTGCATGTACACATGAATTTTGATTTTGTTTTTCTTAGAATGCAAGAAATAATTAGCATGGTTTATTATATAAGAAACATAAAAATGATATATCATATATATATATCATAATTAAATACTAAGTTACCCTTTTTGACCATCCATGTTAGGTGGTGAAGGAAAATGAAACATATTGCTTCATAGAGGTGATAGTCTGCACATACACACGAATCGAATTTTTATTTTTATTTAGAAAAATGGGAAAGTTGGTTAATGATTATTCACATAAAATAATAAATTATAGTACATAACTAACATTATTTTACCCTATAGGGATAATAAAATTATAATTTTTTAGGTAATAGGGAAAGGAAAGAAGGTAAAAGGGATTACTTATGTTGATCACTTTTAGATTTCCTTTGAAGATCCAATAGAAATTGAGGAATTGGGATAAAATATTATGAACATAAGCTAATTAAAGTATTATATGATTAAATGGGGAATAATAATAGAATTTTATTATGAGGAAACTTAATTTTTGGAGTAGTATTGAATTGGTGGGGAGAGGTCACTTTAATAAGTGAAATGGGATGGAATTTTTTTTAAATACCGATAATTTTTTAATAATGGGAAGTCACTCTCAAATAAAGTGGCTAAAAATTTGAGAAATAATTGAGTGGGGAAGATATAAATAAAATATATCCTCTATAATTAAATTGTATACATTTTTTAAACATGTTTTAAATTCTTTACCATTAGATTTGACACTTTTACCATTTTAACTTTTACCACGATAACTAGTTTTTACCTTAGTATTTTATCCTTTATGCCTAAAACTAAAATGGTATTTTTATATAATGTGGACCAATTAATTAAAAAATTTAATTTCATCTAATAATATAATATTTATATAAGTGATAAAAGTTAATTTTGATGTTTTAAATGTATAATTCATTAAAAGAAATTAGTGAAAATGTGACGTAAGTTTTAAAATATCAAACATAGGTTATAAATTAAAAAAAATATTTTAAAATGTATAATGTTATATGTAAAGAATATATTTTTTAAATATAATGATTTTTTAGTATTATTTTTTTATTAAAACCTAATGATTTCATAAAATTCATGGTTTTAAAAAAAATATCATTTTCACTATTCAGCTAAAAAACAATTCTTCAGAAAAATCCCAAAATCTCATCTTAAGATAATATATTAATAAAGAATTCAAAAATGAATTTTATTTTGTTAAAATAAAATTCTATAATTTATAAATTAAACATTTAAATTTACTCTTTAATAATGGCTCTTTAACGTGCACATTGTATGATAATTCATGATATGATGTTTACTTGGTCTAGTAGGATCTCAGATATTAAATTCCCCCATAAAAAATTTCATCCTAAAAATGGGTTATATTGAAAAGATGTGGATATTACTTACCCATAGATTCTTCAGGCTACCAAATTTAATATTCTAGTTCGTAATTTCTCTGAAGGAATTTCACCAATCAATTTTTATGATTCTGTGAAAAAAAATTATCTCATGTCAAGAATATTGAAAAAATATTCATTATAAGAAAATATAGGATTTAACTCTATTACCTTATATGTGATCATATGTTTTGGATCTATCATGAATTTCCTCAATTATGAAACATTTAAGATGTTGTGTACTTTATAAAGGTTGGCTGGTATAGCCAATCGGTAAACTATAGATCCAATTCTTTCTTATATTTCAAAAAACTCAATGTACCAAAGGCTTAATTTAACCATTTACAAAATATTAAATCTATATTACATGGAGAAAAATTAAATAATAAATAACCCCCACTTGAAATTGAAATAATTTCCATTGATTTTCACCATAGCTATTTTGACTACTTTGTTCTACTTTAATAAGATTTTGAATACTCTATACTTTAACAGTTGTATCCTCTATAAGAATAATGGAAAATAGATTTATTTCTCAAACATCTTCCCAACATGTCATAGTTTGAAACAACTTCACATATAGTGCTCTATATGGTGTCATCTGGATGCTCAAATGTAAGTTATTATTATATGAAAATGTGTTGTCCAAGACCCAGTTCACTAACAAGTAACTGAACATAATTGGCAACGAGGCCTTAAGAATGACTCCCTATATTCCAGAGGCTACTGAATAGAAATGAGGGTCTATTATGGTATAGTGGGGGAGATTATACCCTCATGATTCGATTTTATTTCAACGATATAATTATAATGATAAGAAATAGAAACAGTATAAATAAAATAAAATCCATAAGCATAAATCATCTAGATATAATAATTATTAGTAGGATATATTCTTAAAAAATAAAAAAACCACATCCACAATTATATACAAAATTATTTTATGTTTTTATACTATATAAAATGGGGAACATATAGAAAACATAGTAGAAGGAATATACAACATGCTAGAAAAAAATTAATAAAATATCAAAAGTTATCTCCAATAGAATCGTGAGTATAAACTCGGTCCTTTTCTCTCATACTCCATCCTAATATATAACTCAATAATCTAAAGATGAACCCTTCCAAAAATTCTAGCATGTATCCATAAATTTTGTCCAGGTACTAATCGTTGGCCCGAACATAGTGTGATATAAAATCAATAGGCTATCACCAATGGATTCTATCACTATCATATCTATGAATATATAGTGATAAGTGTATAGGTAATAATAAATATAAAATATCTCATAAAATAAATCACACTAGTTCGGATTCCAAATGGGACACCCAACCAATACTACCTTCTTCAACCTAAGATGAAATTTCTCTGAAAATTTATTAATTATAATGTAATTATTAAATATTTGGGACCCAGTCTCATAGACAAGGCATCCCCAGATGATTATACTCATGTAAGGGATGCACAAGTCCCATGGAGTTTAGAACAGAACATAGAAAAATATACAAGTTTGTCATGTATGTAAAGGATTGAACTACTCTAAGTGTGTTCTTTTGAAATCAAAGATGTGTCATTAAATCAATTTAAATTTTCATCATGGGCCCATCCAAGGTACTTATCATAGGTAACCCTAGTATGTCTCTAGGTGTATCATAATCCCATCACCCTATAATTCCATCCATGGAATTCCTCATAGGAATTTAGGTATCAATGAGGTGTGGTATAAAGACATATCCTCTAGATCCCATCCTTTGTGGTCTATATAGGGAACCTAAGTGTTTCAAGATACATAATGCAATTAAATACCATTTGAGTATGTCCTTAGTGTTTCACATAAGTAATGCAATTGTTTCTCATGGAATAATATAAATCCACTCACCAGATGAACCCATCCAAGGAATTACATATAGGGATCCATGTGTTTCTCATAGTGTAATATAATTCCATTTATAATTCATTAAATTATATTATTCATTGAACCCATAAAAGTTTTTCCAAATTAGAACCCTTGTATCACCCTTGATATTCATCTGTAATGATCATGTATTAGCATCCAACACTTACCATATCACAATTCACTTATATCAACATAGATATTTAATTTATAAGGGACAACTCAAAGATAAGGAAATGAGAATAAATTCCAAGAAACTAGGGACATGGAATCTTTATTACCATTTTCATTTATTTAAATTTATATTTCATCCTATCAAGTGTAACATCCCAAAATAAATTTGCAAGGAACACACCTCATATAGTAGATCCATTACATTTCAAGTAATAAGTCTTATGGGACTTTAAAAGTGACACACCTTAAGGGGTTTCTCACATTGAGGTAGGAATCCTCTAATGATTAATTTAGGCTATTAGGACTACACTAAACAAATTCATATCTATTTATTTACTTAATTTGAAATTTAGGAGGCATCGCACGAAAGGATTGACATGTGACATGATGGTGTATAATATAAACATAAATACATTAAGGGAAAAATAACTATACCACCTACCTTAGATGGGTGGTTGACTCCTCATCCCCTTTAAACCTCTAATTTGATCTATAATGGATGAAATCAATGAAATAGACAAACACCCTAAAAATATGGCATCTTATACCACCAAGAAATATCATTTTATATGGTAAGATACATTAAAAACAGAAGAAATATGAGTAAATGACTTGTTTATGGTGATCCATTGCAACCTACATTGAGCAATTCAGATGTCGTGTGATGGAAGAGGCTCAAGTACTAGCAGGAAGAGATGGAGGATCCTAGGATGTGGGGAGCTACTGGCCATAGATAGGAGAAAATGGGAGGATAATAATTAAATAATTTAGGGACAAAATGGAATTGTAAAACATTTAGAGAGGGTGCATGGTTTGGCCTCATTGTTGGACAAACCATGTGCCAATCATGCACTAGAACTGTTTGGGTGCTAGCCCACTCCCACAGAGTAGGTACACGTATTTAAAAAAATGTGTAGCTTATGATTCTCTTATAGAATTATTTGCATCACCATCACATGGTTGTGTGTCTCCCTATCATGGTTTTTCCAAACCATGCCCCTCCTAATATGGGTCACATAGTTTGAGGTGCATGATTAGCACTAATTAATGCTAACCATGTGTCTCACCTATTTCTGATAAAAAAAGATTTGGGCTCTAAAAAATCCCTAAACACTCCCAAAAACCATACTTAGACTCTTAGTAACTTCCATTTCAATAAATAGAAAAGTTTAAATTGGAATTTAAAGGGTATGTGCCTCATGAGTAAAAATGGGATCTTACCATCTCTCATACTTAAAACAACCCATCCCCAAGTTTCTTTTCTGAGGGTGGTTGAGAATATTTTGAGAATAACTCCATTCACTAAGCACATGTGTTGGCCTCTCACTCCCATGTATTATCTTATATATGGTTGTGCTACCATAGAATCCCTACTAGAGGGATTGACCTACCTCATAGATCCTTCATGCTATGATCAAAAATCCAAATAGGATACTCCTGAAAGGAAGAATCAACTTCCAATTCAATATCCTTTTGATCAAAAATATGAGATGGGTCTAAAAGGTAACCGAGGGGCTAAGATTCATGGAAGACGTTGTGCATTCCTCAATACCTCTGACGAAGATATATTTGATAGGCTACCAATATGACTCAATATAAGATATCTAAAGGACAGATATAACTAGGTAATATATTTCCATGTTTGTGAATCCATCTATGACCTATCCTAGGAAAGCAGAAAATAAAAACCTATCTCCCACCTCAAACTCTAAAGGTAATTGGCGAAGAATGGCTTAATAATTTTTCCTAGATTGATTTGTGTCCATACATTTTTTGATCAACTGTACCTACTCTGAATTATACTGGACGAGATGAGGTCCTAGTAGTGTTACATATCCTGCCTCTTACCAGCATTAGTGTGAACAACACGATCTACCATTTATTGTACTCATAAGCATTCATTTATATTCTTTACTAAAATATTTTATTATAAGTAAATTTGGTAAGAGAAATATGTTTCTCCCAATAACCTCCAAAATCAAGGACACGAGATTAGAGAATGACCTATAATATATGAATTGTATGCTCAGACTTTCCATCGATGATAGTTTGTACTCAATAGGAACTATAAACTCAGCGCCTTATACAACCCTTTCCTGAACCATGGAAAAAATTGAGTGCCCCTCTCTAACATGATTTAAAGTGGAATACCATGCAGTCATATAATATCTCGAACATAAATTATCTCAATATCATCTACTGAAAAGGTATCTCTGATAGGTATAAAGTGAGAAAACATGGTCAACCTATCAATGATCACCCATATTATGTCACAGCCTCAAAGAGATTTGAAAATACCATAATGAAATATATAGTGACATTGTCCAATTTACACTACAGAATGGGTAATGGAAATAAAATCCATATTGGTCACTAGTGTTCCACCTTCACCTACTGACAGGTGGAACACCTAGTAACAAAGAAAGTTATCTATTACATCTCTGACCGCTAGTATCGGTGGCATAAATCACGGTAAATATTAGTAAAACTAGGATGTACTGCCCAAACAGAAGGACGGTATTCTTACATTAATTCCTCCTGAATGTCTTCAGGAACCTAGATTCATCAATGAATGTACAAGATATAATCTCTTTTAGTGACCCATCTAGGTGGTGGTTCTTTTCCTAAAACACCCTCCCTTAGGATCAAGCACTCAGGATCTGAAATTGTCATTCTCTAAACATGATATAAAATAGAATATGTCACTAAAAATTGTTCAAGTATAGACTGGTTGTAATAGTCATACACTTCCAAGTGCATCTTATAAAACAAGTTAATCAACTACCACTCATTACCAGCCTCCTGAATGGAATGTGTCTGATTCTTCTGGATCAGAGTATCATCCATTGTATTTCCCATCCTAGGAATATAAGCAATCTTATTGTTGAAATAATTCAAGTATTAGAACCATTAATGTTTTCTAAGACTCAATTAATACTGTTTAAATATTTATTTGAGTATTTTTTGTCTTTATACAGAAAAAATAACTCTCCTAGAAATTAGTTCCTCAAACAACGTAAGACATGTACCATGGATGCTAACTCTAGATCATGTGTCAATTAATTCCACTCATAAGGTCTCAACTGATGAGACCTGTATTCGAAGACTCGCTCAACAATCATCAAAACTACTCTCAACTCAATTCTTGATATGTCACAATAAACCATATATCCTCTACCATGGTTGGGTAGAATTAAGACCATCATTAAAGTCGACCATCCTTTCAACAATTTAAATGCTTTCTCACACACTTCAAACCATATAAACTTGACAACTTTCTTGGTCAAGCCTATGATTGGTGATACAAGATTGAGAAATATTGTATAAAACACCATTAATAGCCAATTGTTCATAAGAAACTCCAAATATCAAAGAGCTTCTTGGGATGCTCCTAGGAAACCAAGTCTCCCACCTTATCTAGGTCCATGATACTCCAAAATATATGATAATGTGACTGAGGAAGTAAACTTTTAATATCCAATAGTGTGATTTTATGAACTTAGTATATAGTTGGTTCTCTTAGTGTTCCCAAAAAAAATAAAGATGTTTGGCATATTTTTTTGAGTATGTGAGTACATCAATATTTCTTCAACAAATAACACTATAAATGAATCCAAATACGGGTGGAAAATATGATTTATTTATTCAATGACAGTAGTGAGAGAATTCATTAGATAGAACAACATTAATATATAATCATATAAACTACACCTACTTATAAAATATTTATTAGGTATGTATGATGGTCTAAATCACACTTAATGATAGCCCTGCCTCAAATCAATCTTTGAGAAGGCCTCTTCTCCTTGGATCTGGTTGAAGTGATCGTCTATGTGAGGTAATGGATACCTATTCTTGACCATAATTTATTTACTCCAGCTATATTCCATGAAAATCATAAGGTTCTCATCCACCTTCTTGAAAAAATCATGGTAGAAACCCACTGTGAAGTACTTGGTTATATAAAACCCTTAGCTTCCAAGTCTTCTAGATTCCTCTTGAACTCATGCAACTTAGTAGGATCTATCCTGTAAGGGGGAATGGATACTGGTGTTGCTCCCAGAACTATCTCAATAGAAAACTCAACCTATATATCAGGAGTTAGCCTAGAAAATTAATTAGGGAACATGTCTTTGAAACGATACACTATATGAGGGAAGCTTATCTGATATATTCCCTAATCATTAAGAAATCTGATAGCAATCTAGGTTTTCATCCTACTGATCCCATGATACTCTGGTCCAACTCAAGTTACTTGGACATCCCATTCACCTTTATAAATATTGTTACCACCCTATGGTGTTGAAAACGACACCCTCCAACGAGAACAATCAATGTTATAATGGCGAGGAACCAACTAATAAATCATGATAATGATATCAAAACTTTTCATCTCAAGGACAAATCAGTTCTATATGAATTGATATCCCCTATATCAAGGGGAAACTTCATACATTAGAGTACACTTTTTTATCATGCACTGAGTAGATTATATAGGGTTATGAAACCATAAAATTACTCCATGTTTAGCCTAATGATTTATATAATTTCCAAAGATATGAAATAATTTGAAGCACCCATATCAAATAAGGTAGATACAAGAGTAGCGGCTACTAAAATCATACCTTGAACTATTAAAGGCTCAGCACTCTGCTCCTTCGGCATAGGTTATACTCCAAGTATCTATCCAGATCCATGACCCTATGATACAACCTAATAACCAATAGTAGGCTTGGTCTTCATGTGTTATATATCATAAGAATGGATTCCATGACCATGTCCACCTCCTCATTCTGATCAGTCATTAGTAATCCAGTTACCTGCCTTGTGAGAAGCTACTGACCCCACTCCTGAGGGAAGAGTTGGTGTCAATCCTCCCTCACTAGGCATTGGAGAAGAAATTATACAAAAATTATAAGTATGACCCATCTATCTGCAATCTCAATACTTAATTGGGTCATTGGTACACTAGGGTTTCTTATGGACCAGCCTACCACACTGGTGACATATAACATAACTATTAGTGAATATTTTTTTACTACTGATTCCTCTAAAAGTAAACTCAAGGTGATATTTCCAACCAGTAGATGAATCTCTTCCCTATATCAGTGGTGAATTTCACTATCCCACACCTTCAACATTCCTCAAATTTTGTTTAGTGATAAGGACTCAGCTCACTATTTCAGAAACTGTAGACAACTAAAAAATGTTCTCTAGGTATTGGATGGCATAAACTCAATCATCCTCAAAACATATTTCTATTGTAGAATATTCACTATAAAGGGTTGGTGCGAATAAATGGATCTTGGTAAAGTGGGATGAATAATCCATCATAGACGTAGCACCCTATTAGAGGTGAATAAACTCTCTAGCGTAGTTATCTCTAAGTGTTTATGGAAATAAGTAGTCATAGAAATCCATATAGAAGTCCCTCAAGACCAAATATTGATGGAGATATTCCTAATTAATAAAATCTCACCAATTATTGGTATAATCACAAAGCATATAGGTTACGAGCTTGACCCTCCTCTATAGAGGCATCTCCAAATGCTCAAAAATAAATAACATAGCTTCCATATATGACATATCAGTATGAGTACCACCTTCCCTAGAAAATTTAAGATGATGATTTTACTGTAAATCTCATGTAGACTCACCCATGGTAGGGGTAGGTTATGGGGAACCCTTCATAGACTACACTAGTCACATGAAACACTCTCAAAACTGAGAATCGACACCCAGATAAGTAATAGCAGGAGATTCCATAGGTCGTACTATAGGAGGTAATACTGGTGGCTCAAGTCCCACCACCCCTAGAGTATAGTCATTGTTTCCTTCCCAATCCTCAACCTAAGGACATCATGGTGTCATATTTCTATAATTTTCAAACACACACCACAGAATATAATTTAATAATAGAAATATCATAGATATAGAAATCAAAAAGGTTTATATCCTTCCTTTATAAGGTCATCAACAATTTTCCTCCTCCTAAATATAGTTCAAGATAGTTTTATAAGATCATATGAGTCATAAGAGACAGTCCCCAGTGCCCAATAATATGGTTGGATCAGGTTCAAAGTATCATATCTGATAAAATAGGTTCTTATATGTGGAGTTTCAATTGCAAGGTATAGAGGAAAATTCCCTTTATATTGAAATTAGAATCCCCGTTTAATGGTAACCGTTTATTTAAAAGTTTAGTTTTATCCAAATTCATACTAATTATTTTTTTATTATAATGTCCCAAATCCAGATGCCACTCAATAGTTCCTTAATCCATGTCGACTATAATTCCTCAAATGTATCTCCCAAAATTCCATAGGCTTCAAACTAGCATTGATGGATTAGGTGTTTCAGTGTAGAGGTTATGCCCACATTACCAGATTATATCACAGTGGAAGTTAATATCATAAATATAGAAGAAGAAGTAAAATAAGAAGACAAAAAATACATAGTAGGAATATATAACAATCTCAAAATATGGCTCATATAGAATGATGCAGATGATACATGTATATAGAAAACATCCAAAATAGGTACATGGAAGTACAATACAATACAAGTATCCAAAAATACAAAAAGACCAAAACGTTCCCCACTATCATTGTAATCCTTAGCTTTGTCGCATGCACCCCTAATCGAAATAAAGTATCAACAACCTATGTTAGGGCGCTTGCCCCTGCTATCACATAAACCATATAATCTCTTTAGGTCCCCGAGGAGGTCCAAACAGGGTGTGAGATAACATCCCATTAGGTAACAACCCATAACTCTATACAATTCTAAGAAGTACAATACAATATGTTAAATAAGTGTATGTAAGTGGTTATATAAGTGTGAATGAAAAAGGTATATAACTACTTCAAAAAAATAATACCAAATAGCCTTTCAAGGATCCCTGTAAGAAGTTCCATCTCCCAACAAGGCAGCTATAATAAATATAAACAAGCAACATGGCCTCACTGTATGACCATCCAAATCCTATCCAAACAACCAAACTATATAATGAAACCATATCAAAATCCCATGGCCTTTTCTTACATCCCAAGAATCATATATGCCATGTCCAATCTGTATAGTGAAGTGTAGACCACAAAGGGATAGATCTAAGGTGTCAAAGACCAAGGCATCCTCGTCGAGTCCTAGGATCATCTCAATGGAAACTTGGTATAGGCACTTGTTAAATTCCTAGAATCATGTATAGAAACATTTCCTATATGATTACAAGTAAGCTAAAACCAATGGATATCAAAGCCCAGGTCATCCCATGGAATCAAGACCCATAGAGCATACTCTATCTGAGGCGTCCACTACCACTTTCTAGATCCATGATGAGTCATCCATCGAATCTATACAAAACAAGCATTCATTCATACAGTTTAATATTTCAATTCCATATGATTCTAACCACTCATATAATCAATTTCATTCAATTCCATTTAATGAGTATACCCACTCATTTAATACATTTCATACAAAAAACATCATATAAGTATACCCACTCATGTATTCATTTTCCATTTAATCAAGTCACATGGGTATACCTACCCATTTATCATCAATTTAAATTAGACATGTCACATGGGTATACCCACCCATTTATCATCATCTTAAATTAGACATGTCACATGTGTATACCCACCCATTTATCACCATTCACAGTTTAACATGTCTCATGGGTATACCACCCATTCAATTAAATCCATTTAAGTAATTTAACACACCACATTTAATATAAATCATTTGATAAATTCAAAAATTTATGAATTTATGTTCAATATAATAAATCTAAATAAATGAGGAAAACCATCTCATGATCATCCCATTCAACCCATTCCATATATAATTGGATTCCTATAATAAGGAAAACCCAAAACACACCCCTTAGGTGGTCTAACAAGGCATAAACATGGAATTTTCAAAAGGTTCACATCGTGGGTGACCTTGGTTCGTAAAATGGGTACCAATGCATCACAACGGATCCTATGGGGTCCCTGATAGGTCTGATTACATCTATTTCAAGTAAACCATTCATAATTAGGGTTTTTTTTGGAAAGTTCGGTGGGTGAAATAATGAACGATATCTCTAAAAAGTACCAAATTTCGAAATAAAAGTATATACCACCTACCTTAGCTCGGTAGTGGATTTCTCATCCGATATTATTTTTTGATTCAACTTTGTTTTTGGATAAATATGAAGAACAGATGAAGAACGATAAATTAGGGCATGTGAGACTAAATCCAAATAATGCAATCGATGTCCATAAGAATCGATAAAGGTTAAAAATGAAAGTAGATATTACTATTTCAGATCCAAGGAGATGAACCACACCTAAATTGGAGTCTAGATGAAGAACTAGGATAAAATAATGGTTTAGGATCAAAAGGGAACTTAAAATCATGAGCCACTACTGTGCGTAAGGTGAAATGAAATTAGGGTATAAAAAGAATTTTTAATTTAATTAAAATTATTAAATTCCAAAAATACAAGGGTTTCATGGTTTGTAAATCCATGAACCAACCATGTAGGGTCCCTATAGGCCAATGTACACCCGCACAATTTCCTTGCACGGTTTCACAAACCATGTGAAGACTGTGCACTAAACCTCTGTCAGAATTTAGAAAAACTGTAGACATTGATGCATAGTTGTGCAGCCCATTCCACAAGGATTTCCCGAACCATGCGGACTATACCACCCCTCTATCTAGACTCACATGGTTTAGTAAAACTATGTGTCTTGTTCCACATGATTGTCACTAATCGTGCATCAGACTTAAAACACCCCAAAACTGGTTACAGGCTCCAAGAAAGACCTAGACACCACCAAAACACTCATGATCAAGTTGGGAACTCACATATGGCCATATTTAAGTATTCAAAATGAAAAATAATGACTTTTTACCTGATATTTAAACATGGTTTCTTACAATATTTCCCTTATAGTATTTCTTCCTCAAATTGCACTCTGTAGGGTGGTTAAGATTCATCTGAGAACAACTCTAGTCACTGAGCATGTACGTCAGCTTCCCACTTCCAAGTCTCATCTTGTAAATAGTCATGATTCCATAGCAAAAGTACTAAAGGAAGTATCCATCCCTAGATAACCTATGTGCTCCTGTCAACGATATGAATCAGATTCTCCTCAAAGGATGCATCAACTTGAAGCTCAACCTCCTTGAGATGAAAACCATGAGATGGGTCTGAATTATAATGGTGTAGATGAGATACATGTAAGATTTCATGCATGGATCGGTACCTATGAGGTAACTAAAACTGATAGGATGCCTACCCAAATCTCTCTAGAATCTTGAACGGCTTGACATATCATGGTGAAATCTTATCCTCTCTTCTGATTCTCTTATGTCCCAATCTTGGTGAAACATGTAAAAAAATGATCCCCAACCTTGAAATCTATAGGTCTCTTGAGTCGATCGGTGTATGACTTATGTCAATACTATGTAGCATCCATCCATTTCTAAATAAACTATACCAACTTAGAAGTCTCCTGCATGAGATGTGGTCCCATTAAAGCTGTCTCTCCTACCTCTAATCATCAAAGGGGAAATTGGAATGGAATACCATATAAATCCTCATAATTTGACATTTTTATAGTCTCATGATAAATTTTTTTGTAGGAAAACTCAAGCATAGGAATGTGTCTTTCCAAAGAGCCCCCAAAATCTAGGACACATGCTCGCAACATGTCCTCTAAAACCTGTATCGTACGCTCTAAGCATCCATTGGTCTGAGGGTGGTATGTAATGCTCACAATCACCTATATACCCTGCACCCTCTGAAAACTCTACCAAAAATAATACATAAAGAAAACATTCCTATATGAAATGATAGTTCGCAGGACCCCATGAAGTCGTACTATCTAATAGATGTACAAACTTCTAAACTCATAAACATTGAAGGTCTCCTTGATTGGAGAAAAATGAGAAACCTTCATGATCCTATCAACAGCAACCCAAACATAATCATTACCACGACACATCCACCTTCATAATTTCCTAAAAAACATGCCCCTAAGCATTCTAGAAATGATACCAACATGATTTTATTTAACTAGGTGAACCCAAACACAAATGAGGTCATAACTGAGGCCTCACTGAAAGGAAAGTTTGAATCCCGATCAACCTAACCAAAACCAGTTGGGCAAGATTCCCTTAAAATACACTTCTAAACTTCACCCCACACCCACCTTAACCCGACAGCGTGTTCATACTGGTTCCTTTGGACTATACACAAGAAACCTGAAGGATAATGATTCAGGTCAATTCTAGCTGACATATCTTAGAAATGCCTGTATTAGATGGTCGATGTATTACAACAGAAATGCAATGCCTTATACAAATTACTTGTGCATTCACAATGAGCTCATTCACCTAATCCCATACCTGAATTTCGGTGATGTGCCTTGGTCAAACCATCCATTGATCATTTAAACTTTCGTTCCACAGCATGAACAAGGGTAAACCTAGATCCAGTCCACTAGAATCATTACCCCTTTAAAGCATTACATTAGATCTAGAAAAATAATATAGAATAACCTTGAATTCAACCAAATAGATTACAATGAACTATCCCTAGATAGTCCACACCCCATTCTATAATTGAGACATTGGTAAAAATCCAAGACACCCATGTAAGAAAATTGACCTAGGCCATAGAGGCATCCACCTGGAGGTCACATAAAAGGAAGTGGTAGGTGTCCAATAGACTATCCAAGGAATCCCAATATGGGAAACCAAGTATCAATCAATACTAACCATGCGTTGATAAGAACCACACACGAACATGAAAAACTGAGTAACTACCCATACAAACCCAATAGATTTTAAAACTTTAGTGTGGCGTAAGACCAACACTCCCTAAGTGAATCAAGTATGAAATCAATATAGGGGACATGATCGTATCAAAATAGAAAGCACTAAGAAGATTAAAAATTTAACAAGAAGATCAGTCAAACTAGTACTCATTAACTTAGAAAAAATCTCAACTTCCCCTGTCGATGCATCATTAACCGATCCATGATCCTTTACCAACTAAGGCGTTCATGATTTTTCACACTTAACCACCAAAGCTTCCCCCATGATCAATGGTGTTTTTACAGGGTTTCATTTAAAACCAACCACATCAACATCATCTTGGTGACAAAGAACTAACATAAAATAAGACCTAAAAGCCACAAAAGCATTCAAGAAAAATCGACCATTTCCAAATGGTTATTCATGGTTGTTTCCCTTCCACTTGGAAGGAAACACACCCACTAAAACCAAAAAAAAAATATCCCTAAATTATGAGTGTCCTCGTCATTGAAATAAGAGATAGACCAGCCACCCGCAAGAACACTATATTCGATTCACCTTAAAATGTATATGTGACGCTCCTCTGATCCATGATCACAATGCCAAAACATTTTGCATGAAACCAAAAACCAAACTAACTAGTGTGTTAAGACACCTGAATCTTTAGAACCCCCCCCCCCCCCTCAAAGAACTAGGATGAATTTGATCTATTTAATTCTCAAGTCACTTTTCACTTGAGATAACCCTTGTCTGTGTGCAAAAACACAAGGGTCAACTATTTCATCAAACTCTACCAGTTTGTTACATCATTTAACAACCCAATAGACATTGTGTATATCAATGCATGCTACCCTGAGACTTTAATGTCAATGACACATCTTAAATACCATCCATACGTAATATTCCCTATAAAATCATGTATCAGTTGGATCATAAAAAAGATTTATCCCAAATTCATATTTCCCAAATAGTCATTAACTCGAATGAAAACATACCGAGTTATCCATCACTGAAGAAAAGACGGGTTCACATGACCTACTAAGTGGATGATCATTCCAAAGGCATGTATCACCTACTGAACTGTACATTCCTTGATGCACGTTCCCATAACAATAATCAAGATTCAGCGACCATTGATCCAATAATGGGAGTCATTTTAGAAAAAAAGAGTCTCACTAAGGACAATGGCACCAAATTTCTACAAGCATAAAACCTTTAGCAAGGCGTTTAAGCTCTAAGGGTGCTACCTACCACTACTAGAACCTTATAAAATCAAGAGCACTGACCCCATCACTAGGTCACTATAAACATAAATTCAGGATAAAATTCTTATCTTATAATCCATTGTAAAAAAAGGATAAGCCAACAGAAAATGCTCATGATTCTATTCTAATCCAACTAAATAAGATATTTAAAATACCCTTACATGACATTATAAACAAATACTCCACTCCATGTTCCATTTTAAATTCATTAAAATGGTTCAAATTGAACCTTTAAACACTTTAAAGGATATAACTCAAGACATAAAGTACCAACTCATAAGGAAAAAACACTTAGTACCTTATTTGAATCAAAGCCACCAGGCATAATGGGAAAGTTATAACAACTTCCTTCTTTAAACATTTAACATTAAACATTTATTAAACTCTTGTCATTATTAGAAAATTTATCAAATAAATTCCTTTTTAGTCACAACAAGTAAGAAGACCTATGAGGGTCCCATTTGAACCAAATTTGGTTCATCAATAGAAACCCAATAGAAGTTTATTAGTTAAAGTTGTAAACACACACACTAGATCATCCCATAAGAAACATGCCCCCAACTGACCTACATGGGTCCAGTTGTGAATTTAGAAAGGTAACCGATTAATTTTAAATAAAAATTAGTAGATTACACATTTATAACTATTTAAAGATATACCAAATGGTCATATATATAATGGTTCAGCAATATGGGTGGTTATCTACCAATCCATAAAGCACCCATACACTTTACAGGTTGTTATTTGGCTCCCATTTAATTAAAACCAATTAACTTTAAAATATAAACCTTTGTAGTCTTTATATTTTAACAATAGTCCATATAAAGATAAGCAAAGGTCAAAACTCAAACGTGTAGGACATGTTAAAACCTTACTATAAAAAAATTCAACCCTATAGCCTACTCCTAAGGCCAGGATTGTAAAAAGAACATCCACAAATGTTACTAGAAACACTGCTTATTTTACACTCAGAAGTCGGGTCTAGGTCAAGTCTCAATTTACCGGTTCAAGTTTCCATTTCATTTTCATTTTAATTCACACTCATTTTAACTTTAATTTTCCATAACTTAATTATTCAAGAGATTTAGCCAATGGTTCACCAATTCCAATCCATGAGGGTCCATAACACCTCATGAACCAAAATTTTATGCCCATATAATTCATATCATATCTCATTCAGTTCATTTTAAATAGAATTTTCAAAGGCAGGATCATTTTCCAGTCCATAAAAAATCATACACCTTATAAATTGAGAGATTATGTCACTTATATATCCACTTCACAAAGTCTATCATAATAGTGGGAACAAATTTCATAACACCTATCATAATAGCATGAAATGAGTAATGCATCCTAAATGGCATGGCATAATACATGGAATGTGATTTCTAACAAGTGAATATATGATGCATGAGATGGAATAAAATCATCTCATCAGGTTTAAATAGAAATAGAACCCACAATTGTATCAATAGTAACATGATAAATCAAGTGTGTCACCCAATAGTGGAATAAAATCAACTATAATAGTCAAAAACTTGAAAATAACAATTCTGTTCAAGGAAATTTGGATTTTCCTTGTATGTGGGGCAGTTACTCTTGAGCACATATTATTACCCATTTCCTTCATATCCTTGTCTATTGTCACCAAATAGTAAGTCAAACCATAAAATAAACCCTCTAATACAACTTTGTAATGTCCCGAACCCTGATTCCACTCAACAGTGCCCCGAGCCTGGTTGGCTACAAGGCCTAAAGTGCATCTCCCCAAACACCAGAGGCTACTAACTAGTTGTAAGGGCCTAGGTGTTTCTATGGTGAGACTATTCCCTTATTACCAGAGTATATCACAGTAGATGTCAATATCATATAGATAGAAGAAGCAGTAAAACAACCAAAAAACAAAGACATAGTTGGATTAGATAACAATATAAAAATATGGCTCATATAAAATGATGTTGATGATATATATATCTAGAAAATATAAAAAATAGGTATATTGAAGTACAATATAATAAAAAAGATCCAAAAATACAAAAAAAACATAAAATTGTCCCAGTAGCATCGCAAGCCTCAGCTTTACCCCACGCAAACCCTACTCCAAAGTAAGGATCAACAATGTATGTTAGAGATATTTCCCATATTATCACCTGCAACCAGATAATCGTTTTGGGTCCCTGAGGAGGCCCAAATAGGGTGTGATATAACATCCAAGTAGGTAACCACCCAAAAGTCAACATAATTCTAAGAATCATGATGAAATATTCTGAACAAGTGTAGGTAAGTAGTAATGTAAGTGTGAATGCCTAATCGATATAACTACTGCAAATAAATAATTCCAAAAATAATGTCAAGGATTCCTATAAGAAGTGTCGGATCCTAACATGGAAACTATAAGAAATATAAACAAGCAACATGGCCCCACCATATAACAATCCATATCATTTCCACATGGCCTTGATGTATAATGAAACCGTATCAAAATCCCATAGCCTTTACATACATCCCATACATCATATATCCCACATTCCAGTCATATAATGAAGTTTATACCATAAAGGGTCAAATCCAAGGTGTTGAATACTAAGGAATCCTCATCGAGTTCCAAGTGCATCTCAATGGAAACTCGGTATAGGCACTAGTTGGAGTCCTTGGAGCATTTGTACCAACAGGTCCTATGTGGGTTAGAAAATCTTGAGGCATCCCACAGAATCAATACCCTTGTAGAATACTCTATCCAAGGAATCCACTACTGTATTCCAGATCCATGGAGATCCGTCCATGGAATTTATAAAAAACATTCATTCATTCATACCATTTAACAATTCAATTCCATATGAGTCAACCCAATCATATAATCAATTTCATTCAATTCTATATAATGAGTGTACCCACTCATTTAATACATTTCAAAACAAAAACATCACATGATTATACCCACTCATGTATTACATTTCCATCTAATTAAGTCACATGGTTATACCCACCCACTTATTATCAATTTAAATTATACGTGTCACATGGGTATACCCACCTCTTTATCATCAATTTAAATTAGATATGTCACATGGGTATACCCACCCATTTATAGCCATTCATAGTTTAACATATCCCATGGTTATACCCATCTATTCAATTAAATCCATTTAATCCATTTAACATATCATGTTTAACATAACTCATTTGATGAATTCAATAATTAACTAATTCAAGTTCAATATAATAAATCAAATTGAAGGAGGAAAAACACATCCTAATCATCCCATTCAACCCATTCCACTTATAATTGCATTCTTATAATAAGGAAATCCCAAAAAACACTCCTTGGGTGGTCTAACATGGAATAAACATGTAATTTTCATAAGGTACACCCCATGGGTGACCTTGGTTTGGAAACAAATTATCGTCTCATCACAACGGATCCTATGGGCATCCCTAATAGGTTTGATTGCATATATTTCAAGTAACCCATTCATAATTCAGGTCACACTGGAATGTCTGGAAAGTGGTGTAATAGATGATAGCTCTAAAAAGAACCAAATGATAAAGGAAAAGTATAGAACACCTACTTTAGATCGGTAGTGGAGTGATCTTCTAGTATCAAGTCCTAATTCAAATAGGTTTATGATAAATCTAAATAAAGTATGAAGAATGAGAAATTAGAGCATATTATCTTAAATCCAAATAACACAATCAATGGCTATAAGAATTAAGAAAGGTTAAAAGGAATGTATATCTTACCGTTGAGGATCCAAGGAGATGAAGTATGACTAAATATGACTCCATACGGAGAACTAGGATCAAATCCTATTTTAGGCTCAAGAGGTAGTTCAAAATCATGAGCCATTGTTGTACATAGGGTGAAATGAAATTAGGGTATAAAAAATTGATTTAATTACAAATTATTAAATTCCAAAAATTCAGGGGTTGCATGGTTAAGGAGCATAGTTTAGAAAATTATGTGCCAATAATGCATAGTTATTATAGGCCAAGGGGCACCTGCATGGTTTCCTTGCACAGTTTCACTAACCATTAAAAAACTGTGCACTAAGCCTCTATCAAAATCTACAAAAATTGTAGAAATAGATGCATAGTTGTGCATCCTATTCAACATGTTTTGGCCTAGTCATGTGGCCTATACCCCCCTTTGTCCATCCCCACATGGTTCTGTCAAACCATATAGCATGCCCCACATGGTTTTCACTAACTGTGCACCATGCTTAAAACACCCCAAAAACTAGTTTCGATCTCCAAGAAAACCATGGACACTTCTAAAACACCTGTGATCAACATCAGTAGTGTTTGACCCCGGGTCCTCTTCATTTCTGGGAGGGGGATCCATGTCAGAGCTGAAAAGTTCCAACATCGACATCTCCCCACCTCCTCTTAGTCTTCCTCATCCAGTCGGGGGATTGATTTCCATTCGAGATGTCTTTTGAGGGGTTTATCGGCCTTCCCCTTGCTTTCTGGTGATCTCGGTGGCGGTGCCGCAGTCGTCACGTGAGGGAAATCAGGTTAGGTTATCAGTGTGAGTGGGCACTTTTGAGGAGTCCAAATCCTATATAAAATGGACCCCGGTGGCTCAATTTGGGGCTACCAAGCTGCCTCTCGCAGTCTTCCAACGCTGGGTTTCGTCCTGTGGTCTCAAATAGCTAGCGAAAGTTTTGGTTCTCCAGTGGTGTTCATTCTGCATCTTCCTTGACTTGGAGGCATATTTCCTTCATTTCTGGTGCTCGATTCCTCAGTCCAGGGGTCATTGGAGTTTCAGTCTAACTAAGTGGTCCTTGGATGCCCACAAATGAAAAAAAAATCTCAACGGCAGCGGTCTGGATCTACCTCCTAGGGTTGTTGTTTCCCTTTCAGAATGAGGGCTTCCTCAAGTAGATTGGGGATTCTATTGGGGGATATATGTGCTCATATGATGGCATGAGGAGGGATATGTCATCCTTGAAGGCTCCCATTTGTGTGGAGCTTGACATCACCCAGACCTTGTCAGAGAAGCTTGATCTGTAGGTCGAGGGAGACTTTACCTGGTCTCAGGATCTAATATACCCAGTTTTTCCCAGGTCTTGTTTGAATTACCTCTAGAAGGGTCACTCCCTAAAATTATGTTGTTAGCATTGCCTTAAGGATAGTAGTAGGTCGGTAGGGGAATTGGCTGGCTTCGGTGATAGGGGCATTCCTTCTTCATCGTCTCTAATTTAGGAAGCAGTGGGGGTGGAGGTGGTGTCCCCAGTAGATGCTCTTAATTTCTCGAAGGCCCCCTCAAATGAAGTTTTAGTTTGTGAGGTAACAGATAGAATAGAGGTAAACATGGTTGTTATTACTTTTATGCCAAGGAGTCATCCTCCTGCCTAGGTTTCATTGTCTACCTTTCTCCTTGGTAGCTTTTTCCAGTTCTCTCAAACAGGCAGTCTGGTGAGAGGGAAGGTCCCAGTGTCCAAGAACCCGATGGCCTTGGCTCTGGTCCCTCAATCTGAGGACGTATCCGTTAGACCAGAGAACATGGTGTGGTCCTTGGTGGTGTTTTCTTAGGCTTCAGGAGTGGTCTTTGGTGGGTCTTCCTCTCCTGTGGTTGGTTGCCCTCAGATGTCTACAACCTCTTCTCCCCCATGCCTAGAGGGAAATAGGGAAGGTGGGTCTTATTCCATTCCTAGTTATAGAAGGAAGAATGTCTCAGGTTTGAAGAGTAGCTCAGCTTCTCCCTATTGGGTGGTTCTCTAGGAGTCGGGTGTGTGTACTAGATCAAAGGTTAGGATACAGAAAGGGAGGAAAACATCTTATTTCGAAAAGGTTACCTTCTCTGGATCTAGTCCTAGTGTGCCCATTTTTTAATTACTCCCTTGATCATCTGGAATTCCCATGGGATTAGTGCCTGGGTTAAATATGACTTCATGGACTTAGAAATTTCCAGTCACAAAGCTACTCTAGTGGCCATTCTTGAGCATAAATAGTAACCCTCTAGTATTGGGGAGTTCTCCAGGAGGCTGAAAATGCAGGGTTATATGCAGGCAAATTCAGTCAACAAGTATATTTTGGTTTTCTGGAATAGGTGGTGCTCGGTGGATTTGATTCAATCATGGGAAAAGTTTATCACTGTCAAAGTAACCCAAGGGATAACTTATTTTTATACTTCTTTTGTGTATGGGAGTTGTGACTTTCATGCTCGTGAGACCTTGTGGATGGATCTTAGTTCTTTCAACCCCGGACCTACCATGTGTCTTGTTGGGGGGGGGGGGATTTTAACCTGGTGGCGGGCCCAGATGAAAGGAAGGGTTGGGTATGTTTCCAAGGAAGGAAAGTCTTGACTTTTTTTAATTCAGGGTTATTAAGGGGCTCTCAGATCTTAGTTTTGTGGGAGATAAATTTACATGGTTCAATAATCAGTGGGACCGCTATAGGTCGTGGAGTCAGTTGGACCATTACTTATCTAATTTTCATACAATATCTGCCTTTTCTAGCACTAAGGTAGAGCATCTAGTTCGGGGACTCTCAGACCACACCCCACTCCTTGTCACGATGAAGTCTTCTCTAGGTTATCTTGAGCGGTATAGGTACATCCAGTATAGGGGGGATATCCTGGGCTACCATGAATTGGTTATCATTTCATAGGTCGTATCTTCTCAAGGAAACAAGTGTACCATCTTTCACTGCAAACTGTGGAGGCTGAAAATAAAGCTTGTTGAATGGTCTAAGGGTGTTGTCCCTCCAGACACAGAGCTTGATGACATCATGAAGTAGTTTGAGTGGCTGGAGGATAGCTTATAATAAGCATGGGAGGATCTGGTGTATGAGGAGCTATCGGAGAAGAAAGGTATTATAGTAGAATTGATCCTAAAGAAAGAATGTCTGGCTAGAGAGGGGGCTCGGATAAAATGGCTTAGAGAAGGAGACAAAAATATAGCATTCTTCAATGACTGCATTAAAGAGAGTTCAAGACTGGTAAAACCAAATATCCAGTTGGAGGATGGATTGTACACGGATGGTAGGGATACAGTGGGAGGCTTGGAAAAAAATTAAGGATATTTTTGTTGGTCCTTCTAAGAGTTTTCCCAATGGTTATCCTTTGGGATCCCCAGACTTCTTAGAGGTGGTTCCCAAAGTATCAACGGATCTGATTAATACTAGCTTGGGAGTAGTGCCTGATGAGCTTGAGATTAAGTATAACCTCATGCACTTGAACTCAGATAGTAACGCAGGGCCTGATGGGTTCTCGGACTATTTTTATAGGAACTCCTGGGATGTCATGAAATAAGACCCAGTTGTAGTCGTCCAGGACTTCTTTTGGGGTGGAAGCTAACCCTGGATTGCTTCTGCCACCCCCATTATTCTTCTTATAAAGACCAAGAGCTTGTCTTCAATCTCGTATTACCACCCAGTGAGCATGTGCAATGTCCCATACAAAGTCTTGGCTAGAATAATTAACTATAGGCATGCGATGCATATCCCTAGGTGGGTTTCCCTGGAGAAACATGAGTTTATTAAGGGTCGTTCGATGTAGGAAGCAATTGACTTGGAACAGGATATGATCAGCAATATCGGCTTCAAAACATGTGGGTTGAAGGGATATTATAGGGTCAAATAGAGCTTCAATATCAGAGTATTGTCAGGTATGGGGTTCTCTCCATGGAACATTGATATCATATTTCTCAACTTTAGCTCCTTGTGGTTGCTTGTCACATTCATTGGAAGATCTTATGGATTCTTCAAGTCTACCAGAGGCCTTAGGTTGGGGGATCCCATTTCAACTTCCCTGTTCATTATTATATAGGATTTTTTGAGTCAGCTAATTCAGAGGAGCAAAAATGAAGGGTGATTCTTCAGTACCGTCGTCGAATAAAAGCTCCGGCCATTTCTGACCTCATGTTTGTCGATGACTCCATTCTGTTCCTTAATTCCGGATGTATATCAATACATATCCTAAACAGAGTACTGGTCGAGCACTCTCGATGGAGTGGACAAATTATTAACAAGTTAGATAAGTCACAATTTCCAAGTTATAAGGTCATAAGAATAATAAGTTTCAATTTCCACATCATGTAACTGAAACCAAACCCTTAAACCCAGTGTTAGGATGTAACAAGATGCATATGATGGTTTAATAATATGAATTACATTTTCCAATTTATAATAGTATATTCTTTATAAATAATAATTTGAATTCATGTAATCAAAATCAACTAACATTTTAGTCCATGCAACCAATGGTTCATAGCTCAAACATGTGATAATTGGTAAGTTAATGTGCCACCATCAAGCTATATTGGAAAAACTATTTAGGTTGATGTAGACACTTAGACTGAATAATTATTTATCACATTTACCCTATATAAATGTTAGTCAGATAATATATATATCAATCAAGGTGCTACAGCATGTTAAAGGAAATGCAAGCAATTAAATAAATATGGCATGGAATATGCATGACATATGAATATATATGTATCTATAATGATTCATGATCAATTAATCCTTTCTAAGCTAGATGAATGGTCAAAAGAATCCATAATAATAATAAATTACACAAATTATGTGTTCCACCCTATAGTTAAATCAAGGAAACTACAATAGGCATAATCTAGAACATTAAATCCCAACCTAGGTAATTTTGATTTTCCCTGTACGTGGGTTAGCTACTCCTAGGAATAAGCTCATTACCAAATTCTGACACTTCCTAGTCACCTATCAACCATCCCAAAATGGTAATACAAAAGGAAAGGGAACTCTAATACCACTTGGTGATTCCCCAAACCCAATTCATTGGCCATAAGGCCTCAAGTGTGCCTCCTCATACACGAGTGGATGTTGATTAGCAGTGAGGTTCTATGATGGTATGGTGGGGAGATTATACTATCATGATCAGAGTATAGAATCATAGTATAATAATAACAATAAGTAGCGGAAATAGTATAAATCAAAATAAATAAAAAATAATATATATATATATATATAATATTAATCAATAGGAAAACTTCATAAATAATAATAACACCACATCTGCTATCGCATAAAAAATAACTTCATGTTTTTATGCTATAAAAATGGGGAATACAGGGAGAATAGAGCAGTTGGAATATATAACATGCCATAAAAATTTAAAAAAAATGTCAAAATTTATATCTAATAGAATCACAAGTATATGATCAGCCCTCTACTCCCATGCTCCATCCTAGTATAGAACCCAAGCATCCAAATCTAAACCCCTCCCCTTATTCCTACCTGTATCCATGAAGTATGTTCAGGTACCAATCTTTGTCCCAGAAAAGGTGTGATATAAACTCAGTAGGGCACCACCAATGGTTTCTATCACTATCCATTATATGAATATAAAATGTGTAGTATGAAGGTAATAACCAATGTAAAATAGTAAATAAAAAAAAATTCCCCATTCTGAGTTCCACATGGGATAACCGACCAATACTACCTACTTTGGACAAATCTGGAATGTCTATAAACATTTATTAATTATGATTTAATTATTACAGGCTCAAGGCCCAGTCTCATAGCCAAGGTATCCCTAGATCATAATACTTATATAAGGGATTCACAAGTCCCATTACATTTAGAACTAAACAAATGAAAATAGAAAATGTTTTCATGTATATAAATGATTTACTAACTCCTAGCCTATTCATTGACCTGGAAGACATGTCATTGAATCAATTTAAATTTTTATCCTTGTCCCATCCAAGAAACTCTTTATAGGGAACCCTGTTATCACTCTAGGTGTATCATAATCTCATCACCCTACAAGCTTATTAATGGAATTCCTCAAAGGAATCCAACTATCGTAGAGGTGTGGAATAAATACATAGCCTCATAAGACTATCCTTGGTAATCCATATAGGTAACCCAAGTTTCACTCAAGAGGTAATGTAATTCACTACCCTCTGAGCCTGTCCTTGGCATTCCACATAGGTAACCCAAGTGTCTCTTGTGGTGTAATATAAACCCACTAACCAAGTGAACCTTCTCAAGGAATTCTATAAATTAATCCATGTTCCATCCATGGAATAATATAATTCCATTAATTATTAATTTAGTTATATTTATGAATGATACCATCCAATGTGTTCCAAGTTGAAACCCTTGTATCTCCCTCGACATTTATCAAGAATGATCGTATCTTAGTATCCAACCCATATCATCTCACAATTCACATGTCTCAACTTATCCATTTCATTTATAAGGAAAAAATCATGGATAAGGAAATGAGAATAAATTACAAGGACATAAGTATATGGAATATCCATTCCCTCTTTCATTTAACTCAATTTACATTTCATCCAATAAAGTATAACATTCCAAAATCAATGGAAAATGAACACACCTCAAAAGTTGGTTTGATTAAATTTAAATTCATATGATTTATGGGCCATTAAAAGTGACACACCATAAGTGGTGGCTCATGTCAAGGTATAAATCCTATAATGATAAAGTTAGGCTACTATTTCTACACTAAAAAAAGTTATATCCATTTATTTAAATAATTTTAGATTTAGGAGGAGTCAGACAGAAGATCTGTTTTACAACATGATGGATCATAATATAAACATCAAAACATTGAAGGAAAAAAATAACTTGATCACCTACCTTAGATGGATAGTAGACTCCTCCTCCAATATCATCCTCTAATTGAATCTATAGTGGTATAAATCAATGAAATAGAAAAATTACTTGAAAATGGGATGTATTATCTCTCCAAGAAATATAATTTGATATGATGTGATAAAAAATAGAAGGAATGGGAATGAAGGACATACTAATGGTGATCAAATTCAACCAAAAGAGAGAAATTCAGATATCATATGATGGAGTAGGAACAAATACTAGGAGTAAGAGAGGAAGGAGCTTTGGATGTTGGGAGATACTATGGATAGATAGGAAATGAAATGGGAGGATAATTATTAAAGAATTCAAGGGGAAATAATCTTTTCAAATATTTAAGAGGGTGCAATATTTGGCTTCATGGTTCTCCAAACTGTGTGTCAACCATGTGTTATCTCTATCTGAGTGTCACCCCCCCCCCTCCTACATGGTCTAGGTGAATGGTTTGAGAAACTTTGTGCATCCCATGTGGCTCCTTTAAAAAAAATTAGTACCCTTGCACAGCTGTTTGGATCCCTTGAACAGTTTTTCAAAACCATACCCCTCATAATATGGTTCACACAGTTTGAGGTGTATGGTTAGAACTAACCATGTACTAATCATATTCCTTGCTTGATTCCTCTAAAAATATAGCTTCAAACTCTGAATAATCCCCAAACACTCCTGAAACCTTCTTTAGACTCTTAGGAACTTCCATTTCAATAATGATAAAAGTTTAAACCAGAATTTAAAGGGTCCATACCTTATTAGAAAAATAAGTATATTATAGAAAATTACACCAAAGGTAGATGTTTATTCCACATACATTAGAAGTCAATAGAACATGATCTTAGTATGTCTTCTAATGTCTATAAATTCCTTTTAGACTGCCTATTAGTTTGGGGATGATTAGTGGTTCTTAAATGTATCTCAATGATGAGATCCCTTTGAAGACACTTCTATAATTTTGATGTGAATTGAGATTCGTGATCAGATACAATTAATAGTGGTTCACCATGAATCCTTGTGATTTCATCGATATATGGTCAGACAAGGAACTCAAGGGGTACATCTTCTCATATTGATATGAAATGAGTAGAAATAGTTAGGAGATCAATTATGACCCATATAGAATCATTCTTCCTTGGAGTATTTTTAAGTACAATGAAAAATTATATTGTAATATTATCCCACTTATATATAGTTATAAGAAAAGGCTGCATGACTCCATTAGGATTCTATCTATTATAATTTTTCTATAGGAATACTAAGCATCTGGACACATAGTTCACAATTTTTTCACTTTAAATTTTCCCATAAGAAATGTTCTCTTAAATCCTTATACATATTTGTGCTACTAGGGGTATAGAGAAATTTAAACAATGTGCTTCATCTAGCAGTTCTATCTTCAACTCTGGGGTGGATGGAATGCATCACCTCTTTCAAACTTCAACACTCTAAGTCTATATATAAAGTTTATCAATTTACCATTACTTATTAATTTAATCTTACTTTGTAAGTCCTCCTCATCATATTGAGACTTCTCTATCATTTTTAGTAAGGATGGTTTAGCAATTTCTTGGAAAATTATTAATGGATCCCCTTTCTTAAAAATATCTATATTCATTTTTACTATATCTATATATATATATGATACTTTTTAATCCTCATATTTGTTAGAATTATATATCCCCTACTACTCAATGAATTAGACACCTTGTTTTCCTTCCCAATTTGGTAGTGCATTGATCAGTCTTAGTCCTTGAGTAGTTCAACCATATTCTTTTCCTCATGTTGATCTCCTTTTGATAGAAAATAAACTTCAAACTCTTGTGGCCTATATATATATATATCATCTTTCACCATAAAGGTAGTTCCTCCATATTTTCAAACTAAATATTATGTATTCTAACTTAAGTTCATGAGTTGGATAGTTTTTTTCATGGATTTTCAATTACATTAATGAATATGAAACCACCCTATAGTTTTTCAAAATGACACAACCAATTCCTTTCTTTGATACATCACTATATATTACAAATCCATTATTGCCTATGAGTAAAGTTAATACGGGTTCATTAATCAGACTCTTATTTATCTCTTCTAAACTTTCCTTTCATTCCATTGACAATGTGAATTTAACCCCTTTGCATGAAAAATTGGTGAATGGGTTAGCCAACCTGGTTAAATCTTGAACAAACCACACAAAGTGACCTACTAAATCCAAGAAAATTAATATCTTAGTTATGTTTTTCAATGTAAGATATTCATTGACTATTTTGTAAGTATAAATAGATATTCCATGCTTGGAGATAATATTTACTAGAAAATAAACTTCATTGATCCAAAATTAACATTTAATATATTTCCCATAAAATTCTTTTTACCTGAGGGTCTTAATTAAAAATGACTCTCAATATATTTATAGATATTAGAGAATATAAATAAATCATTAATAAATACTACCAAAAAATTATTAATATAATTCATGAATATTCTATTCATCATATCCATAAAGATGGATGATTTACTAGGCAATCCCAAGGAAATTACTGTAAACTCATAATGTTAATACCTTGTTTGAAATTTCATCTTTGATATATCATCCTTATTTTCATTTAGTTGATGATGAATAGAGTGAAGATCAATCTTTAAAATGTATTGTGATCCTTGAATTTGATCAAATACGTCATCAATTTTTGGTAATGGGTGATTATTATTTATAGCAATAGAATTTATCTTCTTATAATCAATATATAATCTCATAGGCCCATCCTTCTTTTTCATGAATAAAATAATGGATCCTTGTGGTAAAACACAACAGCCTATAAATTATTTATCCCACAACTCCTAAAACTATTTCTTAAACTCCATTAAATTCATTGGAATAATTCTATAGAGAGGTTTAGTTAAAGTTCTTGAATCATGAATGAGTTTAATGGAGAACTCAAATCCAAACTCAGGTGGATGACCAGGTAATTATTCTATAAAAATATAAATGGATTTTTTTACCATGGTTACATCATATATTTTTAGGATATATTCATTATATATAGATCATGCTTAATATTCCTCTATTACAGTAATTTCATTAGGGATAACTACTAGGGAAGGATCTGAATATGATTTAGATGATGAAGTCTCCCCTCTAAATATAAGGAATTCTACCTAACCTTCACGAATCATAATATACTTCTCTTGGATATATAGTTTTTCATTATACATTGGAATCCAATCCTAACCAATTATCATATAAAATTAAACCATAGGTATAACAACCAATTTTGTAAATATGGTGCATCTATTCATCATAATTAGAACTGACTACCATATCATTATTGCAATAAGATTTCCACTATGTGTCTTCATTAATAACTCCCTTACTAGGGTGATAGGGAGAGATTTAATGTTTTTGGAAGACATAAAAGATATAAAAGAGTGTGAATATCTAGAATCAAATTAAATATAAGCTAACTTGAGGCTATGATCAAGGTACCATCCATAGCATCATTATGAACAACTACTTCAATTGTGTTAATCGCATAAGCTTGGCCTTGCTCCCTTGTAATTTTCTAAGGTAAATTATATTGAAGCTTGTTGTATTTATTTATATAATTTCTATTATCCTTGTGGTTAAATCATTTATTATAAATATATTCTACCTTTCCTTTACATTTGTGAGATTAATAGCCTTTTTCTATACACTTGTGAAAAACTCGTGTTCTATTCCTACAAGTCCTAGGGTATTTCATTCCATAGTTATCACATGTGGGAAATCCTATCCTTCATTTATTCTCCTTTGTCAAATTGTTATTCCCATTACACTAAGTCAATCTCATCTTATCCTAATTTCCCTTGAATGTATACATCCTAGAGAACTCCTTTTCTATCTTAGTGGTGATTGAGACTATATACTTATACAATATAAAGGTCTGAGGGACAAACACCCTTCAAAGGCTCAGCTTTAACCTATCAAAGATATGATCATTCCAAATTTCTAGTCTATATACATAGTATATATAATATCAGGATAACCTTTTAAAGTCATCCTTATACTCAGAAATATTTTCCTCCTCTTTTTATTTAGGATTGAGTAATGGCCTTTCCATTTCATCTCTTTAACACCATTAGTCTGCATATCCCTTTAGAAAATAGACCACCATGATGAATATTTGTAACGCCCCGACCCCAGCTTCCCAGAGTCGGTGCATTATTGCGTAACATTGGCATGATCACAAAAGTTCAAGTCTCGAAAGACCGATTAGTTTAGTAGCCTTGGAAACACTAGATACATTCAGAAGTCTTACATTACATCATATTGTAAAACAAAACTACAACATCTTCTCTTCATATCCCCTTATATTATCCTTGTGGGTCATTCATAATATACTTCTTCACATCCTGGAAAAATTAAAACATTGAAAGAGGTGAACTCAGATGCTCAGTAAGGATAACAATATTGCGAAAGCTTTCGTAAATAAACATTAACATTTAAGGCAATGTATAACTAAAAAAATCCTTTTTAAACTTTAACTTCAACATTATATGAAAAAAATAAAATTAAATAATGCCATTTACTTACTCACATGGATATTCTACTAGTCGAATAATCACATGCAATATCAATAACCACTTTCATAATGATGGAATGCATAATGCCAGACTATCAAAACCACGTAGCCAAGGCCTTGTGCCAAGACCACAAATAAGATTTTGCCAAGGCCTCGTTCCAAGACACTAGTTTGTCTCATGAGACCTACCGATGCATCAAGGAGATATAGAGGGCTCCACCCGTCACTTATTAAGTCCAATGCATTCCTCATATGAATAGGTTTAAACATATCATAAACCATAACATAATCGTATCACATAAAACATGCATAAAGGAAACATAACATTTCCACATTTCAATCACAAGATATCAATACAACACATTGATAAATAAAAACACTTTCAAAACCATTTTCAATACCAAAATAAAAGAAAATTAAAACTTTGTATTTATTTTTCATTTAAAAAAAGTTATGGCTTGTAGAGGAAGCCGAAACTCAAATAATGGTCACAGCGGCGGGGAAGTCGTTGTCGCCGCATACGTATGGCATGAAAAAAATTCCTTTTTGTCGGTTAGTAAAACTCTTCGTATAAAAAATATTCATTTTCAATAAACGTAAAAGTCAAATGGGTTTATATACCGTATAAAAGAAAGTTGTGTATAAAACCAAATATGCCTCAATGAAAGGAGATTGAGACGAAGTCCTTACAAAGATAATTTTTAAAATAAAATAGATCTATTATGTGTATTCACTATAAGTACACATAAAGAAAGTACAAATACAAGATATGACATAATAATATCATGGCATAATTTTAAAGTAGGAGATTAACCCAAAGAATGGAAATTGGGTTAAGAAATTCCCTTACCTCATGTCCGAATTCGCTCGACCGCTCTTTGATCTCCTGAATAATAAACTAGAGTTAATTTATAATTTCCTAAGAACATTTTTCAAGTTTATTATTCATTTTATATCACTTATTACCATATTATGAACATTATGTAATTATTTATGTTTATAACGGTCGTTTTGTCGATCTTGGGTACTTGAGTCAAAAATAAACTTCTTATAATTACACTTTGTTCATGTGGTAAAATATCCATTATATCCATAATTATATTCATGATGTATATATCATATAAATAATATATATCCATTATATACATTCATTTATAATATTACATAACATTTATAGGTAGTAAATGAAATGCACCGTTCATGGAGACGGTAAGCCGTACGTACGCATGAACGCTACTTTCATTCCTATTTCGTATTTAATGGAATAAAGATATAATTATATAAAGGTATAATATAATTACAGTATAATATAATGTATAATACCATTTACTCCATCCTTTATACATCCCACATATGGCATTAACGATTCAAATCACTTTGAGGGGGCGGTAGTCTGCACTTCCTAAAATGAAATTATCGTGTTCACCCATAATGGAAATCATAAAGTATTCCATAAATGAGAAATAAATAAGAATAAGGAAAACATAAGCATAATATATATATCATATATGAAAATATTTTCATCAAAATGGACACTATTATAGGTGTTAAAAGAATATTGAACAATCATTGTTTCGTGAGGCAGTATTTCAGCACCCACGGAAACAGTATGTTCTTTAACCATTAGACGAAGGTGTGTGTAAGTATAAACCAAATCCTTATCATAACAGCATACTAGTATATTTTAGATACTGTTGTTGTTACAAAAGAAAGGAATAAAAGAGTTTAAGGGGTTGGATAAGCAAAATAAAACAAAACAACATTAGAGAAGACATTACCTTAAAATCGGGTAACTCTTTTTGATTTGAGCCAAAGGATTCCTTGGGAAGAGTTATGCCCAAAGTGAGGCTTTTAAGAGTAAGATAGGGAATTTGGGAGACTATTTGGGTAGATTTTGGCCGGGCCAAAAGGCTTGAATGTGTGAATAAGGTGGTAGAGGTAGGGTCCTTTTATAAGAGGAGAGGAGGGGAACTCTTGGAAAGTAATGAAATGTTACTTTATTATATAATGATTTTAGGATTCTAAAGGTCCCACACTTATATAATTCGAGTATAAGGTGATAAGGGTTCGAAATATACTCATACAATAGTTTTTTGACAAGTGTAAGCCTTGTATTTTATATTATCCTTCCATTTTATTAAAATCGTTAATTAATGAGGTAATCGTTGCATCATCATGGTGTCATAAATAATTTAATTTATTTAATGTATAAAAATTATAAAAAAATTATCATGATGTATGAAATATTTTTATATTTCTAATGAATATTTATAGTAAAAAATATGACTTGTATAACCCAATTTAAAAATTGTTTTAGTAAAACAACTTATGTTTGTGACATTTTTATTTTAACATTAAATAAAAGTTATTTATGTCATTTTCCTACCAAAGTGGCTCCATGGGGTCCCCAAGTTGACCCATGTATTGTCTTGGTCGGCCATGACTCATCCAATAGGTTTAGGACAAGTGTCAAGGTCATTTCATATTTTTATAATATCAATTTTACCTTAAATTTCACTAATTACCTTTAATCGCGATTAATTAAACATAAAAGTTACTATTCACCAAAAAATTATTTTAATCCCATTGAACCACATTTTACTTGCTAATGACAACCATATATGTCGAATTTTTGAAAATCAAAACACAGAAGTGGTAATGTTTCATTTAAACAAAAAATCAGTTTTTTTAACTACCACTTAGTGGTTTCAGTATTCATCAAAAATTGAAGTTTTTCAGAACAATGCCAAAATTTTACCCTAAGATATAATTGATATTCCGAATTCAAAAAAGATGTCTATTTTAAAAAATTCCAAACATATAAGTTTCATTAATTAATTTTATAATTAATTCCTGCTGTCACAACAAATAGCGTGTTTTTATGAAATAATATATATCAAAAGATTGACAATTGTTTTTGTCTAATTTCAAAGTGAAATTAGTTCTAATGACCACCATTGGATAAAAGGGTAAAATATATTTTAATTATACTTTAAAACCAATCAATAGTATAATTTATCACTATAAATTATTTTTATTAAAAAAGTTGTTTTTAAGTATTTTTTACTATTCATAGAAAATGGGATGTTCTCAAAAAAATACCAAAAATTCAACATAGGCTAATTTCGATATTCCGAATCCAAAAATGAAGTCCATTTTGAAATATAAAATATATATAATTTCAAAAAGTGGGTATTATTATTCATAATCGCTATTTTTATTGGTCGCGGTGTGTTAGAATCTCGAACTTGTGTACAATGAAATCTATTGCATTATTGAAAGAGAAGCGTATCGTGGAAGCTCAGGATGTTACATTCTCCCCTCCTTCAATAAATTGCATCCTCGCAATTTGAAATTTTATTTGAAAATAAAAGGTTGAAAATAGAAAATACCTTTGTGGAAAACCCACATCGGAAATAAGGTTAATAAAAATATAACATTAATAGAAAGAAAGAGAAGTACAAAGGTCACCCGAGATAGCCCATACTAGGATTCTATAAAAATATGGATATGGAAGAAAAACAAACCATCAAGGTCTGATGGAGAGTCATATAAAACTGGATTAGGGGAAAGTTAACCATAAGAAAATCACAAACTTGTGATTGGTTAAACAGTCATTGAATCCCTAGTTGGAAAAGTGAATCGGCAACATTTTTGTTTTAAGTTACCTTTCATAAAGTTGATGAATTTATTTAATAGATTTACTAAGAACGTAAGTAAATATACTTACTTTTCATGTAGGCTTCCATTCTTTAATAAATATTTTCCACGAACCCATCTTTCACTCCAAATCGTAACAGAACTCAAAAATATTCTATTTATCCTAATTGTATAAGGTTCAAAATATTAACACATACCATTTAGATTTGGAAAACTTTTTGTAATAACCAGGGACTTCCTGTAGGCTAGTGGTAGGTAATAAAGGCCTGTCGCACTATGGTTGTGGGTTCGATTCCTGCAGCTTTGTCCGACGCGACGGGTTATGCCCCACCCTGTAGGTTATCCTTTTCCTAAAACTATAGTATTATAATATTCCAAAAATAATCTTCATAAATGTTTTAACCTTAAACAATACTATCCAAAGTTCAACTTAATCCATTCCAACCTTTATAGTTATCCAAAATACCTATGTCCAGACTTTCTCTAAAAGGTCTCTAAATTCCAAAATCAATTGTATCATCAGATTCCTCAACCAAGGTAAAGTTTCTATTATTGTCACATATAAAAATATGATTACCTTCATCATATTAAAACCTTAATGATAACAACAAGTACTGCAGTACAATCCTTATATATATCACATTATTCTTATAACCAGAATATAATCCTTGAGTCCAAAAGCACCAATACATTAATTATTCCACTTCAACTGTAGTAACAACATAAGATTTTCCTTGATCCCTTGGCCTTTTTTGAGGTAAGTTTCTCTGACGCTTAGGCCATTCATTTGCATAATGCCCCATTTCCCTACAATTGTAGCATTCAACATTGATATCCTCTTTCTTTCCCTTGCAATCACGAGCCTGGTGACCTTTTTCTCCACATTTATAACAAACTCCCATTCCTTTAACGCAAGTACAAGGGTGATTCTTCCCACAATTATCACATGATGGAAAATCCTACTTTCCCTTTTTCCCTTTATATGTCTCTTGTTCCACCGTTCTCTTCTTCTCTTGCTTTACTTTATTATCATAAGATTTAGAGAATTCCTTTTCTGTCTTTATAGCACATGATACAATGTCTTCGTACGACGAGCAGGTTTGTGAGATTAATGCTCGATGAAGAAATGGTTTTCACCCATCAAAGAAACGATCAATCTTACTTCTTGGGTTACGTATATAATATGTTGCATGCCTCGCTAACCTTGTAAAGTTAGCCTCATACTTTGCGACATTCTCATCCTCCTTTTGTCTCAGACTTAGAAATTTCCTTTCCATATCTGCTCGATGGTCATGTGGAAAGTATTTTTCTAGGAAAATCTCTTTGAACTCCCTCCATTCCATATTTGATACTTCATCATCTTCCTTTTTGTTTTGAACCAATGACCACCATTGATCGGCATCTCCAGTGAGGCGGTAAACTGCCATGACAACTTTCTCCCTTTCGCTACACCCCAAGGCGTGGAATATTTTCTCTAAGGAGTTTATCCATTACTTAGCTACTAATGGATTTGTACCCCCATTAAATGTTAGCGTTTGTTGCCTCATGAAGTGGTCTAACATTGATCCTCCACGTTGCGGATCATGGTGCTCCATACGAGTAAGGTTATTATTCATAACCTGAGTGAGTTGTCCCAGTATGGTAATAAGTTGATCATCACCAGTTGTATCTCCAGATCCACAATAATTATCTTGAGCAGGAGGACAATCCCTACACGGAGTGCGTGCATTGATACGGTTTCCATTCCTTCCACTAGGAACCATTTCTAAAAAATGGCATAAACTAGATTAGTTTATGAATCAAAATACATAATTCCATACTTGTAAAACACTTAACACTAATTGAACTATTTATGGATATAATCCATAATCATAAAAAAAGTTTTATTTGAGGATGTATATACTCATAACCCTTCATAGTGGTTTGTAAAGTAAATGAGAATTATCCTAAGCATATCCCCCGGGAGTGTCGTAACCAAGAGTGAAGCAAGGCCCGTTGTCGTGCACCAGTTTCCGTTCGAGTCTAGATCAAAGCGGTGTTTTCAAGTTTTACCCCTAGGTACATATGTGCCAGAGCCACCTCTACCTGCTCGTATCCAGACATGGATGTATTGCTCGGAAAACTCACAAAATCTCTATAATACCAAAATTCTAGGAAGTTCTTCTATACTAATCCTCAAAGTCTATCTTTGGGCTATGTTCTCTAATCAGAGTTTATCTCAATCTAGATTCCAAGGTTAGTACTAAACTACCTCTGATACCAACTGTAACACCCCGACCCCAGCTACCCAGAGTCGGTGCATTATTGCGTAACATTGGCATGATCACAAAAGATCAAGTCTCGAAATACCGATTAGTTTAGTAGCCTTGGAAACACTAGATAAATTCATAAGTCTTACATTACATCATAAAGTAAAACAAAACTACAACATATTCTCTTCATATCCCCTTATATTATCCCTACAGGTCATTCATAATATACTTCTTCACATCCTGGAAAAATTAAAACATTGAAATGGGTGAGCTCAGATGCTCAGTAAGGATAACAATATTGTGGAAGCTTTTGTAAATAAACATTAACATTTAAGGCAATGTATAACTAAAAAAAATCCTTTTTAAACTTTCACTTCAACATTATATGGCAAAAATAAAATTAAATAATGCCATTTACTTACTCACATGGATATTCTACTAGTCGAATAATCACATGCAATATCAATAACCACTTTCATAATGATGGAATGCATAATGCCAGACTATCATAACCAAGTAGCCAAGGCCTCGTGCCAAGACCATAAATAAGATTTTTCCAAGTCCTCGTGCCAAGACACTAGTTTGTCTCATGAGACCTACCGATGCATCGTGGAGCTATAGCGGGCTCCACTTGTCACATATTAATTCCAATGCATTCCTCATATGAATAGGTTTAAACATATCATAAACCATAACATAATCGTATCACATAAAACATGCATAAAGGAAACATAAAATTTCCACATTTCAATCACAAGATATCAATACAACACATTGATATAATAAAAACACTTTCAAAACCATTTTCAATACCAAAATAAAGGAAAATTAAAACTTTGTATTTATTTTTCATTTAAAAAAATTTATGGCTTGTAGAGGAAGCCGAAACTCAAATAATGGTCACATCGGCAGGGAAGTCGTTGTCGCCGCATATGTACGGCATGAAAAACATTCCTTCTTGTCTTTTAGTAAAACTCTTCGTATAAAAAAATATTCATTTTGAATAAACGTAAAAGTCAAAGGGGTTTATATACCGTATAAAAGAAATTTGTGTGTAAAACCAAATATGCCTCAATGAAAGGAGATTGAGACAAAGTCCTTACAAAGATAATTTTTAAAATAAAATAGATCTATTATGTGTATTCACTATAAGTACACATAAATAAAGTACAAATACAAGATATGACATAATAATATCATGACATAATTTGAAAGTAGGAGATTAACCCAAAGGGTGGAAATTGGGTTAAGAAATTCCCTTACCTCGTGTCTGAATTCACTCGACCGCTCTTTGATCTCCTGAATAATAAAATAGAGTTAATTTATAATTTCCTAAGAACCTTTTTCAAGTTTATTATTCATTTTATATCACTTATTACCATGTTATGAACATTATGTAATTATTTATGTTTATAACGGTCGTTTTGTCGATCTTAGGTACTTGAGTCAAAAATAAACTTCTTATAATTACACTTTGTTCATGTGGTAAAATATCCATTATATCCATAATTATATTCATGATGTATATATCATATAAATCATATATATACATTATATACATTCATTTATAATATTACATAACATTTAGAGGTAATAAATGAAATGCACCGTTCATGGAGACGGTAAGCTGTACGTACGCATAAACGCTACTTTCATTACTATTTCGTATTTAATGGAATGAAGTTATAATTATATAAAGGTATAATATAATTCCAGTATAATATAATGTATAATACCATTTACTCCATCCATTATACATCCCACATATGGCATTAACGATTCAAATCACTTTGAGGGGGCGGTAGTCCGCACTTCCTAAAATGAAATTATCGTGTTTACCCATAATGGAAATCATAAATTATGCCATAAATGAGAAATAAATAAGAATAAGGAAAACATAAGCATAATATATATATCGTATATGATAATTGTGTCATCAAAATTGCCACCATTAGAGGTGTTAAAAGAATATTGAACATTCATCGTTTCGTGAGGCAGTATTTCGCCACCCATAGAAACAGTATGTTCTTTAACCATTAGAAGAATGTGTGTGTAAGTGTAAACCAAATACTTATCATAACAAAATAATATTATATTGTATATACTGTTTTTGTTACAAAATAAATTAATAAAAGAGTTTAAGGGGTTGGAGAATCAAAATAAAACAAAACAACATTAGAGAAGACATTACCTTAAAATCGGGTAACTCTTTTTGATTTGAGCCAAAGGCTTCCTTGGGAAGAGTTATGCCCAAATTGAGGATTCTAGGAGTAATAGAGGGAAGTTGGGAGAGTATTTGGGCAGAGTTTGGCCGAGACAAAAGGCTTGAAAGTGTGAATAAGGTGGTAGAGGTGGGGGCCTTTTATAAGAGGAGAGGAGGGGCACTCTTGGAAAGTAATGAAATGTTACTTTATTATACAATTATTTTTGGATTCTAAAGGTCCCACACTTCTATAATTCGAGGATAAGGTGATAAGGGTTCTAAATATACTCATCCAATAGGTTTTTCACAAGTTTATGCCTTAGATTTTACATTATCCTTCCATTTTATTAAAATCGTTAATTAATGAGCTAATTGTTGCATCATCATGGTGTCATAAATAATTTAACTTATTTAATGTCTAAAAATTATAAAAAAATTATCATGATGTATGAAATCTTTTTAGATTTATAATTAATCATTATAGTCAAAAATATGGCTTGTATAACCCCATTTAAAAATTGTTTTCGTAAAACAACTTATGTTTGTGACATTTTTATTTTAACTTTAAATAAAAGTTATTTATGTCATTTTCCTACCAAAGTGGCTCCATGGGGTCCCCAAGTTGACCCATGTATTGTCTTGGTCTTCCATGACTCATAAAATAGGTTTAGGACAAGTCTCAAGGTCATTTTATATTTTTATAATATCAGTTTTACCATAAATTTCACTAATTACCTTTAATCGCGATTAATTAAACTTAAAAGTTATTATTCACCAAAAAATTATTTTAATCCCATTAAACCACATTTTACTTCTTAATGACAACCATATATGTAGGATTTTTGAAAATCAAAACAAAGAAGTGGTAATGTTTCATTTAAACGAAAAATCAGTTTTTTTAACTACCACTTAGTGGTTTCACTATTCATCAAAAATTGTTGTTTTTCATAACAATGCCAAAATTTCAACCTAAGCTATAATTGATATTCTGAATTCAAAAATGATGTCTATTTTAAAAAATTCCAAAAATATAAGTTGCATTAATTAATTTTATAATTAATTCCCGCTGTCACAACAAATAGCGTGTTTTTACGAAACAATATATATCAAAAGATTGACAATTGTTTATGTCTAATTTCAAAGTGAAATTAATTCTAATGACCACCATTGGATAAAATGGTAAAAATATATTTTAATTATACTTTAAAACCACTCAATAGTATAATTTATCACTATAAGTTATTTTGATTAAAAAAGTTGTTTTTAAGTATTTTTCACTATTCATAGAAAATGGGAAGTTCTCAGAAAAATAAAAAAAATTCAACATAGGCTAATTTTGATATTCAGAATCCAAAAATGAAATCCATTTTAAAATATAAAATATATATAATTTCAAAAAGTGGGTATTACTATTCATAATCGCTATTTTGATTGGTCGCGGTGTGTTAGAATCTCGAACTTGTGTACAATGAAAGCTATTGCATTATTGAAAGAGAAGCGTATCATGGAAGCTCGGGGTGTTACAATATTTCCTTTTTACCACTTTCTAAAGTGATAAATATTTTCTCAATGGACTTGATCCACTGTTTATCTATCAATGGATTGGTATTTCCACAAAAATTTAGATATTATTATTGAATGAAGCTATCTAACATAGTTACACCATGTCATGGATCAATAATTCACTATATGCAGGTGATATTATTTGTCATAAGATGGGTCAAATTACCTGATATGGTTATGATATTATTATCCTCAACTCTAGAATCATTGATGTTCTCAAGGGGAACATCCCTACATTGGCTATGGGAATTGATATGGTTATTATTCCTCCTGATATTATCTATATCTCAACAATGGAATATACATAATTAGCTCATATTATTGAATTATAAAATATAATTCCTATTAAGTTTTATAGATTGTTACCAAGAAATATTGAAGGGTTTTTATAGTTTTTATTCAATCTAACTAGGCTCCCATAAGTCTATTCCCCAAGGTTCCTACATAACTTACCTTGATACCAACTACAACAACTCATACACTAAAAAACTAGATCTGGTGGTTATATTACATCATTTGTATAGAATAAAAGAGTTCTAGAATGATCTAATGGCTTAGTTGTCATGTAATATTATATACATACATAAATTACATGTGAAAACATAATATACAACATGAAAAAATTGTGAGAAAATTATTATACCTTCCATCATATCCCTAAAAATTTCACATAGTTATCCTCTAGTTTTCCTGTGGAAAATAAAACAAAAATGGGAAAGATCATATGCTCAGTAAGAAGTATCATACAACTAAATATATCATAAACATGGAACAATTTATATATAAGGAATAAATAAACAACATGAAGTAATAATCATCTGAAACTAGGGGAATACTATATCCATTACAATAAATGAAATATCGGATAATAATAATAATTGAACTTGTAGTGATGGAATGCATAATATTGGACATCAAATAAATTTTTCAAGGCCTTATATTGAGAAAATATACTTACATAGGGAGAGTTATACCCAAAATCTCAAGTTTTTTTGTATCATTAGACCTTTAAATGCATCAAGGGGGAATATAATTCAAGTCCCCAATCGTCACCTGATAAAGCCCAAAGCATTCACCATAATAGTCAACAAGACATCTCAACCATTATCTATGGAACATTTGACTAAATGAAAACATGGATATCTCTATAATCAAAAACATATAAAAAATACTTACCCATCCAATGGAATAATTTGAATGACTAGGAGAATAACCCTTAGTTAAATTGAATACCTTAGGGTATCATTAAAGTAAAAAGAAGTGATCTTATCAAAAAAAAATATAAAGGTGATGGTACTTTAAATTTGATGGGTTATCCATGGAAGATATTAATTGGATTCAATAGTTTTCATTGGAAAGAGTCCAAGAAAATGGTTAGAAAAATCTTTCATCAAGGTTCATAAAGAGTATGTGAATATTCCAAAGCATATCCCCTAGATGTGTCTGGCTAGGTGTGCAGTCTTAGGCCCGCTCGCAGTGCATCAGAGTGGTGATTGATTCAATGCTCAACCAAATATTTTTAGGGTTATTACCCCAAGGTTCATCTATTTCATATCCAAATCCACTTCCAATTATCCAGGTATGGATATATTTTCTAGGGAACTACACACAATTTTACTTCGACAAAACATAGGATGGTTTTTCCACCATGGAAAATATTGAGTTTTATAATGATTTTGGTAACTCTTGAATAAAATATTTTGAGAGGGGATAACAATATAGGCTTGTAAATACCTTTAAATGCAAGAGGAATTTTGTAAAAATTCTTCCATGGAAATTTATGCATAACACCAAAGGAAATAAATGGTGAATATAGCATGAGTCCTAAAGAATGAAAATTGAGACCCAAAACCCCACTTATGGCTTGGGTATAAATTCAATAAAAACCTCATAAAAGATATGTATTAAAATTTATCTTAAAATACATTGAATAAAATTCATTTCATGATATAATATCTTTAATAGGTTTTATATACACCACGTAAAGGAAATTAGGTGTGTAATAAAAAAATGTATCAAAGAGGGGAATTTGATAGGTTTTATATCTTTAGTGGGTTTTATATAATTTCATGATATAATATATATAATAGGTTTTATATCATTTCATGATATAATATATTTAATATGTTTCATGAACCGTGGGCTCCCACGGCATCGAGATTTCCCTATACCCATGGTTTTACAGAAACTGTGGTTATAGCCCACTAAAATTTCAACTTACCCACGGTTCTGGTATACTGTGGGTATAAATCTATACCAATAGTTTACAGAACCGTGGGTATATATTTTTATAGTAGAAATTAGATACCCATAGTTAAGTAAACTGTGGGTATGGGGGGTTGTGCAGTAACATATTTACCCACGGTTTAAAAACCATGGGTATAGAGAGTTCTGCAGAAGATGTTTACCCATGGTTTAAGAACCATAGGTATAGAGAGTTCTGTATAAGCATATTTATACATGGATTAAGAACCGTGGGTAGAGAGAGTTCTGTAGTACCATATTTACCCACAGTTCTCAAACCATGGGTATAGATTGTTTTCCCAGAAATAGGAGTTGCCCACTGGACAGACCCCTGCAGCCCCTCCCTCCCCCTAGACAGACCCCCCCAGCACACCCCTCCTCCCTTGCTCACCCCCCCCCCCCCGTAACTCTCCCTCTACAGCCCCTCCCTTCCCCACTGGACATACCCACCCCCATCACACCCCCTGCCCCTTTCACCCCCCCCCCCTCCCCATTCAACCCCTCCCTTCCCCACCGGACAGACCCTCCCCCCAGCACACCCCCTCCCCCCTTGCACACCCCCACTCTCCCCCTGGACACCCCTTGCAGCCCCACCCTTCCCCCTAGATAGACCCCCCCTGCGCACCCCCTACTCTTCCCATACAGCCCCTCCCTTCCCCTGGAAAGACCCCCCCAGCACATCCCCTCCCCCTTTGCACATCCCCACTCTCCCCTTAGGACAGAACCCCCTTGCACACCCCCTTCTAGATAGCCCCCCTCCCCATGCACACTGCCCCCTCCCTAGACACTCCTAGACTACCCCCCTCCTTGAACCTTCACACTCCTGGACTGCCCTCCTCCACCTATACTCCCCCCTACCCCTTCTGCACACACCCCTACCCTCTTCCCCAGCACCCCCCTCCCCATGCGCCCTCTTCTCCACCCCCCCCCCCCCCTCACCTAGTACACCCCCTTCCCCTAGGCAGACCCCCCACCCCCCAGCACATCCCCTCCCCCTTTGCACACCCCCACTCTCCCCTTTGGACAGAACCCCCTTGCACCCCCCCTCCCCCTGACACTGCCCTCATAGATAGCCCCCTCCCCCTGCACCCTGCCCCTCCCTGCACACTCCAGGACCGCCCCCCTCTCTGCCCCCTGCACACTCATGGACAAACACCCTCCCCTTGCACCCCCACACCCTACCCCCCTCCCCCCCCCCTCCACCCCCCTACACACACCCCTACCCTCTTCCCCAGCACCCCCCCCCCCCCCCTCTTCCCCAGCACTATCCCCCCCTGAATACTTGTAACCCCCACCCACCCAGCAAACCCCCCCTTCCCCCTGGACAGACCCCCCCCCCCCCACCAGCACATCCATGCCCCCTTTGCACACCCCCACTCTCCCCTTTAGATAGAACCCCCTTGCACACCCCCCTTGACACCCCCCCCCCCCCTCCGGGACAGCCCCCCTCCACCTGCACCCTACCCCCTCCCTACAAACTCATGGGTTTCCCCCCTCCCTACCCCCTACAAACTCCTGGATATCCCCCCTCCCCCTACACCCCCCACCCTCACCCCCCACCCCCACCCCCTGTACACACCCCTACCCTCTTCCCTAGCACCATCCCCACCTGAATACTTGTAACCCCCCCCCCCCTCACCCAGCACACCCCCTACCCCTCACCCCCCTTACCATAGAACACACCCATTTCCTCTTCCCCAGCACCATCCCCCCTCCCCCACCCTCCCTAGCACACCACCTATCCTCTTCCCCAACACCAGTGAGTGGGCTACTCGTGTCATTACAGTCAAAGCTTCATGAGGATTCTTCCCATGTTTCCCAGATTTGTCACCCTTGTTTTTCCCAGACATATTCATTATGAAAAGGTGTTTTTACAGGTAATGTTTCTACAAATAATTCAAGTGTAAGCATTGCTACTCTAAGAACTAATAGTGTAAGCACTGCTACTGTAATGATGTTAGTATAAAAATTGATAATGTGAATACTAATCATGTAAGAAATGCTAGTGTAATGCTGCTACTAAGGAATCCAAATGTGTAAATATGTAAACTTTTCTAGTGTAAACATTATTGTTAGTATGGGTTGCTAGTATAAGAACTCCTAATATAAAGTTTATAGTATAATTCATGCTAATGTAAGAAATGCTAAAAAACCACTGCTAGTCTTATTCTAGTGATAATAATGTAAATATGTATTTGAACCTATTTTTGATGGTGTCAAATATTGGAATATTAGGATTGATCATGAATTTCCTTGCCTTTAATGATTCTACTAAAAATAACAGAACCAGAATAATAGGATTGGGAAAATTATTATATGTTTTATGTTATAGAAATTCAAATATTAAATAGTATAGGGGTAATAAGTGTCTAATATTTTAGCTATAACAAGTTATAATACCAAAAAAATGGATGACTGTGTCAAAAATGTACTCATTTTTCTTGAAAATTAATCACAAAGCATGCAATTAATTTTGGAACCTCTGAAAAGAATTATTAATTACAATAGAAAATTATGTGAAAATTTATTTAATATATCAACAACATGAATCTAATAGAGAATAGTGATAACCTTCCATCCCCCTACACAATTTTTATTCGAAGCTAGTCCACTGGTACACCCTTCATCTCGTGAGGCTTAAAGTTGAACAATAAATATAAATATAAAATCATCAGTACTCACTAGATTATAAGCATCATCATCAAATATATCTATATCTTCTTCATCACCAGACTCCTCTTTTGTTTTAATAAGACTTGATGGTTTACTTTTTATCATAGTTCCAAGTGATTTATTAGGTAATTTTTTCCACACAAAAACTTCAAATGCACAAGTAGTGACCAGAATTGCAAAGATAATATAAAATATATCAAACTAAAAACCACTGGAAATATTTATATAATGCATGAGAATTAATTATATCCCTATCATCTTCATAAAAATAAATTTAGATGAACTGAAGGAATCACTTCTCTCAGAAACCTTGGTGGTATAAAAATGACTTTTTTAGAGAGTAGACTGCCCATTCAAAGTAGGAGAAGCTTTATCTGGAGTCTCATGAAATAGAACAAAGTTTAATAATCCTTAAAATTAATGTAAAAAATCATATCGGTAATGGTTTTTTAGTAGCATACCAAGAAATGAGAACTATATACCACTCTTATTCATATTTGATAAATTCTCACTCCTTCATAATCACTTTCATAAGAGCTTGACAAATCAGAGCTATTGTTGGGCTTCACTTTCTTATTAGAAGAATCTATGAAATTTTTAGCACCAGTGTGGGATGGATTAGATGAAATAGTAGGCTTGAAAATAGTATCATAGAGAAATAAATTCAAGTTCAATACACAACAGCCTCATCCAACCTTCTTTCACTGTAGTAAGCAGCAATTAATGGAGTAAATGAAATAAAATTCAGTTTTTGAACCCACGGTTAGAAGCAGCAGAAGGAACTATAATGCCACTTCAATTTGATTCTGTTTTCAGAGACATTTTATAATCATATTACAATTAATAATACCTGGGTTAAATCCTCTTTCAGTCATCATTCTGTAGATATTAAATCCATGGTCATCTTTGCCTTTTTTTTAATCTTGCATGACATAGTCATATATGTTGATATCAGGACACCCTTGTTTTCTTGTTTCCATGTACATGTACAAAATAGAATTAATATGATTCAAATATAAATTGAAAGGTGATTAAATTTTATGCATAATTCATTTACATAGTTTAAACTGGTTGTAGAGTTCATTATGTAGACACATTCATTTGAATACAAATTGAATGGTGTTTCTTTTATTGTGTTATGAGCAGTTTGAATGTAATATTCATTGTATTTTAAACAATATACACACATACCTTACTAAATAAAATCATAGATAGAAAAAAACCATGAGAATTCTTTGAAAACACTAGTAGAAAACACACCTTTAACATCCATGTCATACAAGCAAAATAATTATTAGAATGATTTCTTTAAATGAAATATTAGTAGAGATAAAGATAAAATCATTTGTACTCACTGGGTTATAACCATCATCATCAAATCTATCTGTATCTAATTTATCACTGGATCCTCTTTTGTTTTAAGAGGACTTGATGGTTTACTTTTTATCACAGTTCCAAGTGATTTATTCGGTAATTTTTCCTACACAAAAACTTCTAATGCAAAATTAGTGACCAGAATTTCAAAGATTATATAAGATATATCAAACTAAAAACCAATGGAACTATTTATATAAAGCATGATAATTAATAAGAACCCTCACATCTTCATCATAATCACTTTAGATGAACTGGAGGAATCACTCTCAGAAACCTTGGTGCTAGAAAAAATGACTTTTTTAGAGAGTAGACTGCCCATTCAAAGTAGGAGAAGCTTTAGCAGGAGGCTCCTAAAATAGAACATAGTTTACTAATCATTAAAAAAGAATGAAACAAAAAAATGCAGAATAGTATTGGTTTTTTAGAATCATACCAAGAAATGATAACCATATAAGTCTCATATTCATAGTTGATAAATGCTCACTCCTTCAGAATCACTTTCATAAGAGCTTAACGAATCAGAGCTGCTGTTGGGATTCACTTTCTTATCAGAAGAAACAGTGACGTTTTTAGCACCAGTGTGGGATGGATTAGTTGAAATAGCAGTCTTTACAATAGTATCCTATAGAAATGAATTCAAGGACAATACACAGGATCCTCATACATCCTTCCTTCATTTTAGTAAGTAGCAATCAACGGACTAAATGAAAGAAAATTTAGTTTTTGGACCCACAGATAGAAGCAGCATAAGGAAATCTGACACCACTACAATTTGATTAAATTTTTAGAGACATTTTAAAATATTATTACAATTAATAATACCTGGGGTAAATCCAATTTCAATTATATAACATGTTCCATGTTTTACAAAAATTGTGGGATTACATCTGATCTGGAATTATTTTAAACAATATCTTGTACAACTTCATTAACCAAGGAAAACCCAATGTAGAGTAAAACAAATGCAAGAGTACATGAAAGAATGTAGTGAGACAGCCTAACTTTATTATTATTGATCATAGGCTTGTAAAACCAAACATGCTTTATGTTTAATCCAAGAATAATCATTTATAATGTGTCTGATATGCAATATTGTTCTATTCTTTCCCCTTCTAAAGCCTTGGAATACAATGTAAAAACATTTTGTGCATAACACCTTCCACATTTAGAACTGGGATCACATGTATGCTAGCACCAAGATGGAATGAAAATAACCCTTATATTGGAAAGTTGGATAAAATAGAATCATCTTGGAAAGATAATAATGGCATCATATAACATTTTCTACATTTTACTTTATGATAAATTTTATATAATGATCGGGTAAGGACAATTCTTTCTATCATGAAACTACCATACAATTAAACATTCAATTAAATTTCTTTACATGTCATTTCATTACATAAGGTTCCATTAATGATCATTCTATCCCATTCAATGAACACTTACAAACATGGCCAAAAAAAATGTATCAACATTTAAATAGAACACAAATCCAGGGAGTGGGGGGGATAAGAGGGGAATACAAACAAATAATTGATGAATGCTCAAGTTGCTCAGAAATTCACAATTAAGAAAAAAAATCCATCTACACAAAAATTGATATAAAAATATACATATGGATTACCTAATTTTCACCCAAAATATTGTGATCACCTTCTTCAACAGGACAATAAATCTTAAGACATATAGAATAAAGAACATTACAATAATCATCTAAAACAAATCATAGACCTTGTGTCACCTGCCCCCCCCCCCACCTCTCAGCACCTTGCCCCACCCCCCAGCACCCCCCCACACACACACACACTCAACCCCACCCCCTACACCCATCCCCCCTCCCCCTGCACCCAGCCCCACCCCCCAGCACCCAGCCCCCCCTCCCCCCCTCCCCTTTTACCCAACCCCCCCCCCCTCCCCCTGAACCCAGCCCCACCCACTGCACCCAGCCCCCCTCTCCCTCTTCACCCTTCTTACAAAGCTACCTATAAAGCCAAAAACATCTCTAGCATGTACCATATCATTCAGTGACTTGGGATCTCAAAATACCCAACCCGTTCAATCAATAGAACAAATTCAGATTTCAAAAAATACAAATTTTAGAAATAACAATTGAGGAATACATTCCTTTTTTACCAAAATTAATTTAGACTTTTTGATTCAATAATTTATGAAAAATAAAGAGATAATAAATAGAATCCAATGTCACTATATGGGATATCATTTAGAGCTAATTATTCTATGGTAGTAAGGGAATCACTTACTCATATGCATGACTAAGGATTCTAATGTTAGCTTTATATAAATGCATGCGGAAATTTATGCAGAACTTTTCAGAAGAAAACAAATTATTCAATCTCATTCATATAAAAATTCAATTAAATTTCTTAAAGTACATACATAAGTCTCCCTATTAAGTCAAAAATAGAGAGGATTAATATCCCCCCCCCACCATATCCAACATCCTCATCCCCATTTCTATGCTCATAATCATCAAAATCATCATCATCATTGGAAACATCGTCAGAAGCCTCATCACCAACAGCAACATCAGCTACATCGTCACCACCAACAGCTCTATCACCACCACCTTTGTTACCACTACAACCCTCATTGGAATCACCCAATGCATAATTTAAAGAGCGCATTGATGCCATTTATGATTCAAAAGTATCAACATCCTCTGATAGAAGTGACTGACTCAAAACTTCCATAGCTTTCATGAAATGTTCGGTCATCAGCTTACTTATTTCACGCTCCTCTAAAACTATTTTCTTTGCCTCAGCTGCTTCAGCACAAGAAATTTCTAGATTAGAGGTCTGAAATTCTTGATAGGATCCCGATGATGACCAATACTTAGAAGGGATGATGTTTTTCCCTAGTTGACATTGTACTCTCCTCGGGTTCTCCTCACTTAATACCTAACTTAAATGATTATGTGGCCCGAAGTTTTCATCTTCCTTTCCATCAAGGGCCTCCAAGGCAGACTGTTGAAATTATAAACATATTAAATTATGAATTTTGTATAAATATTTTAAATATAAATAAAAAACCATACAATTTTATCTTGTGTTTGTGCATTTACTGCACTTCCACCCTTTTTCTTTCTACTGGAGAAAAATAATTTGGCATGAGGTATAGGACCTTCGATGCCCAATTTAGCTGGCTGCAAATGAGAAATGCACAAATCTAGATTAGTAATATATATGAGAAATGCACAAATCTAGACTATGTCTATTCAATAATATTTTCAGTAAAATATCATGTATAATATCACAATACCCAGTTAAAGTATCTGGTTCTTTTCATGATCGGGAATTTTAGTGCACCCCAATGTGTGCAAATATGTCATTTAATCCTTATTCTTTATGTTTTTCTCTAACACTTCCTAAAAAAATCCAATAAAATTAATAAGAATTAAATTTTATATGTCAACCATTAAATATTGAGATTACCTTAAACTTAGCAGTCTTCCAATGTACAGTCATTTTTTTCATATTCACTTTTTGGATAGTCAAGGAATATGGGTACCCCCTCTAAGTCAGTAACAACCTTGATCTTCCAACCAATATACAACTCATGTGTGTATGAGTGCCAGAACTCCCCAACTTCCATCAACCTTGCATTCTTAGTAGCTTTTCCTTCGGGAAATTTAAACTGAATCTGCAATGAACATGTTATTTCATTTAAATACACCAATAATATAGATTTGGCTTTATATAATATTCTTACCCATATTTACTCCCATGATTTGTTTTTAATCTCTTTACTAATACATCTTCATGACACCGGTTCCATCGGAATGATATCGTGATACTTGACTAAAGTGGTCATGAAACTTCTAAACTATGTTGAAGTTGGACCTACCATCTGATTTTGTCGATTGTAATCCACCATTAGTTGTTTCTGGTGATTCTAAACTTCCGTCATCTAAGTGCACCCACATCACCTAGCAGAAGATCCCACTAAATAAAAAAAAAGGGGTAAATAAGAATTAATTCACAGTAAAACATGACAAAAATAAATTGATATAATTTGAAATAGTTATAATCAAAAAACCATTTGCATATTTCTCAATAGACTATGATGGATCTGTGGGTTGTCATGACTCAGCTTCCTCTGAAGGAAGTGTCTATTCCAGTGCATGATCTGGGTGACCTTCATGAACTAGAGTGAAAGCTAATGGAACAGACTCATCTGATTCTGGCTGGATGGTAGGAATTAGAGGCGGTGTAGACCTGGCAGCATATGGGTAGTAAAATGGGGGATACATTATCAGATATGGATATGGTAAAGGTGAAAAAATCAGTGGAGGCGGTGTAGTCATCGTATAGGAAGAAGAGGAAAATGAGATGATGGAGGCATTAGTGGGATCATCCCTGAAGACGGCAAAGACATGGAATGTGAAAAAGAGGGTAGTTGAGATCATGATGGAGGCATGGATAAAAGCATCCCTGAAGACTCAAGAGGAGGATGGAAATGTGTGGTGGAAGGGGTGTCAGATGGTATGTCTGTGTGGAAATGGGTATGACGGGTGCTTTGTCTTTGTCTAGGAGCATCCCCACTCATACCCATGCTAACCGGATTATGAGTCAAATCTGGTGGAACTGAATTTCCCTAAAAATTTGATAAAGAATATTAACATAAAATTATATGTAATGTAGAAAAAAAACATTACAATTATAATACTCACTGATGGAATCAAAGGTAATGCACGCTCACTCCCTGGTCGATTAGGATCAAATAGTCACTTCCTTTAACCTTCTATAGTATTTGTCATAATCTACATAAGAATTAAATTTAAAGTTTTTAGAAATAGTTTTTACAAATCATGAATACAACTTACATATATCAGAAATTCCTGAGAGGAACTAATTTGACTTCTTTTAATTACTAATTGTACAAATTTTTACAAGGAAATGACTAACACAGTTTTTAAAATTATATTACCAAGTTATACATTTTTTAAAAATAAGATTTAAACCAAGTTTTTTACATTGAAATAAATCTGATTTAATGAAATGACAACAAAAATACAAAAACCAAACATTTCATTCCAAACAGAAACATAATTAAAGTAATTATAGTAATACTAACCTGAGAAACTCATGTCAATATAAACTGAATGAATAGAGAACATATATGGTCGCTTCTATATATTACCAACCACTACTTTAGGTTCAACATCAACTCTCATAATGGGACAATTTGATTAATCAAATGAAATATTTTGTCCAACATCAATAGGGACGTCAATGGTGGAAATTTCATCACCAGTATCCTGAAAAAATATGTCTGGGATTACGTCATTAATGACACTATAATCTGGTCTCATATGATATTTTACATAAAACACTTATTTATCCATTGATAAAAAAATGTATGGATCATCGGTACGTAGGCATCAACTCATGTCAATAACTTTGAATCCATGGTCATCAATAAATGTACCATGTCATCTCATTGAATCAAACCATTTACATTTCATCATAGTTTCTCTACCTTGAGAGTAGTAATCCAATAACAATATTTTATCAACTAGCCCCTAATAATACACATCTTCATATTGAGTCTGACTATCTGATACACTAGCATAACAATCCATTGTATTAGTTAACATAACTCCATCATGTTGTGTTCTCATTTTCACCACTCGGTCCATTGTAACAAATTTATACCCATTGATTATTAAAGAGTTACATTCATGAACCAAATAATTAGGACCAAAATCCAAAGCTCTCAATTCTTGAGAAACAGATGCAATAGGTAAACTCAACACCTAAAAGATATATGAATAATACAATTAAATGGATGTTTATTTTTTAAACTAATTAAAGTAATGTTAATACCTTTGATTTCAACCAAACAGGAAACTATAGGCTATGCAAATCCTCTATCCTTCTCAAAGACAAAGATCGATGAACTCTACTTATAATTTGTTTATGTTCCCTACATAAAATGATATTAAAAGTGTATGTTATATATGAAATTTCATAATATGAGATAACATATAAATATCCAAATTACTTACTTGATATATTCATCGAACAAACCACAGTTAAACAAGACTATGTGAGTTGCCATCTCCCGCTCTTCAAGGCTCAATGTAGACAATGTATAAGACCCAAAAATTCCTCCTATTTTGGAAAGAGGTGGAAATAAAGGCCCAATTTTACCATACTATTCATCTTCATTTCTCATTGGCCGATTATGTCTTGTGGTGACATCAAACAAATACATTGAAAAAAAAATCCATACATTCTTGAGCTAGTTAACCCCTCACAATTGAACCTTTAGGATAATTCTTGTTTCGAACATATGATTTAATTGTTCACATAATTATTTTAGTAGGATACATCCACTAAAAAGCAACTGGTCCCCCAAGAAGTGTTTCAGTTGGAAGATGAACTGTTAAATGCAACATGCGGGTGAAAAAGGATGGAGGAAAAATCTTTTCCATCTCACATAAAATTAATGGTGCCTCCTACTGCATTTTTATAAAGAATGACTTGGATAACATTTTAGCACAAAGGTCTCTAAAAAATGGCATAAGAAAAACACTTTCACCCTTATATTATTGGATAGAAAATGACAAATTTCTATTGGAATCAATTCATGAAGAAGGATGTGATAATAATGAGTTTTCAGAGATTTTAGTTTCACATCTCTTCTATTTTCTCATTTAGATATATTGTCGGAATATCCATTGGGAACCTTGATATTCTCCAATATTGCCAGAAATTGATCTTTCTCTGACGGTGTCATCACATAAGAATCACAAGGAACTTCACATTTGTTTTTACTGATACACACAGGATGCATTTCTGGTTGAATACCCCAATCTAACAAGTCTCGATGAGATCGTAAGTCGTCTTTGGTCTTCCCCTTGATATTCAAAAGAATTGCAAACAAAATTTCACATATATTTTTCTCAATATTCATTACGTCTAAACAATGACATAATAAATTGGTAGACTAATATTGAAATTTCAAAAAAAAATACTTCTCTTTTTTCAATTGTAAGTTGTTTTAGTGTCAAAATTCTTCCTCTTTTTAGATTTAAACTGACCATTAACTAATGAAAAACTGAAATCTTTTAATTCATTAAGCACATTGCTTCCTGACATATGTTGAGGTGGTTGTTCAGTCTCAGTGGTATTATCAAACCTCTGACAATTCATCCTGTATTGATGATCCATTGGCAAGAATCATTGATTCCCCATGAAACTAAAACTACGATGGTATTTAAGTCGTCTCGATCATGTATTATTCATACAAATAGGACATGATAGTTTTCCCTTCGTCCTCCACCTAGACATCATTGCATAAGCAGGGAAATCATTTATGGTCTATATAAGGGTAGCACACATCTGAAACATATTCTTTGAAGAATCATCGAATGTTCGCACACCCAAATACCAAATTTGTTTCAACTATATTACTAAAGGATGTAGTAATCATCTATATCATTATCGGGATCAGAAGGTCCAAATATCAATATACTCAAGAAATTGAATGGTTTTTTCATACACATCCATGGAGTAAGATTATAATCATGAATAAAAACTGACCACGTGTTGTGAGAAGTAAGAATCTGACCAAATGGATTAAGACCATCACAGGATAGACCCAAACTGACATGACGCACCTCAGCTGCAAAATTAGGATGTTGTGCATCAAATTTCCACCATGCTAATCCATTTTCAGGATGAAACATCTCATCATTACATTTAATTCTCTTATCATAATGCCATCACATATTAGATAATATTTCTGCATACATGAATAGATTTTGAAGTTTGGGAATCAATAGAGAGTGCTAAATGACTTTCTATGCCACACAAGATGGTGTTCCATCGGCATTTTTCTTCCATCGAGATGTACCACATTCTTTACAGTCATTACGGTCAGTTCTTTCCTCCCAAAATAAACTACAATCTTTTGGACAAGCATGAACTTTATTAGTATCAAATCCAACCTACTTAATTAACTTCCATGTAATGATTTGAGGGAATATCTGCACCATCAGGAAGCAAGTCCTTCAAAAATGTAAGAATTTAATAAATAGCGGTATTAGAAATTCCATAAATGGTTTTCCCATGATATAATCAAATTAAAAATTCCAACTTAGTCATTTTAGTACATTCCTAATATACTAGAGTTTTGGAATCATCCAATAAATTTTTCACTCTCTCATCATCATCTTCAGTATTTTCCTCATGTTTATTGATATCATTGTCTTCTTGCACTAGTATACTATCTCTCTCGGGATAATAGACAAATGGAAAATGATCTAATATCAAATTCTCCATGCCACTTCTTTCATTTTATTCATGACCAGTAGAACATTGACTCATCTCTCCATGGTGATACCAAACATAATAGTTTGTTTGAAATACAAATTTCATTATATGGTACATAACTTCTTCCCATCTTAACCATGGTCTTCTAACACATTTATATCATAGAAATTGTATACAACCTCTATCTGAAGCATTATCAAATGAAAAATCTAAAAAATCCTCCAACTTATTTTGAAACACGATTTAAATCCTATCGTTATGATACATCCAGCTTTTATCCATTCTATAACAGGAAAAATAAAAGTTATCTTCCAATCAACAATTTAAACCATAATTAAAAAGGGATATTTACTATAGAAAATAAAACTATTATAACATAAAAACTTAATAGTTAATTCAAACTTGTATTGCAAGTACCTTTATTTTTATAACCAATTCCAACCCTTTCACTATCAGAGATAAAATTCTTACCTCTATCATTTAAAGGGACGATTAAAAAGGTAAAACATAATGGGCCAAGAGAAGTATGATTTCTATAATAGAGTGGTATGTGTCATTATAGTTGAACTAAGGGAGAGATAAAAAAGTTTTTCCCTCCTTAGGTGTAACATAAAAAATCAATGTTTAACATTAAAACACACCCTTAAACCTGGGTTATTTCATTTAAAAATCAATGGATAGATAAAAACATTCAGCCATCATCAAAAATATTTTAAACAAGCCCCATATTAATGTAATTTAATATTTTCCATGGGTAAAATTTTAATTCAAAGAGGAAAAAAATTAAATAAAACCACTTCATCTCCAAGAATTAATGAAAATCATTTAGATAATTTATATAAAACAATAATGGGTATCAAATATTGGTATAAATATACTAGAATATTAATTTAATAAACTCAATCACTTCAAGAATTTTTTTAATAAAATAATTACCTAGAAACACCTACTGCATATAAATTCGAACACTAAATTTTACCCACACCATGATTAGGGTTCTCATAAGTAATGAAAATTAGGGAAATTAAAGTGAAATGACCAGGGGAATCTCCCTTGGGATTTAGGTAATGTCCTATGTATCAAATGTCATCGATTACTATTTTGGATTCTTATAGAGTACCCTTATTTAATTTTGAATGATGAGTTAACTGGATTAGAAATGGTCTATTTGGTTGTAATACCTCCATCATAAGCTATGGGTTATAATACTACCAGTCTTCTAAATGTCAAGGATGGTTCCTTGAGTTTAGACTAGAATAATGGATTAAGAAGAATGGAAATGCACTCTTATGAGTTTTATTGAGATATAATTCTATATTTAGCCTTCACATAAATTTTTTCAAGTAAATTGATTTTCTATACTTCACTCATGAAAATATTTTCCCTTGAAAAAATTTATATTTTGGGAGCCAAGTAATTTGGTCATAGGATGCTCATGTATGTTTGAGTTTCACAAAAGAGGGGAAGAAACCAATCTTAAATGAATGAATCGTTGTCCCCATGGTAAAACCTCAACCTATTTATAAGTAATGTATGGAGTATATTTTCATGGCTCTAGGGAACCAAAGTATTCATTTTCATTATTTTATCCTTAGAATTCCATCATTTTTTTCCACATAGAATCTAATTCTGTGGGTTATTATATAACCAAAACTTCTAATAAGGGAAAGGAAACACATTTATTACAAAGTGGTTCTAGGATATCTAAGCTAAATTTAATATATAAATATGTTTTGAACACTAATAGTCCTTCAAATAATTCAATTGCCACAATACATTTCCAAACTAGGAACTTATTTGAAATGTACATTGACAATATGTGCCTCAAGTATTGATTACATATCCAATATCACTTATTGATAGAAATTCCAAGCAAACTATTATTCATTTAACTAAATATTTTGAAAGAAACATACCCATAGTCTCAAATTCTGGTCAATCTCAATGATCAAATGTGTATGATTCATAATCAGAATCTTAGTAATCGTGAAAATCGGAAATTTAATGTTTAAAAAAGGAAACAATAATAGGTTTCAATGATATCTCACAATTATAACTCATAGAAAAAATAAACTAAACGAAAAAATATATTTATATTCACTCTAGGGAACATGATGATGATAATGGTAACAACATTCCAAAAAATGATTTAGTAATTTCAGGTTTTTTATTTATTTTCTGTTAATTAAATCCTAAATTGAATTTATATATAATTGAATGAAAAACAAGGAGAAGAAATTTCATACCTAGATGCTGGAGCTAGGGGCATGGAGGTGGAGGCTGGGACGGGATGTTGCCGTAGTTGGGGGAAGTTTAGGCGGAGGCCAAGGACGGGAGGAGAGGGAGCTGAGAGGGGGGATGTCACTGGATCTGGGGATAGGAATGCAAGGGCTGGGAAGTTGTGGCTGAGACAAAGGCTGGGAGGGAGGTCGGGAGTGGAGGCAGAGGCCGGGGAGGGGAGGATATGGTTGGGACGCAGTGTTCGGATTGCCGGGAGAAGAATATTGGTTAGGGGAGGAGAGGGATGAGCGGCGGAGGTTGGATGGCCAGGAGGCGGTGGTCGGTGAGGGGAGGAGAGGCCAGGAGTTGGGGAAGCGAGGAAGAGTGCGATGGAAGAGGGTGATGGAAGTGAGGGTAAGGAGGAGAATGATAGAAGAGGGAGGAGGAGTGCGATGGAATTCATGGAACTGGGTATTGGTTTCCCATGGTTTTATTAAAACCACGGGAATAGATAATAATAAAAAGATATATCCCCATGGTTTTTCTAAACTGTGGGGATAGATGGGTGGGGAAAGATCCCCATTCCAGTAATTAATAAGTCATTAAATTTACTATTAGGGATTATTTATAATAATTTATAATGTTTTAAATTCATTTTATAATTTTTTTAGTCTTTATCCTTGAAGATGAAATCAATAACAAGTATGTTTCGGTGAATCTTGATGATCTAAGGGTATTTTATTAATTAATGAATTAAATATTTATTTAATATATCCAAAAAAATTATTATTTTCAAATTTATATCATATTTTACTATTAATTATATTCCCAGAGACATTCATGATATAAATTTGTGGTATTGTTCAAGTGGGAGGTTAAACAGACCCAAACAAGAACATACCTTGATCTAATAAATGACTATGAGGTGGTTTATTCGTAATATCGTTATACCATAAGCATAAGGATATTATTTAGTTTTTAATAGAGTGATATATTATAATTTTAAGGAACTATAAAAATAGGTAATGGATATTAAAATATTATATGATATGAATAAAAAAATCCTCTAAGTATGCTTATTAATGATGGTTAATTTTATAATGATTTTTTACTATTTATATCATTTATAAGTTATAAAATTTGTCATAAAAACCCATAATAGTGAAATAAATATAATATTTATCATTTAAACTCATTATTAATTTCATTTATAAAAGGATGTAATGGAAAGAAATGGAATACACCATCCCATGGAGGCGTTAGTCTTCACGTCTCCATTGATGATGATTTTATTTTACTTATAAATGAGGAAAGGAGTAACATTTTTTTATATAAAAACATAAATATGTTATATATATATAAATTAATTACTAAATAACCATTTTTTACCATCTATTTAAGTTGTTTATTTAAAATTATACATGTTTCTTTCTAGAGGAAGTAGTCTACACATATGCACAAATCAAGTTTTTGTTTTTCTTAAAGAAAAGGGGAAATATGGTTAATTATTATTATATTAACATAATAACATTAATTACATAAGTAATACTTATTTTAACATATAGGTATGATAAAATTATAATTATAAATTTAAGATATAAAGGAAATAAGTTATGTAAAAAAACATTACTCACATTGAGCACTTTGAGATTTTCTAGGAGGATCACTTAGAAACGGAGGTATTGGGATAAAATATTATGAATAAAAGATAATATAAGTAAAATAGGATTCAAGGGGAAACAAAAATTGCATGTTTTTATGAGGAAACTAAATTTTAGTAGTGTTATTGAATGATTGGTTAGAGTCCCCTTTTATAAGTGAAAATGGGTGACATTTTTGTAAATATCCATAACTTTTTAATAATGGGAAATCACTATCAAGGAAATTTGATCCAAAATTGATAAATAAGGGAGTGGTTAAATATGAGGTTATGAAATCCTCTACCATTAAACTTCACACATGTTTTAAAAAAACAACTTTTTACCATTAGATTTTCTACTTTTAGAATTTTAAATTTTACCCAAGTAACTTGTTTTTACCTTAGCAATTAATCCTATATGCCTTAAAATAACATGGTCCTTTTTACATAATTTGAACCTTATTATTAAAAATTTTAAATCCATTTAATATGATTAAATTTATAGCATTTATATAATTAAATTTTAAAATAGTAAATGTATAATGCATTAAAATAGCTTTAGTGGAAAATGTGACTTAAGTTTTAAAATATCAAATATATGTTTACAAATTAAAAAAATATTTCAAAATGTGTAATTATAACTTTAAAGAACATATTTTTTTAATATAAGGATTTTTTTATTCTTAAATCCAAGTGATTTCATAAAATTCATGGTTTCAACAAAAATTGTATTTACATTATTCACCTAAAAAATCAAAATTTTCAAAAAAAAACAAAAATTTCATCTTAAGTTAATATATTTATGAAAAAATAAAAAATAATTTTATTTTTTAAAAATAAAATTATAAAATTAAAAATATATATACTTCAAACTAAAGTCTCTTTAGAGTGTGCATTATGCGATTGTTCATGATATAATATTTACCAGCTATAGTAGGGTCTCAAGTATTATAGAAATTAAATTAAGGTTCAAATGACAATAAACCATGGTATAGGTCAGAATTTATGTGAATAATGAAACATATTAATTTCATGATAATCAATAGAAAATATTAATAAAATACTCTTTAAAATGACATCACCTCACTTCCCAAACACAAAGTAAAGGCTCGTGAATATAGCAATGAAGTATAATGAATGATACACACTATTTTTCAATTTTTATTCATTTTCAAAAGTTTTACTTGGAAAAAATCTCACACTAATTACCCAATCCTTATTTTATATCCCTATAGTACAAATTTTCATAGTTATAAAAAGATCGTAGGTTGAGCAATGCTAATTTTAAACCCACCAAATATTCAACCCAATTTTTCCATTTTTTCATTTTTTTTCTTTTTCATTCTTTTTTTAAGGTCAAAGAATGAAATATAATAAAAATATATCATGAACCTCCCCATATCGTATTGGAATAAGATGGTAGATATTTATTGAAGTTGTTGAAGATATTAAGGAAGATATTAGTCATCATAAATTTTCTTAAGGTGTTGTATTTTGTTGATACAAATTTATACACATAACTTTGTTAAGTACATAAATAACCCAAATTTAGTGATATTTCAAAAAAATGTGATCAGATAAAGAAATATTGTCATATGGAGAAAGGCCATTAGAAAAAGAAATACCAACAAACAGAGATAGTTTTGATTTTTTTCTAAACCAAGTCCATCAGACGTGCAAAGTTCTATTGGATGAATTTTTTGATGAATTCAATCTAGAGATTCTTTTATGTTGATAATATTTCCAACATCATGATTTATGAATTATCTCATGATACAAGAATTTTTTATGAATGTGGATAAATTTTTTTGTACCTAAACAATTTATACTATGAAATTTTTGAGAATTTTACATGAAAAAATATACCAGAAATTTTTTTTCATGAGGTGAGTTTTTACATAAATTTTAAGATATTTGTAAGAACAATCTGTAAAAAGGCTTTATTTTTTAAATATTTACAAATTTTTATTGATAGAAAAAAATTAGTAATATTTTGAAAAATCTCATTAGATAAAGTATTTTAATAAATTCCATCATAAAAATGTTTTGTATAATATCCATCAAATAAACATGTATAAAGTTGTGAAGAAAAACTTTGGTTCAATATTATCATATGAGTGTTTTGTATAAAGATAATCAGATAGAAGTTGGTATGAAAAAGGAAAAAAATTATAATTAAATCCATCTGATGAAATAGAATTTTGGAAGTTTTTTTTTTTTTGATAAGTTCTTATGAAGGTATCACAAGAACAATAAGATGGAGATTATCATCAGATGAAATATTTGTTACAATGTTATTACAAGAAAAACTTTTATTGGTATACTTTTTACTAGTTCAAAGTCTTTACAAATTTTTTGTAAATATATTAAAATTATGACAATAAAAAACTAGTTGTTCAATGTTCCAAATATCATGGAAGGATAATATGTTATTCTCACCGAGTTTCAAGGAAGTCTGTTAAAGGAAGTAGTTTCTCAAATTTATAAAGTTTCAATAATTCTCTAAAATCATTGAGAAAATTAAAAATGAATTGTACTAATTGGGATATTTAAATTTAAAGTTTTCATTAATAAATAAGTAAAAAATTATAATATCACATTTTCTCTTACTCACATATCTATAAATAGGATTCAAGTATAAGTACGTGAGAGTGTTGTTCATAAGTGAAAAATCTGTAGTTCTATACAAATTGTTTCATATATAAAAATCAAATGAACTTTTGAAATCTAAAGTTTTAATAGGGAATTTCCAAAAATGTAATATCTTTTTTAAATAATAAGAATAGTATATTGGAATTGATCATAAGTGTTTCAAAGGAAACGGATGGAAAAAGTTAGTCATCAGACAAACTTTTGTATCATGTGAATTATATGAACAAATTAAAACACCAGATTAACTTTTTATATAGATGTATTGGAAAAATTTAATAAATATTGAAATGGATGGAGCTTTATAGTGAAGTTTAAGAAGGAAGTTTTTAACAACCGCTGATTGAGAAAGTGAGGAAGAAGTTTTTTTTCATGAAGAGAAAAAGTGATAAAGGTAAAAGCAACATAGTAAAAAAATTATGAGCCTATTGGTGAAGGTTTCTAAAATTTATTACAATAATATGTGTTAAATATTTATCTATATGAAAATAATATGCATTGTACTATTGATAATAGTGAAATTCAAGTATAAGGATGCTCCCTGCTAATTAAAACCACATAAAAATGATTATTTTCTAGTGGATTGTGTGGTATTGAATTATTTATAAACCATGCTAGTGACTAGTTATTCTTAATGAGTAGTGAACCTTGTAAATTCTTATATTCCTATGGAATTTTCTTGTGTGATTGTTTTCAGAAAAGTTATATCTCTTTAATAGCGGGATAAGGTAATTTTATAAGAGATAACTTATCAAAATAAAATATCACCGATTCTCCCCATCCACCTCTTAGTGATCACATAGATCCTATTGGGTCCTTTCAAGTGGTATCAAAGGTAAGTTTACCTTCATTGATTATTTATTGAAGTTAAAAGAAAATATAAGTTTCTATAGATGTTTAGAATTCTATGAAAAGTGTGGTGGTTCCTATTTTCCATCGAAATAATTAAAATATTGTAAAGATTAAATGTTACTATATGTTATATCCTTAGGTTATAAAGTTATTGAAGTTGATAATGTTTTATTTCCTTCTCATTATGAGTTACACACACTTGTTATGGGGTGTATAAAAGATAATACAATTATTTTCCTAGTACGATATAATGACTTACCATGGTCATCTCATTTAAGGGGATTCGTAGTTTATTCACGTATTAATTCTAATTCATCTAAAACTACTTATTTTATTATTATTTTATGAATTAAATAGAAAAATATGGGAAATATAATTAAAATTTAAAAATAACATGTAATGAAAATATAATTATTTAAAAAAGAAAGAATTTGGTGTAAGGGTTTGGTTTCAGGTTACTCCATTATTCATTTTTATTATTTTAAATATATTTTGATAATCCAGTTGTGAAATATCATTCATGAATTACTATTATTTTATTTATTTATTGTGAAATCTTTAATGTCAATTCAAACTCAATTTCACCTCCTCCTAAAATCAAGATTGATAACATGCCTTAATCGAGAGTATGGAATATTCTAGGACCCAGCACCATTGCATGTTTTTTTATCCATTGAACAGCTCAACACTGTCATTTTAAGATCTATAATTATATATAAGGGAGGTAAAAGTTATGAATAAAATAATATAAATAGATTTAATATCCCTATCATGGTGGATAATTACCATACTCGTGCATATCACTCTCATTCAACACAAAGAGATTTAGAACATTAAAGAATTTAAAGTGTGGAATTAAGGAACAACATATCCTCTGCCAAGGCCAAGACTCAGGTTAGTCTTCCATTATCAGAAGAAAATAAAAATAGAATAATGAGAGAATGAAACAGTGAATAAAAATGAGTGTAAAACTTGAATTAAAATAGAATAAATGAATTAAAATGCATAATTAAAGAAAATAAAAATAAAACTACAATAGAAGATGAAAGAAATAAAAGAGTATAAAAAACAATATAATCACTTTGGTATCATCCCTCCTCTTCCAATCCCTTTCACATCATAAATTCCATTTTATTTATATAGTGCATAATTACTTTTATCTTCATCGTTAAAAAGTATTCCATATCACTTGGTCAAGGTTTCCTTTTTTTTAAACTATATTTGTATACCCTGTTTGAATATAGATATTTCAAATATATCCCATAGATATCGGTCTTTCCATTATTTTAGTGTGGACCATTATGTGGCATGGGTTATTTTATTTTCATTCATGGCATGCATGGTGTGCAAGGATGTGTGGAATAGACTCCTCTATAGTGCAAGACATAATCAACCCCATCTGTCCTTCATAGTGGTTGGATGGATCAAGAACCTCTTCATGAATGGATTCATAGTGGTCATATGAGGTGAAGAAGGTGATATATAGTGAACCAATTCCTCATTAGTGGTGTTTCTCTTGAGTTTGAGTTTTTTAGTGGCATATATGGAGGTCTTTATTGAGTTAAATATGGTGGTAGGTGAATTCGAGGAGTGGAAATAGTGGAGAGTGGTGGATGTATCTATTTGAGGGGCTACATCAAGTGTCTAGAGATAAAACAGTGGAATTTTGGTAAATGAACAGTGCACCATGGGTTCTTCTCTTTGTGGAATGTCTTCCTCCATGCCACTTGGAAGGCCTTCCCATGGGGCTTCCTTGGCTGATCGTCCCCTTGTTGGGCAAGCTAATTGGCTTGGAGCCCTATTGGTTGAGGGCTATCCAAGTTGGGTAATATTTTTACCTAACTTTTTTGAAAAAAAATTAAACCAATTAAACCATAAATTATCAAAAAAACATTAAACATAAAAAATACACATTTTTATTCCACATTTTTATTCATTTTAATACCTTGATTTTAGATTTACACATTTTAAATAAAAAATCATAATTACATGGGTATTTCCATTAAAATTCATATAAAATTATTTTAATTTTTTAAAAAAATTGTATGTAAAAAAGAATGAATCAAATATCCCCACACATGAAATATGATTTTTCTCAATCATTACATATCAGCATTGAATTTTAAAGGGCACCAATATTACCAATATTTAAATTTTAAATCAATAAAATAAAATTATTATTTATATTAAACCATATTTTCATATTCCACATAAAAAATCAATTTTACTCCTCATTTTTAAAAGAAACAATTAATCAAAGTATTTTACTTTCTTCCTTTTGAAAATGGTGGAACTTCTCCTTTCATTGATTCAAGACTCTCAATTAATTATTATTAAACATGTCAAGTCATTATCTACCTCACTCTTGAATTTCTACCTTCATCACTCATGATAAAAATTCAAGTAGATTTATGCTTATATCATGTGTACATTATCATTTTCCATGGGATTCAAAATTAACTACTTTTTTCACATTGAAAAGGAAAAAAGCACATGAAATCAAGAGGCATTTTCAAAAAAGGTTTTGTGAGACTTATGATTGGTAGGAATTTATGTGAAACCCATTAAGGCTCAAATAGGAGGTTAACTCCAAAGTATAAATCATAATATAAAAATAAAATGGTCAATAAAAATATCCCCTTTAAAGTAACAACTTCCACTTACCAAGATCAATGTAAGGCCATGATCAGAGATAGAATAACGAATGAATTTCTCCTTAAATTTTTCTCTAATTTTTTTTAAAACTAATTTTTTAGATTATTATTATTTTTTTGAAATTCATGTTTATAATAAACCTCACATCCACCACCTGACCACATATAACAAAAATAATATGTATATTAATGTTTATTTTTTATTCTTCAAAGTCACAACTCATTATTTTATTATAAGGGAAAATAAATAAAGTACAATGAATGAATACAAAACCTTTATTAATACACAAAAATAGCAACACCATACTTTTCCCTTGCAATGTAGTGCATCCCTATATCCCTCAATTCCCTCACCCTCAGGATTCAACTTTAAAATATCATTAAAATACTAAAATAAGGGTATGAATGCATAAAATTGGATTGAAATATGTATCATTCAAATCAAATTCATTCATGTTCTATATGAGATAAACAAGGATTAATATAAAAATTGGTATCAAAGTTAAAGGTATTATCAATAAAAATTCCTCAATCATTTTAAATGTTTTTTTCACATTCTTATCCTTAAAATGTTTCAATGCAAGTTATAGTAAGTTACATGTCCCAAGATCACCCAACAAATATGTTTAATATAAAATAGAAAGTATTTAGTCTGGAAATCATCTCAAGAATGTAAAATATAATTATGTAAAATAACTTATGGAATGACTAATAATAATAAATTATTAGACATGAATTTAAAAAACTCAATTTATGAAAAATGGTAGAGGATTTTATCTATATGAATCAACTAATTCCCACAATTCAAGAGTCATAAATTTAATATCCATGCTTCTCTATAATAATTCAATTATTCATCTTACTCATTAAATCTAATTATAACTGAGATATAAAACATGGAATCAAAGGGTTCCTAAGAAACTCATGTCTCCTAAATAATTCAAGTAATGCATAAAATAAAATCATGGGCATGCAATTTCGAGTTTAACATAGCATCTTAAATTTCCTTCTTAAAATAGAATATTAAACAAAAATGCATGGATTTTAGAATAAAAATAATGTAATAATAAACTCCATTTTCTCATGAAAATCCATTCCACTATTCTCCTAGTTTTTTGGGGGATTACTTACTCCATCATACACCTAAAATAGTAAATCATTAAATTATAACATAAGGATAATATCACTAAATATAAAAAATAATAGGGGATTAGGCTAAATCCTAAAATAATTCCTAAGAAATAAATTAAAAAATCTTAGAAATAAAGTAGAAAGATAATCCTTGGTATGATCCCCCATGTAGGCCTTATATTTTTACTACCTCTGGATGGGAAGTTCTAGATTTTATCCATAATCCATCGGTGGGGGGAGCTTCTTATATTTGAACCACCACATGTGGATTTTCCCAACTTTCACTTATTCATTTTTTGTGAGGATTCCATGGACTGAGTACACAAAAACCATATTCTTCATAATAAGGTATATATTTCATTGCGGGAGTATGATGAATTATGGACCATCCCCTTTCTTGGTTTCTACTTGTGAAACCTCCTCTAGATTTTCAAGATATTTCTCTATGTGGGCGACATGAATTTAATATTCAAAGGGATTTTAAGAATGTAATTTCAATTTAATGAAATTTAAAAATATAGAATCAAAATAAAAATTATTCCTTTCAAGGTAAATAGTATGTGTCTTGGTTTCCTCAGGCTTAGATACTGGGATATCCTCATGGACTTCCTTTTATGTATGTTCAATAAAATCAAGGAGCTCCATGTGTTCTTAAACATGTTCATATTCTTATTCTTGATATATATCCAAAAACAAAATGAGGATTGGTATAATTTAGAAATTCAAAATAGTCGGGATTTTTTCTAAAATCATATTGAATAAAATAAGAGAAGATATAGTTTAAGAAAGTTTCATCTCCCTATCTTGGTTCATCTTGGTTATCTTTCTTAGCGTTAAGTTCTCTTTGATGTTAGATTTCAGTTAGCATAGATAGGTAGTCAGGATCAACCATATTCTCTTCAAATTTCACCACTTGGGTGAATTTTTATTATTCCAATGTTAGATTGGGATATAAAGGCGATGATGATTCTTCTTCAAAAGGGATGCGGAGATCATTTTTTAGTTTGATTTATACCCAATTGCACTATAATTTCTATAAATTTACTTGATTTCCCTTTCATAAATCAGTTGAAAAGTATTATTTATTACTCTCCACTGTAAATGGTTGATCCAAGTGGAATGGTTATTTGGATACCTCCTCATTTACCTCTGCATGTTCTTCAACATCAAATAAGAGTGGATAAATTTATTCCTCTACTGGTTTGGTTTCAGGCTCAGGTTTAGATTACTCTAGTAATTCATAGATGTATTAAAACACACTTTTAACTTTTATATTCATTTTTTCTATGTCTTTTCTCATTTATTTCACCTAGGATTGGTTATGATCAACTTGTTCTTATTTTTGTTCTTGCACCTATGATTAATCATTCCATGCATAGTAGTAATCATTTGAAAACAACAGGGAAAAAATTAAGGGTATTTTTAAATAATAATGAAAAAATTTCTTTAATGTGAAAAGGAAAATATAAGAAAACAACTGATTGGGTCCACGAAAAATGAACCATGTTTTGAAACACACCTATCGTGGAGTTTGTAAAAAGTTACTATTCTTAATTTCCTAGTTCAAAACAATGGCTGATCAGGGTTGTCTCACTTGAGGAGCTTCACATATTATTTACTTACAAATTATAATTCACCAAAAACTACTTATTTTTCTATTTATTTTATTTTAATAAAAAAAGGAAATACATTGGAAAGAGAATTAATATTCTAAACAAACATACAATCAAAATATTATGTGTTAGAAAATAAATAACTTGGATCAAGGGTTTTGTTTTGGGTTCCTTCATTATTCATTGTTTTTGTTTTAAATTTATTTTAATAATACAATTCTTAAATCTTAATCTTGAATTATTATCCTTTAATTTATTGATTGTAAAATATTGAAAGCAAAGTGAAACTAAATTCCACCTCCTCCTATAATCATGGTTGATTACACACCTAAATCGAGAGTATGGAATCTTCCAAGACCCGACTCCATCATATGTCATTTTATCATTTGAAAATATCATCTATATCATGTGAATAGAACTCGTACAACAGAAGGGAGGGATATTTTATGAATAAAATATTAAAAATGGATTCAATATCCATGTTGTGGTAGGAAATCACTACACCCGTACATATCACTCTCATTCACCACAACAAATTTAGAATATTAAATAATTTAATGTACAGAATTCAGGAACTTCTAATCTACCCCTGAGGATAAGACTTAGGTTAGTCTTCCATTTTTAGAAGTAAGAGGTCACTAGTGTAGGAATAAATAAATAGAGAATAAGAGATATAATAAGAATAATAAATAATAGAAAAAGGAGAGAATGAGATGGCGAAGAAAAACGAGTGGAAAACTTGAACTAAAATAGAATTAATGAATTAAAATGAATAATAAAAGAAAAAAACTATGTTAAAATAATAAAGAAAACATAGAGTAGCTAAAAAGAAAAAGATAAAAAAATAGAATCACTTCAGTGAAATCCCACCTCTTCTAATCCCTTTCATAGAAGTAATCCCTTCTTATTTATAAAGGGTCTAATTCCATATAACATACTTATTAAAAAATCTTCCATATCTCTCAGTCAAGGTTTCTTTGTTTTAAAATTTTAGATTTGGATACCCTATTTGAATATATATATTTCAAATATCTCTTGCAGATATCAGTCTTTCTATTATTTCATTATGGACTATTCTGTAGTTTAAGTTATTTTATTTTCATGAATGGCATACATATAATACATGGTTGCAGGGAAGTGCCTCCTCTATAATAAAATTCATTATCAACCCCCTATGGCCTTCACTTTGGTCTGATGTATAGAGGTCTTCTTTATGCATGGGTTTTTGGTGGTCATATGAGGTGACTAAGGTTATCTCTAGTGAACCCAAGATTCATTAGTGGTTTTTCACTCAAGTTTGAGTTTTTTAGTAGTATACATGGAGGTATATAGAATGTTTTATATGGAGGCATGAAAATTCAAGTAGTTGTAGTGATGGAAATAAGTGGAGGGATCTATCCAAAGTTCTAGTTCGAACAACTATAACTGAAATAGTGAAATTTTGGTATGTTTGAAGTGTACCATGAACGCTCTCATCTCTTATATGTTTTATGAAGGTTATACCACTTCTTAATAAATAATCATGTGGATTAAGTTGCTTAGAATCTTTCTACAAGTATGTCCTCCTGCATACAACATTCACACACCACATGGACCCATGCCAATATCCAGAATCCCATACAGGCCTAATCCCACACTCTTCTTTGTGGTATCCTCCCTACATGGACTATCTTCCTCCACACTATTCGACAGGCCTTCCTATGAGGCTTCCTAGGAACATTGGCCCCTTATTTGGATATTTAAATGGATTAGAGCCTTACTGGTTGACTAATAGCCAAGTTAGATAATTTTTTACCTTCATTATTTCAAAAAAAATTATTCAACAATAAATTTTTTAATGAAGTTAAACATAATAAAATCTACATTTTTATTCATTTTAATTTCTAAATTATAAATTTCGACATTCTAAATAAAAATAATAATTACATGGATATTTCTATTAAAATTAATTCATAATTATTATGACTTGTTTAAAAATATTCATGAAAAAATGAGTTAAGCACTCAGAATGTTCTCTTTACAATTATAGATAAAAAGATTTTGGAAAATGATTACTGAGACAAAAAAAATATAAACTTTCCTCACTCTATAAAAGTGATTTCCTTAGAGTTAAAGGAGTTTTAACCGGTAAATTCATATGGGAGAAGTTGAAAAACATTTATGAAGGAAATATGAAAATCAAGAAATAAAATTTAAAAATATGGAGATTGAATTAAGATGATATTAATATGGTTTATTATAAATTTCTTAGATATTTATTTACAAGGTTTAATGACATTATAAGAACCATAATATGTCTTTGTGATAATTTTGGAATATTGAACTATTTTTGACAATATTTTTAAATTTATTTCTGATAAATTAGATACTGAAGTTTCATCTTTGGAAGATATAGATCCAAAAAATCTATCTATGTATGATCTATATATAAATATCATCACTTATGAAATGAGAAGAGAAAAGGTTATGAATAAAAAATAAATGGTTGACTGATAAATTTCCTTTAGTTCATCTAAGAAAGGAAAATCTAAGATAGTTCATAAAGATGATGAATTTCATGAATCTAAAACTAAAAATGAGTTTAGTGTAAATTTTGAAAAAATTATGCCTTTTTTTCTAAAAAGGTGAAAATAGGCACAAGGATGTACAAAGGGAATTTTCCAATAAAAAAATCATTGTATATCTATTAGTAATTTTTCTAAAAAAATTCCTCGACCAAAGGAATATGAATAAAGTGATGAATATGATAAAAGGTCATGAAGATCATCAAATAAGAAGGAAGAAAAATCCAAATATTGTCGTTTTAGAAATAATATAATGTTCTCAAAATACAAAAGGAGAATATATTTTTCTAAATGTTATGAATAAGATGATAGTGATGAAGAAGATGATAACTTCAGTGATGATGCTGCTAAAAATAATTTTATGAGAAAAGTGAATGATGAAAATTTCACCAATGATGGAAGCAGCATTCATGAAGAAGAAGAGAACTAGATGGATTTTATGCTAAAAATAGAGTTTTAAGAATGTCTTTGAAATATTATATAACTTGAAATAGAGAAAAAAAAGTTGAAATAATAGAATATTTTAGTCAACAATAAAAAATATTTTCATGAAGAGAAATCTAATTTCTAAAAATATATTGATACTCTAAAAATATTTGTTGATTAAAATAATAACCACAACACCAAACATTAAGGAAAGATTAATGTGAAGGATGTAGAGTTATAAATTGTTCAGCAAAAAAAATTAAATCTGAGAAAGGAGTTTAAAATTTCCAAAATTTTGTTACAAAAGTTTTTTAAGTTTCTAAGAAGAGTAAACCTAAGAAGGATCTTCAAAAATATCCCCAATGGTTGATAATAATAAAGATTATTATAAGGAATAGTAAGTTAAGAAAAATATATATATTTCCAAAATAAGTAGATCAAAAAAACTATAATTTTCTAAGGTTACAAAGTCTAAAAAAATTCTTGTAGAATAAATCTAATATAAAGAATAAAATCTCATGAGTTAACCAAAACATTCATGTGAAACAAAATATCAAAATGGAATGTAAAAAAGTTGATGGAAAATAGAAACACAACTCTGAATGGTATGAATGTTATAGGGGAGATGTCATTTATATGGTTACTATTGTAATGTTGTTAGATTTAGGAATATAAAATATATGTTTCATTTTAATCATTCATGTTATTGAGAATCTAGAAGAGTCTAGAGGAAACGTTTATTAGGGATTCAGTCCACTCAAAAGAGAAAACCTCATAAAGTTATTCTAAATATTTAAAATAGATTCAAACCTTTGTAAATTATAAATAAAGATGTTATAAAATTGTATTTCTATAAAAATTATTTGTTTTTATGATTCTGGCAGAATAAATTTTTTATAAAAAATATCAAAATCCAGTTGTGAAGAAATATAAAAGGAATTAAAATGCTCTTGTTTTTGAAACTTCTACTAAAGTTACAAAAAGAGAATAACACTACATTTTTTAGTGGGTTCTCTTCGTATATGATAAGATGTTTGAGAATTTTGAAAATTTTTAATTATTTTAAATAACTTAATGTTCCTTTTGGAAATGATTATTCACTTAGAATCAAAGGCATTGGATCTACCATCATTGGCGAAGTGAAATTGAATTCCAAAATAACTTTGTTTATTGATAGGTTGAAACACAGTATGTTAATTGTTTTAAAACTTTTTTATGAATGTACTAAAGTTATTTTAGGGATATATGGTTTTATTTCAAAGATAGTTGAAGATAGAAAAGTTTTTATGAAAGTTCAATGAACTAAGGGAAACTTGTATCAAGTTTTCAATGTAGAAATTTCAGGTTATCTAAGAGTTATGGAAGAAAATTATCAATGGAATAAGTGGTTAGGATTTATCTGTTATAATAATTATAGTAAAACTAAAAAATAGATATAGTATTAATGATATTTCTGATATGATAAGAAGATATTGGTGTTGTACCATTTATTTGAAAGGGATAATTGTGAACTCAGTATATAAGAAAGTTGAGATTCGTTTAACTCATACCTTGGAGCTAATACATTCTGATATCTATGGAACTATGAGTAAATAATCAACATGTGGGATAATTATTTTATTTTTTTCATTGATTACTTTACTCACATTACATGTATTATGTTATTGAAACATAAATCAAATGCTCTATAAATGATTAATAATTTCAGGAGAAATATAAAGAAATAATGGGGATATTAAGTGAAGAAGTTATAGAAATATAATGGTGGTGAATATAAAAATGAGATATTCAGAAATTATCTTGAAAAACATGGAATTTATTAGGAATTTATTAAACCATACACACCATTGAAAAAAATTAATTCTGAAATATGAAACATAAGTTTTTTGGAAATGGCGCAAACAATGTTTACTGAACATGATACTTCTCATTATTTTTGTAGGAAATATATCATTTAATGGTTTATATTAAAAATAAATGTTTCAATATATTGAACTTTAATATGAGTCCTTAAGAATTGTTTTACAATGAAACCCAACGTCTGAAACACCTAAGGGTGTTTGACATTCCATGCATCATAAAAGTCAATAGTGGAAATCTTGGGATTTTTGATCAGAAAAGTATTGATGGAATCTTTCTTGGATACTCTCCTAATGTTATGGGATAAAGATTTTTTAATAAATATATTGAAAATATAGTTGTTTCTATAAATTTAAAAGTTATCTAAATATCATATAATAAAGTTTTCATAACATATGTAAATGTGGAAGATAGTGAAGATAAGATGGTTGAAGTTGAATAATGTAAAAAAGTTTTTAAAGATAGTAACAATATTGAAGCTTCTCATGATAAGGATTTTGACTCATCTTTCTCGAATGATGAGGAACAATTTCATACATCTCATATTAGGTAAGGAATCAATTATAAGTTCAAAACATCATTGGTGATAAAAAATAATAGGTTTAAACCACAAAAACATCAAGGATAGTTTCACTAACTTCCTTATATTCAAAAGTTGATCCAAAAGATGTTAATGAATCCTTTGATTAAAAAGAGTTGATTAATGCTATGAATTATGAGCTAGAACAAGTTGAGAAGAATGATATTTGGGAACTTGTACCCAAAAAAATATTAATAATATTATTGGTAACAATTGGGCATTCTAAAACAAATTGAATGAAGATACTAAAGTGGTAAGAAATAAGGTGTGGTTGGTTTTTATAGGTTACTCCCCAATCAAAGAAATTGATTTTGATGAGAATTTTCTCTAGTGTAAAGATTAGAAACTATCAGAATCATTATTATTATCGTTTCTCAAAAAAGATATAAAATTTTTCAGATGGATGTAATGTCATCTTTTCTTAACAAAGGGATCGATGAAAGAAGTTTATATTTAACAACTGTGTGGCTTCATGATTATGAAAAATGAAATTTATGTGAATAAATTGAAGAAAGCTTTATATGGGTTAAATCAATCTCTAAGAACTTGGTATTCCAAATTGGATACTTTATTAATTTGAACTTTATGAAATGAATAGTTGATAGTAACCTCTATATCAAATAAAATAAGTAGTTTTCCATCATTTTAATTTTTTGCGTTGGTGATATTGTTTTTTATGGAAATAATAAAGAAAATTGTAAAAAGTTTTATAAGAAGATAAAGTATCTTTTTGGGATTTCCTTGTTAATAAAAATGAACTATTTTCTAAGATTACAAATATTTCAAAAGAAGAAATATATTTTCTTATATTAAGACAATTATAATATGGAAGTTACAAGGAATTTTTGTATAGAATACTCAAAACAAATTTCCACACTAATTTTAGTGGGAAAATGTTTTCAAAATATAGTGAAGGAAAGGACATAGATCCAAAAAAAATTAGAAATTTAGTTAGAATTATATTATATATAATGACATAAAGGTGAGATATATTGTATTTTATTACAATTTTTTATATATATCAAAGTGAAATAAAATAATATCATCTCATGGATGGAAAAATAATTCTCAGATATATCAAAGGTACAAGTTTTTTAGGTTGAAATATGAAAACACATAAAGGATTTATTTGTTTATCTATACAGATGAAGATTGGACAAAAAGTGTTGATAATAGAAAATATGCATCTAGTGGAGTGTTTTTCTTGGTAAAAATATGTGTTAGATGGCATAAAAAATAGAATTTATTAAGTCTTAGTAAAGTGGAAGTTAATTGTGTTTTTTCTACTCAATATGAAACACAACTTATGTAGATGAAGATATATTTGGAATATTTATTTATTGATATGAATTATACCCTACTTTAGGGTTATGATAATCTGAGTGTTATAAATATCACTAAAAATACAGTGCAATATTCTCAATCAAATCACATCAATTTAAAATATCATTTCATAATGGAGTTCGTAGAGAACAATGGAAAAAATTTGTATTTTATTCCTATAATGAAGCAAGTTATAAATATTTTCACAAAACCATTTTAAAAGGAAACATTTCACAAGTTTAGGTTGATAATTGGTGTTCAACCTCACTCTCTTCAAGGATAAGGTATCTAATGACCATCCCCTCTCTATCTTTTATTTGGATAGTGTTTTCAAGGGGGATAAAACTTTTCGTAACATAAAACTATCCATTGGTATGTGATTAACCATTTAAAGAACAGAATATATTTTGGGGGGTTATTTAAATGGATAAGATGTGAATTTAGAATGTGTGTGCATGTGTGTGAACTTTTCTAATAGTTTTTTGAATTGGATGTAGTAAAAATTGACTTATTTATGAATTTTTCATGAGGAATTTGAAGAATTATTTTAAGATACTACTTATGGAAAGAAAGGTATTGTTGTTCAATGATTTTTATTTCCTACTATGAGTTTTCTCGTGTAGGCTTAGATTTTTTGGATTAAAGATCCATTGCATGATTGACAAAGTTTTAATGATTTATGTTCCTTAGTTGACTACAAAATCCAAAGGGAGAGATTTTTGGGATGCAGATGGTGGAGATGTGTTGAATCTACTGAATTAGTTAAGGAAGATGCTAGTCATAAGAAATTTCTCTAAGGTGTTGTATTTGTTTGATCAACATTTATACACTTATCTTTGTTAAGTACATAAATCACCCAATTTCGGGGAGATTTCCAAAAAAGGTGATCAGATGAAGAAAGACCATCGAATGGATAAATTTCATCGAATTAAGAAAGACCATTGGACAGATATTGTTAGGAGTTTTATCAAACTAAGTCCAGCATATGTACAAAGTTCCATCAAATGAACTTTTAGTGAATTCAATCTGGTGATTATTTTTGGTTTATAATGTTTCTAATGTCATGATTTTTGAAGGATCTTATGATCCAATAATTTTTTAGAAAGTGGTATAAATTCATTTGTATGTATAAAATTCAAACTATGAAATTTTGGATAATTTCAAGGTAAAAATATAACGGATGGGATTTTGGATGAGACATGTTTGTACTTGAAGTTTAGGAATTTTATATGTTGTAGTAGTATAAAGTTATTATTTTTCAAATATTTGAAAAGTGTTCTTGACAGATGAAAGATACTCAAGCTGGGAATATGCTAAGGAATCTAATTGGACAAAGACTTTAGATGAAGTCCATCAGAATATAATTATGTACAATATCCATTAGATGTAAATCTCGGATGTTATGAAGATAAATTTTGGTTTAGGATGATTGGATGAATGTTTTGTATAAAGATCATCATATAGAGGTTGATGTGAAAAATCAATGAATGAAGTTTTCTAATGACATAAATTATATAAAATAAAATTTTGAAGTATGTTTTTATAAGAATTTTGTAGAAAGGTATCACATGAACAATCGAATGTAGATTCTCATCAAATGAAATATTTATTGAAAATCAATTACCAGACAAACTTTTAGTGATATAATTTTTTACCATTCAAAGACATTATAAATTTTTCATAAAGATATTAAAAGTGTAACAGTGCAAATTTGAATACTCAAATTTCCAAATATCATGGAAGGATAATCCATGATTCTCACTGTGTTTTAAGGAATTCTGTTAAAGGAATTATTTTTCTCAAGTTTATGAAGTCTAAAGAATTATTTAGAAGCCTTTAGAATATTCCAAGTAAATTGTATTGATCAAGTGATTTCAATTTTATGTTTTCATTACGTGATAAGTAAAAATTGGAGTCTTTATTTTTTTCTTAATCAGGCATCTATAATTAGGATAAAAGTACAAGTATTTAAGTTTACTGTTCATATTTTTAAAAGTTTATGTGTTTTAGAAATTGGTTCATATAGAAAAATTAGGAGAAATTTTGAAATCCATATTTGGAATAGGGGATTTCCAACCAAGGAATATCTTGGTTAAATAAGAAGAAGGATAATTTGGTATTGATCATAACTGTTTCAACCAGAGGTAGGGGACAAATAAATTTATTCACTAGACAAACTTTTGTATCAGTTGAATTAGGAAAAAAATTAAGGCACCTAAAAAAAATTCATATGGATAGATTAGAAAAATATATTGCATAGAGAAATGGATAGAGTTTTATACTTAATTACAAAAAGGAAGTTCTTACCTACAAATAGGAGATAAAGTGAAGAAGAAGTGTTTTGGAAGAAGAGAAAAGGTAAATAAATTATAATAAGTATAGTGGCAATGTTCTAAGCCTTTTATAAAATTTTTCTAAAAGTTATTATGAAAATATTTATTACATCTTTATCTATGTGAAAAAAACATGCATTGTAGTTTTGATAATAGTGAAACATAGGTGTAATTATACTCTATTCTTATTGTGGCCATATAAAAATAATTATTTTCTAGTTTATTTTTTGGTATTGGATTATTTTCAAACCATGCCAAGGAATAGCTAATCTTACTGAATAGTTAACCTTTTAAATTATTGTTTTCTTATAGACTGTTGTTGTGTTATTTTTTCAGAAAATTTATAACTATTTAATATATGTTAAAGGTCGTTTAATAAGAAATAAATTGTTAAAAATAGTATATCATTGATTCACCCATCCCCCTCTCAGAGATCACAAAGATCATGTTGGGTCCTTTCACATCCCATGAAACACCCCACTTTTTCTTTTCAATAATAAAGATTTTTTTCCACCATGGAAAACCTCTCTCTAACACTTTATTATTTAAATATTAGGAAAAATATTGAGATTAAGGGTAGGAAGGATAATATTTTCTTGTAATGTGTATTTACTCTAAAAATTTCATTCATGAATTCTAAGAGCTTAAAATAAAGATACAAATGTAAAGGTGGGTCTCAAGGATAACAGTTGAAATCAAAAAATCCTAAATGATTTTATGTGACCAGGTAAAATCATAGATTTGACAAGATAAAAATGAAATTTCTAGTAGTTTTTCATTCCCTAAGTATCTATCAAGAAATGCGTGTAAAAAATAATATGGAAAAAATTAGATTAAAAGCCTCTCATGAATAGGAACATATGAAATTAGAAAATAAACCATGGAATATATAACAATTATAAATTAATCTACATGAAATTTATAAATTCAAATCATGAAAAAAATTAGTGATATTTAATCTTCAAAAATTAACTAGCATGTCCAAATTATAATTCATCAAATCAAAACCCCCATACTTATCTATAATCATTCATTATCCATTTTAATCATTAAATATTATTAACAATTAAATCCAAAACATAGAATCATGGTATTTTTAAGTGTCTTTTGAATTAAATATAAAAAAATAAAATAAAAAATATAAGTGTGTCATGAAATCTTTTTTAAACCCCAAAAAATAGAAATTAAAATGTGCAGGAATAAAGAAAATAAAACATTATAAGAAATTATTACCTTTCTTCATGAAGTGATTCTTTTCCTCTCTTTTATTTTTATTCCTTTTTCATAATCATGAACCTATAAAAGAAAACAACCAAGTGAAAGTATAAGGTCTATGCATTTAAGCACAAAAATATTAAGGGGATTGTGTTGGGAAAAATTCCCCAAGGTAACATTATAGTGATTTTTGGTTGATTGTGTTTATTGAAAAAGAAGGTTTTATAGGTTATTTTTAGATTTACAAAGATATTTTGAAAGTTTATGTTTAAAATTATCCAATAAAAAGGAATGGGTTCTCTATAGGCAGTATAGAAAATTGCATACACAAGGTGGTGGCGTTTCTCGGTGTTTGCCAAATTTTTTGGGTCCAAAAATTGGAGAATAAATCAAGGTTTTTAAAATTTAGATTTCCAAGAATGCCTTAGAAAAATATTTAAAAGGAATTAGTTACATTAATATTGTAGTTTTGTAAAGATTTTGAGATTTGTGAAGTCAGCTGGTGTCGTAAAGGTTTTAAGGTTTGTGAATTCTCAATGGAAAGATGGTAAATCTCCATGACTATGAGAAGCTTCATGAATGGAAAATTTCTATGGTGCTTCTTTAAGACAAGGAGCTATATGAATAAGAATGGGGAGCTTCAAGAAAATTTATTGGTGATTTTTAAAACTTCATAAAATGGTGGTAATGCCTATAAATAGGCCTCTACCCCCTCATAAGAGGAGAGAAACCCTTAACAAATATTCCAAGGCTCTGAATTTAAGAAGGTGATTCATGAAGTTTTTTCTTGTGAAATAATTTTTGAAGAAAAGAAGTTTGTAAAGGCTATGTAATCCAACCAAAATGTTTGAGCTTCGTTAAATTATTGATCTTTGCAATGGAAAATTGAGCATCGTGAAAATAATGAGCTTCATGAAGGCTAAGTGAGCTTCGTGAAAGGATGAAGATTCAAAAAGGCTATGTGAGCTTGTAGAAAATAGTGAACTTTGGGAAATTTGTGGGTTTTATAAAAGAATAATATTCTTTTAAATAATTGGGAAGTTTCATGAAGGATGTGTGTGCTTTGCGAAATTAGTTATTATAGTGAAAGTATTAAGAATGGATTTCCTAGTTAGTTTGAGGTAACATTGTATTCATTAAGTAGATGAAAGTAGAACTTATTAATGCCCCAAATGAGGTGTAAAACATATTTATTCAAGTGATAAAAAAATAACCATCTGAAGAACCAGTGATCACACTTTAGTTGTGAGAGCAGTGAGCTTTCAAAATATGACTGGTTGTAAACCAGAAGGGATAGTGAGTTTGCTTTGGAATTTGTAACAATAGTTGACTTTAGTGGATTTCGTACAAAAGAACATTTCCTTTGTATTATCCTTGTACATATCCCAGTGTAGGTGAACCAAGTAAAAAAATTATCTTGTGCATGCTTTCATTTATTCCCATACATTGATATGGGAAAGGTAGAGAACAATGTTTTGTTTAATGATGAAACAAGATCCAAAGGGGGTGTTATTTTAATCTTTAATACCCTGATTCACCCCCCCCCAAATCAGGGTATTAACCTAGTTAGGATAACAATTGGTATTAGTACCAAGGTTAATTTTAGTGTTTCTCTCTAAGGGGTTTTAATGGAGGTTTTAAGTCATAAAGGGATTCAAATCTTCGATGGAAACAATTTTCAATTATGGAAGTGTCGGATGAAACACTACTTAATATATTTAGGAATGAATATATTTATAGAATACATTCATGGTATTTCATCCAGTGTGGACAATGGTGCTTTATTAGAAGTTGGATAAAGGGAATTTGATGTTGACACCAAAGGGATAATTGCTTTAGTAGTAGCCATATCCAATGAAATCTATACAAATTTGATTTCATATAAGTCATCACATTCTATGTAGGAAAAGATTCAAAATATTTATGAGGGTCGCTCAAAATTCATAGAAGAAAAGCTTCAAGTTCTATGAAACAAGTATGTGGATCTGATAATGTACCCTAGTGATTATATTCATGCATTATTTTACTAGGTGAATGTTGTTGTGTAATAAATTCATTCTCTTGGAGAATTTATTGAATATATAAAGATTTTTAAGCATGTCATGAGAATACTACCACCTCAAATCAATCAAAAAGTTCCTATGTTAGAAAATAAAGATCCAAAGGAGGTGACATTTCATAGCTTGCATAGTACTATTTTTGCATATGAGATGAGAAGTGATGATAATGAGTATATGAAAAAATGTAGTCTAAGTAAGTGTAATTTAAGGCCATGAAAAAGATCGTTATTGAATATGGGAAGGAATAAGAAGATATGGATGAATTCATGTCATTCCTTTCATCAAATTTACAAAGAGGAATGGTAAAGTTCAAAGGGAAACTTTTACTTACATGATTTCTAAGTGGAAAGGTTGGAAATCTTACAGTAAGGTTCCTTAATAAGTCTCAAGATGATTAGGAGGATGAATTATAAATTCCCATGAATTAGTATTCAGCCTATGTAAAAGGTGAGAAAAAAATTAAGATAAATTTATTTAATAATAAAAAACTTTTTTCATAATAAAACATTGGTTCAAAAGAATATAAGGTTAAAGAGATGGAGAAATGTAAGGATAATGGATAAAATTTTATGGTAGTAGTTATAGGTTGCTCCCAGAAAAGGGAAGAAATCTACAACGATGAAGAATAATTTGAAGGAAGATTTGATCTCCATGATAAATTGGAAGCTTCTCTTGAGGAGATATATGTTTAGAGAGGAAAAACGAAGAAATACAATAGAGTAGTTCATGATTCCAAACTCTATATGTAGTAGAAGGAAGAAGAGAAGTTTGATATGATGGAATAAATTGATAATCTTAAGTCTACAATGCTAGAGAAATAAGAAATGGTATGTGAGTACAAGATCGAAGTTGAATAATATAAAAAGGTGATTGATTTTTTGAATAACACAGTGAAAGATAAAATCAAATGTATTGAAGAACTTGAAGAGGAAGACTTCATATTGTGATATAAAGTTAAGGATAAGGAAAATATTCTAACTCCCATTATAAAATTGGGAAATAAAATCATTCAAATAATAGAAAAGTTGGAAGTGGGGAATAGAGGTCTAGAAAAACAAAAGCAACAGCCATATCTAAATGAAAAGGATAATATGGGGCTTGATCACAAATATAAATATGTAGTGATTGATGTCAGATTTTAAGCGCCTACTCCAAGTTTGAAAATTTATTTGGGTACAATTTATAATCATAAGACTCATAGAACACAAGGAAGAACTAGTCCTACAATAATGTATAGGAATAAACCTCATATAAGGTGTTATTTCTATGGAAAGATGGGACATTCTAAAAATTTATGTTCCATATCCAAAAGGTATTAAAGGGAAGAAGAATATAAAATATTGACACATAGAGTTCAATATTCCAAGCATGATTTTAATGGTCAATGTTTCTATTTTGTGGGACTCAGACGCATGGCTAGGTATTTCTCATCAATAATGTAGAGGAAGGTGTTGAAGTAGACCCAAAGTGGTAGTAAGTAGCAACCCAAAGAATCAAAAAATAATCTAAATACATAGAATAGATTTTCATCTCTGCAAGATGAATTTGTTCGATCATACTCTAAGTAAAATAAAGATTATAAATCCATAATGGGTATGAAGTCAAAGAAATGTATCAAAAAGAAAAGAGCTGAGTAGGCATTGGTTGAAGAAATTTCCCTTAAATAATCAAATCATTCTGGTGTATGGATCCTTGATAGTGGATGTACATCCCATATGACAAGAAATAAAGATTTGGTTAAAGTAATCAAATGTTATAATGAAGGAGTTTTGAAATTTGGAAATGATGAAGGACTGGAGATTATTGGATTAGGAAAATCCAAATTTGGGTTCAAAGAAATGTGATGTGTTGATGTCTTTGTTGTTAAAGGCATCAATCACAAATTTCTTAGTGTATATTAGCTATGTGACTTAGAAAATTCTATTAGATTTACTAAAAATATGTGCATCGTTAGAGAAGAGATAGTGTAGTGGTTTTTTAGGTAAAAAGAACAAAGGGAAATATATACTCTATGAGTGGATAAAAAGATATGTTCTTTCTATAAAAAGATAAAGAAAATAGGTTGTGGTATAAACATATTTTCTATCTATTCAAAACATCCCTAGAAGATCTGGTCAAATTTAATGTAGCTCGATATCTCCTTAATCTATCGTGTTATCATGCTCACATGTGTGATGTGTGTCGGCAAGGGAATATTATCATAAATTTATAAAATGTGATAGAAAAAAAGTCAACCAAAGTGATTAAATTGGTGCATTAAGATGTGTGTGGACCTATCTTACTAATATCCATTGACGGTAAGAGGTATTGTGTTCTTTTCATTGATTATTTCTGAAGGATTCCATGGGTATTTTTCAATTCCCACAAGTTTTATGTGTTTAGTTTCATAAATAAATATTGAAGGAAATCTAAAAGTATTCTTAGATATAAGATTCTGAACTTATATACTGATAATGGTAAGGAATTCACAAATAACCAAGTGGAATATTATATTGAGAACCATGGGATAAGGCATCAAGTTTCAGAAGTGATAAATCCTTAAATTATGGTGTGGTTGAGATGAGGAATTGGATCATAAAAATCATGGTTAGAACAATGCTTATTGAAAAAGACCTACCAGAGAAATTCTAGAAGGAAGAAATATTGATATCGGTCTATATATCCAATAAGGCTCTATTGTGTTTGATGAGAGCAAAGACTCCATACAAACTGTGGTATGGAAAGAATCCAATATAGAAATACTTTTGAATATTTGGAATTAATTGTTTTATTCTCAATAATGAGAAATATCAGAAATTTGAATCTCATGTAGATTAGGGGATATTCCTTGACTATTCGAGAAAAATAAAATCATATAAATTATTCAACAAGAGGCTGGAAAACGTAGTTGAAAGAGATGGTGTCACTATTGTAGATAATTAATAGAATCTCCAACAATATAGTGAACATTTCCCCGATGAAAGTGATGATATGGTAAGAAATTTAGGGGAAGTACAATTAGTAAATTTTGATTCATATGAAGATAATGATGAAGAGTAGTAGGAATTAAAATACATTTATATATGGAAGCTAAAGAGTCAATCTAAAATTGGAAAAAAAATATCATTGTTAATCAGGTATCACCAGTTTAAACACAAAGAATGATGTATTTATAGTAGGCATCATTCCTATCTCAGGTAGAGCCTAACTTTTTTGAATAAGTGTCTATTGATGAGAACTAGGTTCATTCTATTAATTAAGAGCTTGAACAAATTGAAAAGAATCAAACATGGGATATTATTTCAAGACCAACAGGTAAGAATATCATCGTGACCAAATGGGTATTTCTCAATAAGATGAATGGGGATGGTATAGTGACCAAAAAAAGACGTGAATTGTGTGTAAAGGTTACTCCTAGATAGATGGTATTGAAGTTGGTGAAACATTTTCATCGGTTGAAAAGCTGGAAACAATCAAATTATTCTTGTCCATAACAGTGAAAATAAAGTTCAAAGTATTCTAAATGGATGTAAAGTCGTCATTTTTTGAATGGGGTTCTATAAGAAGAAGTTTTTATCGAGAATCCAGATGTTTTTCTCATTTATAAAGATGAGAACATAGTTTTTTGGATGAGAAAGTATCTATATGGATTGAAGTAAGAACTATAATCATTGTATTCAAGACTAGATCAGTTTTTGAAGAAGCTAGATTTTTAGTGTGGTGGAGTTGATTACAATATCTATGTCAACAATGATAGTAATAAAAGGATTATGGTATTCGTGTATGTCAGCAACAAAATATTTGGTGGATCTGATGAATCGTAGTGCCAACAATTCACAAAATTCATGAAAAGTGAGTTCAAAATTTCAAAGATTAGTAAACTGACCTTTTTTCTTGGTTTACAGGTAACACAAGGAAGGAATGGTACATTTATTTCTCAATCCAAATATTCAAAGGAGGTCTTGAGAAGATTTTTAATGGATAATTCCAAGTATATGAAGACTCTGGTGGATACCTGGATGAAATTATCATGAGATGATAAAGTCAAAGAGGTTAATTTTACAGAGTATAGGCAGATCATTGGTTGTCTACTATACTTGATTATGACAAGATATGATATTTGTTTAACATTCCAAGCATCACAATATCAAATCAATCCAAAATAAATCCAATTACTTTTATAAAAAATAATAATTTGATAGATTAAGGGGAAAATGGATATTGTTTTGTTGTACAATGAAAAATCTCAGAAAGATTTGTTGGGATATGTGGATGTATATTAGAACAATTCAGTAGATTATAGAAAATCAATTTCAGGTGGTGCATTTTATCATGGGGGTTGTTTATTTATTTTATAAGAAAGAAATAGGATTGCATTTCATTGATCACTATAGAAGTGGAATATATTGTGGCCACTCAAGCTTGCATGAAGTTATTATGGACGAAGAAACTTCTTGGTGATATGGTAGTGGAAGTGAAGTCTACGATCGGAATCCATTGTGATAATTCAAGCATTGTAAATATTAGAAAAAATATAGTCCATCACTCAAGGATAAATCACATTGAAATCAAGTATCATTTTATCAAGGAGAAGGTGGATTATGGGATTATGAATTTGGAGTATGTGTCTACTAAATTACAGGTTGTAGATATTCTGATGAAGGTTTTACCCAAAGAAGCATCTAAACATCATCAACTAGCTATTGTAGTTCAGTCAACTCCCCACACTTAAACAGTGTGGATATGGGACCCCCTCTCCCTGATGTATGATGTGTTTTTCCCTAATGTGTAAATCTATGTTATTTACTATATTTCAGACCACAAAGGAGTGACCTTTTGGTTTGTTGACAAAGGGGGAGAAGTAGTAGATATAAAAGGGGGAGAAAATAACTTAATCAAGAGAGGGGGAGGGGGAGGTGAAGTAGGGTGAGTTTTAAGATCTAACAATTCTAAAGATGTTTAATAAAATTTTATACATAAAGATAGATGAGGTTCGGGGTGAAAACAGTTGAATGTTCTTGGAATGTAGTGATTCATTGAGGAACATTGGAAGATACTCTTGTTTATCATGTTGAGCATGGATCATGTGGACTTAGCATATTTTCTGAGTAAATATTTTACTTCTATCTGAATCAAAATAATAATAAAAAATTATGAGATAGATGATTTTTTAACAATGTATCAAAATGAGAAGAGTTGTTAACAAACCCAAAGGGGGATATTGTTGGTAAAAAATCCCTCAAGGTAACATTATAATATTTTTGGGTTGATTTTTTTTGTTGAAAAAGAAGGTTATTTAGGTAAGTTGTGGAGTTTCAAATATATTGTTAATAAGTTATGTTGAAACATATACAAGAAAAATTAATGTATGCTCTAGAGGCAGTACAAAAAATTACATACGTAAGGTGGTTCTATTTCCCAATGTTTTCCAAATTATTGGGGTCCAAAATTTGGAGGATGAATCAAGATTCATAAAAGTTTTATTTCCATGAATTTACCATAAAAATATGTAAAAGGAATGAATTTCATGAATATTGGAGTTTTTTGAAGATGTTTAGATTCATGAAGGGACCTGGTGTCATGAAGGTTTGAAGTTTAATGAATGCGCGGTGGAAAGATGGTAAATCTCCATGACCATGAGAAGTTTCGTGAATGGATAATTTCTCTAGTTCTTCGTTTAGACAATGAGTTTTTCAAAAAAGAATGAAGAGATTTTAAAAATGGAAATGGATAGGTTCAAAGATTCATGAAAGGGTGGAAACCCATATAAATAGTCATCTACCCCCTCATAAGAGGAAAGTAAGCCTTAACAAAAATCAAAAGGCTCTGAATTTTTAAATGTTGTTCTTTCAAAACATTTCACGAATAAAGTAAGTTCATTAAGGCTATGTAATCCAACATAAATTTTTGATCTTTTTGAAAGTATTGAGCTTTGTGAAGGCCAGTTGAACTTTATAAAAGGAGTGATCTTCACGAAGGATAAGTGAGCTTTATGAAAGGATGGAGCATTTTAAATGCTATGTGAGATTTATAAAATTAGTGGCATTTTTTAAATTTTTGGGGTTTTCTAAATAAGAATATTCTTGTGAATAATTGGGCATTTTTTCAAAGGCTATTTGAGATTGGAAAAGGCAGTGAGTATCATGAAAGTGTTGAAAATGGATTTCCCAGTAAGTATATGGTATGATTGTATTGATCCAGTAGATAAAATTGAAAATTATTGATGCACAAAATTAGGTGTAAAATATATTGATTCAATTTATCAAAATAAGAATCAACTGAAGGGGAAATTAGCACACTTTAGTTCAGAGATTAGTGGGCTTTCAAATTATGATTTTTTGTAAGCCAGAAGGGACCTTGATTCTACTTCGAACTTTATAACAGCAGTGTGATTTAGTGGATTTGTTACATAAGAATATCTTCTTTTTGTGCTCCTTATACATATGCTAGTGTAGGTGAACCAAGTAAAATTTTAGTTTCTCATGCATGATTTCATTTCTTATCATATATTGCTATAGAAAATTGAGATAATAGTTTTTTATAATTAAAGAAGATCCAAAGGGGAAGCATTTTAATTTATCATACACTTATTCACCACCCCCCCCCCCCATATTAGGGAATTTAACTATGTTAGGATAACAGATTGAATCCACACCCTAAAACAGATTCCTATAGACCCAAAAATGTATTCCTAAGAATCCTAGAAAGAAATAGAAAATTTAGTTGCCTCCAAAAATAACTTTTGGTTGATATCATTTATGTAAAGACCCGGAATTTCCATGTAATTTTTTTTTATTATATGGGAATTTTATGAGTCTGCGAAAATTAACGATGCATGACTCTGAGGCCTGGTGTACCCGGAATGAATTTCTAAACTTTTTTTCAGGTACATTCAGTAAACGTGCGAGTGGGTTTTTGTAACTTTTGAACCGGTGCTCGGAATTGAAATTCGAGGACACCATTGAACTCGCAACGCTAGTATTCACTTAAGGAGACTTTTACCTCGACTGTAGTGGATTGTGGGTGGAAGATAGTTTTTCACTTTTTTGTGGAAATAAAAATAAAATAAAATAAACTTCTATTTTATTTTTGTTGAAACCTCCCATGTGAATGTTATGGAGGTGGGGACCACTGAGCCTAAAACCCCCAATTTTGAATTTAATGGAGGAGACCACCCAAACCCTATTAATGGGGGAGAAACCTCTCAACTCCCCATTAATTCATTCCTCTCATTAAATTGAGCCAATTAATTATGCCAATGTGGTACAATTAATTGTGCCAACAATTTAATTGATAGACTTAATTTAAATTATTGGAACGTATTTTCTTTTAGAGGATTGGTTGGAAAAGGAGAAGGGGAGAATTTTTGGAGGATCTTCTCCATCAAAGAATGTTCTTCGGATCCAAGAAAGAGGAGGACGCAAGATCCCGATTTTGGAAGCGTGTTACGGAGGTAACAATCGTTGGCACCCTATTTACCTTCACCATTTTTCATCTCGCGACACATCAATGAACCTCTGAGGTAGGTTAGTTGTTGTGAACTTTTTCCCCTTACCCATTCTGGACAATTCTTCTTGATTCAAGAAATATTTGAGCTTCTTGCTACCGTTCTAACGCGGAGGGTTTGGGCCAAATGAACATAGCCCGACCACTCCACAAATATTTCTGTAATTTTTGTTTCGCTCAACATGATGGAGGAGGATGGAGACCGGTGCCGGTGATTGGCACCGGTGGGACACAAGAGTGGTGGTCGGTCGCACGACCGAGATGGCGGTGCGCGTTCGTGACGCCCGGTGAGGAAGGGTCGTGGATTATGTCGTGGCGATAAAGGGAGGATGGTTGGCCGAGCTGGTAGTCGGCGAAGGCGTGGCGTGCAACTGTGTTGCGCAGAGAGGACGGCTGGCCATCCAGCCATCCGCGACGGGCCGCTGCACCAGCGTGGGGCCAGACCGCCCAGCGCGGAAAAGACCGCCCAGCGCGGGCTGGACCACCTAGCGTAGGTCGGGCCGCCCAACGGGCCAGGTTGCACTACAGGACGGGCCGGACCCAATAGTATGGCTCGCGCTGTTGGCTGGCTGGACCCAGAGGGTCGAGCCGGGTCGATCAGAACCGGTTCGGACCAGGCCGGGTCGGTCCGACTGGGTTGGACCGGACCTGGACTAGTTTCGACCCTTTACGTTCTTCCAGCCATATCCTGAGCTTCAGGAGTCCGTTTGATGAATCGTCTACAGAGCCAGAAACCTTGGAGCATGATGTCCCTTTTGGTATACCCCACTTGAGGTTTGAATAAATTTGGGGTGCGATTAGGTTGGATCAAGCACGAATCTAACTGGGCCTCGGGACTAAAAGGCTAATAACTTACAGACCAGGTGTCCGATTGACGGACCATCTCTTGCGCTGATATCCCTATGATGTGGCGGTCCTTTGTGATACATCTTCATAGGACTTCATGACAGTTGTAGTATTGAATAGTATTTTGAGGAGTGGACCCTCCCAGAGACAAGAGAGCTTAGTGCGGTAACCCTGTAGCTGGCTCTAACGATGTACTAGGATTCTGTGTGGGTTTAACGATGTACTAAGATCCTATGTGGGTCTGACGGAGTACTAGGATCCTATGTGGGTCTGATGATGTACTAGGATTCTGTGTGGGTATGACGGTGTACTAGGATCCTGTGTAGGTCTGACGATATACTAGGATCCTGTGTGGGTCTATAATTTGGAACCCTTCATGGGTCTGCCTCTTAACAGAGTAAGATGATTTAGTAGATACATCTAATCATCTCTACTACTGTACCTAAGTTATACCTGGTGTGATCTGATTTCATACCTGTGTGGTACTTTCCTTCGTGGTAATACCTTGGTGGTATTCTTCTATGTGGCATACCTGTGTGGTACTTACCATCATGGTAATCCTTCCTTTGTGGAACAGATGAGCTTTGAGCTTTTGATTTGGACCTTCTGTTTCCTCGTGATTGAGATGGGCTTACTTAATAACTTAGGTATATGTATGGGAATATTCCTAAGTAGGGTTGTCAGTTAAATTCTTTCTATGTGGTTTGTCCTTTGTGGATTTGTGATACCTTGAGGGTCTCGGGGTCCCTTTTGAGTATCCTTATACTCACCCCTGTACGGGCTATGCCCACATCCTGTTGTGTTTCGTGTAGACGATGAATAGAGCTAAATGAGGACGAGGGTACCAGGACTAGTGGTAGCTTGGAGGTGGACCTTAGACGAGTCGTACTGCAGAGATGACCGTTTAAGAGCTGTACCTACCATTTAGGTAGGATCCTTGGTGGGTGTCCACAGGAGCTGTTTAGTTTACTTGTACTTTCCAGTTTCCCTTGTACTTTTCAGTTGGGCTTGTATTCTGGCCCCTTTTTCTTACTGTATGCACTCATTTTACTATACAGTTTAATTGTGTTCGTATCTTGTTGTGTGCTTGGTTGTGTGTTTTTACAGGATATAAAGGCAATGCCTTCCCGATTTTAGGGAATACGCCTTTCGGTGCAAGTCTCCATCCCATGGCCTATAGAGGGTGGTCTTGGGGTAGTCACGTCATGGGCCCCGGGGGATGGGTCGTGACAACTTGGTACCAGAGGAGTCGGTTCTGCCATAGAACATTGGACTCTGATATTTTTTTTAACAGCAATAGTGTTAAGTTTAGTGATTGTGGTTATCAGTTTATGGAATCCAGTGTTGGTTCGGTGGCCGATGTATCCATACACCAGGACCCTGACTTCTGATTTCTAACTCAGTGCACGAAAACACTGATTGCTTGTGTGTTTTCAAGAATTTTCTTTGTGATCTCTTTGAGTCAGCTCGCCAAGTATAACTTATTGACTGTGGTTCTCCTGTTTCTTTTCAGGATGGCTCCATGCAGATAGCCAACTAGGGTTTCGGGTATAGTATGCACTGATAGCCCACCGAGCGACGAGGCCTCGGTACAGGTCCCTCTTCCAGTAGTGCCACCAGTGGTACCATTACCCATTGGGCCACCGATTCCACCAACTCCAGTAGTAGAGGTTGCACGCCGCTTGAACGCATTTCAAGAGTTCCAGCGCCAGAGACCACCCAGGTTTAGGGAAGAGATGGACCCACAGGCAGCTGAGGATTGGCTGGAGGCCATGGTGAGAGTCTTCTGACTGGTAGGGACACCAGCTGATCTCATGGTGATCTTTGCCTCCATCCTTCTACAGGAAGCAGCAGGTAGATGGTGGAGCTTGATGCTCCAGGTTCATAATGAGGTGACTCTTCTCTTGGCAGACTTTTAGATCTGGTTTCGGGCAGATTTTGTCCTAGTGACTCTTTGCGTTGTGCACATACAGGAGCTTCTTCATCTGCATTAGGACAACATGATTATGGATCAGTACTCAGTGAGGTTCACCGACCTCTCAAGTTACTCCAATGATATGGTACGGGACCCGTTATTCAAGGATCGGACCTTCGATCAGGGACTCAGGTGGGAGATCAGGGCATCGATAATCTGACTCAGCATTCCGACGCAGGCGGGGATGTTAGAGAAAGCCCTCTTAGTGGAGAGTTTTCTTACTGAGCAGTCACCAGCAGTGAGACCCACCACCAGTCGTCACGTAGCAGATTTTTCTACATCTAGCAGCATACAGATGTCACAGAGGTCCAAGAGGACCATAACTATAGGTGGATGACCGCATGAATCAGTATGGGTTGTGTGGGGTACCAGAGATAGAGCCAGTCATGCGACAAACATACAGTGTTTCACATGCAGTGGGCAGGGTCACATGGCTCGTGACTGTCTGACCCGTCGTACGGATGATCAGCAGACAATCATAGGACCACCCAGTTAGAGACAGAGGTTTGATCGAGGAGGTTCGTAGGGAGCACGAACGTGGCAGGGGAGCTACTCGTGCAGCTTCTGGTGGGTGACGATTTGAGATGTTACTGCCACCACCACCAGGTGGTCCACCCCAACCATAGGGAGCAGGTGGACAGGGGCGAGCTTCACTCCAGGTAGCTGAGTCCTACAACCATGGTGCTCTGGAGATGATACAAGGTACGATCTATGTCTACTCCACCTTAGTTGCAGTACTTATAGACACAGGTTTCAGTCATTCTTTTATTACCACTTCCCTCGTTCGGAGCTCAGAGATTCCAACGGAGCCATTGGCTCGATCCTTACGGCTAGAGACTCCTACGAGAGATGATTCAATGATTATGCACTGATGTCGGCGGTGTAAGCTTACTCTAGGAGGCGAGAGCTTCGGCTGGGATCTTCTAGTAGCGGCGTCGAGGCCTTACAATGACATCATGGGTATGGAATGGGTATCTTAAGTTCATGTTCATATTGATTGTATTAGGTGAAAAGTGTGGTGTGTCTATATGGATGGGACCAGGTTTACCTTCACTGACAAGAATGGAGCCTTTTTAGCATAGGATGGACTTACTCGGAGAAGAGTTCAGTCGATCACTCATTAGTTGGATAGCCCTACCCTCGGAGCGGTTGATGTGGAGATTCTGAGCTATCCTGTAGTGGTTGAACAGTACGTGGATGTTTTTCACGATGATGTTTTGGGTCTACCTCCTCGCAGAGATGTGGACTTTTACATTGACTTGTACCCCGGGATGACACTGATATCTACACCAGCGTATCGGATAGCTCTTGTGGAGCTTCGTGAGCTGCAGGTACAGCTAGAGGACTTACAAGGGAAAAGATTCATTCGGGCCAGTTTTTCTCATTGGGTAGCTCTAATTTTATTTTCCAAGAAGGTAGATGGGAGCTTGAGGCTTTATGTTGACTATCAGCGCCTGAACCAGGTAACCGTGGTGAACAAGTACCCACTCATGGGGATTTATGACCTTTTTGATCAGCTAAAAGGAGCACGGTGGTTCTCGAAGATAGACCTCAGATCAGGCTATCACCATCTCAGAGTGCAAGATGAGGATGTGTAGAAGATGGATTTCAGATTTCGGTATAGCCATTATGAGTTCTTGGTTATGTTTTTCGGCGTAACCAACACCCCAGTAGTGTTCATGGGACACATGAACAGGATCACTTAACCATACCTTGATCTCTTTGTGGTGGTCTTCATTGACGACATTTTGATCTAATCGACTACTGAGGAGGAGCATGCCTATCATTTGCAGATAGTTCTGGACACACTCTCAGAGCACCAGCTTTATGGTAAGCTCTAAAAGTGCCAGTTCTGGATCTGAGAGGTTCACTTTTTGAGACACATCATCTCAGAGGCTGGAGTTGTAGTGGATCCAGCGAAGATTGAGGCGGTACTTTCTTGGGAGCCACCCAGGAGTGTGACAAAGGTATGAAGTTTCCTAGGTTTAGATAGGTACTACCGGAGGTTTTTTCTAGATTTCTCTAGAGTTGCAACACCTTTATTAGCATTGATGGAGAAGGGGCAACCCTTAGTGTGGTCAGAGAGATTCCAGCAAGGTTTTTAGGATCTGAGGTAGAGGCTGAATGGTGCCCCCATCTTGAGGATTCTAGAGGAGAGCGTAGGGTATGTATTCTACTATGACGAATCAGGTACTGGGCTCGGATGTGTCCTGATGCAGGAGCGAGCAGTTATCGTATATGGTTATCGATATCTGAGATAGCATAAATAGAACTATGCTACCCATGACCTAGAGTTAGTAGTAGCGGTCTTCTCCTTAAATATGTAGCGACATTACTTGATGGGTGAGCATTTTACAGTCTACTCAGATCACAAGAGTCCCAGGTATATATTCTCATAGAACCAACTGAAACTGAGACAGTGACATTGGCTTGAGTTCCTCCAGGACTATAAATTTGAGATTGTCGATAATTCTAGGAAGGGGAACGTTGTAGCAGATCCACTCAGCAGGAGATCTAGTATACAGCTATTAGGAGAGGCGAGGGAGCACCTGGACGCTTTGTAGATATCCTTTGTGGATCAAGATGGAGCATCTTTTCTTCAGTCTCCAATGGTCACTCCCCCACTTATTCAAAGAGTCAGGGAGGCGCAACATGGGGATACTGGCTGCGAGGCTCGATGTGCTCAGATATCCACAGGACATGCACCTGATGGATTTTCTGAAGGTGGGAATCACTTCATTCTCTTCAGAGGACATACCATGGTACTATTGTTGCTTCGATAGGAAGTTTTGAGGGAGTTACACACATCCCCTCTAGCGGTATATCCAGGAGTAGTGAACATGTACCAGGATCTCTGATGATAGCACTGGTGGATGGGAATAAAGAAAGCAGTAGCAGAGTTTGTCTCTTGGTGCCTCACTTTTCAGCAAGTGAAGGCGGAGCATCAGGAATCAGTAAGCTTAGTTTAGCCTTTAGAGGTCTCAGAGTGGAAGTGGGATGGGATATACATGGACTTCGTGACGGGAATTCCACGAACATCCATGGGTCATAATTCTATCTGGGTGATCGTTGACCGACTCACCAAGTCGGCCCACTTCCTACTGATCATAGAGCATGGTTCAGTAGAGGGCTTAGGTTGCCTTTATTTGCAAGAGATTATGCAGCTCCATGGAGTACCCTCAACGATTGTCTCTAATCCTGATACATTATTCACTTCCCAACTATGGAAGGGGATGCAGGAGGATTTCGGGATGCATCTTCATTTGATAACCGCCTTCCATCCTCAGATGGATGGACAGACTGAGCAGACCATTCAAGCCCTCGAGGACATGTTGTGTGCTTGTTTCCTCGACTTTGGTTACAGCTGGGAGGATCACATTCCCTTGGTGGATTTTGCATACAACAATAGTTATCACTCCACCATTGGGATGACATATTTTGAGGCGTTGTACGATAGACCTTGCAGATCACCTCTGTGCTGGACTGACCCAGGGGAGTCAGCACTCATGGGACCAGATATGGTATGGGCTACCACGGAGAAGGTACAGGTCATCCAAGATCGGATAAAGACTACACAGAGTAGGATGAAGTCTTATGCCCATAGGATACGGAGACCTCTGGAGTTTGAGGATGCTGACCATGTCTTTCTATGGGTCTTACCTCGATGAGGTTTGTGGAGATTTGGCTGGGGTGGAAAGTTATATTTGAGGTTCATCAGACCCTTACAGGTCCTCAGCAGAGTTGGAGAGGTGTCTTACCCCTAGCTCTTCCACCTTATTTGCACCAGGTGCACGATGTCTTCCACGTATCCTAGCTGAGGAGATATGTTCATGACCCTTCTTACATCATCAAACACAGCAAGCTGGACATTGATGATGGAACGATATTTACAGAGGTTCCATTAGAGATTTAGTATCGATAGGAGCGGGTCCTTCGTGAGTAGTTGATACCTCTGGTGCATGTTCGCTGGAATCACGGGAACCTCCAGCAGAGCACATGGGAGCGGGAGGCTCAGATTCTTGCTCAGTACCCCCACTTGTTTTCCTAGTTTTGTGATGTGGCTTTCAGGGATGCAAAGTCCTGTGGTGGAAGAAATGTAAAGACCCAGAATTTCCATGAATTTTTTTTATTATATAGGAATTTTACAAGTCCGCGAAAATTGACAGTGTGTGGTTCCGAGTCCCGGTGTGCCCGGAATGAATTTCTGAACATTTTTTCGGGTACGATCAGTAAACATGCGAGCGGGTTTTTGTAACATTTGAACCGGTGCTCAGAATTAAAATTTGAGGACATCATTGAACTCTCTATGTATGTATTCACTTAAGGAAACCTTTACCTCAACAGTAGTGGGTCAAGGGTGAAAAATAGTTTTTCACTTTTTCGTGGAAATAAAAATAAAATAAAATAAACTTCAATTTTATTTTTGTTGAAACCTCCCATGTGAATGTTATAGAGGTGGGGACCACCAAGCCTAAAACCCCTAATTTTTAATTTAATGTTGGGGACCACCCGAACCCTCTTAATGGGGGAGAAACCTCTCAACTCCCCATTAATTCATTCCTCTCGTTAAATTGATCCAATTAATTATGCCAACACGGGACAATTAATTATGTAAACAATTAATTGTGCCAAAAATTAATTGTTTCAACAATTAATTATGCCAAAAATTAAATTGATAGAACTAATTTAATTTATTGGCACCTATTTTCTTTGAGAGGATTGGTCGGAAAAGGAGAAGGGGAGAATTTGTGGAAGATCTTCTCCATCAAATAATGTTCTTCGAAGCCAAGAAAGAGGACGACGCACAATCCCGGCTTTGGAAGCATGTTGCGGAGGTGGTGATCATTGGATCCCTCTTTTCCTTCACCATTTTTCATATCGTGACGCATCAACGAACCTCCGAGGTAGGGTAGTTGTTGTGAAATTTTTCCCCATACCCGTTCTGGACAATTCTTTGTGATTCAATAAATATTTGAGCCTCTTGTTATCGTTCTAACACGGAGGATGCGGGCCAAATGAACAAAGCCCGACCACTCCGAAAATCTTTGTGTAATTTTTGTTGAACTCATCGAGATGGAGGAGGACGTAGACCGGTGCCGGTGATTGGCACTGGTGGGACACAAGAGCTGCGGTTGGCCGCACGATGGGGACGGTAGCGCGGGTCCATGACACCCAGTGAGGAAGGGCCGCAGCTTGTGTCGTAGCGACGAAGGGAGGAAGGTTGCCCGAGCTGGCCACCTGCGAAGGCACAGTGCATGACCGCACCACACGGAGGGGAAGGTTGGCCATCTAGCTAGTCGTGGCGGACCGCTGCACTGAGTTAGCACTACCACACCACAGCGCACCGCTGCACCGTGGCGCCCCTCCGCACGACGGCGGCCCAACCGCACCGCGGCGCGTCGCTGCACTGTGGCCACCCCCCCCCCCCCCACACACACACACACAGACACACACACACACTGCAGCCGCCCCACTACATCGCCGCCACCCCACCCATGTCGGGCCGCCCCGCGCGGGCTAGGCCGAACCCAGCGGGCCGGGCCGCCCAGTGGGCCGGGCTACCCAGTAGGCCGGGTCGGGTCGCACCACTAGTCGGGTCGACCTGAACTACGTCATCCCAGACCAAGTCAGGTCGGGTCGTCCCAACCGGGTCGGGCCGGATTTGGACCAGTTTCGACCCTTTACATTCTTCCATCCATATCTTGAGCTTCGGGAATCCATTTGATGAATCGTATGCGGTGCCGGAAACCTTGGAGCGAGATGGTCCTTTTGGTATACCCCACTTGAGGTTTGGAAGAAGTTGAGGTATGTTCAGGTTTGATCAACCATGAATCCAACTAGGTCTTCAGGACTAAAAGGCTAATAACTTACAGACCAGGTTTTCGATTGACGTACCATCTATTGTGTTGAGACCCCTATGATGTGGCTGCCCTTTAGGATACTTCTTCTTGGGACTTCATGGCAATTGAATTATTGACCAGTGGATTAAGGAGCGGACCCTCCCAGAGAAAAGAGAGCTTAGTTAAGGAACCCTATAACTGGATCTGACGATGTACTAGGATCCTGTGTGGGTCTGACGATGTACTAAGATCTTGTGCAGGTCTGACGGAGTACTAGGATCCAATGTGGGTCTGGCGATGTACTAGGATCCTTTGTGGGTATGACGGTGTACTAGGATCCTATGTGGGTCTGACGATGTACTGGGTGAAGGTTCCGGGCGCAGCGGAAGCGCGTGGGTGGATGTGCCCACTTGGATTTTTTTCATTAGCAATGATCAATCCGGGATCAATATGACGATAAATGCCAGTCTCCACAGACCGAATCACAGAAATAGACAAAATAAAAGGGAATTACTGGAACCACAAAGTAGGATCATTACAGATTGATTATAATTAATTTAATCAATTGAAAAAAATTCTTTTTGGGTGTTCTTTCTTCATTGATGTTCTTGATCACGTTCTGATGTGATTCGTCATTGCATCATAGAAGCCAAGTGTAGACTTCCTCTAGCAGTGATCCACACATGTACCTCGTATCTCGGGACCTCACAAAAGGATTCTCCAGGTGCTAGCGTGGATAAACCTTTTCTTTTGTTATCCACCTTAGATCGTCTTGATCTGATAGAAGAGGATCTCTCTCGGTCTTGAGAGAATTCTTGGAGGAAGAGGTTCTTTCGGCCTTGAAAGAATTCTCCAGAGATGTTGTGTTTTCAAAAAGAGTTGGGGTTGTGAGGATATTTATAATATGGTTTGAGGTTGTAGAGTGTTGAAAATAAATAAATGTGTTACGCGTTTTATTTATTCCATTTACTCTTATTTAAAACCCCCATGTCTAATAATTAATTCTTGACATGCGCCCACGCTGATTATAATAAATATCATTTAAAACAATATTATATCCCCAAAATCCCAACTGGAAAAACTACACGGCGTTTATTAATAAATACATGGCGTGTACTTGTTTTTCATTAAAAACTACACGGCGTGTACATTCATTGTACATGGCATGTATGTCTTGTTTTAATTTATTCATTTCTTTTCCATAAAGAAAACTACACGGCATGTAATTATTAATACACAGCGTGTACTTGTTTTCCATGAAACACTACACGGCGTGTAATCTTTAATACACGGCATGTATATCTTGTTATTCATTTCTTTCTTCCTCCAATCATTAATATGACCTAGTATTCCTTGAATAATTATTAAACCACGTACGGGAATAATCTTTACTCTACTTGAGATACTTTAATACACTTAGTGTGTGACCCTCTAGGCCTCTTTCTCGTTGGCATTAGGCGGGCTTGCCTAAAGTCCAAGATTACTGTCTAGAAACAGGTCAAGGCATCCAAGAGAAAGAAGTTGACATTGTATTGACGCATCACCTCATAGGAACGCTTACTGTGTAATTTAATCCCTTTGTCTCAATATCTCATCAATCAGGTTTCATGGTAGTTTCATAAACCTATATGCTTGATCTGTCGTTCTTTGACTACCTAAAATAAACTCGTCGTTCACATCATGGCCATGGAATTTAATGTGACAGTTCTATTTCAATCAAAGGGCCGAGATATCAACTTCTATAAATGGAAGGAACAAATCCTTATGCGACTTATCCATTAACAACATGTCACTCGTCACGCACTCAACATACCCTACTTCCCTCCAGTTGTCTGCGTGACGGTTTTTTTCAGTAAATCTAAGTACGTGATTCATGACATGAGTTAATGATAATCTTCCAATATAAGGACCATTACACACGCTCGTAGATAGTAATGTCTGATGACACCAAGACATGCCGAATTTCTACTGGCGGGTCTGTTCTCATAATCTCTCATCTTGGAGATTACCAAGTGCGAACTCCATGAGAGAGAGTCTTGTCTTCTTATAAGTACTCACACATGACGGTCTGTATACTATGTGTCCTATCATATTATTCCATCCAACTATAGAACTTTATTTAAGAATATTGTTATAGAATTTTAAGGTTCTCATCATAGCGGGGATCTGCCATGACCTTATCAATGCAACAAATATTCCAGGACATTATTATATTATAGTCATGCACAAAAATGAACAATATATAATAAGTGAACATTCATGTAATCAAAGTACAAAATAGTTGGTTCTCAGGACACCAACCCTTACACTAGGATTCTGTGTGGGTCTGTAATATAGGATCCTTAATGGGTCTACCTCTTAACAGAGTAACATGATTCATTAGATACATCTAATCATCTCTACTACTGTACAAAAGTAATACCTGGTGTGAGATGAGTCTGTACATGTGTCGTACTTTCCTTCATGGTAATACCTTGGTGGTATTCTTCTGTGTGGAATACTTGTGTGTTACTTACCATCGTGGTAATCCTTCCTCTGTGGAACAGATGAGCTTGGGGCTTTTGAGTTGGACCTTGTGTTTCCTCATGATTGAGATGGGCGTACTTGATAACTTAGGTATATGTATGGGAATATACCTAAGTCGGGTTATTAGTTGAATTTTATTTTTTGGTTTATCCTTTGTGTATTTGTGATACCTTGAGGGTCTCGGGCTCCATACAGAGTCGTTATATGCACCCCTGCATAGGCTATGCCCACACCCTATTGTGTTTGGTGCAGACGACGGACATCGCTGACGGAGGACGAGGGTACCAGGATTGGGGGTAGCTCAGAGGTGGACCTTAGATGAGGCATACCGCAAAGACCACTTTTCAAGAGTTGTACCTACCCTTCTGGTAGGATCCTTGGTGGGTGTTCATAGGATCTATTCAGTTTACTTGTACTTTCTAGTTTCCCTTGTACTTTTCAGTTGGGCTTGTGTTATGGCCCCTTTTGCTTACTATACGCACTCCTTTCACTATACAGTTTACTTGTGTTTTTATCTTGTTGTGTGCATGGTTGTGTGTGTTTACAGGATATAAAGGAAATTCCTTCCTGGTTTTAAGGAATATGCATTTCGGTGCTTTTCGCCAGCCCCTGGACTATGGAGGGCGGGCTTAGGGTAGTCACAGCATGGGCCCTAGGGGATGCGTCATGGAAATTTATCTCTACCTTGTCTGTTTTATTCCATGTTATGGAATGTTGGAAGGATTTTCTTGTTCCGAACCAATGACTTCTCTCTTTTGTGATTATTTCATACAAATGGGCCTTATTATTATTATTTTTGGAAATTTGCTTCATTGTACCCCAATTTAACACCTTCTCCACTTCTATATGACTCTATTATCCCTCCTTAAAATTGCCTAGTTTAGTAGTAATTTCAGTATACTCTATCTTTAAAAATAGATTTATTCCTTTATTTTCCTTTATTTCACCTCTTTATATACATTTTTTGTAGCTAGGTATGCCCCCTTTTGAATGGAATCATCATCCGCATCCTTTAGCTTGTGGTCATTTCTTAAATCATCTTCTTTTTCATAAAAATTCTCCACAGATCAGTGAATATTATAGTTTACTTAATCAACACTAACCCTTTGAAACTTCTCCACATATTTTACATCAATGTAATCCCTACCCATAGGTGAGAATGGTCTTCCCAGTATAAGGGGTGTCCTCTACAAATCCATATCAATCACAAGTAATTATGTTAGAAAATAGAACTTATCCACTTTAAATAGAATTTCCTCAATCATGACTCTTGGATATCTCATTGTTATGTCCAGAAATTAAAGAGTAACTCTTGTGGGCTTCATATCCTCAAATCCAACGTTTTTTAAAGTTAATTATAACATGATGATCACACTCACTCCTAAATCACACAAGGATTTCCCAAATTCATAAGACCTATTATTAATTAGAATTAAAAATATAACTTGATATTGTTACTTGTTTAGTAGACTTATTGAAACCATATTTGAGAACTCTCCCATGAGTGGTATGGTACCAATCTCCTTAAATCTCTTATTTTTTAAGAATATATATTTCATTAACATAACATTTATTATCAGTTTAGAAAATACTTAGTAAAGGGGATATTAATATGAAGTATCATAAACAATTTCCAAAAACTTACCTCACTTTCCTTTCAATTTCCCTTACCTCATTCTCTATAGAAAAGGTAGTGGTTCTTTATAAGGTGGTGAGATAATTCTCAATATTCTTCTTTATCTTTATTATCCTTTTCCTCTTTATTTATCTATTTTACTTTCTTTTTTACTTTCTACTATATCTATTTTTTGAATTTATTATAAATGTAATCTATATTTTTCCACTCCTCATGGTTAAGTGCATTAATTATTTATGTGTGTGGGCCTCTGTGTCACTTGGTATCACTCCTCTCAACATATCCTTGAGTTGATTTTTAATTTGGCCCACTTGTAATTCTAGATTTTTTGTGGAATTTCTTTTATCCTTAAAAACAACTTTCAACTTGTTGTTGGAATCCCCAGTTGTCATCATGAATGTTGATAAATTATCCTCTAATGATGTGATATAACTTTAGAGATAAGGCCCTTTATATTGTTTTAACCCTGATGGTATTTTTTGGTACTCATGGATTAGTTGTTTCCACCACAATTGAAAATTATTTTCATGATTATAATAATCATGGTTGGCGTCTTCAACATGCATACTTTCAGGTTGGTTCAAAGTCATCATCACATCAATCTTATTCATAAAAGCCTATATTTTTTCTTTCAACCATCCATTTTTTCTACCATATGTAATCCTCACATTTTCAGTCCTTTTTTCTTTGGAAGTTTTTACTGTCCATTTCATCTAATAAGTCATAAATCTCTCTCAGAATATTATTTATGAGTGACCGTATAATAGTAGTGTTCACAATTAATTTATTTCCTTGAGATATACCTTGATATAAAATGTTTATATGAAACCAAATTTCAATACCGTGATGGGGAAATTTACTTAACAAGTCTTTAAACCTCTCCAATGCATTATCGAGTGATTCATCATTAAATTGATTAATGTTAAAGATGTTTATGTGAACCTAAATTGACTTAGAGGGATTAAATAATCTTTTTAGTAATTTTCTAGCTAATCTATCCCATGTTTTTATATATTAGGGTTCTAGACTTTGGATATAACGCCTAAGGTTCACTTGTAGTGAGATTTTCTTTCTAGAGAAAAATAACAAAATACACATAGTTTTATTCAAGAATGAGATTAAAACATAAATTTTCAAATTTTTTAAATTGAATATTCTTAAATTAATTTAATTTTTTAAATAATCGTATCAAAATTATATTTGGGTGAAATTTTGGGATTTTTCTGAAAATATTTATTTTTCAGCGAATAATGAAAAATATCAAAAAAAATTAAACTGTCATTTATTTTCATTGAAAAATACCCATAATATTTTTTATTTAATAATAAATTTATATAATTCCCCATTATCTAAAATATTCTAATTAGTTACATATGAATCAACATTATACTTGATCTTAGTAAAAGAATACTTTAAGACTCAAAAAGACATTTTTTTCATAAAACTATTTTTCAAAACACTTTGCAATATTATTTCAAAATAAATTTATATCACTTATATAGATTTAATTTATTAAAATAGATTCCATATTTATAATAATAATAATAAATATTTTTTAAAACAATCAATTTAATTTTTTTCATAATGAATACAAAAAATCCGTCACTATGGTAAAAGGGTAAATCAGGTTAACATGGGCTAAAACTAAGTCATAAGGTCACTATTTTTCATATCAATTCTTTTTTTATGAATTTATTTCAACCTTTATCACCTTATTCTAGAGATTTAATTATTTATGGGACACTTGTCTATGAAAATGACCTATATAATATTTTTATGTAAAGAAAAATACAAAATATCACTCTCTTTTTTATAAATTTCTCTTATATGCTCACAGAGAGATAAAAATAAGATATGAATTAATATTAATGTTTATTTTAAAAATAATTAAATGAGTTTCATTATGGTAATTTATTTATAATTTTTACTGATTATATAATTACCTAAAATGGTTATGCAACGCTGACACGACATTTATTCAATTAATAGAAAAATAAAATAAATGGTTTTAATAATATTAAAATTAATATAGTTTGGAAAATATTTGTGTGTACCAAGAAATTTATTGATTAATATAACATATTTTGGGTGTTTAAAATTTTTATATTCAAATTACTTAACTATATTGATGACTTCAAATTCAAAGTAAATGAATAGTTTCAAAAAATGGCATTACTAATATTTTATAATAAACAATATTTTTTTAAATGATTTAAAAGTCATAAAAATATGATATTCATAAAATTGAATGGTATACGGTTTAATATATCCAAAAATTTCCATTTATGGGTCAATTTTCCTTTTATTATAACATTATTAACCCTTAAAGATCATAACACGTTTATTTTTTTTTATAATTGTTAAAAGTGTTAATGAGGGTTAAAACTTAGATATGATGGTTAAAATGATATAAAAATTACTAAAATATAATTTTTATTATTATATTTAGACCTTTAACTTATCATATTCTAATATGAGTCATTTTGGATCCATTTTTTAATGAAAGTGACTTAATAATATATTAAAACTTTGAAAAATGACAAGTGTGTTACTCGCTTAAATTATAAAAAGGCACATCCTCCCCTCACTTTTTCACACCTATTGAGCCATATATATCAACAAAACCCTAAAAACTCTCTTCTAAACATCTTTATACACATTATAGAGGTGTTTTTATACCCAAAATACCAGCCTTGTTGTTCTAAATAAGATATTCCAAGGAAGTTTCTACAATAAGATGTAATCTTCTTCACAACTCTTTCAAATTTATTTCTTCATATACTTCCTCTAAATTTTTTTTACGCATACTAAAATAATAAATAAATTATCATATATATATATATATATATATATGTTATATTATTATTTTATAACAATTATTGGACACTTTTACACTCTGTGAAAAGCAAAAAAACATCACTTGTGTGTACGTATGGCTTACCGTCTCCACATAATGGTGTAATTCATTTTTCATAACCACTTTACTTGGATGATTATAAAAATAGAAATAATAAAAATATATGATATTTATGAAATAAATATTATTATTTAAATATAATATATCATTTAACTTTTTACTCTTCCACTCATTAAAAAATGATAATGTCGCTTGTGCATATGTGTGGACTACCACCTCCATGAAGCAGTGTGATTCATTTTTCATGTCCACCTTTCAAGAATGGTTTTAATATTTTTATAATGAATAATTATTATATTTTTATAATGAATAATTATGATATATATATATATATATATCATGATTAACATTCTAAATATGATCTATGAAGGGATTTCCTTCATAGTCAACACAATGAAATTGGAATTGGAATTGCATTTGGAGATGTAACTGAACAAATTATAACTATATTAGGTAGTAGACTCAAGTTGTGACCAATTAAACTTACTCATATGGAGAATCCTACTAATTTTAAATGTGAAGAAACAATTATAGACCACTTCATGTGTATAAAACCTCCATTATTTAGTAGGAATACTAATCCATTTGTATCTAAGCAATGGATAAGTTCCTTAGAGAATATGTATTTTTCTTTGGTAAGTAATGAAAGGGAGAAAAATATCCTAGTAGTTTATCATCTCAAAAGGAATGTGTATCAATGGTGGTAATTTATTAAAAGTACTAAGGATGAGGAGAAAATAGAAAACATATAGTGGAAGGATTTTATGGTAATTTTCTTGGAAAAATATTTTTTTAATGAGAAATTAGCAGATATGGAGAGATAATTATCAAGTCTATGATAAAAGGAATATGAAAATGTTGCTAGGTATTAAGTTAGATTTACATGGTAAGAGAAATGAAGGTTGTGGAATATAAATTCAATCCAAATATTAAGATTGACCATTTCTTTGATGGTCCAAATCCAATCCTTTAAAGGACACTTATCTCCCAAACATTCTCACCATATGAGGATATAGTATCATATGATATAAAAATAGAGAAAGAATTATCTATTATGACTTTTAAGGAAATCAAGATAATAAGAGTGTGTTTGAGAGCCCTAGAAAATTAAATATGGAAAAAGAGAATTAGTTAAGGGTGTAATTTTCAATTGGTAATAAATGTAGAAAGAAACACCATGGAACTTATTTTTTGGGAGTGTGAGTTTGATTCAAGTCTAGAGATAAATTCCAGTAGTATCATGATTATAATGGAAAGAAAGAATCTATCAATGTTCAATGCTTCAACTTTAGGGATATGGGAAACTATGTGAATGAATTTCCAAGATACCAAGGTAATTTTCTTTAGAAACATCCAATGGAGAAAGTTCAAGGTTATCTGATCATTATAGAAGAGGTTGAAGTTTATAAAATGTTATAGTGGGTTGTTTCATCATAGTCTCAAATTTTTCTAATTATTTATTTGATTATATATCTTCACACTCTTTTATATCATCTATGTTTACTAAGAAAATTAGATATCTTCCAAGTACCATAAGTAGGAAGTTTTTAGTTAAGACACCTAGTGGAAATCTCACCACAAAAAGGATGTTTCAGTCAGTTCCCATTATGACACGAAAAATTTCCCTATTTGTAGACTTTATTATTATATATATGATTGACTTTGATATAATCCTTTATATGTATTGAATTTTAAAATATAATGAAAAAATTTATTTCCATGAGAGATAAATTATTATTTTTAATGAAGATGTATAATTCCTTATCTTTATAGAGGATACTTCACCAACTATTTCATTTCTAGATCCAACTCAAATAGATATTTTGAATGATATTTTTGGTGAATAAGAGTTGAAAAAATCTATAGATTAAAATTTTGTCTTAAAATTCGGGATGTGCCTACTGTACATGAATACATTGATGTATTTTTTGAGGAATTTCTTGAAATCAACTAGAATATGAATTTGAGTTTTCTATTGATTTAATACCGGATGCAAGACTTGTATCAAATACTTCCTATATAATGAACACTTTGGAATTAGTGGAATATAATAAATAGCTACATGAGTTGTGTGAAAAGGGATTTATATACAGTTGTGTTTCACCTTGGGATTCCCATGTTCTTTTAATTTAGAATAAAGATAGATCTATGAGTTTGTGAATTTATTATATGTAAATTAATGTTATTTCTATAAAGAACAAGTATCCCATTCCTCACATTGGTGAATTATTTAATCAAATATATTAACCTCAATATTTTTCAATGATTTACCTTTATTCTGGGTATCATCAATTTGTAATAAATAAAGAATATATTCCAAATACATAATTTTGTAAGAAGTATGTAAATTATAAATTTATAGTAATTCCATTTGGATTGACTAATTCACCCTCTATTTTTATGAATCTAATAAACATAGTGTTAAAGGAATATCTTGATAATTTTTTGTGGTATTTATGAATGATATATTAGTATGTTCATAAATATATAAATACCATGAGAATCACTTATAGATCATTCTTGAGACCCTTAAAAGGAAAATAGTTATATGGTAAATTTAGTAAGTGGTAATTATGACTTTAGAAAGTTTATTTTCTTTGATATATTGTCTCCAATGATGGAATATCAATTGATCCTATTGAGATAAAGGGAGTTAAAGAATATTCTACATCAACAAACATAAACAGGGTACGTAGCTTCATTGGTTTTGAAGGTTACTATTGGAAATTTGTTCAAAAAATTTCTTAATAATATAACTCATTAACCAAGATTACACATAAGTGGGTTAAGTTCATATGGATAAAGGAATGTGAATAATGTTTTAATGAATTGAAGAGGAGATTGGTCAGTGCTCTGATTTTAAATCTAAGATTAAGAAATAATGTATTTGACATATATAGTGACACGTCAAAGAAAGGACTTATATATGTCCTTTTATTCAATGATAAAATTATTGCATATTCATCAAGGTGGTTAAATTTTCACGAAAGAAACTATCCATCCTATGATCTAGAGTTAGCAGCTGTAATTTTGTCCTTGAAGATATTGATTTACTATCTCTATGGTGGGAATTTTAAGATATATATGAATGTTAAGAGTTTGAAATATATATTTTCAAAAAAGATGCTCAACGTCCGGAAAAGTTTATGGCTTGAGCTACTCTATGATTATGATTTCTCAACCACTACCGCCTAGGGAAGGAAAATAAAGTAACAAATGCAATAATCCAGAAAAATCATGGAGTCCTGACTAAAATAAGGATTGAAAAGGATCATATGTTAAAGGATTTATGAAATATGAATTTGAAAATTATTAAAGAATGGGGAATTAACTCCTTTTTCAAATTATTTTTAACCCGTATTTATTGGAAAAGATAAAGTGTTCTCAGATTGATGATGAGAATTTTAAAAATAAAATTAAAGCTATGAATGATGGGATGTTTGTAAAAATTCATTTATGAAGATGGTGTTCTTAAATTTGGAAAGTTTTTATATGTTCCATCTATACCTAAGATGAAAAGAGAATTATTAGATGATTCTCATAGATCGGATTTCTCTATACCCTAGTGGAACCAAAATGTATAGGGATTTAAAGGGACATTTTTTTTGGGATAATATGAAGTGGGAAATTGTTGATTATGTATAGAGATTATTATTTTGTAAATAGGTGAGGATTGAGAGACAAAATCCTAAATTATTCATGTAACCTCTACCAATTCCTATATAGAAATGGCATGACATTACTATGGAATTTTTCATTAGATTACTAAATACTCCTAAAATAAATGATACCATATGAGTTGTTGTAGATCATCTTACAAAATATACACATTTCCTCTTCATAATAGATTATTTTCCTCTTGAGAATATTTTAGAACTCAATATTAATGAATTTGTAAGACTTTATGGTGCATATATCTCTATTGTGTCTGATCATGACCCACAGTTTACGGTGAAATTTTGGAAAATTATTCAAAAGTAAATTGATATCAAGATTAATTTGAGCACCTCCTATTTTCTTTAGACTGATGGGAATTCATAGATGAATATTAAAACATTATAATACATGTTAAGATCACTCTCATTTTACTTTCAACGTATATGCGGTCAATATTTAACATTGGTAGAGTTTTCCTATAACAATAGTTTCCATTCAAGTATTCAAATGGAATTAAATGAAGTATTATATGGAAATATATGTCATACTATGAATTTTTGGGATAAAGTTGGTGAAAGGAATATTATAGTCCCAGAAATTGTGGAGTGTATGATAGTAAAGGTAAAGACTATTTAGACCCATATTAAACTAGTTCAAAGCAGGAAAAAGTGTTATGTTGATAACTAAAGGAGAGATTTGGAATTTCAAGTGGGAGATCACATTTTCTTAAAATTATCACCATGGAAGGGTATTATAAGGTTTGGTAAGAAAGAAAAATTGATCCCCAATTACATCTGATATTTTTGAAATTATAGAATTAATTGGAGCTTTGGATTATCATTTGGAAATGCCACCTAGACTCTCTAAATCACATGATGTTATCCATATATTTTTATTGAGGAAGAAAATTACATATACAAAAAAAATTATCGCTTATAATCAAATATAATTGGAACCTAATTTATCTTACTGTGAAGAGTTTATCCATATTCTAGACACTATAGAACAAGTTTTGAGGAATCAAACAACTTAGTTGGTAAAGGTACTTTTAAGAAATCATAAGATATAAGAGGCAGCATGGGAACCTAAAGAAGTTATGATGAATAAATACCCATATATATTCATGATGTGATATTCTATAAATTTCAAGGAGGAAATTTTTTGAATGAGGGGAGGATGTAATGTCTGATCTTCAATTATAGAAAGCTTTTCTTTCTAAAGAAACAATAACACAATGTACATAGTTTTATTCAAGAATGAGATTAAAAACTAAATTATAAAATTTCATAAATTTAATTTCATTAAATTAATATAATTTTTAAAATAATAATATCAAAATTATATTAGGGTGAAATTTTGGTATTTTTGTAAAAAGATTGATTTTTCAGTGAATGGTGAAAAATACTAATTTTGTGTTAAACTGTCATTTATTTTCATTGGAAAAGACTTATAGTATTTTTAATTTGAACTAAAATTAATATAAGTATAATTTATTTATAAATATTAAAATTAATTTTACAATATTCAACATTATACATGATCTTATTATAGGAATAAATTTAAACTTAAAAAGAATTTTTTTTCAAAAAATTGTTTTTCATCGTGATTTGAGGGATTATTATAAAATGAATTTATACCACTTATAGAGGTTGATATTGTTAAACTAGATTTCATATTTTTAATTAAATAATTAATATTAATTAATAATATTAACCTGTTTTTTCATAATGAATAGTAAAACTAGTAAAAATTGTCATTGGGGTAAAAGGGTAAATCAGGTTAACCTAGGTTAAAATTGAGTGATAAGGAAACCATTTTTCCTTTTAATTCTCATTAGATGAATATATTTATACCCTTACCAAATTAGGCTCAATATTTAGTTTTGTATGGCAAACTTTTCCATAAAAATTACCTATATAATATTTTAAGTAGAACAATTCAAAAATGTCACTCTCTTGTTTTTAAATTTCCTTTATATGACTATAGATGGATAAAATAAGGTTTTAATGAATATTAAAGTTTATTTTGATAATAAAAAAATTATTTTCATTATATTAAATTATTTATAATTTCTAGTGGGTATATAATAACCTTAAATGTTTACACAATGCCAGCACAATATTTATTCAATTAATATAAAAATTAAATAAATGAATTTAGTAATATTAAAAGTCATATAATTTGGGAAAATTTTTGTTTAAAATTAATTTTATAGATTAATATAAAATATTTTGTATTTTTAGAATGTTTATATTCTAATTCCAAAACTATCCTGATGACTTTAAAGTCAAAGTAAATGAATAGTTCTAAAATGACATTAATGATATTTTATAACAAATAATATATTATTAAATGATTTAAAATTTATAAAAACATCATATTAGAAAAATAGAAATTTATATGGTCTAAAATATCAACCATGATCTATTTAAAGGTCTCTTTTCCTTTTATACTAACATTCTTGATCCTTAAAGAGTCGAACACTTTGAATTTCAAGTTATTGTCAAAAGTGTTAATGGGGGTTAAAACTAACAAATAAGGGTTAAAATAACCTAAAAACTTGATTAAACCTCATTGGTCGGTTTTATTTAAGCCTTTAAATTATAAAATTTTAATATAATTCATTTTGGATCCATTTTGTTTATGAAAGTGACATAATAATATTTTAAAACTTTGAAAAATTACAAGTGTGTCACTCACCTCAATTATAAAAGGGCACATCCTCCCCTCACTTCTTCTCACCTATTGATCCATATATCTCTAAAAACTCCTATAAAAAGTCTCCCAAAAATAATTATTCACATTATAGTGGTTCTATTCTTCCCAAAATATCAACCCTAGGGTCCTTAAGAAAAGATTCAAAAGAGGTTTCTCCAAGAGAATATAATCATCTTTGAAACTCTTTCAAATCTATTTCTTCTTCTAATTCACCTTAATTTGTTCTAAACATACAAAAATAATAACTATATTATCATAAATATACTTATATTTTATTATAATTATGGTACAACCATTTCACATCTATTTTTCATCCTACTAAAAGCGTAAAACATCGCTCATGCATATGTGCGGCCTATCGTCTCCACATAATGACGTAATTTATTTTTCATCACCACTTTACTTGGATGGTTATAAAAATGGAAATAATGGATATAGATGATATTTATGAAATAAGTATGACTCTATAAATATAATATATCATTTACCTTCTTATGCTTCCACTCGTTAAAAAGACAATAATGTCACTTGTGGGTATGTGTGGATTAACACCTCCATGAAGCAATGTGGTTCATTTTTCATGTCTGCCTTTCAATTATGATTATGAATATGTTTATAATAAATAATTATTATATTTATATCATTATTAATATTTTTAATATGAGGTAAATATGAGAAATATTCAATGACAGAAACTACTGAATGAAAACATACATGAAAAACGAAACAGTTAACACTTGAAAACGATGATATTAATAAAGAATTAGTAATAAATAGGTATTTAAAGGTTATAAATGAATAATATATGACCTTATAAGTTTTTATATGGTTATTTTGAATATTTATAATAAAATTAAATTTGTTATATATGAGGCCAAAATAAATTACAAAGTAAGTTAGACCAGAGGTAAGGGTTTATTTTGTAGTCTCATCATTATTCAGGATTGTGTATGTCTAAGTCTCCACTAGAGGAATTATTTGATATTAATATATTAAATGCAATATATTTTATTATTATATGTTTATTTCATAAACTTAAAAGTTTTACTTTAATTTTATTCTCTTTAAGTACTCAAGATATTGAAATAATATTTTAAGGAAAACATATTTATTTCTCTCTTCGTTTGGAAATCCATTTTCTTCCAAGTTCATGTTTTCTAAAAATAATTTCAATAATGTTTTTAAAAATGTACTATGATAGTTTAAATTAATTTTTACCCATGATTTAGCTTTTTATGAAATGGATTTAATGTAATATTCTTTTCGTTTTCTGAATGATGTACTTTTGACTTTTTACCGAAATTATGAAAGGAATATTTGTTGTAACATACATGGCATGAAAAGAATTTTTACCATCATTAATAACAAATTATTTTAATCTTGATTTAAAATTTTTCAAATTCATTTTCAAATAAAAAATGTTCATTAATATTATGAAATTTTTTAGATTTTAGTATAAGTGATTTTAAAATAAAAAGGGTATTTTCCTCAAGAAATCTTCTGGTGATATTTTTAAAGGATTTTCACCTATATCAATATTATTTAGTGAATTTTATTCTTTAATGGTAATATAATATTTCAATACAATCCACCATATTACTAGTGATGGATTATTATCATGTTATATTTATTTATTGCATAAAATATTAACATTATATATGGTTCTTTTTGAATACGAATGTTTATATTGATTATGTAGTGAGTTATTATCCAACTCTTTAATATTATGAATAAATTGGACTTATTAAGTGATTTTTGGGCCCTTTATATCCTCTCAATACATTAGTAGGTATGATGAGGCAAACTAGTTTAGGTATTTGGTGTGCACCATTCATGTTTACGTATGTTGTCTTAGAATAGGGACTTGATAGTAGGATTATGATGTCTCGAATTATGAATTCCATAATTATGTGACAACTTATTATTATACCTATGATTATTTATATTATTATTTTATCCATGTATTTATTCCCATTTTATAGTAATAGTTATATGGAATATTTTATTTATAAGGACCAGGTCTTAAACATTAGATAATCTTGAGTTTTAATTCAAGAATTCAATCTCTTAAATTTGAGGATATTTATGGTTTATAGTTTTATAGGATTAGTTAATCACCCATGAATAAATAAATATTAGATAATAAAGTGTACAATTTCACTTAGTATCCATTTTTTCTGCAAAAAAAACTTTACATATATAACAAGTTTTCTTTTCATGACACATCTTCACAATTTTCATCTTAACCTCACCTTTGTCCATACTCATCCTTAAAACTCTCTGAAAAACATTTTAAAATGTGGGATGAGTACAAAAATCTTGTTAAGATGCATAAAAATAAAAAAAAAATTAATCTATGAATACTTATAAAAATGTCCCTTTTTTAAAATAAACTTTGGGTTCAAAATAAATATTTTCTTAACCAAGAAATAAACTTCTCTACCTGTATATTTTCATAAAACATTTTATAAGAAATATTAAATGAAAAAATTAAAAAACCTAAAGTTTTCTTTTAAATAATGAAAAAATAATTAATAACTTTTTAAAATGTTATACTTTCACCGTTAAGAAGTATCGTATACTTCCCTTTTACAAATAAACCTGGTGATTACCTATTTGAAATCATAAGATTTCCATAAAAATAATATCAATTATAAATAAATCTTGTAGGTAACTTGAAGTGTAATTTTCATATCACTCATAAAATAATTCTTAAAAATTTAATAACCTTCATAGTTACAAATGAAATGACCTTCTTGGTTACAAATGTAATTACCTTTATAGTCACAAATAAAATAACCTCCACGGTAAATTCCAACAATCTATTTGGAGAAGATTAATCGGTTAACTCTATCCCTTTAGCAAATGAATTGGAGAGCTATAATGGGATCACTCATACTAATTTTATAACATAATCACCCATAATAATAAATAATTCCCAATAACCATAACATAATCATAATTTATGAAATCTTGCATCATAAAAGATATTTGTTACACCCATAGAAAGAACTTTCAGATGTTGATATATCCCTATCCTTTAAAACCCAATTTTCAAAACTAAAATTCCTAGAATAAACGGAATGAGGGATTTTTTTGAATAAATCATGTATTCTTATAAATTAATCAAAAAATAAAACAATTTTTTTTTCTAGTGTGAAAATTCCTTAACGTCGTATACATTAAAATAAAACATTCATTTTTTCTTTTTGTAAAAACATTCTATATAGAACATATAAAAAGATTCCTTTTGAAAAAAAATAAAGGAAAACAAAAAGTGACATAAAATATCCTTTATAATTATTTTATTTCTAAAAAAATATTTTCATAAATTAATTTTAAGGATATGGACATGGAAGAAAAATATTTATAAAATCAATCTTTAAGACATTCAAAATGAGGTTTTTAAGGTAGTGTCTCTTACCTCAAGTCTGAATTGTCACATACATTCATTGTATTTTTTAATAATAAAATTATATTAATTATTTACTTTATTAATAACCTTTTTCAAGTTTATTATTCCTTTTACCTTGTTATAATCAATTGCCTGATCAATTAATCTCATACTGAATGTTTTGACGATATTCGAATCATATGTCCAAAATGACTTTGGTGGGTTGAATATAGAAAAATAGGTAATTGTTACACCATATATAGATTAATAATTATGACATAATTATCATTTTATAAATAAATTATACTTTTAAAATCATCCATGAAATATTTTTATAAAAAATGAACTACGTTACAATCATGGAGACAGGTACGCAAGAGTAATGTTTCCATTTTTTCAACGATCGTGATGGAAAGAAGTTAGTGTTATTTTATCATTCCATAATTTTAATTATATCATAAATATCACATTATAAATTTAAATAAACTTATATATATCATACATATGATGTGTTTATGAAAATGTACCACATCGCTTTGTGGAGGTGGTGGTCCACAGGTATGCATGAACAACATTGTCATTTTTCAATGAATAGAAAGGTAAGAAATTAGATAATATATTATCTTTAAAGAGTTATAAATATGTCATGAATATCATATTTATACATTAAATCCATAATTATATCTATATGTGATATGTGGTTATAGAAAATGAATTATATTGATTTGTGAGGCGATAGTCCATCGTACACACGAATGATTTTTTCGCTTCCCATTTTATTGAAGAAGAAGATGGATATAGGTTATAAAATTAACTCAATAAAATCTAATTATAAGTTATACATTAAATTTATTATTTCATCATGGTTTAATAAAATTTTAATGGGGTGGAAGAATAAATAAAACTAAAACATTTGGTTAAAAGCTATACCTCTTCTTCAGACAATCTCATTTTCTTTACAACTTAAGACCTCTAAGGTTGGCATTCTGCCTAAACCAAGACCTCTATAATGAGTTTAGGGATTCTAGGAAGGTATTTGGTTAGGTATTTTCTAAATTAAAAGGATTTTAAAAAGTGTTAATAAAGGATTAGAGGAGCTTCCCTTTTATAAGAGAGGGGATGGGCATTCTTGGAATTACTTAAAGTATTAAATTAATATAAATTTATTTTCATCGTAAAATTGATCTAAATAGATAAAATTATATTATATTATGAGTATGAGGCTAAATTATCTCATACAATAAAATTTGGACAAGTTTAGGTGATTTTTATATCCTTATCTTTTGGTTTTAGCCCCCATTATCCCTTTTGACACCTATTGTTGTATCAAAAACATTTGCACTAAAGGAGTCAATAAAGTTAATATAAAAGGATATACAGCCCATAAATTGACCATGGTTAATATTATCAGCCATATTCCATTCAATTGGTCAAATATAATATTTTAGGAATTTTAAATAATTTAAACATTATTTATTATTCAATATCATTAATGTTAATTTTGGAACTATTCATCTAATTTAACATTGAAAACAACAAGACAGTAAAGGAATTAAAATATATTCCTTTAAAATATCCCTAAAATATTATATTTATTTAAAAAAATAATGTAACAAAATAATTCATTCAAATTAAGTTACTTTTAATATTTTTAGAATCATTTATTTTATTTTTCTATTAATTGAATAAATATTGTGTCAGCATTGTATAAGCATTTAAGGTAATTATTTAATCACTAATAATTATAAATAAATTACCATAATAAAAAAAATTTATATATAAAATAAAAATTTATAAATTAATGTATTTTTTTCATCCCTATCATAAAATATTATAGATATTAAAATAAAGTGATATTTTTTAATTTATCTTTTACTTAAATATTATAAATGTTGAAATCAAATAAATATGGAACTAGGTTTCCATATTTTCAAAAATTTGATGGAAATGGCTGAAATAAACTTATAAAATTAGATAAATAAAAGTTTTTGGTTCATTTTGTAGTCCTTATTGTATTATTTTTTAACTTAAATACCTGATTTACACATTCCAATGTGACAAATATTTACTACGGTTACTATTCATAATGTCCAAAAATAAAAGGGATAGATTTACTAAATTTGGACCTCCTGATTCCAAATGTGGAATCCATTTTTAAATATTCAATTTATTTATGTGGAAGAAATTAATTTAATATTAAACCGCAAAACGTAATGAAAATCAGTTTTTAGAAAAATTTATTTTTAATCCAAAAGATGCACTTATACCAAAATTAGGTATAGTTATTATTCAAATGTAATTAATTAAATTATATTTGACTAAATAATATGTATCTTAATTTTAAATCAAATTAAAATAACAATGGGACTTTAAAATTACTTTATTTAAAGAAAACAAATGACAGTTTTACGAAAATTGGTATTTTTCATTATTTACTAAAAAATAAATATTTTAAAAAAAATACCAAAATTTCACCCTAATATAATTTTTATACGATGGTTTCAAAAATTAGTTTCATTTTTTCAAATTAAAATTCTAAAATTTAGAAATTAATCTTGAAAATAAAGCCTCATAGGAAAAATAATTTAATAAAAAAATGTTTCCCTTTTTATTTAAAAATTTCTTAATATGTTTATAATGAATATAACTATATAAAATATACTTCAAGAATGATTATGATTTATTCTAGTTTTAAATGGGTTTTTACATTATTATTATTTATCTCAACCATATTATTCACTTTTAATTTATTTTATGATAGCTTATGTTGTACGCTTTCCCTTACTGGGAATTTGAGCTCACTCCTTATTCTGTTTTATTTTACCCATGATACCAAGAAGGAATCTATTTCATGACCCAACCTAATCCGTTGCTCTATCCATAATTACCCCAAGCCCACGTCCATAGTCCAGGGTGTGGAGATAAGCGTTGAAGGTATAAATAAACTTGGGGAGACCTTTGCATAAGTACTTGAATGCACACACACATCCATATTGATGAAAATGTGCAGAGGAAAGTGTAAAAGATGAAATACAACTATAAGGTAAACCAAACATGCATAACCACTAGTGTGTATAAAGGGTTCTATAGTATAAACTAAAAAGAAAAGGGTCAAAATAAATTCTCAACTAGAAATATTTCCCAACTTAAAAAAACTGAAAAAGTAAACTGATGAGAGAGCCCTAGTCAATATATCCAAGCTACAACCACCATATGCGGTCTAAATCACCCAGTATCCCTAAGCTCCTCTGAAGTAACTACCAACCTATCCATCACCTACATAATACATGAAATGTGTTGGAAAATACCATATAGGGGTGATTATATACATACCCAGTAAGACACCCCGAAATATGAAGGAGGGTTGTAAGAGATACAACAGGAAAGGAAAGACAATAGATATAAGATACAGCGAAAGAGAAAAACTCAACCCAAACCAAGAGTTAAAGTAATATTTTCTAAACACAATGTCATAAGCAAGGTGAGTATATAAACTATCTTTCAAGTCTTCTCCACCTATATCAGGAGAGTATACTCATCTAACCATGAGAATATAAACATGGAAATCACATGGCATGCCTCGTGCATCTTCACCTATCCAAGAAGAAGAGTAACCAAATCCAAGGTGTGGGTAAAAAAGTATATATAGATATATATGATCATTCAAAATATTCCCAAATGAGAGATTAAGGGGATATCTATCTCATGGCTCGGCTTAAGAAGAAGAGTATCCAACAGTTCCAAAATTCCATCAATGATGCCCAGCATCTCACGTGTCTTCCCAGAAGTAACTGTCTAAGTAATACCACACCTCATCACTATATCACACAGTTGAGGGACCACAAAATCAAAGTAGAGGACCTTCTCCCGGATATTTAAGGGGGTTACACTTTGATTATATTTATAGAGGACATGCGCCAATACTAATGGGGGGTTCCCCTCTAGTGGTAATGAGGACCTACGCCTTATCTCATATAGGGTCCCACTCTGGTCATTTAAGACTCATGCCCTACCCGGTATGGGGGTCCCACTTGTAAAGGTAGAAGACTCGTGCCTATACTGATGGGAGTTCCACTCTAATGGTCGAGGATCCATGATCTAGTGCAACAGGGGGTTATACTCTAATCATCAAGGACCCGCACCCTATCTAATAGGGGTGCTACTCGAAAGTAGAAGACTCATGCCCTGGTGTGATATGCAGTTCCACTCTAGTCATTATGGACCCGCACCTAATCTGATATGGGGATTCCAATTAAAAGTCAATGACTTACACCCTGGTGCGATAGGGGGGTTCCACTCTATTCATCGAGGACCCACGCCCTATCCAATAGTGGGATTCCACTCATAAGGTAGTTTTAGAGAACATGTGTCCATGCTAATAGGGGTTTCTACTCTAAAGGTCAAGGAATCCACTATCCAACTCCACTATAGTGTATAACATGGGTGTCTCTCATGAGCATTTCTTATCACTACCATTATCAGGTGTTTCCTTAATAAGAGTCATGCTTGGAAAATTTTACATCATATCTCAAAAATCCACAAATGAGGATACCATCACGTTCTATGTGGAAAAACACTCAGGATAGGCTACACACATACCAAAATTTGAGTTCAAACAAAGGACATACAGAACCTTGAAGTTTTCTCAAAATAGGTCATGGGGTACACGGCGTGTGAGGGGACCCACATGGCATGTGGTCCCATTCCACCGCCCGGTTGTGTCCTTAGCCAACACATGACTCTCATCCCATGTAGTAGTACAAGCCATGTATGTGGACTAAACGTTGTGTCCAGGCAAACCAGGATCGAGTCATTTCCTGTTGGTCGTGTCCATGTACCGAACCATGTATCTATATACTATGTAAATGTGTATTGCCTCGAATGGGGTTCCACCAGTGTGACATGGATGTGTCTTTGTACCTAGGTACATAGTTGTGTACCTAGAAGTGTATTCCCACATGGGTTCCCACTCATGTGATCCTCCACATAGGTTTTCTAACCAGGGAATGGGTACATGATTTGCAGGATGTCTACACGTTGTGTCATCCTTACCTTTTTTCAAAACCCTATCCATAATCACTGAGAGGCTACACATTGTGTGTTCATCCCACTACATGGTGTGTATTTGGGTTTTCACAATAATTTCAGATCCACAATATGAGCCTCAATTAAATCCATTCTACTTTAAATCCATACCTATCTCTGTATGAAAATAGTAAATCTAGCCAAAAATCAGGGTTTCCAATCATCACTCACCAGAAATCGACTTTTGTTGTTCATTGTGGATTCATCGCACGAACTGCATGTCGCTAAGGATTCCAACCTTGATGAATTCATCTCAAATCACAGAAACCATTTTTTTGCAATAATCCAAGTTTTAACCTCATTTCATCGATCAATGCTTTTTTTATTGATCTATCGCTGTTTCATGGGTCTGATCATGCTCGGTACCACCCAGTAATGTCTAATTGAGATTGTGGGGTTCAATTAGTGATGAACACGAAGAATATTTGGGATAAAATCACCATAAAAAGGTTTAATCATTATTGTCCAAGTTTTCTTGACCAATGATCAAGAAAAATGATATCAGGTCAAAAAAACATTGAATAAATCAACTGAAATCTGGTACTGAGGTGCATTCTTAGGCCACAATTGGAACAAATCCAAGAACAAGGATGAATCCACTCAATAAATTTAATAAAAGGGAATAAATCACCAATTTATGATTCCTGCCTAGATATTGGATCTTTTTTCATTGAATAATATTCCCACTAATGATTGGGAGGAGTCATTATATTTGTTGTATCCTGATCTTCTCTAATTCTACATTTCGTCGTCATCGGATGTGATCTGCCAATGCAAGGGGGAATGAGAGCATCATTGGAGATTATAGGATTATGAGGCTAACCCTGGAAAATCTTCCATGATGATATATTTTTAGGAATAGTTTATGTTAAATGATCTTAATTAATTAATTTAATAAATTAATTAAACTCACTAAATGTACTGCCAGTGGGTGAGATATTTGAACGCCCTGTGACAACCCATTTTAGGTTTCACCTAGGGTAAACACCATGTTCTAGAATCAACCATGGACTAGGATTTATGATCCAAGATTTTGTTTAAGATTTATCCCATTTTCTTTATGAAGTTTTTAATGTGTAATATAAAATATATTTAATATTTTTATAAAATTAATTCCAGGTACATCGGGCCTCAGAATCGCATGTTGTCTTAGCTCCTAGCTCTAGAAATATATATAGAAATATTTCAAAATATTAAAATAAAAAAACATGGTCACTAAATCATTCCATCCTTAAATTTTTTCATCATTAAAAAGAAAAACTAAGCAAACAACTTAGGTCACTGATCCCACACTTAGATCTCCCACTCCCGGGAACTCTCATGCACGTTCTTATGATTCCACAACATGCAGATCAAGGGGATAGTCCATACATGTAGGGTCATATCCTATCAAACCTTGATTTCAAAAAAGTGATCTAAAAATGTTCCCCCATCATCAATGTCCATCTCACCCCATTCAATGATATTCATGGTATCTTGCATGTATCACCTCAGCTACAACACATAGATGTCTTTATGCACCTGCTCTAGCTATGGGGGTAGGTCGAGATGGTAATCAACCTCTACAACCCTCTTCATGATCTTGAATGGCCTGATAAACCTCAGTGATATCTTGAATCCCTGTCTGAACCTTTGTAATCCTCATTGCGGGGAGACTCTTAGGAAAACATGGTCTCCCTACTCAAACTCTAAGGGCCTATGATGGTGATCTGTATAAGATTTCTATCTGCTCTGGGCTATCCTTGTCAGTTCACATATGACTTGAACTTTCTCTGCCTTCACATGAACAATATATAGGCCCATAAGAGATGTCTCATTGATCTATGTACATCATAAGGGTGACCTTCAGGTTCTTCCATACCCGGACTCAAAAGGTTTCATTCCAATAATATAGTGGTAGTTGTTGTTGTTGTATAAAAACTCTACCAAGGGAAAGTGATCCTCCCAACACTAGATGAATTATAACACATATTTCCTCAGCATATCCTCCAACACATAGATAGTTCTATCGGTATTCCCATTAGTATGGGGGAGAAAGGCTGTACCCATCCTCATTTGGGTCCTGAATGACTCATGTAGGCCTCTCTACAATCGTGATGTAAATTGTGAATCATGATATGAGACAATTTTTAAGGGAACCCCATGAAGGTGAATGATCCCCATTGTATACAAATACCCCAAACTCTCCACTAAACTATGCTCCCTAACAGAAATGAAGTGTGACGACTTCATGAGTTGGCCAACTATCACCTAGATGGCATCATGGACCTTCTTTGTGTTTGAATCCCTATCATAAAGTCTATAGATATGGAATTCCATTTCAACTTAGAGGTATCATGGGGATGAAACAAAACTTTCATAACTTGTTTCTCAACCTTTACTTGATGAAAGGTGAGGAGCTGAGAGATAAACTCATCGATGATTCATCTCATGTCAAAACACCAAAACTATCACCAAAGGTATTTGTACATCTTCCCCACATCGGGATGTACATCTAGGGGATAAGTGTGGAACTCTTGTATCACCTCCTCCTATAATGTGACTAGAACTACTATCTTCCCTTGGAACAAGATGATATGATTCCATCCTTCATAATATCCGTATGGTGAGTTTTTTGTGGATATCTAATCACACAAGACCTCATAGTTGATATATCCTAGACGAGACTCCCTCGCACACTCAAGAAGTGGAATATTCAACACCATAAACTGCAAAAATATTGCACCCTCCTGCTCCACCAAGGTCAGCTACAAGGAGGCCAACTGCTCGGAAGCCTCATGCACTAAGTGATCCTGGGACTTCTTACTAATGGAATATGCTACCACGTTTCCCTTCCCTAGAGTATAAACTATCTTGAATTCATATTCCTATAGGAACTCCAACCAGCATCGATGTATCAGGTTTAAGTCACTTTGCATGAAATCAAACCTATGACTTTTGTGGTCTAAGTAAACCACAAAGCACTCCCTCAGAAGGTAGTGCCTCAAAATCCTTAGGGATAAGACTATAATTTCCATATCTAGGTCTTTAGTTTCACAGCTTTTCTTGTGGGGTCTCAATTGACCCAACCCATATGAGATAACTTCAAGACACTGGATCAACACGTAGTTGAGCCCAGCTCCTGAGGCATCACAATACACTATAAATTTCACACATTCCTCTAGTAGTATCAACACTGGATCACTCATCATTTTTAGCTTTAACTCTTCAAAGACCCTTTGTAACTTCTCAAACCAAGCAAATGACTCCCCTTTACATGTTGGGGCAGTTAAAGGGGCTATGATTATAGATAATTCTACCAAAAACCTCCTACAGTACTCTGCCAAGCCAAGAAATCTCCACACCTCTGACATGATCTTAGATGGATCCCAAGAAATCAATACATTGATATTTGTTTTATCCATGTCTAAACCATTCTCAAAAATAACATTCCCTAGAAAGTGAACCACATGAATCTAGAACTGGAATTTCAAGAACTTTCCATAAATATAGTGCTCTCAAAGAAAATCTAGGATCATCCTCGGGTGATTTTCATGCTCCTCCTCTATATAGAGTGGACAAGTATATTGTTGATGAAGATATCAATAAACTAGTCCATTTATGGATGGAATAAATGGTTCATAAAATCCATAAACATGACAAGTGAATTTGTCACACCAAAGGGCATCACTGGGAACTTATAGTGTCTGTAGAAACATCAAAATGCCTACTTTTTAATATCATCCTCATGAACCCTCAACTAGTGGTAACTAGACCTAAGATTGATATTAGATAACCATCTCACACCTCACAACTGGTAAAAGAGGTTGTCAATCTTCTACAAGGGGTACTTTTTCTTATTATATCCTCGTTCAGGAAATGATAATCCATGTAAATCCACAAACTCCTGTAAACCTTTTTCATGAGAAACATTGGAGTTGTCTAGGGGGACACATTAGGTCTGATGAAACCATTCTATCAAAGGTCCCCCAATTTTAACCCTAGCTTCTAAATCTTGGTATGATTCATATGATATTATGTAAAAGATATCAAAGTGGTCCCAAGATTCATGTTGATGCAAAACTCTATTTCTCACCATGGAGGTAGTCCCAAAACATACTCAGGGAAGACATCCATATAATACTCTACAGCTGAAGGAACCCAGTTTCATGATGATTCTGCAGAAATAAGGGCTATACTCTCCATATAATATGTAATGGGATGAATCTTCCATCTCATAGCACCCACTTTCCCTTCCATGAGATCTCTCTCACCAAAAAAAGAGAATCGCGCCCCATCAGTGCGTAGGCATCTAATTTGTCTATGGTGATAGTTAATCAGGGATCATTCCACAGACAACTAATCCATACCGAAGATAATGTAAAAAGGTTCCATCATGATGACTAAAAGGTCCCACATGAACCTCTCGTCACAAAATGATATCTCCCACCATCAGTGAATAAAAGATATAGAAGAATAACTCCCTATAAGATCCTCTAGGTGAAACTTCTAGGATAACACATCAACTGGGATCTCCAGCTCTCACACCTAGAGTAAAGAGATGAAGGAATGAATGGAACCTATGTGTACTAATAAATAAGAAAGAGTAAAAAACACACAGATCATACCTTTAATAATCTCATGTGCTACGGGATCATAAATCTCTAATGTTTACAGCTATCTGTGACCCCTGTCACCAGCTCCCTAAGCCTAACATGGGCTCCCAGGTGGTGGTGGTGGTGGTGTAAGGATCTCATAACATCATCCACCACCCATATCTCATCCTACTACTCTTCCATCTCCACATACCTGAGAACCACCCTATCCACACCTGGGAGATACCTCATCACATCACTTCCATTGTCGTGGTAGTCTATAATCTATCTACATGTGATGCTCATCACGTATGGTTAGGAATTCTCACTCCATGTTCTCTTTCCCATCACAAGTAAATAACTACCCCTATTTGAGATGTCTTGGCACTTTATGCTACCTCTAACCATGAACCTGAGTCTTATCATGGGGAGGCCTCCTACGCTAAGATCCTGGTGTCTGGAATATACTAGATGCTAAAGAAAAATCAATTATGTGGCTCCCACTACCATCTCTAGATGTCTAGAATCCCTATGATAGAAAGATGTGTGTCAAAATTTTCTACTCCAACACCCCAGTATAGGTGGGGATGCAAAGTGGAATAATGTCAGCTCATATCTCTCTATGGATACCCAACTCAAACTTTTGTGCTCAGAAGTATCCATCCTGGATCATGTAAAGGTAGTGTCGCATAAGGTTTTTGAACCTTGTTTTGTACTCATCCACCATCATCTCTCTCTACTATAGCTCTAGAGGCTCCTAGATCTGGACTAAATGTGAGGAGGAGTAATAATCCTCACATAATAGCTACTGGAAGTCGGTCCATGAGATTTATGACTCATCGTGCATCTACATAACAACCCTCAACCATTTTACATATACTCCTTGGAAGATGATAGCTACCAATGAAACCACATAATCCATCAATTTTAGGATGAGCCCAATGATACGAACCACCAACTCTACCAATCCTATGCCTCCTGATAATCACTCTCACCGCAAAACCTCAGCGGCCACTGAAAATGGAACTCATGGAGTGTGTTAAACCTGCATGCATCCTCATCCTTATCTACTGTAATGATCTACTACTCAAAAGGTGGAGGTGATACAAACTTCCCACCTGGAGGAAGGGGCTCATGGGATGGACCCTGAACTGAGGCCTCATCGCCCATCATATCATCTTCATGATTTGGAATGGGTATCCTGGATGGCTGGCGTCATAGATACATCCTAAGATTTATCAATATGTACCATAGTTAGATGAGAATATATATATATATATATATATATTAACAATGATTTGGATCTTTATCAAGAAGGACAGTCAATGTCTCAATCATATATGATGCATGTACCATTGATCCCTATAATAAATGTTTCAGTATGTTGGGTCAACAAGTAGGTAGTCAATGTTATGGTGAATGGATACATCGACCACCTGCACTATCACTGGAATCCCTGGCCTGATATCTGTACTTGATACACTTTTATATTTTTTCCCTAAACCCAAAAAAAATCCTCTTAAGGGGACTAGTTTGTACAATGTCCCAAAGAATGAACTTTCTCTGATACCGATCTATCATGACCCGGACCATGGTAGGGCTCGAGCCGCAAATACCCCAAGCCTGTGTTCATAGTCTAGGGTGTAGTGACAAGAACCTAAGGCATAACTAAACTCAGGTAGGTATTTTCATAAGTACTTTAACACACACACATAGCCATATTAAGGAAAAAATTCAGATGAAAGAGTAAAAGATGAAACACAGTTATAAAGTAAACCAAGTATGCATAACCTCTAGGGTGTAAAAGAGTGAGATATTATAAACTAAAAATAAAGGGGGGAAAATAAACAACCAACTATAAATAGATCCCAACTAGAAAAAAACTAGAAAAGTAAACTACTGAGAGATAAATACTTGAGATATCAAAGCTACGACCATCATACGTGGTCCAAAGCACCCGGTATCCCTAAAATCCTCTGAAGTCACTGCTGAACTATCTGTCATCTGAATAAGACATGATATGTTCAAGAAACTATCATACATCAATTATTATATACATACCTAGTAAAACACTCCAAAATATGAAGGGGGTAAGTAAGTTATATAATAGGAAAGGAAAAATAGTAGATGAAAGATACAGTCAAAGAGAAAATCACAACCCAAACCAAGAGTGAAAGTAACCTCATACAACCACAAGGGGATAAAAATGGTGAGTAGATAAAATACTTGTTGAGTCTTCACCACATATAGTTAGATATTAGAATCATCCAACCACAAGAAGATAAAAACGGAAATCACATGGCATACCTCACGCATCTTCACCTCTCCTGGAAGGAGAGTAACCAAATAGAGGTGTAGATACAGAAGGATATATATATATATATATTCCCAGTAAAAAGAATAACAAATGAGATATTAAAGGTATCTCCTTCTCATAGCTCAACAAAAGAAGAAGAGTATCCAATAGTTCCAAAAGTCCATCAATGATGCCTAGCATCTCACGCGTCTACCTAGAAGTAACCATCCAAGTCATGCAATGCCTCATCATAGTGTCTCGTATTTGAGGGTCCTTAAACACGAAGTAGAGGACCCACTCCCTAATATGTTAGGGGGTTTCACTTTGATAGTATCTATAGAGGATCCACACCCATACTGATTGGGGTTTCTAATCTAGTGGTCATGAGGACTTGCACCCTATATGATAGGGGATTCCACTCTAGTCATTAAGGACCTTCACCAATATCGATCAGGGGTTCCACTCTTAAGGTTGAGGACCCACACCCTGGTGTGGAAAGGGGGGTTCCACTCTAGACATAAAGGACCTTCACCCTATCCAATAGGGGATTCCACTTGGAATGTCATGAACCAAATCGATCGCCACCAAAAATGGCACCAAACCCAGCCCATGACAAGGCTCGAAGGGCGTTCACGATCCCCACGGGCTGGAATAAGTGCCCGGGTATCATAAAATAAAAATTGGGAACAATTTACCCGAGTTTATAAACATAAAACAACAAAAGAATCCAATGAAACAAATTTGGATTTTTCAAACCAAAAAATATTTTACAAAAATTCAAAACTGAATTACATGGCTTAAAACAACTCAAAAGGTCTATACCAAAGGTACAAATCCAAATAAGGATAGCCCAAGAACCCTCATGGCAAGGGGCACCGCCCTCAAGCCACCTTCACAAGACTTGACCACCAAGGACCTGCTAGAAACCCGAACCACTGGAACAAAAAAACTGTACCCAACCTGCGACAACAAAAACAACCATGTATACTTACACCCAAGGGTTTAAGTAGGGTGTGAGCCAATTCCCATTAGGATGCCACCACTAAGAGATTCCATGTGATAAACATTTAAAGATGAAAAGCATGCAAGTTTTCAAAAACATGAAAAGCTAGTTACAATTTCTAAAAGATGCAACTTTGAATAAAAACAGTTTTCAAGTGGGATATCATTAAGAATCAACACTTTTAAAAATAATGTCAACACTACTGAATTTTCCAGCCAACTATACCGTATGTCGACGGTAAGTACAAAGTAAATAATGATCACAAGAAATAGGAAGTAACCCCTAGGCACTAGCTAGCGGTGGGTCCCAGGTACCTCGTATCTCGATGAGAGTAACCATCACAAATATCCATTCTCGTGCACGAGCCACTAGTAGGGAGCATACCCATAACCTAGTGGTCCCCAATAATCATCATCATAGTTTAGTTAGAGTTGTAAGCGTCAATCTTGCTAAGTGAAACTGAGGCCAAACCCCACGGATTCACTAGCATACTAGTACACGTCCACCCACCTAGATACCCAGGTTTTCCCCTTGTGCTCAAACAATTTCAAAAAGTCAAGAAATATACATTGAACATGAAAATATCATTTCCACATCAAAAATTCACCAAACAGCCCATATGTATACCACACAAGTCACAAAAATCCATTTTTCATTCAAAAATGATTTTGAAATCCGAATCACACCAAAATAGCCCACAACACGTTTCACATTTCTTCAACACTTCCAAAAAACCATTAAACAATTTTATAAAACAATTATAAGATATTTAAACTCATATAACATCCCACACACATGGAATATAACACTTCTTTCATAATCAAAAATTCAATTTTTTACATCACACTCACACAAAACACTCCACATCACTTTCACATCACTTTCACTCCTCAATATCTCCTTCAAAAAATTTAATAAAATATTTCCAGAATGATAAATATCACATAAAAACATTTTCACAAATGAAATGGACCTTTTAAAAATATACTCCTACCAAAACAGTTTGTTGATATAGTTTCACCTATTAGAAAACCCAATAAACCGTTCAAAACATTCATAAAACAATTATAAAGAGTATACCCAAACTTTGCACATAAAATCCATTTCAAAAACCTCTTTTTAAGCCAAAATCACACCAAGACCCTACCAAAATAGAATTGGCAGCCCAATCAACATGTAATAATCCACTTTCAAATGTTATATAATCACCTTGAATAATATCACAAAAGATACCCATGAGAACACACAAATCCATAAAACACTTTCAAGGAGTATAACAAGGTTATACAAATAAAACCATTCAAATACACCCCCTTTTTAGGCCCACATGGAACTATATAATTGCTCAACCATAATTGGCAGCCCCTTTCAACAACTAATAAACCACTTCTACATTTTACAAAACTACCACAAAAGATAACACATGAAATACATTTGAAAAATACACACTTCAAGAAAAAAATGTAACTTTAAAAACAAATGCTTTATTATTGCTACCAAAAATGGTTTTCTCATAATTCACAGCACATAAGGAACATGTAAAATTATTTAATCAAGCAAACTAACTCATCATTAAATGGTTATCCACGGAATCACCTACCGAATGTGTCGAAACCCTCAAATATTGGGGCGAAACATCAACTGCATGATCGCCGCACCTCAAGGAAGTTAAAAGAAACCTAAAACCTCAATATTTCACCCCAAATAAAGTAATTTAGAACCTATGCACGAACCCTAACTTTTGGAATTTTTTATAATTCAAGAATTAGGGAAGAAACCCTAAGCAATTTGAAAGAGGAAAGAAATAGACTCACCTACTTGAAGTATCCTGAATTAATCACTCCAAAAACAATAGTTGCTGAAATTAAAAACATCCAAAATTCAGGTATTCTTCGAACAAGATATAGGAGGTAATTTGGGAACTATAATGGAGGGAAAAGAGTAATAATTGAGAGAGTTAAGAAGGGATGAAGTTACCTCTTCAATTCTGGCCGATTTGAGACGCCCTATGAAGATCAGCCCTAATTCGCGATACCAAAGAGCTCCAAGGAGGGGGGAAGTCAATGGGAGCGCTCCTGGGTTTCTTAGGGTCTAGTGGGAGGTTGAATCACCGAAAAAACGCAAATAGTGAAGGAGATATAAAAAATGTAAAAATTATTTTTAATGCAGGAAATGGGCCTTCGGGCAGGCCCAATATCTTAAATAAAAACTCATATCCACCATGATTATGGATTTATAAAGGCTCCAAATTTATATTCTGGTGTTAAAAGGTTAGAGGAGGCCATTTAGGAATTGGAATGAAGGAAAAAATATTAAAAAAAGAAAAAGTTATAAAGGAAACAAATTTTATTTTTAAATCTGGAATTGGGCTCACGGTTTGGCCCAATTCATGAAAACTCATCTATTTCTCCATAAAACCTTTGGAAACCATCCAAAAAAAAGAATGAAAGGAAAATAAATGAAATTTAACTTCAAAATAAGTCATGTATGTGACAATTCTCCCCACCATGAAAACTTTCCGTCCTCGGAAAGCTACAGAAAGGCCAGATACGAAAGCCAAACCGAACTGATAAACCAAGATGTACTCTCTTTCCAGGTTTCGCCCCCAAAGGCCAAAACACCTCCATTGATCAATTAAGGAAGTAATAATTCACAGAAAAATCATACACCACTTTACTAAAAAAATCAATCACATTCAGGCTTTATCCCAAAGGAAAACACCTCAAACACTATCAGAACAAGACTCAAGTAATTCACTCAAACGAACAACAACATCGAACAAGGTTACACATACCTTGCTATAACTAAACCATTGGGCACTCTCCAATATCAATGGTTACTCAAGGAAGATTTAGGTAGCTTGATAGATCTGAATGAGACTACCTACCACCAATCCTTGACCATGGATAAATCTAAGTTATTGGTACGGGGAAAAAAATAGGCTCCCCACCATAAGAACCAACAATCTTAATCGACCAGCATGGGCCGGTACAGAAAGACCCCAAAATATAAAGTGTTGGGACGACCACATGGTTAGTATACATGGTTTGGGAAACCATGAACTAATAGTGGAGATTCTTATATCTACATGGTTTTTTTTAGCATGGTCACTACTAACCAAGTGCAAACCGTGTGGTCAACCTGTCTTGCCAAACTTCATACCTTTCTCTAAAGACTCAATGGAAACCAAAGAGGGAGGGAATAACATTGTGTGATGACATGGGTACAAGACCCTCCACCTATTTCCAACGAACGGGAACAAAATAAGAAATATGATGACACCATAGGTTTAAACTCTTCTTATCTTTCATATTGAGGATAGGACTTTGCACAAGGGTTTAAATGACACTGGGGTTTCCCCTGACTAAGCGCCAGCTTCTCTCCGGGACCTATGGCTAGAGATCAAAATATTGAAGCATCTTCAGCCTCGCAGTTAGGCTTTGAAAACCACCTGAATGTGAATTATTCTTTCGTTGCAAACAACAACTACACCACAATCCCCCCAATAAGTTTTTTCCAAGACATAACACATTCCAAACACACTTTACCCTAAATCGATATTTCACTAAAACAAGGGATTAGAAGATGTACACACATCACACCTTATTTGTTCAGGTGAGAAACAATAGAAGTAAAGTACACTTATACTCACCTTCCTCTAAAATGGAATATTTTTTTTATGTTTTTTTCAAGGGAGACATTCTCCCAACATAATAGAGACTCTCAGATGATTGCCCAACTTTCACCTTTACAGTCAATCGAGCACATGACATCACGAGGAATCACCGAACATAACCATTGTGACTGATATAAACAATGAATAGAGAGGGAACTTGTACAACATCCTAAAACAACACACAATTCTAGAAAATGGCCATAATATCCTCTCATGACCAGATTTCCCACACTAGTAGTTTAACATGAACTCCTTCTTCGAAGAGACTATAAAGGACCGAGAGTTCCTCTTAGACACTATCCAAATACTCATCCATGCTAACAACCCCAGAAAACTTCCACCTTCGAAAAATTAGGAAACTTAAGAGGCTAAGGTCACTTTCAACCATCCATAATCAATATCCCACTACAAGAGGATACACAAAACCAATAAAGGAAAGGGTTTATACTCAATCTAAAAACCTCAAGAAATAGATTCCTTATATTGATCAACTGGAGGATTTTCCAATGGAGAAACAATCTGGGTTGCGCTTCAGTTATGCATTAACCTTTAATGGGGGCGTACCTTATCCAATGAGAGAACCCAAGGACCCAACCAATCTGGTCCATTGGTAAAAACAAGCCATAAACCAGCTCCAAACACATGAAGGTAACTATCGTAAAGGCATCCCAAAACATTTTTCAAAAGATACCACTAACCGTCCCTACAACACAGCTTACCGACCAAACACAAACCCAAAACACAGTTCAAACAGAAGGGGTTCATGGAATCAAAACATCCCACAACATTAACATTTTCAAAAACCCATAATACAAACCATACAAAAATATTCATCAATACATCGTGTTTTTCTTTAAAAGTAATTCTTTGAGAACAAACAGTTTAGCAGTAAGCATATCCACCAATGGTACCCCATGGGCCTCACACATGCATGTTTTTGTGCCACACCAGACACCCTCCTCATATCCATCCCGACACTCATCCAGTCGTTCCATCAACCATCCATCATCCCATATAACCCCATGCATGTGGTCGCTAATGGAAATACCAAAGGTTAAAACAAAAATTCTTCCCACTTTTCAAAACCAAAACGGTCAACCAACACATCCTTTTTTCTCATAACTGCTAACCATGAGATCGAAATCCCAACTCACATCTTACAAAAATTTTCAGAAAGTCACAAACATTTAGAAAATAACTCACTTTCAAGATATTCACATCAATTTCAAAACATCTCATCACATTAAAACACACTCTGATTGTTTAGAAAACTCTATTGGAAACACTTTTCAAAACCAACTTCAATATAGTTCCTGCTTTCAAAGAGGTGTAAGAACACCATTTTACATTTCAAAACAATTCTGAAAATTATGTTCCGCCATTTCATAAACCAAACCATTCCCTCTTTATTTGAAAATCATTTCACAAAAACTTTACACTTCTTAAAACCAAAGTGATAAGGTTTCAAAACCTAAGCACAAAACAGTGCAAGAGGAAACTAGTTTCAGTGGGTGACTTGGAAATATGGTTGGCATCCATATTCCAATCACTTCACTGTCACAGAGAGTGTTATAGGGAATATCCTTGGCTCCACATGGCTTTCCAGGCCTTCCGAGCTCACTAGGACCATTAACCCAACTCTCTTTTCATTTCCCTTAATCATCATCGAACCAAGAAAACCGAAGGACTTAGATAAATCCCGACTTCTCTTGGAAACTTTAATCCCATTATGAGGTGTGGTGATCAGGCACACTACCCATAACTAGAATTCCATGTCCCAACAATCCTAAATCCAGATTATCCTGACTCTTCCCCAAATAACATGACCCAAAGAGTTAACATGAACCTCCTCTGATACCATTTTGTCACGAACCGAATCGATCGCCACCAAAAATGGCACCAAAACCAGCCCGTGACAAGTCCCGAAGGGCATTACCAATCCCCACGGGCTGGCACAAGTGCTCGGGTATCATAAAATGAAAATTGGGAACAATTTACCCAAGTTTATAAACATAAAACAACAAAAGAATCCAATGAAACAAATCTGGATTTTTCAAACCAAACAATCTTTTACAAAAATTCAGAACTGAATTACATGGCTTAAAACAACTCAAAAGGTTTATACCAAAGGTACAAATTCAAATAAGGACAGCCCAAGAACCCTCATGGCAAGGGGCACCGCCCTCAAGCCACCTCCACAAGACTTCACCACCAAGGACCTGCTAGAAACCTGAACCACTGGAACAAAAAAACTGTACCCAACCTACGACAACAAAAACAACCATGTCTAATTACACCCAAGGGTGTAAGTAGGGTGTGATCCAATTCCCAGTAGGATACCACCACTAAGAGATTCCATGTGATAAACATTTAAATATGAAAAGCATGCAAGTTTTCAAAAACATGAAAAGCTAGTTACAATTTCTAAAAGATGCAACTTTGAATAAAAACAATTTTCAAGTGGGCTATCATTAAGAATAAACACTTTTAAAAATAATTTCAACACTACTGAATTTTCCAGCCAACTATACCATATGTCGACGGTAAGTACAAAGTAAATAATGAGCACAATAAATAGGAAGTAACCCCTAGGCACTAGCTAGCTGTGGGTCTCAGGTACCTCGTATCTCGGTGAGAGTAACCATCACAAATATCCATTCTCGTGCACAAGCCACTATTAGGGAACATACCCATAACCTAGTGGTCCCCAATCATTGTCATCATAGTTTAGTTAGAGTTGTAAGTGTCAATCTTGCTAAGTGAAACTGAGGCCAAACCCCACGGATTCACTAGCATACTAGTACACGTCCACCCACCTAGATACCCAGGTTTTCCCCTTGTGCTCAAACAAGTTCAACAAGTCAAGAAATATTCATTGAACATGAAATTATCATTTCCACATCACAAATTCACCAAACAGCCCATATGTATACCACACAAGTCACAAAAATCCATTTTTCATTCAAAAATGATTTCGAAATCCGAATCACACCAAAATAGCCCACAACACGTTTCACATTTCTTTAACACTTCCAAAAAACCATTAAACAATTTTATAAAACAATTATAAGATATTTAAACTCATATAACAGCCCTCACACATGGAATATTACACTTCTTTCATAACCAAAAATTCAATTTTTTACATCACACTCACACAAAACACTCCACATCACTTTCACATCACTTTCACTCCTCAATATCTCCTTCAAAAAATTTAATAAAATATTTCCAGAATGATAAATATCACATAACAACATTTTCACAAATGAAATGGACCTTTTAAAAATATACTCCTACCAAAACAGTTTTCTGATATAGTTTCACCTATTACACAACCCAATAAACCATTCAAAACATTCATAAAACAATTATAAAGAGTATACCCAAACTTTGCACATAAAATCCATTTCAAAAACCTCTTTTTAAGCCAAAAGAACACCAAGACCCTACCAAAACAGAATTTTAAGCCCAATCAACATGTAATAATCCACTTTCAAATGTTATATAATCACCTTGAATAATATCACAAAAGATAACCATGAGAACACACAAATTCATAAAACACTTTCAAGGAGTATAACAAGGTTATACAAATAAAACCATTCAAATACACCCCATTTTTAGGCCCACATGGAACTATATCATTTCCCAACCATAATTGGAAGCCCCTTTCAATAACTAATAAACCACTTCTACATTTTACAAAACTACAACAAAAGATAACACATGAAATACATTTGAAAAATACACACTTCAAGCAAAAATGTAACTTTAAAAACAAATGCTTTACTATTGCTACCAAAAATGGTTTTCTCATAATGCACAGCACATAAGGAACATGTAAAATTATTTAATCAAGCAAACTAACTCATCATTAAATGGTTATCCACAGAATCACCTACCGAATGTGTCGAAACCCTCAAATATTGGGGTGAAACATCAACCGCATGACCGCCGCACCTCAAGGAAGTTAAAAGAAACCTAAAACCTCAATATTTCACCCAAAATACAGTAATATAGAACCTATGAATGAATCCTAACTTCTGGAATTTTTTATAATTCAAGAATTAGGGAAGAAACCCTAAGCAATTTGAAAGAGGAAAGAAATAGACTCATCTACTTGAAGTATCCTGAATTAATCACTCCAAAAACAATAGTTTCTGAAATTTAAAACAGTTAAAATTCAGGGATTCTTCGAACACGATGTAGTAGGTAATTTTGGAACTTTAATAGAGGTAAAGGAGTAAGAATTGAGAGAGTTAAGAAGGGATGAAGTTACCTCTTCAATTCTGGCCGATTTGAGACACCCTATGAAGATCAGCCCTACTTCACGATATCAAAGAGATCCAAGGAGTGGGGGAAGGCAATGGGAGCGCGCCTGGGTTTCTTAGGGTCGAGTGGGAGGTGGAATCACCGAAAAAACGCAAATATTTAAGGAGATATAAAACATTTAAATATTATTTTTAATGCAGGAAATGGGCCTTCAGGCAGGCCCAATATCTTAAATAAAATTCATATCCACGATGATTATGGATTTATAAAGGCTCCAAATTTATATTTTGGTGTTAATAGGTCATAGGAGACCATTTAAGAATTGGAATTAAGGAAAAAATATTAAAAAAAGAAAAAGTTATAAGGAAACAAATTTTATTTTTAAATCTGGAATTGGGCTCACGGTTTGGCCCAATTCATGAAAACTCATCTATTTCTCCATAAAACCTTTGGAAACCATCCAAAACAAAGAATTAAAGGAAAATAAATGAAATTTAACTTCAAAATAAGTCATGTATGTGACATGGAAGTTTAGGACAAATGCCCTAGTGCGATAGGGGGTTTCCAATGTAGTCATCATGGACTCGCACACTATTTGATAGTGGGATTCCACTCAGAAGTCGAGGACTCATGCCCTAGTGCGACAGGGGGTTTCACTCTAATTATCTAGGAACCATACCCTATATAATAGGGGTTTCCACTCATTAGGTATTTTTAGAGTACCTATGCCCATGATGATGGTGGGTTCTACACTAAAGGTCTATTACTCCACTACCCAGCTCCACTGGAGGGTATAACTAGGTTGTCTCTAGTGATTCTGTTTGATCAATGTCATCATTAAGTGTTTCCTTAATAAGCGCTGTGCCTGGAATATTTCACATTGTATCTCAAAATCCACAACCAAGGGTAAAATGTCAATCTATGCAAAAAAACACTCTAGATAGGCTCCTCTCAAGCCAAAATATGAGTTCAAATGAAGGAGATACAAAACCTTAAAGTTTCCTCAAAAGAGGTCAAGGGGTACACAGCGTGTGACGGGACCCACACGGTGTGTGGTCCCATTCCACCACCTAGTTGTGTCCCTAGATGGAAAAAATATTCCATCCCATATAGTAGTACATGCTGTGTAGGTGGACTACATGGCATGTCCGAGATAATTGGGATAGGGTTGTGTCCTATTGGTCATGTCTGTGTATAAGAACATGTTTTTATATACTCTATACATGGAATGTTGTGTAAAGACCCCAACCCTAGTATCCCAAAGTTAGTTCCTTATATTAATTCATTGGAATTGATACAAGACTTCAATCTCAAAGTACTGATCGGTTTAGTAGTTTTGGAATCCAGATTACATACATGAACATTACATTTCAACTTGAAAGGAAAAAAACATAGAAACTCCATTGGTAACACCCAAAAACTTGTATATTAACCCTACAAGTCATTCATAATATTCATTTTCGTATCTTGGGGGAAAATAAAACATAATAAAGGGGTGAGATCATGTGATCAGTAAGGGTAATTAATACAATGGAATCTAATATAAACAATAAGGCATGGTGAATTACTAAAAATGCATGCCATTAGAGCATAATCTTGTACATGATATTAAAAGGATAAAAGCTGAATAAATAATTCCATATAAATAATCACATGAGAAATAAGCTTAAACATGGATATTCTACTAGTCTAATATTAACATGGATAAAAAATTACTAATATCATTATGAGGGAATGCATATGTTGAACATCTGAAACATACTCTCAAGGCATCGACCAAGACATATGAAAATGATTAAGGCGTCACCCAAAACCATATCTAAAAATGTGAAAGGCCTCATCCAATTCCATATATGTTTTATATCATGAGACATACCAATGCATCGAGGGGCTATAGAATGCATTGTTCATCACTTGATAAGTCAAATTCAGTTCTCATATGAATGGGGTTAAACAACATATATATTTGAAATTTAAATAACTTTACCCAATCTTTAAGAATAATCACTAACCATTCTAGGTAACATAGAAAATGGTATCAAGATAGCATATCAAAAGTCAAACTGACCATTCAATAAAATATGGTATATGATAATAATAGGAGATCAATCTAATAAAGCATAAAATTCAGTAGAGGTATTGAAATAGATGAAAATACTCTAATAAATTATTGAGGAATTCTTGAGAGAAATACCACTTTTATGTTTCAAAGAAGAGTTATTTTATAAAAATCATTTGTATATGTCATGATTGTTTGTCTAAAAACATAAATGAAAAAATATTTTTTTTCATGAAAAAAGTAGTAATTTTAGAAAAATAATAGTGTCTAAAAATATATTATGTATGGTACTTGAAAATGTGTAAGAAATCAAGACGTTCCCTTTAATCGGTCTTGCGTATCGGGAATAATTGAGAAGTAAACCTTGTAAAACATGTATTTCCCCATAAAATAAAGATGAAATGATATGTATACATGCGTTTGGAATGTATAAACATAATTTAAAATAATTATATAAAAATAACGAATAATTGCATTGGTTTATAGAGGTAGAAATCATAACTCAAATGAAAATGGAGGTTCGAGAAGAAAATCCTTACCTTATGTATGAAAGTGTTCTGCACTTGACCTTAACGTCATGTATAATCAAATTAAATCCATTAATTAATTAATTAATAAACTTTTATAGATGAATTTTATTCATTATAGTTTTATTAATTTCATTTATTTCCATTTTGATGAGTTATAGAGTTTAACTTCATCGTTTTAGAGCGTTTGTTTTCTTGGTTTTCATGACCAGTTTGTTTTTTTATTAGTAATGAAGTTCATGTAAAATGGATATAATTATGTATAATTGGAATTATATGTTATTAATTAATATAAAAAGATTTAATGGACTTATATATTATTATTTTTATGGATATGAGGATGATTCATTAGATAGAACTTTAATGATAATCATTTAGATTATTTTGGTGGTTTTGGTGGTTTTTCAATCATCAAGAAATAGTTTTGCCTTATTAATTAATATAATGTACATATAATGGTTACAGAATTCTGAATAAATTATAATATGTATAAAAAAATAAGTTTTAACCGTAATTATGGTTTTATGACCAGTCATTATGTCGTTAATGGAAAATGAAAATTCATCATCCAGGACGTCAGTAAATTAACACATCACAGCGATGGTTTCATTTATAAAATAAAAGAGAGAGGGAGAGAGAGAGATAAATTTGATGATGAATGTTCCACTAACATCATATAATTTAATTATATAAATGATACCAGATTTATTATGTGTCTTTGGATAGGGTAGGTAAGGTAAGGATAAGAAAATAAAAGAAATTGAAAATAATTCAAAAGAAAAGAAAGAGGGTTTTTACCTGTTGAATTTTCCTCCTTGAGAACCTCCTTAAGAGGATTGGTCTTGGCCTTTTTATGAGACCAAGAGCCCATGGATGTGGATTAGGGGCTTGGTAAGAGTATTAGATATAATTTAGACAAGTCTCAAGGCTTAGATGGTGTGATGAGAAGAGGTGGTGAGGAGTGGTATTTATAGTGGAGGGGTGTTTTTTGAATATTTTATTCATTTGTTTATTATTTTGGATCAAGACTATGAATAGTTTGAGAATTATCATCAAATATATTAAAATAATTAAGGTAAATTTTATTTTATAGTTCTTAAATCATCAATGGGTCAAGGAATAGCGTATTTAAATTATAATGTTTTTATATTGTAAATTACCGTATTTTACTATTCACCAAAAATCAAGTATTTCAGAAAAATACCAAAAAATCTCCATAACCATTTTTTTGAATTTTAGAATGAAAAAAATGAACTCTATTTTATGAAAATAATTTTATAAATATAAGAAATTTATTTTTTAATTAAAATCATCATTTACTCGAAAAATACATATTTTAAAATTATAATAGATTTTATAACACTTTCAAAAAATAACTAAGATCTCATAATATTATCTTAAAATAATAATACCAAAAAATATTAATTTATGAATCCATTTTATGAAAATAAATTTTCTTTTAAATCATTTTATTAATTATAAAATTTTAATTAGATATTTGTGCCTTATAAAAATACCAACAGTTAATTAAATTTTTTCAAATATTTATTTACTTATACTATGATATAATTATATCATACTTTCATTTATAAGATGCCTAAATTTTATTTATACTTTCATGGGTGATGTTACTATTCATTTGAATGGTTTACTATTCATAAGGGTCATATTGTTATTTCTGTGTGAAGGTTATTATTTTATCGGTACAAGTTCCTTAACTTCTTGAAATACCTCTTAATTCATTCATTCTTCATTTGTAAATTTTGTAGTGTGATATATAAGTGATTTTATGTGATTTATACTATATTATATAATTATAAGAAGGGAAACTTTCATTGATAGAATTCTGGTTTGTTACAGTCTCCCCTCTTATAAAAACTTTCATTCTTAAAATTTTCAGATTATAACCTCATAAAAAGATTTGGGTAGTTATTCATCATAAGTTACTCAGGCTCCCACATCGCCTCTTCAATTTTATAATTTTTCTAAAGTACCTTTACCAGCCAAGTTGTCTAATTCCTCAACACAAATTCTTTTGTGTCTAGAATCCGGTTAGGCTCATCATAGTAAGATAAATCAGGTTCCAAATCTATTTCTTTAGAATTGAGGACATGTGTTGGGTCCAACATGTGCTTCCTTATCAAAGAGATTTGGAACAAATTTTGTACTAGGTTTCATTTCCAAGTGATAATCCATGGCTCAAACTCTCTCTAGGATTTCAAAAGTTCCAATGTACCTAGGGTCGGTTCCCGTTTCTTCCCAAATCTTATAACACCCTTCCATGGAGATACTTTCAAGAAAACATGATCTCCCACTTGAAATTAAAAATTCTTAATTTGATTATCAGCATAGCTCTTTTTCCTACTTTAAGCTTCTTTGATATTGGTTTAAACAGTCTTTAACTTTTTTATTGTTTCCTCCACAAGTTCCAGGCCTACAAGATTCCTTTCACCAACTTCATCCCAACAAGTTAGTGAACGAAATCTCTTTCCATACAATGATTAGTATGACATAATTTGAATACTTGAATGGAAACTATTATTTTATTAAAACTCTAAAAAAGTAATATATTGATTCCACATGCCTTGAAAGTCAAGTGAGCATGATATCAACATGTCTTCTAAAGTTTGGATTGTCCTTTCTAATTTCCTGTCAGTTTGAGGGTGATAAGTAGTACTCAAATAAAGCTCAGTATCCAAATATTTTTGAAGAATTTTCAAGAATTTAGATTTAAATCACGTGTCACAATTAGAAACAATTAAAATAGGTGCTCCATGAATCCTTTCAACTTAATTAATATATATTTGTGCAAGGATATCTAGTGGAAAATCCCCCCTTATAGAGAGGAAGTGTGGAGATTTTGTAAATCTATCAACAATTAACCACATTATATCATTCTTTATTGGAGTCCTTAATAAACTAATGAAAAAATCCATTGTAATTTCATCCCATTTCCTTGTAGTAATAGGCATAGGTTGAATGACTCCTATAGGATGTTTTCTTTCATCTTTCACCTGTTAACAGACTAAACATCTTAATACATAATTAGCAATTTTTCACTTCATATTATCCCACCAGAAGTGTTCCCTAAAATATATATACATCTTAGTGATACCATGGTTTATAGAGAAGTTCAAGATATGTTCATCATCCAATAATTACCTTTTTAACTCAAGTAAACAGGGAAAACAAAGTCTCTTTCCCAATTTTAGAATACCATCCTTATTCACAAAGTCTTTTAGCTTCCCATCATATACAGCTTTAATTTTCTTTAAAATATTATCATAATTAGACTAAGAGATTTTAATCCTTTTAAATAAATATGATTTGGAAACAATTTGAAAAAGTAATGATGTTTCACCTTCCTTGATAATTTCCATATCTATATTTTCTAGATCCATGTACTCAGGATCCTTGTCAATATTCATTTTTTTCATAACTCTATGATCTTTCATGCTCAATGCATCTAAAAATTTATTCACCTTCCCTAGGTGGTAGTGTATCTAACAATCACAATCCTTGAGTAACTAAAGCCATCACCTCTGCCTCATGTTTATTTATTTTTGAGAGAAGATATATTTCAAACTCTTATGGTCTTTATATATCTCACATCTTTCACCATAAAGATAGTGACTCCATATATTCAGAGAAAATATTATGACTACTAACACAAGATCATGATTTGGATAGTTTTTTCATTATTTTTTAATTTTTTTGATGCATAGGCAATAACTTTATCATCCTTCATAATGACACAGTCAAGAATTTTCCTTCACGCGTCACTATAAATTACAAATACACCATTTCATGATGGTAGAGTCAAGATTAAAGTATTCAAAAATCTCTTCTTCAATTTTTCAAAACATTATTTACGTTCTTTTTTCCATACAAACATAACCCCTTTATTAGTAAGCTTGGTTAACAGGTTAGCTAACTGGGAAAAATTCTAAATGAGACACTGATAGTAACCTTCTAAACCAATGAAACTACGTACCTTAGTAATGTTTGTTGGTGTAGGTCATTCCTAAAACACCTTTGTCTTCGTAGGATCAACTTATATTCCATACTTAGAGACAATATAGACAAGAAAATAAACTTATTGATTCAAAAATTCACACTTTCTAAACTTTCCATATAATTAATTTCTTCTAAGAGTCTTCAGAAAAATACACAAATTATTATCATGGTCTTTGTAGATTTTTATTATACCAATATATCATCAATAAATATCACAACAAATTCATCAAGATATTCGTTGAAAACTATGTTCATTACATCTATGAAAATATAGGGTGAAAGTCAGTACAAATGGAATTACTATAAACTTGTAATGTCCATACCTGGTTCAAAATTCCATCTTTGGAATATCTTCCCTCCTCACATGAAATTAATGATATCCAGATCAAAGTTAAATCTTTAAAAAATATTGGGCTCATGAAGTTGATCAAATAAATCATCAATGCAAGTCAAGGGATACCTTTTCTTTACTGTAATGTCATTGATTTATCAAAAGTTAATTCACAACCTCATGAATTCATCTTTCTTCTTGAAAAAGAGAACATGGTCTCCCCATGGAGAAACACTAGGGAGAATAAATCCCTTATCACTCAATTACTCTATTTGTTTCTTCAGATCCACTAATTCCATAGTGGCCATTCTATAGGTAATCTTTGATATAGGTATTTCACTAAGAATTAAATCAATATATAACTCAACTTCTTGCTCTGAAGGATGTCCAGGTAAATCCTCTGAAAATACATCAATGCATTATTGAGAAATAGGTACATATTCAATTTTAATATTTCTTTTCTCATACATAGATGATATTTTCTCTTCCTCCCTAAGAATTTCATTTAGAAGAGCTATTGGAGGTGGATCCAGATATGACTCAGATGATGAGGTTTCTTCTCTAAAGATAAGGGATTCTATATCTTCTTCACTAATTCTAATTTCCTTCTTTTTCCAATAGATTTTTGCATCATATTTTGAAACATAGTCCAAACTGAGGATTATATCAAATTCAATCATAGTTATGATGATAATTTCATTAGCTAAATCATTTTTATGTGTCATAAAAGAGACTGAACAAAACATCTTTGTTGCAGTGATAATTTACTTAGGAGTTTTGACCAACAACTCCTTTGTTAAATCAAAAGGTAAATATCTAATTTTCTGGTAAAACTATGAATATATAAAAGAATTCAATGATACATAATAAAATAAACCATTGGCTAAGTTTGAGTAAATTATTAAAGTACCTTCCACCATATCATTAGTAACTTCAACCTCTACAGTTGTGATCGCATAAGCTTGGCCTTGATCTCTTGGCCTTTTCTGGGGAAGTTTTCCTTGATACCTAGGAAAATCATTTTCATAGTGTCCCATATCCCTAAAAATATATCATTGAACATTGGTAAATTATTTCTTTCCTTTTCAATATTGATCACGATGGTATTTTCCACTACACATGTAGGAAACTCCTTTTCCTTTTAAGCAGGCACCTGGGTGTTTCCTTACACAAGTATTGCAAATTGGAAAAATACCTTTTGTGTTCTTCCCTTTATCAATTATTTCCTCCACCTTCCTCTTCTTATCTTATTTTCCCTTAAATTCATAAGACATAGATAATTATTTCTCTGTCTTAATAGTACATGAGACAATATCTTTGTATGATGAAAAATTTTGGGAGACCAGTGCCCTATGGTAGAATGATATTTCTAAACAATCAATATCAATATTGATCCTTGAATTATGTATGTAGTTATTATAATGCCTTTGTAAACTTGTAAATTTGTATTCATACTTTCCAAAATTTTCATCCACTTTTTGTTTTAGACTCAACAATTTCCTCTCCATATACACTTTTTTTTCATGAGAAAAATATTTTTCTGGGAAAATTTCCTTAAAATACCTCAATTCTGTATTTTTAATTTCTTTATCATCCTTTTTGTTTTGAATTAATGACTAACATTGATATATATCTTTCTACAGATGATAAACTTCCAAGATAACCTTCTCCCTTTCATTACTTCCCAAAGTGATAAATATTTTCTCTAAGGAACTTATACACTACTCAGCTACAAATGGGTTTGTATTCCCATTTAATGATGGAGGATTTTGTTACAAAAATAATTATTACATTTCTCCTCCATGTTGTGGATCATGATTATCCATATGGGTAAAGTTGTTATTCATAAACTGAGTTAATTTTCCCAATTTAGTTATAATTTTCTTAGCAATAGTCACAGCTCTAGTCCCAATATCATTATCTTGAATAGGAGGGAAATCTCTACATGGAATATTCTCAAATATACGGTTCTCATTCCTTCTACTAGGAACCATTTCTAAATAATGGCATACGCTAAATTAGGTTATGAATCATAATGCATAATTTCAAACTAGAAAAACACTTAACATAAAATGAAAGTTTATGCATAACTAATCTCATAATCATAAATATGGTTTCTTTGGGGAAACATTTACTTTTAAATCCTTCATAATGGTTATTAAATATAATGTGAATTATCCTAAGAAAATCTCATGGGAGTGTCAAACTAGGTGTATAGTAAGGCCTGTTTTCTTGTACCAGGTTACCCCGAGTCAGGCCCGGGACACCTTGTCAGAGTTGTTACCCCTAGGTACATCTGTGTCAGAACCACATCTACTTGTAGTATCGAGATAGGTGTGTATTTTTAGGAAACTTAGCATAATTTATACCTTACCAAAATTATATGATGTTCTTCTATTCTTATCCACAATTTCTATCATAGGGTTATGTCACCTAATCTATGTTTTCTAAATCTAGTTTCCAAAGTATCTACTAAAATTCATTTGATACCAACCATAAAGACCTCGACACCAGTATCCCTGACTTGGTGACTTATATTAATTCATTGGCTTAGATATAATAATTTAATCTCAAAGGACTGACCAGTTTAGTAGTTTTGTCATACATATTACATATATGAACTCTAAATTATAACTTGAAAGGAAAAACAACATAGAAAATCCATTGGTAACACCAAAAAACTCTTAGATTAACCCTTAAAGTAATTCATAATATTCATCTTCATGTACTGGGAAAAAATAAAACATAATGGGTGAGATCATATGCACAATAAGGGTAAGTAATATAATGAAATATAATATAAAAAATAAGTAATGGTGAATTAATAAAAACTCATTCCATTATAACATGATCTTGAACATGATATATCAAGTCTAAAATATGAATAAATAATATCATATAAATAATCACGTGAGAAAGAAGCTTAACCATGGATATTCTAATAGTCAAATATTCACATGGATAATCAACTACTAATATTATTATGAGGTAATGACTATGTTGGAAACCATAAAAATACCATCAAGGCCTCATCCATGAAATTTGGAAATGATTAAGGCCTTGGCCAACAAAATATCTGAAAAATGTGCAAGGCCTCGACCAAGTCCATATCTGTCTTGTCTCGTGAGACCTATCGATGAATTGAGGATCTATAGTGGGCCCCACCAAACACTTTCTAAGTCTAATTAATTCCTCGTATGAATGGGGTTAAACAACATATATATATTAAATTTAAATAACTTTCATTAATATGTAAACATAATCACTAACCATTCTGAGAAAAATAGTGAATGGTATCAAGATAGCGCATCCATAGTCAAACTGACCATTTAATAAAATATGGTAGATTATAATCATAGGAGATCAATATAAATAAAGAATAAAATTAAATATAGGTGTTTAAATAATGAAAATACTATAATAAATCATCAAGGAATTCTTGAGATAAATACCCCTTTTACTTTTTAAAGAAGAGTTATTTTATAAAATCATTTGAATATGTCATGATTGTTTATATAAATACAAAAATGAAAAAATATTTTCTTTCATTATAAAATTAGTAATTTTATAAAAATAATGGTTTATTAAAATATATTATGGATTGTACTTGAAAAATGGGTAAGAAATCGAGACATTCCCTTTAATTGGGCTTTTATATCGGGAAGAATTGAGAAGGGGACCATGTAAAACATGTATTTCCCCATAAATGAAAGATGAACTGATAAGAATACATGATTTTGGAATATATACTTATAATTTATAAGAATTATATCAAAATATTTAAAATTACATTGGTGTATAGAGGGATAAATCATAACCTGAATGAAAATGGAGGTTCGGGAAGAAAACCCTTACCTTATGTCCAAAAGTGTTCTGCACATGACATTAACGTCCTAGATAATCAAATAAAATCCATTATTTAATTAATTAATTAACTTTTATAAAAGAATATTATTTATTATAGTTTTATTAAGTTCATTTATATCCTTTTTGATGAGTTATATAATTTAACTTCATCATTTGAGAGCGTTTGTTTACTTGGTTTTCATGATTTGTGGTTTTTCAATCGTCATGAATAGTTTTGTATTATTAATTAGTATCATGTCTATGTATTGGTTCTAGAATAAAAAATAAATTATAATATGTATAATAAAATATTTTTTAACCATAATTATGGTTTTATTAATAATATTTATGGAGTTTATGGAAAATTAAAATGCATCGTCCATGATGTCGGTAAATTGACACATCATGGCGATGTTTTCATTTATAAATAAAAGAGAGAGATAAATAATTTTGATGATGGGTCATCCATTAATGTGATAAAATTATATTTTATAAATGATACTGGAGTTATCATGTCTCTTTGTACATGGTAGGTAAGGGAAAGATAAGGAAATAAAAGAAATTGAAAAGAAAATAAAAGAAAAGATAGAGGATTTTTACCTCTTGAATTCTCCTCCTTGAGAACCTCCTTAAGGGGATTAGTTTTGATATTTTTATGAGACCAAGAGAACCTGAATGTAGGGTAGGGGATTGGAAAATTATTGGTTAGAATTTAGAAAAGTATTAAGGCTTGAATGGTGTGAAGAGAATAGGTGGTGATGGGTTGTATTTATAGAGGAGATGGGTGTTTTTTGAATATTTTATTCATTTGTTTATTATTTTGGATCAAGACTATGAATAGGTTAATAATTTTCATAAAATATATTTAAATAATGAAGTTAATTTATATATTATGGAGCTTACATCATCTATGGCTCAAGAAATAGTGTATTTAACTTATAATGTATTTATACGGTATTTTACTATTCACCAAAAATTCAAGTATTTCAGAAAAATATATAAAAATTCACCATAAATTTTTTTAAAATTTATTAATTAAAATATGAACTCAATTTTATAAAAATATTTTTTCAAATATAAGAAATTTAATTTTTAATTAAAATAATCATTTACTCAAAAATACATATTTTAAAATTATAACTGATTTTATAACACTTTGAAAAATTAAATAAGGTCTCATAAAATTATATAAAAATAATAAGACAAAAAAATATTAATTTATGAATCAATTTTATGAAAATAAATTTTCTTTTAAATATTTTTATTAATTATAAAATTGTAATTAAATATTTATGACTTATAAAAATAGCAACACTTAATAAATAATTTTTTAAAATATTCATTTACTTAAACTACAATTTAATTATATCATATTTTATTTATAATATTTCTAAATTTTATTTATTCTTTCATGGGTGAGGTAACTATTCATTTTGCTGGTTTACTATTCAAAAGGGTCATATTACTATTTTTAAGGGAAAGTTACTATTTCATTGGTACAAGTTCCTTAACTTCTAGATATACCTCTTAATTCATTAATTATTCATTTATAAATTTTGTATTATGATCTATAAGTTATTTTATGTGATTTATAATAGATGAAATAATTATAACAAGAGAAAATTTCATTGATAGAATTTTATGTCGTTACATGTTGTCTCACACAGGGTGCCACCCATGTGACTTAGACATGCCCATGTACCCAAGTAAATGATCATATACTTGGTCATGTACTTCTACATGGGTTCCCATTTGTGTGATCCTCCACATAGGTTTTCAAATCGGGGAAGGGGTACACAGTGTGTAGGATGGCTACATGCCATATCATCCTTAACTTTTCCCAAAACCCTAACTGTTGTCGTTGAGTGGCTGCATGTTTTGTGTCCATCCCACTACATGGTGTGTAGTTGGGTTTTCTCCATAATTCTAGATATGTGATCTGTGCCTTGATTTAAGCCATTCCAATTCAGATCTGGCCCTATCTCCATCTGAAAATAATGGATTTAGCCGAAAATTGGGGTTTTCGGCCATCGCTCGCCAGAAATTGGCCTCCATTATTTTTTTATGGTTCATCATATGAAGTGAACATCGCCAAGTCTTGCACCGTTGATGAGTTGATCTCAAATTACCTAAACCAAAATTATTGCTTTGAAATTATCTTAGATCTAACCTCAGTTCATCAAGCTATGCTTTGTTTATCGATCGGTCATGGTTTAAGGGATCCAAATAGGCTCGATACCACCTGGCAATGTCGAACCGTGATTGTGGGGTCCTACCGATAATGAATGAAAAGAATAATTGGGATAAAATAACCATAATAAAGGTTCAAATATCATTGGCCAAGAATTTTTGCATAACGGTCAAGAATGGTAATATCGAGTTAGAAAACATTGAATAAATCAATTAAAATCTGGTACATAGGCACACGTTTAGGCCATAATTGGTGAAGATCCAAGAAAAAGGATGGATTTTCTTAATAAATTTAATAAAAGGAAATAAATCCCAAATTTGAAAGTCCTAAATAGATATTGTATTGTTCTTAATTGAAGAACGTACCCACCAACTATTGAGAGGAGTCATTGTGTTCACTGCTTCTTGATTTGCTCTGATCTATCATTTCGTCATCGTCCAATGTGATCCACCAATGGAAGTGGGAAGGAGAGTGTCATTTAAGATTCTAGGATTATGAGGCAAAACCTGGCCAATATTCCATGATGATATATTTTTAGTAATAGTTTAGGTAAAATGAGTTTATTTATTTAATTTAATAAATTAATAAAACCCATTGAGTGTACCGCCAAAGAGTGAGGGATCTGAACACCTCGAGTCGACCCATTTTAGGTCGTTCCTAGGGTAAACACCACATTTCAGACTCAATTGTGGTCTCAAATTTTTTATCTGAGCTTCTATTTAAGATTTATCCCATTTTCTTTAAGAATCTACATGCATGCAATATAAAATGTTTTTAATATTTTTCTAAAATTATTTATGGGCACATTGAGCCTCAAAAGCGCATGTTGTCTCTGCACCTAGCACTAAAAATATATATAGAAATATTTTAAAGACTTAAAAGGAAAAATTGGGTCACTACAATCTATTAATGAATTTAGGGTTTTAATATAATAAATAATAAAGTTATAAAAACATTTATTATATTATTTTTCATGTTTTCATATGTAATATGGGATTCATGTATGTATCTAAACTTCTAAGACTTCTAAACTATTTGATCCTTTAGGATGAAATCTCTCATATTTTATGTCAATGTAGTAAAATAACTACAATCTCTGGGCTACTAGAGTTAGGTTTTTTCATTAGATCCACTCATTGGATTTTTCTTGTAAGGAAAATCAAAAAAACATAAGCCTTACCACATTACTTGAAATATTATTTAATTGGAATGTATTGAAAAGTTCAAGAAATATTCTTAATTGAGTGTTTGGGTATTCATGTAGTAGCCCAATTAATTGTATGGAATTCAAGATCATTTTAAAAATCATCAGCTTTATCTTGAAGGGATTAGTATCCACTGAAGGTATTATAATGCTGGTTGATCCCCCATGCTTGATGGTTGTCCATACTCTATTAGTGTTCATCACCCTATATCTCTTCCTTACACCACTTTGATAGATCCTAGTTCTCTTTCAACTCTTTGATCAATGCTATCCATGAATTTATCCTTGACTTTACTCAATCTTCTTTATATATTAGGATAATAGGAGAAGAGATCTTATTTTCCCTCCCCCTGAGTTGGGTGATCATGCATCAAAAGATAAGTCTTGAAAATCATGGCATAAAAATAAAAATAGTAATAAATAAATAACAATTAAAAAGAAAATAAGAACCCTTAATTCTTATATGTTCCTAAGAAACCATCCTGGAAACTGTACCAAAAACTTGACTATCTTTAAGGGGTTGTAAATTTTTTTAGGCAGATGAGTTTATAAATTTAAAGCTCAAACTAACTACTAACTAACTAAAAAAGTGAATCATGTGAAAATTTCAAGGCTGGACCCACATAGATGGATTATTAAACACTTATAATGAATAGTAATAAATTGAAAATAGATGAGAGTTTGACTTATAGTCACTCAATCAAATAAATCATTCCAAGAATTTATAAATCCAGGTTCATGAACTAGTTAATTAAAATGATGATGACTAATCAAGATTTCATCATAATTATGTCTAATAAAATCCATTGGTCATGTCACTTTATCTCTATCTCACTAATACTCCTTTTCTTCTCTCGAGTACTTTGATTGATCCATAAGATAGGTGACCAAAAAAACTATATAAAAATTACTACCCCAACCTACCAATGGTCAATAAAGGTAATAAGTATTTAGTTAATGCTTTAAAAACATACCAACTCTAACACACAATTTTCATGCATTAAAGAGGAGGATAAGATTCATAAGTATTAAAAAAATATAAAAATACCTCTAAGATTGCTCATAAAAATATAATTCCACTAGATGAAATTCCCCTTTCTTATATGTTCAACACTAAAAAAATCACACCCTCATACTAGTCATAATAGACTAAATTAATAAAAGTAAAAAAAAAACCCAACAACAACAACACCCTAGATAAAGTCACTTTAGACTCTTTACTTCATCCTATAATTATTCATACCTAATTGCGACAGACTCCCTCCCAATTTATAGCCAGTAGAATTAATCCATATCTATATCTATCTACCACTTATCTCTCTCTATATCTATCTCTATATCTTTACCACTTAAAAATCTACTTATATAGACTGTAAAATTCGCATGCATCCTCACTTATATCTCTCATGAAAAAAATCTTTTATAATCACCTAATGAGAGTTTATAGTCGAATATTTGTTATGTCTATATAGATATTCTCTCCATACAACTGCACTATAGCTTGTGGTGGAGACCCTCTTACTCCATCATTGTGAATCCAGACTATGGAATAGAGCACATATTGTGATGTAACACTTCATATACCTCATCTTTGATCCACTTCCTTAAATCACACCTCCAAAATGTAGGGCACTCTCCCACTACACAACTATCTACTTCATGTTAACCTTTATCTTCCTCCTCCTTTAACATGGTGTAGTGAACTTATACATCGCAAATATTCTCAAACTAAAACATATGAGGCACTGCCTTCACATAAAACACTATGGTGTAGTGAGACATCCATGCTCTATAATACATATACAACTCATATTTATCTAAATCTACAACATAAATAAAAGAATCAATATCATAGCACCTTTCATGTGGATTCAATCCCCCCATAAATTCACACTCTAAGGCTTAAAAATAGGTTAACGCCACAACAACCACATGAATGTATATATTTTTGGTTCAATGTCGATGACCATGGTGAAATGGTGAAACTTTTTTCATTATCTAATATTAATTATAATGAAAATATAGAATAAATAGTGAAACCCACCTCCATGGAATTGAAACTATAGGTTCATCCTCGATGGCGATGGTGGTTCTATGGAATAGGTCAGAAAACTACAATGCAAAGTTCTTCCCAAGGAAGAAGAAGAAAGAAACACTTAAAATGGTGATCTTTTCTTGAAAATGAACATTACCTACTCTCACCATATCCCACATGGATTTTTGAGCATAGTATGCCTTAGTTTAATTACCCAGGATGTTCCAAATCCAACTCGAACAAGTCCTTTGGTCCCTACCTAGGTGCAAGGCACCCAATCTTCCCTCTCATTGATGCCGGCCCACACTATCTTATTCACTCACATTCCATAACCAACCTTCATTGAAACACTTTCACTCCTCTAACACCTAGTTTTCCACAGTTGGTGATTGGTTTAATGACCTTATCATAGTTATCTTGATCTCTAGTCTTGGCTAGGGGGACCCATGTTTTTGCACCTCTTATTAGCATTCTCTTCATTATATCCATTTTCAATTTCTTACCATCCAGTAGATTCTTCTTTTATTCCCATTTTCCTTCATTACCACTTCTATTTTTCACCAAGGATCATTACAGATAAATCTTACCAAAACATACTAAATCAAATTAAATTATGCATGAAGGTTCAATTAACCCCAAAATTATTGAATTTAAGATTTAAAAATTATGTATGAAATTACATCTATCATTGCCCAAATCCAATGATTGTTTATTAGATTAAAATAAAATCAAGGAATATTTTATACATGATTGAAACTTTTGTAGCCTTGGGAAGATGGTTACATAGATAAAAATTACAATATTTTAAAAAAATCCTCAAAATAAAAGGATTATTATTTAATGTTACTCTTTAAGTCCAACCTATATAATATTATTTTTTATTTTCATAGGAAAAATGAATAAATAATATAAAGGCATGAGATCATATATTTAGTAAGGGATGACATATCACAACTCATACATTACCACGACATACATAATACGATGAGTACATAACTTCATAATAGAACTATGTCAAAGAATATATAAGTATATCAGAATTAATAAATAATAAGGTATTACATAATGAATAGAATGTTTGATTTCAAACACCTAAACATTGTATCAGGGACTTACACAAAGATATCATATACAAAGGGTAATATCCCTCCAACTACGCAACCATAATTGTCTCATGAGACATACTAATAAATTGGGGGTTTATATAATTTCAATTCATGCTTATCACTTATGTCATCCAATTAATTCAATAATAGAATAAAATGACATGCATAGTACTTGGTATAATGTCAAATAGTGAAAAAATATATAAATACTTTCAAAAATATTTAATAATTATCAAATTATAATTTTAAACCATATATAATCCAGAAATAACCAGTATTGTTAATCATTTTCCCGGGTAAATCAAATGATATGGGTATTTAGGAGATTACCCTTCAATCAAATAATTTATTATACAGTATTAAAGTGGAAATGTTTTTTTAAAAAATTATTATTTTAAATATTTTAATAATTTAGAATGGTTTATAATAATTTAAGAAAAATTTAATGATAAACAAATACCCCCTAAAATAGAATTTTGTAAATCACCTAATTTGTATTGGGGATACAAAACCATTTAAGAAAGAACTCCCAGTATGGATGGCATTGATACTGAAGGTTCACTTATAACAACATAAGGAGTACTCTCATTCATATCTGTATAAATGTTGAAATATATATATCTTATCTAGAGATAGATAAAATATCCCTCTTTGATATGTAAAATAAACAATAATACAAATAAATGACATATATAGTTATTTAGATAATGGATGGTAGAGTTTCATGAATATTGTGATTTTTTTGAAAAATAAAAACCTATAAAATGGGTATAATGAGAGATTATAAGTAATATATAATGAATTATAAATTAAAATAATTATAATAAAACTTAAATGGAAGCGTAAGTTCATATGAAATAGAATTTTAAAACAGATTATAATAAAAAATAAAATAAAAAATAAAAAAATAGGAATAAGAACCCTTACATCACTTAGGTTTCTTAACTTAGAACCAACCCTGACAACCTCAAAAACACTTCAAAATTGAACATAGGGATATGGGATATATGCCTTGATATAGACACTAAGAGAAAAGTCTCAATTATTGTGATGATAAATGAGATCAAAGGTGAGTATTTATAGGTGTGGTGGGTAGAATTTTTAGAATAAAGAATCAAATATTTTATTTTACCACTATCTCAAATGATCCACCATGACCAATAATTATTCAATACACCCCTTAGTACTTCACCAATATTTGTAGTTATAAAATTAGGCTAAAAAAATTTATTTTTTAAAGGTTTTTTATGATTACACATTTATGATATTTTAATCATATTCCAGCATATTTCTCCATTTTTTATCACAACTAACTTTTTATCAAAAATTAACATTTTTACCTCTTAATATCTTAGTTAAAATATGTAATACATTTTATAAAAATACATATTATAATTATGAGAACTTTATATTTTAAATAAGGATGATTCATTTCATAAAAATTATAGAATTAATTTAAATTCCATTTTATTATTAGAATAATTTACACATAAATACCACCTTAGATCCTAGATAAGTAACCCATTATTACAATGTAATAAGGACTAACTGTTAGGTTTAAAATTGGGGTATTTTATGAAGTGGTTTGACCAAAAATTATCTTTTAGTGACTTTCACTAGCTTGAAATTCTCTCATTGATGATTATATTCAAACCTCATTTTTTTAAGTTTAGCTTGATCCTGGTTTAGGGAAAACCCAAGCGATGTTACCTCCTTCCAAATCTCAAATAAATGTTTTTTATAAAATATTTTCTTATCATTTAAATCTATAAAGTATTAATTCTTTATAAATTAATTTATGTTATTATACTTGTTAATATACACTGTTTCTAATAGTTAATATATAATAGTTATATTACCAATAGTCATAATTATCATCAGTCATTTAATGAATACTTACCTTCTTGGATTCTTATAAACTTTTTCCACACTGATAAAATAACACAATAGATTATAAAGTTTTTTTATTCCATAATTATTATTCTCTGGATTTTATTTTTTTTAATATAATTTTTATAGTGGTGATCTTTATTATATGCTTTGATCCAATATTTTTTTTACTTTTTACTCACACTATGTATTTTTTTCTGTTTTCCATTATTACTTATAGTGTTTTTAGCGAATTTGTATTTTTATTTTGTATTGAATCATTATTTAGTAAGAAAATATTTATTTTATTACTACAATTTCATAGTTATTACAAGAAACATTTTCCTTTGAGAATATTGATCTTGATGACATATCAAAAAATAGTGTTATGTAGCCAGAGAATCTTCCAAAGAATTCCAATTCAACTATATCTCTTAGGAGTTCAATCATGAAACACATGCCAACATAGATATATTTTTTATTAAATAAGCAATAAAAGTGAATGATTCTAGTAATTTGGAGCTGGAAATGAAATATGGAATTTCATCATTGTATGAAAATAAAACTTGACAATGTACTCACTTCCCATATGAAAATAAATCATTGTAGAAAAAATGGGTATACTCAATCAAAAAAGAACATAGTAATAGTAAAAGGTACATGGAATAACTTGTTGTGAAGGGTTTATCATAAAAGGAGGGTATGGATTATACTAAAATATATTCTATCATTAATTTGACCACTATCAAATTTTGGTTAAGAATTGTGGTTTTAAAATTATCATATTTATGATAAATGGATGTAATGATAACTTTGCTACATGAAAACCTAAAGGAGGATATCAATATGGTTAAACTTGATGGTTTCATTAATTATGGGAAGGAATAATTTGTTTTTAAACTTAAAAGGAGTTTATATGTAATAAATAGAGAACAAGGAAGTGTAAATGAAAACACAATGCATTCATGATAACTTTGATGATAAGATATATGATACTGAAAATTGTAGTTATTTAAAATCATCTAGTAATTGTTATGTAACTTTATTATTATATGTAGATGGTATTTTAATTTCAGGATAAAATTAGAAAAGGATCAATGAGATAAATAATAAATTATAGAATGAATTTTATATAAATTATTTTTGAGAGAGGAGAATGATTCCTAGGATGATAATTATTTGAGATCATGTCATTTTAATATTAAAATTTTCATAGAATACTTAAATAGATAATATTTTGATAAAGTTAAATATTTTGGATGAAATATTTTATTTCAATTCTTCTTATGGATGACTCTAAGTTATCAAATGAGCAGACATTAAAGTTATATTATAAATGTGACTACATGAAAGGAATTACTTATGAATCTAAAATATTTATTTTAATTAATGTCATGGTTTTCACCCATCTTGACGTAACACGTGTAGTGAGAGTTGTCAATAGATACTTAAAAAATCATTGGAATAAAATATGAGAAGAAATGAAGGGGGCGTTATGATACTTGAAGGGAAATAAGGACAGGTTTTGATATTTTTAAAATGGTATGTATTTATATTGATATGTTAATTATAAATTAGGTGGTTATGTTGATATTTGAATGGTATAAAAATTTATATTTACACTTTTGGTGGTAAAAATTTGAGTTTGGTGTCCCAATTGTATAAGATAGTGACATTATTGACTATGAAAGCTGAATACATATTTATAAGCAAATAAAATAAGAAGATGATATGGTTGGAGAATTTATTGAAGGATTTAGTTAATTTTCATGGTAAATATATGGTGTTTTCTAAATGTCAGGGTGCAATACATATTGAAATGAATCTAGTATTACATTCCAAAACAAAATAAATTCAACTAAAGAACCACTTTATTTATGGGTTATTACAGGAAGAATAATTTAATTTGGGGAAGATTTAATAAAACATGAATTGAAAAAATATGTTAACTTAAACAATTTTTATAAAGAATTTGATTAATTGTTGTTCTATAATTAGCCTTCAATATTGATGAATACTTTTTTAGAGGAGTGACATTGAAGTTTCTTGTTAGAGGAATAGAGTTTTGAGAAAATTACGAATTGGGGAATAGCATTAAAATTAGTCTCGAAGTGAGATATTGTTAAGGTATATGTAGAGATTGATTTATTTTATGAGGTTCTCAAGTTGAAAAATTTAATAAGTTTATCTCATGCATAGTGAATTTATTCCTTGTGTAAATATTGAATAATTTATTCCACATAAAAATTTTAATGAATTTCCACTCAAAATTGTTGAAGAATTTATTCCACACATATATTTATTACACATCAAATCAGTATTTATAAAATGGTATTTCTAGGTGGCTATAATTGTGTTTCATGGAAAAAAATCAAATAATATTTTCTCCTTCGGTAGTGAAATCGTAGTTCCTTTCCATTAATATAGGACACACTTTACCTGAATCATGTAAAATCATGTGTTTGATTACCTATTATTTTTTTATTTTATTTATTTTTATTTGAAAAACAATATGTTTTCTACAATATTACCTACTCTTTACACATGAGAGTCTATAATCTCAATAGATTTCATGCACTTTAAATAAAATAATCACTTTAGAATCATATAATGAGGGGTAATTTGAGACATTTTCTTGATGAGGTTAACCACTACCATATAACCATTCTCAAACTATAATTTATTCTAGTTATATATATTATTGTATTCCATGGTATGAATACCACCCAAATCTCTATTTTATAGGTGATGTAGGTTTCAAGATACTTATAGAAAAAGGCCTTCACAAAACCTCTACATGTCCTGAAAATGTCTCTATAATCAATAGTGCTTGATGCTTCTCACTATGTCATTTATATTAACCTTAATCATTATATCATAGGGAGGATTCATTGAAATATAGAATAAATTTTTTTATTTCTGGGGATACAAGAAACTATAAGAACTCAAAGAATAATCAAATCATGAAAAGAGTTATTCATATAGTTATGGTAAAGAGAGTATACTACCTAAAGCTCATTTTATGAATTTAATATAGTTTTTAGGGAGAAAATATTCATATATAAAAATACTAATTATTATTATTATTACGAAACTTAAAATTATTTTAATAAATTTATTTTTAATAATTTATTTTTAATTATTTTAATTTTAATAAAACTATTTTTTATTAATAAAAGAAAATTCTAAATTAAAAACACACATGGTGTTAGTATAACTAGACTAGAGTGATCAATTTGTCTTGAATACCCATGAACCAGCCACCCACCCAGTTCAACTAGGCCTCCAAGGCTAGCTCTATATGTGAAATAGATTAAACTAGGTTGAACCATTGATTTTTTCTCCAAACTAGATATCTAAGATTCAACCACTAGTTCCCACCTATGTCTTCCCTAAAGAGGGATCCATCTGTGCACCCTACACCCAAACCCAACCAACTGTATACCCCAGAAAAAACCTAAAAAATCAAGGAAATTTGCAGTAGGGGAGGCTTGAACTCCCACTATGCACCTTAATATATATATATATATATATATAATTTTTAAAAATTAAAAACTGATATTATGATAATTATTTTTTTATTATTGAAAAAATAATCATATTTTTTTAATGGTATATTATATTTTTATTAATTAAAACTAGTGAATTTGGTCTGATTATTAAACTGCTGGTTAAACCAATTACCAATGAACCACTCATTTCACTAGTTCAATATTTTGTGTGGTTTTTATAACTATAAACTCACATGTTTTTCCTTTTTCTATTTAAAATATTTTTTAACATGTTTTTATTAAATAAATATAAAAAAATATAAATCGGGAATTTTATAAATAAAATTTGATTAAAATAAATAGTTATATTAAAATACATGATTTTTTTTACATGTTTCACACTTTCCGTTCTCTTTTTACTGCTTCTACCCCCTTTTCACCCTCCACTCCCTATTTTATCAACACATTTGGAACTCTATCATCTCGACTATGAGTTTCTCCTATTTCCCATCTACATCACCTAACTTTCTTCCCTTACCAGTTAATCTACATTAACTCTATTTTTATTTTCACTTTCCCCTATTGGTGACTTTCTTATTCTTCATATCATCAACTTTTATTAGCTGTGATTCTATAATCATGATGGAACTCCTCTCTGACTACCAACTTCACTTCACCCTGGAAACTCTAATTTTTTTATTTTTTTATTTTTATTTGATGTTCATAAACCCTAAATTTCACTGATCTGGGCTATTTCTCACTATGTTGGAATGACACCCTCATCCATTTACTATCCTCAACTCACCCCAATAAGTTCATTTTATTTATTTTGCCTTTTTACTTCAATGTTCATAATGAAGGAAATGATATGTGATAAATCATTATTTTCATGTGATGCAAAGGGTTGAATCATATTCTATAATTAGGGGGTATCAAAAAGAATGAAATGTGATTTTTTTTCTTCTCCTTAGCTAGTCATTGTGTATAGTTGGTCTATATCATAAGGTTTCATATCATAGGTAGTGACATGCATATGATGCATGTTATGTTTATAGATACATTTCAACTAACATATCCTTAAGTGGAATATTGGTCCTACGTTGTCTCATGGAGTCCAAAATATAAGTGTTAATATTCCAGTTAATCTCTTACAAATTAATCTATCATTAACTAAAACATTACATAAGATGAATCCTTTGGGAGTATATGTATTCATGTGATGAATGTATGAATGATTGGGAGGTATTTACTCATGCATTATAATACATAAGTAAATGAAAAATCACTCGAGGAGAATCCTAGAGGGTTTTATAAAGCATAAAACCATATGATAGAGTGTAGTATCTTGATTATATATCCTCATCTATAATACTCTCAAACTTTATGCTCTCTTTACTCTTCTATATTTACACTATGAGGCACTATCACACCATGGTAGGAAGAGTTTGATTTGAATCTTATATGATTCGATAGTTCATGGATACCTCCAATGGTGGGAGTCCATTGAGTGTCACTACTATGATCTTCATCAAGCCCATTTTAAGATGTTCAAAGATGATACAATGGAAATAATGGTGTAAGGTGCTTACATTTATAGTTTTTCTTCATTACTAGTTTATTCATGATTTCATTTATTCTAGCATGGTTTGATCTTGTTTTGGATTTCATAATCACTTATTCTTACTCTAATAAGTTTTATTAGTTCCCTATGAAATCCAAAAATGGTATCAAATATTACCATGTTTTTAGATTCTGGAAATCATACTCAAATTGAGGAAAGTGTTATCATATTATATATCATACTGCTAGTTATAAAATATGATAAATAAATATGTTCTAATTGTTTGAGTTATATCTTATAATATGGGATATCAAAAAAATCAAATCAATACAAATACATCATATTTGTATTAGTCAAGTGTACAACTCCCAATAACCATATCATATGATATTTGTGTCATGTTTTGAAAAACATATAATCAAATTTCTATGGTAATATCGATGTCTATCATTAAATGTGATATATGATATCATAGTTAATTATTAGACTTTCAATCATAAAATATGAAAGATAGTGCATCACTGGTCTATCATATTTGAAGATAAAACTATCAGTCATAAAGTATGAATGATAGTACATAAATATGTTGCCTATCTGCTGTATCCTATGACTCCCCTTGGATCATAAAATATGATATAGAAGATAAGTTTATTTTTCTTTAAATTCAATTATGAATTGAATTATATTATTATAAATTGTTTATAAATAATGATAAAAAAATATTTTTAAGATATTTATTAATTTATAAAGTTTTTCTAAATTCATAATTGTAAATTTATTTTAGTTAAAAAATAAATATTTATAAAAAAATTATTATTAAATATTCCAAATATTAAATGTCGATATTTAAAATATATTTTACAAAATTATATTGAATTCCTTTTGACATTGAAATAAAAAATATATTTACAAAACATATTATTAGATTTTAAAGTGTTTATAAATTAGAAAAAAGGCCAATATATATAGTGTTTATATTTTTAAGATTATGAATTTTTCATAATAGTTAATTTGAATTATTCAAATTAATGGACCTATTTAGGATATTATTTAAAACACATAAAAATTAGTATTGATGGTCTATTTGATCAAGGATTGAGTAATATTAAGTATATATTATTTAAATTGTGTAAAATGTTTACATAATAGAAATTGAAATATAAAATTTTAATATTTCATGAAATATCACATGTTTAATGATAAATTTCATATAATGAATAATATGAAAAGTTTATATTATGAAAGGAATATAAAGTGTTTATATTAAAGGTTATGGAATATCCATAATGAATAGCTAAATATATAAAGTGTTTATGATTAGCTATTATTTATGAATTATTCAAAAATATTTATCTATTTTTTAAATATATAAATTGTTCATTTATTTAAAATTCATTATCTTGTTTATTATTCATGGATATAAATTTTTTATATTATGAATATGTGTATTCTTCAGTTTAAATGTTAAACTACTTCTATGTTATCATGCATGCATCTTAGGAGTCACATGCTAAGTATGATAATGGATTTAGTTTTCATATAGATTAACTTTGGTTAGTAATTAAATTATTTTCTTGAATTTGGTTATTGAATGTAGTTTATACATATTAGGTGTTAAATTTATGATTAACTTAAATCTCTCTTACGTAAGTTATCCCTAGGTAGAGGGACTTTGAGTTAGACTTCCCACTTTTCTGGAGGATTATACCTTATTATAGAAAGGTGGGGGTTAAATATATATGGCTCCATGCTTACTCATGAGGGGATTATAAATTTTATATAATTATAAAACTTTATATCAAAAGTTCATGTACCTTATTAAAGATATATATTTGAATATGTGTAGATATTTTTTCCTTCTATTTTGGGTGAGTAAGATAAACTATGAGTTGTGTAAAGTGTTACACATCAATGTGGTTTGAACATATTAATTTGGTGGAAGGAATAATATTTGAAACTAAATAACTTAAATAATCCATACATAAAATGGAATAACATGAGATAATCTGATGAGATTAAATTCCCTTCAAATACTAAGTGTGAGATTCCTTCTAAAGTGAAACTTTTCAAGAGCTTGGTTATCCAACTAGGTACTTACATGCCTTGGCTAGGTTCCTCTATATTATCTTGTGTATGGAAATTAATTAATGATGTGACTCTAATATTTGGGTTCCTTGATCTTGAAATTTTATTTTGGTTACACTTTTCGAGGAAACCATAATGGTTAGGATAATAGATAAATATAGTTCGGTTTGTCCGCTTGATGGAGTGGATAAATATTTGTCCGCTCAACCATCATAGAGTCTCACATGATGTGATTGGGATAATTCCCTACCAAAATATTTAATTGCTGAGATGAATACCATAGTAGGATCATTCCTTAGTGAAATATGGATCATGGTTCACGAATGGGTATGATGAATTCAAAAGGGATTGTCATTTTAGTAGGAGACTATTTAATAAAATTCATTATTAAATGGTAATAAAACATGATACTCGTATAATAAAATATTTATTTAGATAATAACATCATCAACATCAAACCTAACTATAAAATATTTCCTTGAAAGGATAAGATTAATGTAAGCAAATTTGAAGATGGGCAACCTTAAAAAAGTTATTAAGTAAAAAAATATTCTATATACTAGAGCAACCAATTTATGATTAAAAAACTATTAAAGTTTCTCAACAGATGAATCTATATGCTTATAAGAAGTATATAATGACTCACCTAAGGTTTAAAGGGTATTATATGAAAAGTGAAACAAGGAATTTTTAGTCTCATATACTCGGTATGATTATTTATGTCAATGATACTCAATATGATTGAGTATGTTAATGAATTGGCGATACTAAAGATTTATTATAAGGATTATTCTGATCATGAAATCATCTTATTTTCATTTATGGAAATTTTTCAACAATATGATTGAATTATAGAAAATTTTACTCGATATTCTCAAAGTGTTTAGGTTAGATGAATTTGTTATATGATGTGCAATTACTGTTGTTTTGTAGGTAGTATAAGTGGGTAAAAGTTAAAATTGGAAGAAGAAAAGTTAGTTTGAGAGTCCAACAATGTATCTTTAAGTATCCAGTTAAGGTCATTAGATCATAAAGTTAAAATTAGGAAGGAATGAGTAATTATCCTATAAAATATAATTGTTTAAAATACCTAAATGGGATTGTGAACCTCCATGGAATGTCCATTTCAGGTAAAAGTGCTATAAAAATTAATTGTCTTATTTTGAAGGGTATGTGATACCAACTATATATTTTACAAGTGTTATAAATATATATGAGTTCTAAATCATTATAATAATTGATAATATCTTGTGTTTTTCATTAAAGCTATGAAGTTAAGTGTTTTTACATCAAATATTTGAATGTAAAGAAGTTTATTAAGCTCAAATGGATTTAAATAAAGGACGTTTATAGTTATCACATTTATCTTATATGATAAGAGAATTTGTTTGTTAAAAAATATTTTTTATGAATAATATTATATAATTAATTCAATACACATGGTTTATGATTCATCATATTCTATAACATGTTTTTTAAAAATATACAAGCATAAAAAATTATTAAGGATAAAAATGTTTATCCAGCTATTAAAATATGAGGAAAGAGATTCCTACCATTATCAGTGGAATATTTTGATGAATTTTCTTCCTTTTAGAATAAAATAATCCAAACACATAGAATACCATATATGATATGGAAAAAAATATTTTATTGGTTAAAAATTCCTATTAAAAGTAAATAATTGTTACTTCCTAATATAAAAGAGTTTATATATCATAGAATGATATTTTGAGGAGAATATTGTGTTTAAGAGGCTGGTGTGGGTATGTTTGAACTTTGAGAAGTTCAAAGTTAATAAAAATATTATACTAGTCTAAAATTAAAGTTATTATCCACTTAAAATCCAAAATAGTTTCAAATATGTGATGATAAAGAAAAATATAAAACTTATATTTAGTTTCCATGAGAAATTGAATATCATTATTTCATAAAGGATTATACCAGTCAAAATACAAATGGAATTTCACTTGATATCATAAAATATTTTCAGGGTATGATGATAAATATAAATATAAAGAGTTATATTTAGTTACCATAATAATATGAAAATCACTTGGACCTAACAGAGTTTAGGATGTGTTGGTAAGTGTTAATGTGAATAGTTATACTATTTATAATAAAAATTAGGGAAAATGATTAATGGAAAGGGTTTTAGGGATGATGATGCTAAAATTATAAAATTTATAAGTATATGTGACACCTATGTATCATTATTGACATTATTTTATATTATTTTATTCTATACTGAGGTGTTTTAAGTTTCTGAGGAGTTTTGGATGGAAAGTTGGAAAATATTAAATTTTTTCTTCTGTGCATAGTTTGCACACACATCTTAGTAAAAACCATGTTTATAACCTTAACAAGGAGTATTTTCAGTTCATTTTGTATAGTGTATGGTTGTGTCACATGATTAGCACACGGTTTGGTCCAAATTATGAAAAAATAGGGGAAACATTATGAGGTATATTTGGGTCTGGGATTGGTGTATAGCTTGTTCAAGATTAGAGGAAACCATTTTAAAATATGTAAGCAAGTCTGTCATTTTTTACAATGATTTTTTCATAATTGGTTCATAGTTCACAAACCATGTGGACAAACCATGTGAGACTATTTTTCTTAGGTGGTGTCATCTGTATGGTTGGTGCACAGTTTAGAAATTGTGTGGTTATCCCATAATTTACTTAAAACTGAATTTACTATTCTACCCTCTCAAGTTTTTATACTTTATACCCATATTTTTCTATACATAGATCAGCCAAAGTTGGGGTTCATATTGGGGAGATCTCCTCTTATCCTCTTTTATTTCAAGTTTATTCTTCCTTGGATTTCAAGCAGGTAAGCCCTCTTTATTCCTCCTTTCTTCTCCTCCCTTCTTCCCTTTCCCTCCCTCTCTCAATTTTTCTAACTCCTATAAACCCTAACCACTATTCAAGTTTATATTAAGATTTAATGAGGTTTTAATTATGGATATTTGGGTTTTTTAGGGTTTTAAGAGTAAATCTTGTGGCTTGGTTATGTGATCGCCACTGAAGGTGACTTGTTATACTTGAGTTCTTATTGAACGAGGTAGGTGTTTCTTTGGAATTCCCTTATAATGAATGTTATAAATTTCTTGTGTGGTTTAAAATGATTTCTGATTAATTTAAAATAATATTGTAATCTTCACGTAGGCTTGAAATTATTTTCAAATGAATTTGGTGCTTGGCATGGACATGTTGTGTGCCAAGTGCTTGTGATATTTTTTGAGTGGATCTTTTAAAAATTATGCAAGTGTTTTAAAATGTTTCTTATGAAATTATGTGTATATAGAATACTATGTTTAGTCTTTAACTAACTTTAAAATGATTTAAGGACTTAACATGGACCTATATCGCATGTCAGGGGGTTGTTAAAATGTATGTTTGGCTTTCTCAAAGGGTTGGGAAAGTTTTAAAAGCATATTTGATACTGGTTTTTATTTAAATCAAGTGTGATGTGTTTTAAAGGTGTGATTGTAAAATGAGGGGTGATAATATTCATAATTTTAAATAGTTTTAGGATTTTTGGGTTTCATAGTGGCTTAAAATGTTTTCATAGGGGAAATAAAGTTTTATGGAAGGGTTTTCATCATTGTTTACTATCTAAAAGTAAGAGGTGTGTTATTTTTATAAAGGATTTTGTGGAGATTATGGGATTTCAAAAGGGTATTTGGAAGTTTGGTTTGATAAATGGTTTTCAAAGTACATTTGAATTATGGTTTTTAAATGGTGTGAAAATAGATTGGCTTCCCTCGCACTTCCGTGAAATCCTAGTTGGAGATACAAATAAAGATGTTTTATAAATATTTGAGACCCTCCTTGAGCCCTGTGTGATTATGTATATACTCTATATGGATTTAGATCCATTCTGAGAGATTTTATATTGTTGTATCATTATATATTTCTTATGCATGGATGTTAAGGTGTATGTTTCATGAGAGGTTGTAGTTGGTGAGTTTGGGGTTATTTCTATTGATTTTTATTTTATTTTTGTGATGGTTTATTTGTGTTCACATCCATTTTACTTTTCATGGGAGTCCTAGATGACTAGTAGGGATCTAGATAATTGGAAACCCTAGTATTGATAATATATTGACTGGGAATTTTGGCTCACTATATTGATTGATATATTGGAGTGAAGTGTGAACATTAGACCGAGGTAGCTAATGGGAGATATTCTTATGTAACATGGTAGTGGTGGGGTCTGGGGAGGTTTTTTTCTAGTATATTTCAATAGGACTACTGGGGACATGATAATTTCATTAGTTTCAGCCTATGTTCCTCATCACTGGTTTAATATCTAGATACATCAGTCTTAGGATGTTTTTTATGACACTTAGGTCCTTTTGAGAACATTTTTGGGAATTTTCTTCATTATTTGACTATATCCCTAAGATTGATTGTTTATAAGACACTAGAATTTGGTTGTCTCCTTTTATTATGATTACTTGATACATTGATGCCTATTTTTGTTTTTTTATCAATTTGAGTGTGTACTGAATTACTTTTAAATGGTTGTTTTAAATGGTTCAAAAGTGTGATTTGAAAAGAAAAATGGTTTGGTAATTTCTTAAATAGATTTTAAGAAAATGGTTTCTCCTTTAGGTTATTTATGAAAAGGGAGTTTTCATAAAATGTTTGTAAAGATGGATTAATGGTGATATGGATTGTTTTTATGGTTTTAATGGACCTCTTTATATAGTGTAAAATGTTTTATTAAAATGGTCAATCATCCTCTATTTGCTTTTATAAAAAGGGTGGTTTCTTGAAAATGTGTAAGTGGCATGTATTACACTTGTTTTATAAATCATGGGAAAATACTATTTTATATCTTATATTTAAACTAGCATTTTAAGAACTGTGTTATTAAGGGATTTCTATAGTCTAGGTGGGTTATAACTTACTCAGATATTTAGATCACATCTATATAGATTTGTTGTAGGTTCAAAGTTCCCATTTCTAGTTCAGTCCTTCAGTTGTTTAGGTTAGTCCATGGATGGGCAATGAGTGTTTTGGAGTGGTTGAGGGTTATTAGTGGTGATGTTGAATTTGTTCAGTTTTCATCTTCTTTTATCCTTTTGGGATGTTTTACCATCTTTTCATCCTAGGATATTTATCTATTTTTTCTTCTACTCTATATTTATTTCATTTATGTTTCCTTGTACAGATATTTATTAGTTATTCCATGTTTGGTTGAATGTTTTTTTTCTATTGTATGTTTATTTTAGATTGTTAATGAGGGTGAAATAATACCCAAATAGAATTCTTGTTATGCAGTAACTAGTATCTTGACTATGGGGATCAATAATTCCCTTCAAGCCAGTGGAAGGCTAATCTAGGTGTTAGTCTGGATGGAAGTCTTGGATCTATACATTAAAAATAGTATCATATAATATATTTATCATTAGGAACCTAGCTTCATGATTCTATCTCTTTATATTTGGGGTTTTTTGGTAAGATTAATTCAAGAATATCACTGGGACTTAGTATGTTGGTCGTGTGTGGGTGTCTGATAATCCTCATCCATGATGATACCCAAGTTACAACCAAAAGTGGGATTTAAATTTTGAAAATATATTTTTTTTGGATTTATTATTTATGATGTATTGATCCTTTTTGGCATAGTGTGAGTTTCATTGGGGGTCAGTTTGTATTTTAATATGGGAACAGAAAGCATACCAATGGAGTGAGGTTGGTTTTAATGACTTGATAAACTATATAGTAACTAAACACTTGATTTTAAAGTCATTATAGGGATTTTTTCATGATTGGACCATGGACCATCACACTATGTAACTGATTCGATCATGTCTCTACATCCGATTTGAATTGTTGTTTAGACCACTATTGAGAAATTTCTAATAGTATGAAATAACCCAAGTAGATCTTGTGATGTATTGATCACATGGATCATAATTTTTTTAGTCTAGTGGTTCCCCCCATCCCCTTTTGGTGTGATTTTTGTTTCAATTGTTTTTAGTGAAAAGTAAGATTTTATAGAAAATGATTTTAGTTTGAAAGAGAGACTTTGGAGATTATTTAGAAAAATGTTATGGATTTTATAAAATCATCTTGTCTTGGAAATGTATCCTTTGGTATTATTTGTAAAATGGAATTGATTTTTTAGAAAATATTGAGCACTTTTTTTTAGTTGGTTGTTTTTTTTGAAGCCCAGAAAATGTCTTAGTTTTAAAAACTAGTGGATTATTTTATTATGAATTGATTTTGAAACCCTTGGGTTTTTTTAAAGTTATTGTTTTCACTTAATGAAAATGAATCATTATGAAATGTTTTAAAGGATGATATTTTAGAATCTTGAGTGGGTTCCTTATTTTAAAAATGATTTTGTGTTTTTTAAATCCAAGATAAATTATTTTAAATTACCTTTGGGAATTGGGATTTTAAATTAAGTGTAATTTTGTCAAACAATTGTGTTATTTTACAAGAAAGTATGTTTTTGGAAAATGGATTTTTTATTCCTTTGGGAATGTGGTGGTTTTTAAAATAGATGATGTTTTTTGAATGTTTTTTCCATTAATTGATTGTGTTTTGGATTTTTTTTTTCCCTCTATGTGGGTTGAAACCAATTGATTTGATTTAGGGAACATGAGTGGTTTGAGTTCATGTTTCGTTTTATATAAAGAATACCTCTTGGAAAGGTCATGAGTAATAGTGGAGTGTTTATCAATAGAGGATGTTTTTAATTTATTCTTAACCCTTTACTAGACTCAAAGATAAGTGACAAGCATCATTGAACCCTTTGTATGGTGCGGTAATGGTATATTAGATATCAATTTCATTTTGGACACTATACAAAGTGAGAATTAACTAGTCAATTAGGTGATTAAATGAGGACTCATCTTCTTAAATTTGGGTGTGATGGTCTATTGTGAGGTTTCTTACTTGGTGAGTTTAGAGCCATGTATCCACAAGGTGGATTTTACTTGGTATGATCCTTGAATATTATTTTGGTTTCTCTTGTTTGAGTAGTGAGTGATTTAGTTTTTCTCATGGATCATTGTTCTTTGTTCAATATGTGCCTAATTTTGATTATGTTTTCCATAATTTAAGTGTCATGCATGAGATGTGGTATGCTATTTCGATGTATAATGGCCTTGGGAGTGTGATTTAGGTGTCTAGGGTAGGTATAGAACTAGTAGAGATTATGAATTCGTTGCTGTTGGTTTAGATTTGGTTAGGGTGTGAGGCCCTAGTTTTCCCCTTTTCTCGATGTATAATCCAAGATTGGGGGCCACATCACCATTAATTAAGGCATGTTTTTAGTTGTTTCATGCTTTGGATGTTTTGAGGTATGATTGTTTGGGTAATCTTATCTTATGGCCTTTAGATGTTTTGGTTATCCCATTTGGTGATTTTATTGGTGTTGATGGTTTAGGATCATCATTATTACTTGATATTATGGTTTTCGACATTTAATGGACTATGATTCCTTTTTTGAGTTGTGGTTACTTGTGGATATTCATGGTTAGTGTAATATTGATGTTTATTTTATGGTTTTTTTGGAATCATAGTTTTCATGGTGACACCCCCATTATAGGAGTGTTCATTGTTCCTTTATCATTTATATCAATTATAAATGGTGGGGAGACCCTCATTTAGTCTCCCTTCACTTGGGGTTCCTTATTGGATATGGATGGTTTATTCCTTCATAAGTTTATTGATTTTTATTGGGGATTTTAGCTGAAATGTTGATGATAGATCATGTTTGAGGTTTATGTGGTCATGGGTACTTTGAGTTGACTCTAACCCTCCCAATTATCATATGAGAGTGTTGATATTTTCCTTATAAAAATATATCTTTACCAATAAATTTTTAGGGGTATAAAGTGATATGGTGGGGAGAATTGTGGAACCTATGTGTCACTGTTACCATTTATTTGGGAAGTTTCATCTTAAAACTTAGAAAAAATATAATTTTTCCTAATGTGCATGGTTTTCATTCACGAATTGGTAGATATCATGCCTATACCCTTGTATGGGAGTTTTTTTAGATTATTTTGTGTATTTCACGGTTGTCCTATATGGGTATCCCATGGTTTAGTCCAAACTATTTAAAATCTAGGGGAAACTATGTGAGGCATATTTGGGTCTGAAGATTAGTGCACATCTTGTACATGATTAGAGGAAATCATGCAATAAACATGTAAGAGAGTTTATAGTTTTTTACAATTATTTTATCACATTTGGTTCATGATTCATAAACTATGAGACCAAACCATGTGAGGCTATTGTTTTAGGTAGTTTCATCTACCTGATTGGTGCACTATTTGGAAAACCATGTGGCCTTCCAAAAATTCACTTAAAATCAAATTTACTATTATACCCTCCCAATTTTTTATGATTTAGCACCCTCTTTACCACCCCTTGGCTCAACCAAATGTGAGGTGTGCATGGGGGATCTCTTCTTATCTCCTACTCTTAAACTTATAGCTTTTTTTCTTCATATTTCAAGCAAGTAAGCCTTGTTTCTTCCTCTTTTTTTCTCCTCTCTTCTTCCCTTTCCCTCTCCATATAAGTTTTTTTGACTTCCTTGAACCAAAAAAACTGTTTGGGTATATATTAGGGTTCAAATAGATTCTAATTATGGGTCTTTGTGTTATTAGGGATTGAGGAGGATGTCTCTTATCTTGGTTATTCATTCTCCAATGAATGTAACTTGTTTCGTTTGAGTTTCGCTTGAACAAAGTATGTGTTTCTTTGGAATTATTGTTTAATCAATGTTATAAATTACATGTGTGGTTTACAATGATTTCTTATGAATTTAAAAGAATATTTTAATCCCTTTGTAGGCTTGAAAGTATTTTAAAGTGTCTTTATCACTTAGCATGGATGTGTCGCATGCCAAGTGCTTATGAAGTTGCGTGAGTGTCTCTTTTAAAAATTATCCAGGTGTTTTGAAATTTTTCTTATGAAATTATACACATGAAATATACCATTATTGGTCTTAAAATATATTTAAAATGATTTAAGTACTTGGAATGTACCTATGTTGAATTCCAAGTGTTTGTTAAAATGCTTGTTTCACTATCTCAAAGGGTTGTGAATGTTTTGAAAGTGAATTTGATACTAGTTTTTCTTTAAAGTGTGTGTGAGATAATTTAACCGCATGACATTAAAATAAAGGGAGATTACCTTTATTATTATAAAATATTTTGAGATTTTTGGCTCTCATGGAGTCTTGAAATGTTTTCAAATTGGAAATAATGTTTTATGAAATGGTGAATGACACCGTTTTATTTCTAAAAGAAAGAGGTGTGTTATTTTTATAAAGGGATTTGTGGGGATTTTTGTATTTAAAAAATTGATTCTAAAGTGTGGTTTGATAAATGGTTTTCAATGGACATTTGAATTATGATTTTCAAATGGTGATAAAATGGATTGTCTTCCCAATCAATTTTGTGAAATCTCGGTTGGCACTTCAAGAAAAGTTGTTTTGTAAATATGTAAGACCCTCCTTGAGCCTCGTGTGACTATTTTTATTCCCAATGTATCTTGATATACCTTAGGAGATTTTTTAAATTATTTTATCCTTATATCTTGTTTAAGCATGGATATGAAGGGGTCTATTCCTGATGAGGATATAGGTGGTGTGGTGTGAATTATTTCAAATGCTTTATATTTGATTCATGTGATGGTTTATTTGTGATCACCTCTACTTGAATTTTCAGGTGAGTTTTAGATGACTAGTATGTATCTAGATAATTTTAAGAGTAACAACTCTATTTTTTTTCTTGTAAATATTTAGAATATTTTACATAATATTTTCAAGGCTAGGCGCTGAGTTATCATGGGATTTTGGGGCCTATGGAGCTCAGTATTGATATGATAAAAATATAAAATATATTATATCATTCACATGAATTGTTTCAAAAATAATAGAATAAACCCATAATTTATTCTCATATTATAAATCTAAGATCACCAATAAATACGGAACTTGAGTTTTACCCTAGGTGCATTATAACCTTTGTATGTGTCAAGTGTTTCTATTGAGCATCGTTGTGGGCAGAATAATAGTTAAATAAATTATTTAATTTATTTAATTGTTATATATAGGTTAAACCCTGATCCACTCTATAAAATATCACTTATGTAAATCCTTGGGGTTAGTCACATAACCCTAGGTATTGATAGAGGATTCATTGGAGGGGTTTTCTTGGATGATCATCAACGGATCATGGCTTGGTGGTCGATGTGCCAAAAGGATTTTGTGGATCTTGCCAATGACATCGGCATGTGACTGATCTTTATCAAAGGTAAATCTAGAATCGAGGTAAGGTGTTTTTTTTCAATTTTTTAATCACCATTTGATTATCCCATGTTGAATGTGAATTTGTTCCACTAATATATTGATTCCCAGGTCAATCATGTTTTATAGAACCAGATTTATCTTCTAAGAATTTGGGAATTGATGTTATTTGGTTATTGATCTTCATTCATCATTCTAACAGCAATGAGTTAAGCCTAACCTAAATAATGGCCAAGCTTCATACGTATTTTTTTCATTTATTCCACCATTATTCATGTGTTCATCACTGATATTTTCTTTGACCATTTGTTTGATAAATATGCAGTAATTGATAGTTGTGCAACCATTATTTGGTGAAATTGATCAATACCATGGGTTTGGGTTTTGGATTGATGGAATTATTGATATGCGGAAGAGATGATGGAATATTGGGTGCTGATTAGGATCGGTGGTTTTTGGTTGGTGTTTCGACAATGGCGTGAGGCTATAATGGACAATTCTCGAGAAAACTAGGTGGCATAAATCTGGACACTAGAGATGGATTGGATTAGTCAAGCCTATATTCATAATTATTAGTGGATTTGGTGGTGGATTCAAAGGAAAAAATGATGTGAGAAGAATCACATGAAGAACCAGTGGGTTCTGGAAAAATCTCAACTGCACAATGTGTAGTCTAAAGAACACACGTTGTATGGGACCCTGGTTATAGTGGCTAAGGTTTTAGAGAAAACAAAATATCACACATAGTGTGGTACCCACCAAACATTATGTGACCCATGTTTGGTGACTCGTCTTGTACCCTTGGTTTAAAGAGCCATAGACACAGTCAGGTACATGGGTATCATTGGAGTACACAGGTCTGACCTGATACGCAGACATAGCCAGAGTACTAGGACATGGCCAAGTAAATGGGAAAATATATAGTACATGGGCATTAACTAAAGTACATGGGCACAGGACAAAGTATGCGGGAAGACACAAGGTAGATAATACACACAGTGTACATCCATTACATGCCTTATACTTTCTTCAGGTAAGTTTGAGTCCCCTATTCTCTTCAGTATGGACCTATTTATCTAGGGTGTGTTCCCTTGGTCTATCCTCATAAGGATACAATGAGAAATAATATCTTGAGCATAAGATGTAATCCCCCCTATGGTATTAGTCTTAGATAGAGTTTAGTAATCCCTCTATATGGCATGGGTTGTGATCCTATATCATTCCTTCTTCCTCCCTAGGTGGGGTTTGAGGAATCATCATGACCAACATACATGGGCATATGATACCCTACTTATCAGGTTACTCCAGTTAGGGTATGGTATACCCCAAATACTATAGGTGAGATCCCCTATTTATACATCGAGATATTATGAGTTTTGGATAGTCCCAAAAAGAATGTCTTTCTGAATAAGTGGCATCAGTGTTATCAAGCTTGTAGAGTGAGTTCTCTCAAATGTGTGTTACCTTAAAGCCTCAAGAAGAATCTTTTGTTTGGCTAAATGGTTGTGATCTTAACCTAAAATTTGGTGTTTGGATTTAGTATATCTATGTTATTATATTATGTTTAAGTCTCGTATCCTAACTAACATATCTCAATATTGATGATTTGACTACTCTGTTGATGCTTTATGTTTGGTGATTTTGAGGTTTCATGCTTGGTATTATTATACGCACCCCTACATGGGCTCTTCCTTCAAATTCCATGTCTTATGTATATTATAGACCTTTTTAAAAATTTCTAGTAGGATAAGGAGTGGGAATATCATAATGATCTAGATAGATCGTGGTTTATAGTAGGTGTTGCATTTAATAATATTCTCCTCCCTTATTAGTAGGTTGGACTCTTTTACAGTTTTTTTGTCTTATATTTGGACCTTATGCTTTATAACACTTTTTCATACTCTAATTGTGAAATATATATGTATGCATGAATTTTGGTATCATTTGTATTTTACCTTTTAGAATGGTGTTGGTAGATTGGATATTTTTGTGTATGTATAGGTACCCTAGGATAAGTCCTCCCTTGTATGTGTTATGCCTACTCAGTGCTTGCCTCCATCCCCTAGACTATTAGAGGTGGGATTGAGGTTTCAATATTGGATCATTAGTGGATAGGAGGTCCTTGATGGGTTGGTTCAGGAAAAAGTGGTATTGGAGGAGGTTTTTCTTAGGAATGAATTTTTGAGATTGTATAGATGTGAGGTTGGTTTGGGTACTAGGGAAATAGTGTTAAAGTGTTTTGAGTTTGGTTCTCAGGATAGGGAATCCAATGTTGGTGTGGTAACTAACATATCCATTCACTAGGAATCTGATAACCAGCTTGTTGACTCAATACATGTTGGCATTGGTAATAGGGAAAACTTTGGTACATGTATTATATAGAAATGGGTTGTGATTTTCATGTCCTTTTTGAGTTAGCTTCCCAGATATACTCTTTAACTATGGTACATCTTGATTATTTTAGGATGCATCCATGATGATATCAAAATAGTATTCCACAATGGGATCACGATGATGATATTTCTAGTGATGAGGCTTCAGTATAGGGACATGTGCATGAGGTGGTACCTCCTGGTGGTTTTCCAGTTTTTTCACCACTCGATGAGTAGTAGGTTGCATCAGCAGTATCTATTGAGGATGTATGCAGGATAAGAATTCTCCATGAATTTCAAATTCAATTATACCTTGGGTTTTAGAGAGATCCAAACCCCCATATAGATGATTACTGGCTTGAGTTAGTTGTGTGAGTTTTTTTCCTTATTATCAAACCTCCAGATCAGATGGTGATCTTAGTGGAAAGTCTTCTCCATGGGTCTATAGGGAGATGGTGGAGTTTTGTGACTCAAAAACATGATGAAATATCCCTATCTTGGATATATTTTTGAGCAAAAATTTAAGGAGGATTTCTATTAATCCGTGTTTTGAGTGGTTCATATCCAAGATCTTTTATAGCTTCATTAGGATAGTATGATCATGTTAGAGTATTCATTGAGGTTTAATAACCTATTACGACACTCTATAGATATGGTTCACGATATTTTCTTCCTATAAAGGACCCTCAAGAAGGGCCTACACCAAGATAGAAAGGTTGAAGTGATATTTATTTTCATTCCTACCTATAGTGGGTTTCTAGAATGTGCTTTGGTAGTTGAGATATTTCTGTTTGAGAAAACATCGACAATTGGTACTGGTAGTGGGTACACAAGACCCAAGAATTTGAAATCTAGTAGCTGACGGTAGACACACGGATCCATAACTGTAATATGCTTTAGGAGATGGTCTCATGATGAAAATTATTTGGTTTAGGTCTCTCAGGATGGATAGAATTTGCTGAGGTAGAGGTAGTGTTTTCATGAAATGTTTGGGGACATCTCTTGTGGGATTGTCTGACCCACAATGAAATTGAAAGAGATATAGTTAATGGGCCACCCAGGTAGAGATAGTGGTTAGATCATGGAGTTATATAGGTTAACTAACATAATAGGGGAGTAGGGAGAGTAGTAGGAGGTGGTAGATGATTTTACCTACTGTCTCCACCACCCCCAAGTGGTCTATGTCAGGCTTAAAGAGCTAGTGGTCAGAGATGAGGATAGTTGCAAGTAGTAGAGTCCAATCACCCAAAGGATACAAATATGATTAGAGGTATAATTTTTTATTATCTATTTTATCTAAAATACTGATAGACACGGGCATGAGCCACTATTTTCTTACCACATACCGTGTTAAAGATCTAGGGATTTTAGTAGAGCCCTTGGCTCTACCTTTGTAGTTATAGACTCCTACCAGAGAGGATTCAGTGATCACATAATTCTACTAACAATGTTACCAGACTCTCAAAGGATAGATATTCCTATGGGTTCTCTCTATAGTAGTTATGAGGCCTTATGACATAATCTTGGTATGAACTGTCTATCTGCAGTTCATTCCAAGATTGACTGATTCGGGCAAAGGATGTGGTGTGTCCCTATAGATAGGATGAGGTTTTAATTTATGGGTGAGGATGGATCTTGGGTAGAGTAAGATGGGCCCATATATAGGAGGATACATCTTATTACTCACCAATTGACTAGTATAGCCCTTGTAATAATATAAGTTAAGGGATATCAGTTCCCTATAGTAGTGGTGGAGTATGAGGACGTCTTCCCTGAGAAAGTGTCGAGCTTACCACCAGACAAAGAGATAGACTTATGCATATACATTCACCCAGTGAATTCCCAAATATTTTTTCCAACATATAATATATCTCTTATAGATATTTTTGACCTGAAGTTGTAGTTGTAGGATTTGTAGAGAAAAGGGTTTTATCAGACCCTGTGTGTCACCCTAAGCATCCCCAATATAGTTCTCCAAGAAAGAGGATAGGATCTTGAGGTTGTGTGTCAATTATCATCACCTAAAAGAGGTAACCATGAAGAATAAGTATTCACTACTGAGTATTTCCACCCTCTTTGACCAGCTAAAGGGGGTGAGATGGTTATCAAATATTGACCTTAGATCAGGAAATCACCAGCTCTGAGTTCAGGATGAGGATATACAGAAGATGAGATTCTGATATCTCTACAGTCATTATGAGTACTTGGTGATGCCTCTTGTTATGATGATCACCCTAGTAGTGTTCATGGGACTCATTAACTTTATCTTTCAACCCTTATAATATCGGTTTGTGGTAGTCTTCATCAATGACATCATCGTGTACCCAACGTCAGATCATGAGTAAGTGAGACACTTAAAGATGGATCTGGACATACTCTGAGAGTGTCAACTTTATGATAAGATCTAGAAGTTTATGTTCTATATTTTAGAGGTCTACTTTATGGGACATGTCATCATAAAAGAGGAAGTAGCAGTGGAATCAGTGAAGGTTTTGGTAGTGCTATCATGGGATCCACCCAAAAGCGTGACTGAGGTACGGATCTTCCTTGGGTTGGTAGGATACTTTCATAGATTTGTGTATAATTTCTCTATTATATTGGAACCCTTGACTTCTTTAACTGAAATGGTGCATCCTTTAATTTAGACAATAGGTACTATAAGTATTTTCAGTATTTTTGGAAGAGGTTGATGAGATCCCCCATCTTGAGACTTCCGGAGGAGGGTGTTGAGTATGTGGTGTTTTGTGATACCTTTAGGACCAGACTTGGATGTGTCCTGATGCAGAGGCAGGTGGTGACTGCTTATGGGTCCTAAAATTTGATACCACATGAGTAGAATTATGTGACCCCCAATATTAAACTGGTAGAAGTAGTTTTCTCCTTGAGTATGTGGTGACACTATCTTATGGGTGAGAAATTTATCATTTATTCTGATCAAATGAGTCTCGGGTATATCTTTTTTTCATAGGGATATCAACTTGATATAGAGGTGGTGGATAGATTTCATCTAGGATTATGAATTTGATATATTCTATACTCCCAGGAAGGGGAATGTGGTGGAAGATGATCTTAGTAGGAGATCTTGTTCGTAGTTATGGGGTGAGGCATCGAAGTATTTGGCCTCATTAATGTTGTATTTAGTGTACTAGGATAGTACATCTTACCTCTAATCGATGTTTGTTACCCCCTCCATTTTTATATCATATTAGAGAGGGTCGGATTAGAGATATTTACTATGATACCTTACATGTTTATATATCCACTGGACATTCTCATGAGGCATTTTCTAAAGGTGGGGAGCACATCATCATTTTTCAAGGATGATTGATGATACCAGTGATGTTACGAGAGGAAGTTTTGAAGGAATTCCATACATTCCCCTTGGTGGTACATACAGTTGTGTAAAAATGTACTAACACCTTTGGTATTAGTTATGGTGGCTAGGGATGAACAAGTGTGTAGCTGATTTTGTTTATTGATGCCTCACTTATTAGTAGGTGAAGGCTAAGCACTAGGTTCCAACGGCTTTAAATCAGTCCCTTGAGGTGTTTTAGTAGTAGTAGGATAGGATATATATATATCTGGTATTTTTTTATGGGGATTCCATGATCTTATAGAGGACATGATTCCATCTGGATGATCATATATAGACTTTGTAGTGAACCCAACTAGGATACCCTCGCAATGTGGTACCTGGCTTGAATTTCAACATACATGAAGGGAATTCCTGATCCCCACAAGCTGGAGACTATAAATCAGGTAAAAAATGAAAACTTGATAGAACAATTTCTCCCAACCTGAAGCAAAAAAGATTAAATATATATATAATATAGAAAAATAGTGAAAGTGATAAACATATTCCATAACTGAAAGAAGATAGTGAAAATGAAGTCAATTCAAAAGTAATAATAAAATCCCAACGTAAAAGTTCAAAATCAAAGGACAACTAAAATAGAAACTAACTACTCCATGTAATAGCATGGGAAAACTCCCACCATATCACCAACATATACCTAGACAAAGCTGACAAAAAATCTCACCACCTCACTACGGAACCTTGGTTCCCATGTTCTATGTTTTCCAAACCATTTCATCAAAATCATGATCTAAAAAAATCTTGAATCCATTCCAGGATGATTTGAAAATACCTTTCCTTTTACAAAAATAAGTGAAATCCCATATTTTCTCAAATAAAACTATTTACACACACACAAACCAACCATTAAAATTCATTTATAAAAAAATTATAAAAACAAGAGAAATACAATTCATCCAATATAGGCTAGAGATGGAACCACCTACCTAAAAATTGGGCCGCACACATCCATAATGGGATCCACCAACAAGAAAGAATTAAAACACAAAAATGGAGGCCCTAGAATGAATCCTCACATCTTAGAATTGATTCAATAATAAAAATAGTCAATGGAGAGGACAGGTTGTAACATACCTCAAAGAAAATCGCATGTTGCCCCAAAACCAACATAAGGGTTTGCCTCCATATGAAGATCATACAACGGATCTATAAAGTATCAAGAAGATTATTATTGTAGATCAAATGATCCAATAATGAAACATAATGGTTCTACTGTGATCGATGGTAATGAATAAGTAGAAGTATTACTCACCCATAGAAATGCACTGCAACCATAATGACAATCAATCACTAAATGAAATGATCTGGAAAGAGAATAGGTCTTTAAAATCACCTTGGGGAGCTCTTAAGTCGAGAGGTAATAATCCTATAGTCGAATGAAATAAAACTCAGTCGTGTAACTCCCTAAAAACACAAACCATGAGGATTATATGATGTATAATCCCTTTTCACATTGTGTAATCCATGAAACCCAAATACATAGAAAAATTCACCACCTCATGGTTAAAAATCCAAATTTTACCATTACATGACATGTATAATATTCATGGAATGTAATTTTCATGCCTTTTATTGTTTAACAAAATCTGTTTGACACTCAATAAATTGTTTGTAAACACTTTACACAGCATGTAAACACTTTACACGGGGTGTATTTCACCTACTGACAGAGAAATTCCATGATATTCTGCAAAAACGCAAAACAACACTAGAATTATCCATACTCAGGGAGAACCCCAAAAAATAATTGAACACATTTATACCCAAACTCCATTAATTCAAACAAATATACATCCATAAACATTAGGTCATTTTCCCCCAAAAATGATTTTCACCCTCAACATTCCCAAAACATACCCAAATAAATAGGGAAAATAAAAGTGAGAAGAAAAATATCTCAAAGTGGGTAAAAGGATGTTATAGACTCACCAAGTTGGCCCACTTACTAGCTATCTGAGAGTAGAGTTCAGTGGGGATCTTAGAATGCCTTTACATTTATCATATAGTTTAGCTTCATGGAGTTACCTAGATGATTGTTTCAGACCATAATTCTGACTTTCTGTTACAGTTATAGAGAGGATTTTAGCTGGACTTTGGGAATTAGTTGAATTTAAGCATGGAGTTTCACCCACAGATTGAAGAGAAGACTAAGTAGACTATTCAGGTTTTGGAGGACTTGTTTTGGTCTTGCATGTTGGACTTTGGATGTTGTTTGGAGGATCAATTACCCCTGTTATTTTTCATGTACAACAATAGATACCATTTCCACCATTATTATGGAACCATTTGAGGCTTTGTATGGGATACCCTATATGCCACCACTATAATGGAATGATCCAGGAGAATCATCACTCGTGGGGTTAGAGTTTGTGAGAGCTACAATAGAGAAGGTACAGTTCATCCAGGAGCTGATGATGACTGCCCAAATCTATGATAAGTCTTATGAGGACTGACAACTGAGGCCTTTGGAGTTCAACGAGGTAGGCCATGTGTTTCTAAAGGTATCACCTCAATGAGGATTGTAGGGATTTGGTCAAGAGGAAAGTTTTCATAGAGGTTCATTAGACCTTTTCAGATATTTTGTAGGGTTTTTGAGGTGTAATACCACTAATACCTACCACTATGGTTAGAACAGGTACATGAAATCTTCTATGTGTTGCAGCTAAGGAGGTTTGTACACAAATTATCACATGTTATCAATTGGGGTGAGATGGAAATCTAGGATGGGGATACCATTGTAGAGTATCGGGTAGAGATTGAGGATTAGTATGAGAATATCCTTTATGGGTGAGTGATTCCCTTAGTTCATGTCTAGTGGAAGCATGGTAATCTTTAGGAGAGCACCTTGGAGTGGGATAACCAAATGCGAGCCCAGCACCCTCATCTTTTTTATTAATATTTTTATTTTCAAGAAAAAAATACCTTAGGTGGGGATAATGTAAAGACTTATTTTTTCTAGGTAAAGATTTATAATATTTTAAGGAATGTTTTAAAGGCTATGTACTGAGTAAATGAAGGATTCTAGGGCCCATGGATACTTATTATTGATATGATAAAAATATAAGATATATTATATTATGTTCACATAGTTTTTACAAAATAATGGAATAACTCCTTAATGGAGTCTCATATTAGAAATATGATAACATTATTAAATCTAAAACATAGGTTTTACCTTACGTGTGACAAAAACATTACATGTGTTGGGTGTTTATTGTAACCATTCTTTAGTGAAACGGATCGATATAGCAGGCTCGGGTTTAGGATCGGTGGAATGATCGAGCGGAGGAAGCGATGATGGAAGATCGGGAATGGTTCAGGATTGGTGGTTTTTGGTTAGTATTGCAGTGATGGTCTCATGAGGCAAGAGAGGATGATTCCTGAGAAAATTGGGTGGCCAAAATCCAAACAATGGCGATAGACTCGGTTGGTTAAGCCCAAATCCACGATTATCGATGGATTTGGTGGGAGAATCAAATGTGGAAAAACCAAGAGAAGAACTGTATGAAGAACCAATAGGTTCTAAAAAAATACCTACTACACAACATGTAGTCTGAAGAAAACACACTATGTGGGACTCTAGTTGTGGAAGGTAGGGTTTTAGAGAAAATAAAATATTACACATTGTGTGGCACCCACCACACATTGTGTGACCCATGTCCATTGACTCATAAATTACCCTTGGAGTGCATGGGCATGGACATGGCTAGGTACATGTGCATGGATGGAGTACATGGGAATGACTTGGAACTCAGAAACAGTCAGGGTACCCATAAGTGACCAGGTATATGGGCACGATCATAGTGCATGGGCACAACAAGAAGTATATGGGCTGACCCGGGGAAGAGAATACATGTCATGTACACCCATTACATATCGTTAAATATCTACAGGGTAGTTCAAGTCCCTCGTTCTCTTCAGTATGGATCTATTTATCTAGGGTCGGTTACCTTAGTCTATCCCCATGAGGGTATAGTGAGTCATCATGTCATGATCATACGATGTGATCCCCTCTATAGGATTAGTCTTGGATAGAGTTTAAGAATACCTTTGTATAGCCTAGGTTGTGATCCTCTAGCATTTCTTCTTCTTACCTAGGTAGATTGTTGAGGAATCTTTATGTCCAACATACATGGGCTTACGACACCCTACTTAGCAGGTTATTCCAAGTAGGTTTTGGTATACCCCAAAGGCCCTGGGTGAGATCCCCTATTTTTACATTGAGATCTTATGAGTTCTCTAAAGGCTTAATGAGAACAACTTCTCAGATGATATCCATTAGTGTTATCAAGCTTGTGGAGTGAGTTCTCCCAGATGAGAATTACCTCAAAGCCTTAAGAAAAATCATATGTCTAGCTAAATGGTTGTGATATTACCCTAATATGTGGTGTCTTGCTTGAGTATATCTGGGATATTATATTATTGTTATGTCTCATATCCTGATTGACATATCTCTATGTTGATGAGCTGACTACTCTCTTGATGCTTTATGTTTAGTGATTTTGGGTTGTCCTGGTAGGTGTTGTTATACTCACCCTTGTACGTTCTCTTCCTGCACATGTCAAGCCTTATATAGAATAAAGACCTTTAGATGGAGTCTAAGAAATACCAAGATCATAGTAAGGTAGACAGACCATGGTTCATTCTAGATGTTGTATTTGAAAACAATCCCCTCCCTTCTTAACAGGTTGTACTCTTTTACAATTTTAGTGATATTTTATTTAGCCTTTTATATTTTCCAACACTTTCTTTCATACTCTAATTGTGGGATATATATGTATTCTTGCATTTGTGTATAATTTTTATTTTATATTTCATCATGGTGTTGGTGGATTGAAGATGTGTGTGTACATAGGTACCTTGGGCTAAGGCTTCCCATGTGTGTGTTATGCATAATCATCACTTGTCATTAGCCCCTATATTATTTGAGGTAAGCTTGGGGTTTCACTCTTGGCTCATCACTAGCGAGGTGGGCCCCAGTGGTTCGGTTCATGACAGAAAGCCCTAGTATAGATAGTACATCACCTAGGAAGTGTATCCCACTAGATTAAGTGAGCTAGAAGAATAAAGCATGGACATTAAACTTATGGGGTTAATGGGATATCTTCTTATGGTACATGGTAGTAGTGGACCCTGATAATTTTTATTCTTAGGTAGTTCAATGGGACTACTATGAATGTGACTGATTCATTAGTGCCAGCCTATGTTCCTTACCATCAGTTCATTATCCATATATATGAGTCTTGATACATTTCCAATGATGTTTAGGTCATTCTGAATAAATTTTAGGGTATTTTGTTCTATTATTCGATTGTTTTCCCTATATTGATTTATTATATAGAACCAGTGTTTGGTTTTTTTCTTTTATTATTCTTCCTTGATACATCGGTTCATGTTTTTGTTTTTTCATCACTTTGAGTGTGTATTTTATTGCTTCCAAATGGGTTGTTTTAAATCATTTGAAAGTGTTTCTTGAAAAGGAAAATATTTTGGTTATTTCTTAAACTTATTTTAAGAAAATGGTTTCTCCTTGAGATTATTTATGAGAAAATATTTTTCATAAAATTTTTATAAAGATGGGTAAATTATGATTTGACTTGTTTCTATGGTTTTAGAGTCCATATTTCCGTTGTGTGTAATTTTTATTAAAAAAATTAATCATACTCACTTCTTTTTTATAAGAAAATGTTGTTTCTTGAAAATATGTAAGTGGCATGTATTGAACTTGTTTTATAAATCATGTGAAAATATTATTTTATATATTATGTTCAAATTGTAATTTTATGAAATATATAATTAATATATTTCCATATTCATAGTAGGTGAAGACCTAATTGACTATTTAGATCATGTCTATATAGATTGATTGATGGTTCTAAGTGCCCAGTTCTGGTTTGGTCCTTCGATGGATGGGTAGTGGGATGTGTTGGAGTGGTCGGGGGTCACTAGTGTTGATGCCGGATCTATTTGGGTGTCATATTTTTTTATCCTTTTGTGATGATTCATCAACCTTTTGACTTAGTATGTTTATATATTTCTTCTTTTTCTCTATTTTTATTTATGTTGTTTATCCGTGTAAGGATATTTATTGGTTATGCCATGTTTGATTTGATGTTTAGTTATTTCTGCTACATTTTTATTTTAGATTATTAACAAAGGTGAAATAATTCCCAAAGAACATTTTGGATATATAGGAGTTATTTGTAAACTTGTGGGGATTGGGAACACCCTTCAAGCCAGTGGCATGCTAGGTCAGGTGTCTGTTTAGATGATAGTCCTAGACTGATCCATTAGTTAATTGAAGATATTAACATTGTAATATTTGATATTGTGGAGTAATGGTGTTTAGATATGTTCAAGGAGTTTAACATTGGTAATATGATTCTTAAATATCACTATTATTCAAAAAAAAATCTTTATAAATGTTAATCTCTAAATATTTTAGTGGGAGGGTTTTATTAGATGGTTATATAGTGATGTAGTGGGAATTACATATAAATTTAATGAGTTAACAAAACTCTAGAAAGTGTATTAAACAAAAGGTTGATCTGTCATTCTCTCATATAGGATATAATATATGGGTGATTATGTGGGGTTTTTTTAAGTATTTTTAAAATAGTTTTAAGAATAAAAAAATTCATATTAAAGTAAATCTCCACTTTATCATTCTTTCATGTAGATTTCATAAATGTATATATTGATATAAATTTCATGAAATTCAATAATAATTGACCTCTCAAATAATGACTTTGAGTTATCCATAACTGATGTTCTTCAAGGAGTATTATAGGTTATGATGAAATGTAAACATTAGTGTGGTTATATTACTTGTATCAAGATACAGAATATGTTCATAGGGCACAAAAAAGTGTTTTTGTGTGTTTGATAACCCACTAAGTATAAAACATGGAGTGTTACACACTATGTATTTTGTATACTATGGATTTATATATCATATAGGAGTCAAAAATATCATATTTTTATGATAAAATAATAATTAAAACCTTCATACTTTGTTACTTTCTTATAAAAGTCTTGGGGTTTAGCTAATTAGGTTGTGTTTGGATGTGTTGCTAATCATTTCGTTGTTTGAAGCTCGACTGAGATGGGATTTGTCATCTCATATGATGAACATGAAATGTGGACCCTTGATTGAGATTGAATTAAGAGTGTATACACACACCTAGATAGTACATATAATGTTCTTTATCTATTCAGATGAGGGACATGTGATATGATACGATTGGTGGACACAGGTATAGAGATACATGTGTTTGATGGATATTGCATCAGATACCTTTATAGTTTGAGTAGTATTGATACTTTGATAGAGGTTGATCTTTACTTACATTTATGGATCCAAATATTTATATTTTTTTCAATACTATAAAATCTTGTGGGGTCACACTTTTTGTTTAACCAAATTGGGATTGATTTTGACTCAAATAACTACTCTAAAATTGTTTTAGAGTTAATCCAATAGAGTTTTGTAAGGGTATTCATAATGTATTTCATAATATGTGAGATATATTAAATTTATTGATATCTTTTAAAAAGTTTTTTGGAATATATCCAAAATATTTTTATATCTAGTTTCATAAGTTATTGTATATGATATAATATAAGGTGAAATGACACAAAGTCTTTCCAGCATTAGTGCAAGTAGAATATTGAAGGAGATGATATTCCCTAAATCTTTTTTACATGTGAAGAAAAGGTATAAATAGAATTATATGATTAGGGGTATTATAAATCATGAAATATGATTTATTTATTCTTCATTTTCCATCCAAAGGGTTTTATTGGGTCATATTGCAAGGTTTCATGTCGTAGGTAGCAACATACATATGATGCATGTCGTGTTTAAGGATATGTTTCCACTAACATATCCTTAAATGGAATCTTCGGATTGTATTGTCACATGGAATCCAAAAATTAAGTTTTAAAATTATAGTGAATCTCTTATGAATTAATCTATCATTAACTAATTTGTTTCATAAGATGTTACATATGGTAATAGATGAATTCATGTGAATGAATTGATGACTGAGAGGAATTTACTCATCAATTATAACACATGAGTAAATTCAAGATCACTCAAGGAACTTTGATAAAACACTATTTTGTTGAATATTTTATTGATAATAAATGAAATAATTTCCTCACATTTTGCTAAATATGTTCATTTATGAAATATTTGGGATTAGATCATTCATTTGAAAATTTGATGAAAATTCCAGTTTTTCCCTTTTAAAATGAATTGTAGTATTTCGCACATAAATATTTTAATATGAATTATTTGAAATTAAAATTTTGAAACAATGTTCCTAAATTAATTTTATACAAATTTTGTTCAGGACATTGGAGCTAAATATTTCATTTTGTTGAACTAAATGGAACATGAAGACAAAGTTGGGCTGGACTCGCCAGATTGGACATCAGTTCTATATTTGGGCCATAACTTCTTCATCCGAGCTTTGATTGGGCCCAAATTTTGGGATGATCTCTCAAAACCAATTTTTCACAAATAATTATTCTGTAATAATATCTGGTTCATTCGTTTTGGAGGTCAAATGGGTGGTGAAAGTTGGCCTAAAATATTTGGCTGAGATTCCCCATTCACACTTGAAACCTCTTTAAACCTAGCCTCCCCTCCACTTTATAAATTAGTGTTTTTCAAATTTAGAGGGGTTGGGACATGAATTAGGAAGTTGAGTTCAGAGGATAATAGGTTCCACTCCAATTTTCCAAGCAATTCAATAAGGGTAGCTCTTGAAGCAAGGATCCCTTCGTCGAAGCCTTCTTCTTCTTCTTCATGTTGCAATGTCTGTGTTTTCATAATAAACTTATTTATTCTTATTTTATTTCTTATATTTTCTTATGTTTTATTAAAATTTATTCTTATATTAATATTTATTTTTGTCCTGGAATCAAGAGTATAAAATTGATTGGGTTTTACCCTTTCTAAACCTTTGCACATGAAAAACATTTCTATGATGACTACACCGCCCACGGAAGAGTAGTTCTTTTTACTAATCGATCTACCTCGAAACATCTTCATTAATTTATTTTGAATAAATGAGATACTGTAATTAACTTAATATGATCTATTAATTTAGTTTTTAATTTAAATTAAACTAATAAAGCAATTGAACAATTGACACAAAAACACGCGAGGTCGAGTATTGTGTAAATTGTGAGAGCGCAAACTTAATCAGTAAAACAAGACCACGCGGGATAAATTTGTAGAGTTCAAATATAATACCTAAGATAAATTAATACTAATTTTCTATAATGGACGTGTTCCTTAATTTACCACTGACCGTAAGCTAGATTTAGAACATTAATCAAAGTAGGGTGTCGGGATTGCATGTTTCAAATCTAGCCTAGGGTTTAATTCACTTCATCTTTGTGGTAAAGTTAATTATTGTAGGGTTTGAGGGTTAACAAGTTAAGGGATAATAATTAATTGTATGTTAATTTAGATGATAATGATAAATAATTGATTGAATCGGTAGAGTTAAATTGATTATGCCTTTTAAATATTTTCTAAAAAAGAAGCTTCTTGATGTGTCTTTTTAATCGAACTTGATTTCAAAAATAAAAATGAAAAAATGAAAACTTCTTCCATAAAAATTATTCTAGTTTTATAAATCATAAACAACCCCCACCCATACTTTCAAGTAGTATTTTATTCTCTTTTATTTTATTTTTATAATACATTTAAGAAGTTGTTTTAATTTGCTTCTTCCTTTGAGAGACGACCTTGGTCATCCACTCTGCTGCACCTAAGTAACCCGAAATCGAACATCATTTGAAAGAACCCATGACTGCGCCTTTAAAATTGGCATCGTTTCTGGGGAGGCAAGTAATTATTTCAATTAATTAGAGTCATTTATTTTATTTTACATTTTATTCTCTTAATTTTTTCTTCCTTCATTACCCAATCGGAATTTTTTCTTCTTCTTTTATTTTCTTCTACTTATTTTTGGACCATCAACCCAAACTTCTCATTTTTATTTTAATATGGTCCAATTTTATTATTTTTATTTTTATTTTATTTATGAAACTAATTAATCCTGATGATCTTTTAGATCTTGACCCTGAGATTGAACGTAGCCTTCGAGCTTGAATCAGAAATTCTTAGTCTACAGTAAGTTTCAACATTCAACCAGTTGGAGAATTACTCCACTCTAAGAACATTGAAATTGAAAGCAATTGAAATTAAACCATAAAAAAAGAGCAAATGGATAAAAATAATGGAAATGAACTTAATAGAACCATTTTATAATTGGCTACACCTGATATTAATTATCAACCAAATTGCATTGCATACCCAAATCTCAAATTGGACTTTGAACTGAAATCTGGATTAATTTACCTGCTTCCAAAATTTCATGGCCTCTCTAGTGAGGATCCCAATAAACACCTTAAATAATTTAATGTGGTTTGATCAACCCTAAAACCAAGAAATTCATCTAAAGACCAAATCAAATTAAGAGCATTCCCATTCTCACTTGATGGAGCTGCGAAAGATTGGATGTATTATTTACAACTTAAAGATGTAAATTGCTGGAACAATTTGAAATGACTTTTCTTATAGAGATTTTTTCCAGCATCAAGGACCACTTCCATTCATAAGGAGATATCATGGATCAATCAATCACAAGGGGAGTCAATGTATGAGTACTGGGAGTGATTCAATAAGTTTTGTGCAAGCTATCCACATCACCAAATTAGTGAGCAACTCCGTATCCAGTACTTCTATGAAGGACTCACACCTATGGAGATAAGCATGGTGGATGCTATAGTTGGAGGACCATTGATGGATAAGACACCAGTAGTTTCACGTGCGTTGATCAACAAAATGGCCCAAAACTCCCAACAATGTGGGGATCGAGGTACACCACATGTCAGGGGAGTACATCAGGTAAGTCCATCTTCTCTTGAAAGTCATTTGATTAATACCAAGTTGGAAGAATTGAAAACTATAGTGAGATAGATTAATTTGGCTCAAAAGGAATCCCAACCCCATCCTTCAAGTCCTTATGGAATTTTCACTGAGACAATCCACCCAACTGACTGTTTCCCCCAACTACAAGAAATAGAAGATTGTGTAGTAGTGTTTCCTGGGAGACCATATCAGTAGAAACAAGAACCATATCCCCAAAAGAAGCTGGATTCATTTGCACCAGCATACAACCAAGGGTGGAAAGATCAACCAGACATGAGGTATAGCTCTGGACAACAATAAATTCCCCCTTTTCAACAAAACTTCTAGCAGCCTCCGCCTTACTAGCATGGTTTCCAACAACCCCAAAGGAGATTTGAAGCCCAAGCATCAACAAGCCAGAAACAAGGGAATCCCCCACCCAAGGTAGATTCTAACACTGATGACCTTTTGAAGAAAATTGTTCTTAATCAATATAATGAGTTGAAGAGTCAAGGTTCGGAGCTGAGGGAGTTGAAGACTCAAATGATCCAGATTTCCACTTCCATCCATGAACTGGTAAGTAAGAATTATGGAAATCTACCTTCCCAACCTACTCAAAATCCCAAGGGGAATGTTAGTACCATCACATTGAGAAGTGGTAAGAAACTTAATGATACATATGTACCTAACATTCCACCAGGATTCACCTCAAATCCAGAAAATCCCCATTCCACACCAACTGATGAGAAACCAAAAGTGAAAAACAAAGTAAGAAAAATATTGATGATGTTCCTCCTAAACCCCTTACATTTCCAAATAGATTTGTACAAACCAAAAATATGGCTGAAGAAGAAATGAAAAAGGAGGTTTTGGACACATTCAAGTGTGTGGAGATCAACATTCCTCTACTTGAATCTATTAAACAAATCCCAAGGTATGAGAAATTATTAAAATAAATTTGTACCAATCGAAGAGGGATCAAGGGAAATGAGAGGATCAATCTTGGAAGGAATGTTTCAACACACATTACACCAACTATATCAATTCCAAAAAACTGTAAGGATCCAGGGACATTCACCATACCATGCACCATAGGGAAGTTTCACTTTTCTAATTCTCTTTTTGATTTGGGAGCTTCTGTAAATGTGATACCTCACTCTATATTCTCTTCTTTGTATATTGGTGAGATGAAACCAACGAGAGTAGTGGTACAATAGGAAATTTGAGCTACAGCATATCCAGCGGGAGTCCTTGAGGATGTACTTGTCCAGGTAAGAGACATGATATTTCTAGCAAATTTTTGCGTGCTTAACATGGAGGATAATTAGGTAAGTTCTCATGCTCCCATTATCTTTGGTAGACCCTTCCTCAAAACTGAAAAAACTATCATAAATGTTAATGACAGTACACTTTCCATGGAGTTTGGGGATAATGTTGTGATATTTAATGTTATTTAATCCATGAATTACCCCTTAGAGGACCATTCTGCATTTTTTATCTCCTATTTTGAACCACCAAATTAAAACCCCTTGGAATTTGATTTTCCTATGATTAGGAAGATTATGAGTATTTGTTCTAGTTTGATGTCTAAGATTACTTCCAAGCCTATTTCTAATGCACAATACTCTCTTAGATTTGATTTCAAAATGGAATCATATTCTAATCATTTGAACTCTTATTATGACATGGATATTGAGTATGTTGATGGATTTGATGCTTTATTCTCTGATTGTGATAATGTTTATTCTGATACTGATGCTCTTTGTGAACATATTTCAGTTCCTTCAATGTCTCCATCCATACACCACCCCCCCCCCTTCATTGGAGCTGAATCCATTACCACCAAATCTCAAATACTCATTCTTATTGAGTGGCAAGAGATTACCTATTATAATTGATAATAATATTCCTTTTGAACATGAATAATAACTTTTGAATCTTTTGAGTGATAACATTAAGGAAATCGGGTGGACCTTGGATAACATATCATGTATTAGCCCCTCCATTTTCATGCATAGGATTATTTTAGAGGATGGGTCTAAACCAGTGAGGCAACCACAAAGGAGAATCAATCTAACCCTTCTGGAAGTTGTTAAAAAAGAGGTTGAAATTTTTCTTGAGGAAGGTATAATATATCCCATTTCAGATTCCCAATGGGTGAGTCCTATTCAGGTTGTGCCTAAGAAAAGTCATGTTACAGTTGTTAAAAATGAGAAAGATGAGTTAGTTCCAATGTGGGTGCAAAATAGTTGATGTGTGTGTATTGATTATAGGAAAATAAATCAGTCCACTCAAAAATACCATTTCCCCCTACCATTTATTGATCAAATGGTTGAGAGACTAGCTAGGAAGACACACTATTGTTTCTTGGATGGATGTTCTAGATATTTTCAGGTTCCTATTACATCAGAGGATCAAGAGAAGACTACATTCACCTATCCATTTGGCACATTTTCCTACCGGAGGATGCCATTTGGACTTTGCAATGCCCCAAGTACCTTCCAGAGATTTATGGTGAGTATTTTTTCTGATTTTATTGAGACTTTAATGGAGGTATTTATGGATGATTTTACAGTGTATGGGTCCTAATTTGATGAATGTTTAAGTATTTTGGGAAAGGTGTTGAATCATTATATTGAGAAGAATCTGGTCTTGAACTTTGAAAAGTGTCATTTCATGGTATATCATGGCATTGTCTTAGGGCATGTAGTGTCAAGACATGGGATAGAGGTTTATAGATCTAAGGTAGACATTATTTCATCCTTACCATATCCTTCATGTGTGCATGATGTTAGATCTTTCGTAGGGAATGCAGGATTTTATCGATGCTTCATCAAAGATTTTAGTAAGATTGATCTTCCTATATTGTGATTACTTCAAAAGGATTCTAATTTTGTGTTTGATGATTCTTTAAGGACTTCATTTGATGAGCTAAATAAGCATTTGACCACTCCACCAATCATACATCCCCCATAGTGGGAGATTCCTTTTGAGATTATGTGTGATGCCTCCAAATTCGCAGTTGGGGATGTCTTATCTTAGAGGGTGGAGGGACATTCACATGTGGTTTCATATGCATCGAGGACATTAGATTCAGCCCAATAAAACTACACAATCATATAAAAGGAGTTTATTTCTGTCATATTTTCTTTAGATAAATTCCGTTCATATTTATTGGGCTCTAAATTAGTTGTTTTTTCTGACCATGCAGCTCTGAGGTACCTCTTGAAGAAGCTATATGCAAAGCCTATACTTATCCTATGGATGCTCCTTCTTCAGGAATTTGATATTGAGATAAAAGACAAGAAGGTGTCAAAAAACCTGGTGGTAGACCACATGAGTAGGCTTACTCACACACTAGAGGAAGACACCATGGACCAGGTACCACTTCAGGACACTTTCCTTAATGAGCATCTTTATTCCATCTTAGGTACGCATCCTCGGTATGAAGATTTAGTTAACTACCTTGTTGCCTCTAAAATCCCTAAAAATTTAAAGAACCATCAAGTCCAAAAATTACAGAATGTGTTGAGATTTAATGTTTGGGATGATCCATACTTATGGCGCATGTATAGTGACCAAGTTATTAGAAGGTGCATTCCTGGTCATGAGTTTGAGTCTGTTATACAATTTTGTCATACACTTGCTTGTGGTGGACACTTTGGACCCCAACGTATAGATAGAAAAGTTTTATACTCTTGATTATATTGGCCTATCTTATTCCATGATTCTCATGTGTATTGTAAGTTGTACTCGCGTTGCCAACACACGAGAAACATTTATAGGAGACATGAGATGCCTCAACAACCCATATTATTCTGTGAGATTTTTGATGTGTGGAACATCAATTTTATGGGTCCTTTTTCTAGTTCATTTGGGTTTTTTATATTTTGGTTGTTTTTGATTATGTGAGTAAATGGGTAGAGGCTAAAGCCACCAGGACTGATGATTCTCATGTTGTTGTGGACTTTTTCAAAGTGCAGATTTTTTATAGGTTTGGAGTACCGAAGGCCATCATCAGTGACCAAGGGACACACTTCTGCAATCAGAATCTTGCTTCCCTTCTCCAGAAGTATGTGGTGACACATAAAACATCAACATCATACCACCCCCAAACAAATGGCTAGGCTAAGGTTTCAAATCGTGAGTTGAAAAAAAATTTGGAGAAACCCGTACAGCCAAATAGGAAAGATTAGAGAAAGTGCTTGGGTGATGCATTGGGGATTATAGGACAGCATACAATACACCCATTGGTATGTCCCCATTTTGGATTATTTTTTAGAAAGTGTGTCATCTCCCTGTGGAAGTTGGGCGTCGGGCTTATTGGGCTATAAAGAAATGTAACATGGATTTGGACCAAGATGGAATCCAAAGGAAGCTTCAAATTCAAAATCTTGAGGAGATTTGATTGTATTCATATGAGAACTCAAGGCTCTATAAGGAAATATCAAAAGAAGCTCGGGAAAAAATGATCCATAAAAGAGAATTTCATGTCGGAGAGAAAGTCTTACTCTATAGTTCATGACTGAAGCTGATGCCTGGTAAGTTGCATTCCAAATGGTTAGGTCCTTATATTGTAACTAATGTTTTTCCTTATGGTGTAGTGTAAATTACACAAAAGGACACTATAAGTATCTTTACAATCAACGGGAAATGTTTGAAGAGATACATTGAGGGACTTCCTACCGATGTATTGGATTTCATCACACTGCATGACCCCATCATAACTTCAGCATATCAGGCTGTTCCTAACCCTTTAACTTCTTTATTCTTTATCCTATTTAAAATTATACATTTCATGTGCATATATCATCTCATGGGTTCACATTTAGGACAATTCAATATTTTAAGTGTGGGGGAGGGAAACTTTTAGTTTAGTAATTTCAATTATTTTCCTGTTTTTTAAAAAACAAAACAAAAAAAATTGTGTGTTTTTCAAATTTTGTGTATTTATTTTTCAATTTTTTGTGTGTTTTTGAAAAGTTTTATCTGAAATTATTCTCATAACCATTTTTAAATTCATATCAATAAGTGAAACAATTTATCCCATGAAACCAAACTTAAATTAATGCTGAAAATAACTTTGTTTCAAGTTCAAATATTTAATAATTTCATGAAAAGTACATTGAACTTTGAATCCCATGATACATCTCACTGTCTTTATATTTGAAATCACTTTCCTATGAGGATTCTAAACCATTCTTTTCATATTCCTTGCATTTACCTCACTTCTTGGGAGAACCAAACCATGCTTGATTTAACCAGAATTTGATTTATTCCTGTCAAAATTTGTGGTTTTGAGGTAATTATGTTTAAATGATTGAGGCATTTGTTTGGAATTAAAGCCACTTATTTCAAAGAATCATTTTTTATAATGGACTACCTTGAAAATTTAATCCTTTTAGCCCTTATAATCTATGAACAGCCTATTAGGTTAGCCACATTACAAGCCAATTTTCTCTATACAACCAACTCTTGAAGTGAAATTGCATAATATAGTTGAACTTAAGTGTAGGGGAAGCTATATTATGTTGTGCTACCACATTCTGTGATACTTTGGATGGAAAATAAAATTCCAAATAGACATGTTTTCTACTGAAAAAAATCATTCTGTTGAAATTTGTGCCTTTCTGGAGCTTTCATGATAAAAGAAGTTGTGCCTTTCTGGAGCTTCTGATGATGAAAAAAGTTGTTCCTATCTGGAGCTTTCATGAAAAACTATATTTGAGAGAATTGAAATTTTTGTGGTGGAAATGATGAATGGTGTAAACTTTCAGTCGATCACTCATTAGTTGGGTAGCCTTACCCTTGGAGCAGTTGATGTGGAGAGTCTGAGTTATCCCGTAGTGGTGGACCAGTACAAGGATGTTTTCCATGATGATGTTTCAGGTATACCTCCTCACAGAGATGTGGACTTTTACATTGACTTGTACCCCAGGAAGTCACTGATATCCACACCAGCGTGTCGGATGGCTCCCATGGAGCTTTGTGAGCTGCGGGTACAGCTAGAGGACTTACAAGGGAAAGGATTCATTCAACCTAGTGTTTCTCCTTGGGCAGCTCTAATTTTATTTTCCAAGAAGGCGGATGGGAGCTTGAGGCTTTGTGTTGACTATCAGTGCCTAAACCAGGTAACTGTGAAGAAAAATTACCCACTACTGAGGATTGATGACCTCTTTGATGAGTTGAAAGGATCACGGTGGTTCTCGAAGATAGACCTCAGATCAAGTTATCACCAGCTCAGAGTGCAAGACGAGGATGTGCAGAAGATGGATTTCAGATGTCGGTATGGCCATTATGAGTTCTTGGTTATGTCGTTCGGCATAACCAATTCCCCAACAGTGTTCATGGGACTCATGAACAGGATCTTTCATCCATACCTTGATCTCTTTTTGGTGGTCTTCATTGACAACATTTTGATCTACTTGGATCCTAAGGAGGAGCATGCCTATTAGTTGCAGATAGTTCTGGACACACTCCAAGAGCACCAGCTTTATGGTAAGCTCTGGAAGTGATAGTTCTAGATCCAAGAGGTTCACTTTCTAAGACACTTCATCTCAGATGATGGAGTTGTAGTTGATCCAGTGAAGATTGAGGCGGTACTTGCTTGGGAGCCACCCAGGAGTGTGACAGAGGTATAGAGTTTCCTGGATTTAGCCAGGTACTACCGGAGGTTTGTGCTAGATTTCTCTAGAGTTGCAGCACATTTATTAGTGTTGATGGATAAGGGGAAACCCTTAGTGTGGTTGGAGAGATTCCAGTAGATTTTTCAGGAGCTGAGGCAGAGGCTGACTAGTTCCCCCATCTTAAGGCTTCCAGAGGAGGGCGTAGGGTACGTAGTCTACTATGACGCATCAGGGACTGGGCTCGGATGTGTCCGGATGCAGGAGTGATTAGTGATCGTATATGGTTCTCGATAGCTAAGACAGCATGAAAAAAACTATTCTACCCATGACCTAGAGTTAGCAGCAGTGGTATTCTCCTTGAAGATGTTGTGACATTACTTTATGGGTGACCATTTTACAGTCTACTCGGATCATAATAGTCTCAGGTATATCTTCTCATAGAAGCACATGAACCTGATACAACGACATTGGCTTGAGTTCCTCCAGGACTATAACTTTGAGATAGTCTATACTTCTGGGAATGGGAATGTTTTAGCAGATTCACTCAGCAAAAGATCTGGTATACAACTGCTAGGCGAGGCGACAGAGCACCTGGCCACTTTACAGATATCCTTTGTGGATCGAGATGGAGTATCTTTTCTTCAGTCTCTTATGGTCACTCCCCCACTTCTTCAGTGAGTTGGGGAGTCGTAGCATGGGGATACTGGTTGCGAGGCTGGACATACTCAGATATCCACAAGACAGGCACCTGATGGATTTTCTGAAGGTGGGGAGCACGTCATTCTCTTTAGAGGACATACCATGGTACCAGTGTCACTTCAATAAGAAGTGTTGAGGGAGTTCCACACATCCCCTCTAGTGGTACATCCAAGAGTAGCGAAGATGTATGAGGATCTCTAATGACAGCACTGGTGGCCAGGAATGAGGAAAGTATTAGCAGAGTTTGTCTCTTGGTGCCTCACTTGTCAGCAAGTGAAGGTGGAGCATCAGGTACCAGTAGGCTTAGTTCAGCCTTTAGAGGTCCCAGAGTGGAAGTGGGGTGGGATATCCATGGAATTCGTGACGGTGGAATTCGTGACGGGAATTCCACATACATCCAGGGGTCATGATTTTATCTGGGTGATCGTTGACCAACTCACCAAGTTGTCCCACTTCCTACTGATTAGAGAGAAGGGTTCAGTAGAGGGCTTAGGATGCCTCTATTTGCAGGAGATTATGCAGATCCATGGAGTACCCTCAATGATTGTCTCCGATCGTGATACAAGATTCACTTCCCAACTATGGAAGGGGTTGTAGGAGGCTTTCGGGATGCATCTTCATTTGAGAACCGCCTTCCATCCTCAAATGGATGGCCAGATAGAGTGGACCATTCATGCCCTCAAGGAAATGTTGCATTCTTGTTTCCTTGACTTCGGTCACAGCTGGGAGGATCACTTGCCCTTGGTGGAGTTTTCATACAACAACAGTTATCACTCCACCAGTGGGAAGACACCTTTTGAGGCATAGTACGGTAGACCATGCAGATCACCTCTGTGCTGAACTGACCCAGGGGAGTCAGCACTCATGGGACCAGATATGGTACGGGCTACCATGAAGAAGGTACAGGTCATCCAGGAGTGGATAAAGACTACACAGAGTAGGAAGAACTCTTATGCCGATAGGAGACGGAGACCTCTGTAGTTCGAGGATGGTGACCATGTCTTTCTATGGGTCTTACCTCAACAAGGTTTGCAGAGATTTGACTGGGGTGGCAAGTTATCTCTGAGGTTCATCAGACCCTTCCAGGTCCTCAGCATAGTTGTTGAGGTGGATTACCGCCTAGCTCTTCCACCTCAGTTTCACTAGGTGCACGAAGTATTCCATGTATCCCAGATAAGGAGATATGTGCACGACCCTTCTCACATCATCGACCACGGTGAGCTAGACATTGATAATGGAGCGATGTTTACAGAGGTTACAATAGAGATTGAGGATTGATAGGAGCGAGTCCTTCGTGGGCGGTCGATACCACTGGTGCACGTTCTCCGGTAGAATGGGAACCTCCAGCAAAGCACATGGGAGCAGGAGGCTCAGATTCGTGCTCAGTACCCCCACTTGTTTTCCTAGTTTTGTGATGTGGCTTTCAGGGACGCAAATCCCTAAGTTGGGGAGAATGTAAAGACCTATAATTTCAATGTAATTTTTTTTAATTATACAGGAATTTTACTATTCCAAAAAAATTAACGTCATGTGATTCCAAGGCCCGGTGTGCCCGAAATGAATTTCTGAAAAAAAAAATTAGGTACGTTCAGTAAACGTGTGAGCGGGTTTTTGTAACTTTTGAACCGGTGCTCAGAATTAAATTTGAGGACACTGTTGAACTCGCTGTGCTGGTATTCACTTAAGTATACCTTTATCTCAACTATAGTGGGTTGAGGGTGAAAGATAGTTTTTCACTTTTTCGTGGAAATAAAAATAAAATGAAATAAACTTCTATTTTATTTTTCTTGAAACCTACCATGTGAATGTTATGGAGGTGGGGACCACTGAGCCTAAAACCACCAATGGTGGGGACCACCTGAACCCTCTTAGTGGGGGAAAAACCTCTCAACTCTCCATTAATTGATTCCTCCCAGTAAATTGAACCAATTAATTATGCCAACGTGGTTCAATTAATTGTGCCAACAATTAATTATGCCAACAATTAATTGTGCCAACAATTAAATTGATAGACCTAATTTAAATTATTGGAACCACTTTTCTTTGAGAGGATTGGTTGTCAAAGGATAAGTGGAGAATTTATGGAATATCTTCTCCATCAAAGAATGTTCTTCGTAGCCAAGAAAGAGGACGACGCATGAGCTCAGCTTTGGAAGCTTGTTGCTGAGGTGGCGATCATTGGAACCCTCTTTTCCTTCGTTGTTTTTCATCTCGCGGCATATCAACAAACCTCCGAGGTAGGGTAGTTGTTGTGAAAATTTTCCCCTTACCCGTTCTGGACAATTCTTTTTGATTCAAGAAATATTTGAGTTGCTTGCTATCGTTCTAACGTGGAGGGTGCGGGCCAAATGAACACAGCCCGACCACTCTGCAAATCTTTGTGTAATTTTTGTTGAGCTCATCGCAATGGAGGAGGATGGAGACTGGTTCCGGTGATTGGCACTGGTGGGACACAAGATCTGCGGTCGTCCGCACGATGGGGACGGCAGTGCACATCCACACCACCCGGTGAGGAAGGGTCACAGCTTGTGCCGCAGCGATGAAGGAAGTATGGCTGGCCGAGCTGGCCTCCTGCGAAGGCACAGTGCGTGACCACGCCGTGTGGAGAGGAAGGCTGTCCATCTGGCCAGCTGTAGTGGACCACTGCACCACAGTCTCCATGTGGTGCCCCGCCACACCACGGCGCCCCACCGCCCCATGGCACCCCTCCGCATCGCGGCCTCCCTACTGCACCGCGGCCCTCCACCACACTGTGCCCCCCCCCTTGCACCGCAGCCACCCCGCCACACCGCTGCCACCCCACCCAGGCAGGGCCACCCAGTGCGGGCCGGGTCAGGTCACACCACGGGCCAGGTCGACCCGAACTAGGTCGGCCCAGGCTGAGTCGGTCCGGGTCGGGCCGGACCTGGACCAGTTTCGACCCTTTACGTTCTTCTGGCCATATCTTGAGCTTCGGGAGTCCATTTGATGAACCGTCTGTGGTGCCGGAAACCTTGGAGCGAGATGGACCTTTTGGTATACCCCACATGTGGTTTGGATAAAGTTGAGGTACGGTCGGGTTGGATCAAGCATGAATCCAGTCGGGTTCTCGGGACTAAGAGGCTAATAACTTACAGACCAGGTTTTCGATTGATGCACCGTCTGTTGCGTTGAGACCCCTATGACGTGGTAACCCTTTGCGATAATTCTTCTTGGGACTTCATGGAAGTTGTAGTATCGATCAGTGGCTTAAGGAGAGGACCCTCCCAAAGACAAGCGAGCTTAGTGCAGGAACCCTATAACTGGCTCTGACGATGTACTAGGATCCTATGTGGGTCTGACGATGTACTAAGATCCTGTGTGGGTCTGACGGAGTACTAGGATCCTGTGTGGGTCTGACGATGTACTAGGATCCTGTGTGGGTATGACAGTGTACTAGGATCTTGTGTGGGTCTGACTGTGTACTAGGATCTTGTGTGGGTCTGTAATTTAGGATCCTTCATGGGTCTACCTCTTAACAGAGTAAGATGATTTAGTAGATACATCTAATCATCTCTTCTATTGTACCTAAGTTATAACTGGTGTGATCTAAGTTCGTACATGTGTGGTACTTTCCTTCATGGTAATACCTTGGTGGTATTCTTCTGTGTGGCATACTTGTGTGGTACTTACCATCGTGGTAATCCTTCCTTTGTGGAACAGATGATCTTTGGGCTTTTGAGTTGTACCTTGTGTTTCCTCATGATTGAGATGGGCTTAATTGATAACCTAGGTATATGTATGGGAATATACCTAAGTAGGGTTGTATTTGAATTCTTGTTGTGTGGTTTATCCTTTGTAGATTTGTGATACCTTGAGGTTCTCAGGGTCCCTACTGAGTATCGTAATACTCACCCTTGCCCAGGCTGTGCATGCACCCTATTGTGTTTGGTGCAGACGACGGACATCACTGACTGAGGATGAGGGTACCAGGACTAGGGGTAGCTCAGAGGTGGACCTTAGATGAGGCGTACCGAAGAGACCAATGTTCAATATTTGTACCTACCCTTCAGGTAGGATCCTTGGCAAGTGTTCACAGGAGCTATTCAGTTTACTTGTACATTCTAATTTCCCCTGTACTTTCCAGTTGGGCTTGTATTATGGCCCCTTTTTCTTACTATACGCACTCCTTTTACTATACAGTTACTTGTGTTCGTATCTTATTTTGTGCTTGCTTGCATGTGTTTAAAGAATATAAAGGCAATGCCTTCCTGGTTTTAGGTAATACACATTTCGGTGCTAGTCATCAGCCCCTGGCCTATGGAGGACGGGCTTGGTGTAGTCACGGCCCGGGCCCCAGGGGATGGGTCATGACAATTTATCTCTACCTTAACTGTTTTATTCCATGTTATGGAATGTTGGAAGGATTTTCTTGTTCTGAACCAATGAATGCTCTCATATGGGATTCTTCTATACAAATGGGCCTTATTATTATTATTTTGGAAATTAGCTTCATTGTACCCCAATTTAACACCTGCTCCACTTCTATATGACTCTATTATCACTCATTAAAATTTCCTAGTTTAGTAGTAATTTCATTATACTCTATCTTTTAAAATAGATTTATTCCTTTATTTTCCTTTATTTCACCTATTTATATACCTTTTTGTAGCTAGGTATGTCCCCTTTTGAATGGAATCATCATCCTCATCCTCTAGCTTGTGGTTGTTTATTAAATCATCTTCTATTTCATAAACATTCTCCATAGATCAATGAATATTATAATTTACTTACTCAACATTAACCCTTTGTAACATCTCCACATATTTTACATCAATTTAATCCATCCCCATTGGTAAGAATGGTCATCCCAATATAAGGGGTGTCCTCTACAAATCCATATCAATCACAAGGAATTCTATTAGAAAATAGAACTTATCCACTTTAAATATAATTTCCTCAATCATGACTCCTGGATATCTCATTGTTATGTCCAAAAATTAAAGAGTAACCCTTGTGGGATTCATATCCTCTGATCCAATATTTTTGAAAGTTAAGTATGACATGATGATCACACTCACTCCTAGATCACACAAGGATTTCCAAAAGTCATAAGACCTAATATTAATTAGAATTGAAAATATAACTTGATCTTGTTACTTGTTCAGTAGACTTATTGAAACCATAGTTGAGAACTCTCCCATGAGTGGTATGGTACCCATCTCCTTAAATCTCTTATTGTTTAAGAATATATATTTCATTAACATAACATTAATTATCAGTTTAGATAAATATTTAGTAAAGGGGATCTTAATATGAAGTATCTTAAAAATTTCCAAAAAACTTACCTCACTTTCCTTTCAATTTCCCTTACCTAATTCTTTATAGAAAAGGTAGTGGTGGTTTATAAGGTGGTGGGATTCTTATCTACATTCTTATTTACCTTTATTATCTTTTTCTTCTTTATTTATCTATTTTACTTTCTTTTTTACTTTCTACTATATCTATTTTTTGACTTTATTATAAATGTAATCTATATTTTTTCCACTCCTCAGGGTTAATTTCTTTAATTATCTATGTGTGTGGGCCTCTGTGTCACTTGGTATCACTCCTCTCAACATATCCTTGAGTTGATTTTTAATTTGACCCACTTGGAATTCTTGATTTTTTATGGAATTTATTTTATCCTTCAAATCATCTTTCAACTCATTGATGTAATCCCCAGTGGTCATCATGAATATTGAAAAATTATCCTCTAATGATGTGATATAACTTTAGAGATAAGGCCCTTTATATTGTTGTAACCCTGGTGGTATTTTTTGGTACTCATGGATTACTTGTTTCCACCAAAATTGAAAATTATTTTCATGATTATAATCATCGTGGTTGGCATCTTCAACATGCATACTTTCAGGTTGGTTCATAGTCATCATCACATCAATATTATTAATAAAATCCTCTATTTTTTCTTTCAACCATGCATTTTTTTTCCATATGTACTCCTCACATTTTACTTCTTTTTTCAATGGAAGTTTTTACTATCCATTTCATCTAATAAGTAATAAATCTCACTCATAATATTCTTTATGAGTGATTGTCCAATAGTAGTGTTCACAATTAATTTATTTCCTTGAGATATACCTTGATATAAAATGTTTATACGAAACCAAATTTCAATATCGTGATGGGGAAATTTACTTAACAAGTCTTTAAACCTCTCCAATGAATTATTGATTGATTCATCATTAAATTGATTAATGTTAAAGATGTTGATGTGAACGTTAATTGATTTAGAGGGATTAAAAAATCTTTTTAGTAATTTTCTATCTAATCCTTCCCATGTTGTTATATATTAGGGTTCTAGAATTTGGATATAATGCCTAAGCTTCACTTATAGTGAGCTTTTCTTTCTAGAGAAAAATAACAAAATACACATAGTTTTATTCAAGAATGAGATTAAAACGTAAATTTTAAAAAAAATTAAATTGAATATTCTTAAATTAGTTTAATTTTTTAAATCATCATATCAAAATTATATTTGGGTGAAATATTGGAATTTTTCTAAAAATATTTATTTTTCAGCAAATAATGAAAAATATCAAAAAAATTTAAACTGTCATTTATTTTCATTGAAAAATACCCATAATATATTTTATTTAATACTAAATTAATATAATTCACCATTATCTAAAATATTTTAATTAATTGCATATGAATCAACATTATACTTGATCTTAGTAAAAGAATACTTTAAGACTTAAAAACCATTTTTTCATAAAACTATTTTTCAAAACTCTTTGCAATATTATTTCAAAATAAATTTATATCACTTATATAGATTTAATTTATTAAAATGGATTCCATATTTATAATAATAATAATAATAAATATTATTTAAAACAATCAATTTAATTTTTTTCATAATGAATAGAAAAAATTTGTCACTATGGTAAAAGGGTAAATCGGGTTAATATGGGTTAAAACTAAGTGATAAAGTCACTATTTTTCATAGAAATTCTTTTTTTATGAATTTATTTCAACCCTTATCACCTTATTCTATATATTTAATTATTTATGGGGCACTTGTCTAAGAAAATTACCTATATAATATTTTTATGTAAAGAAAAATACAAAATATCACTCTCTTTTTTATAAATTTCTCTTATATGCTCACAGAGAGATAAAAATAAGATATGAATTAATATTAAAGGTTATTTTAAAAATAATTAAATTAGTTCCATGATGTAAATTTATTTATAATTTTAGTGATTATATAATTACCTAAAATGTTTATGCAACGCTGACACGACATTTATTCAATTAATAGAAAAATAAAATAAATGGTTTTAATAATATTAAAATTAATATAGTTTTGAAAATATTTGTGTGTACCAAGAATTTTATAGATTAATATAACATATTTTGGGTGTTTAAAATTTTTATATTCAAATTGCATAACTATATTGATGACTTTAAATTCAAAGTAAATGAATAGTTTCAAAAAATGGCATTACTAATATTTTATAATAAACAGTATTTTATTAAATGATTTAAAAGTCATAAAAATATAATCTTCATAAAATTGAATGGTATACGGTTTAAAATATCAAAAAGTTCCATTTATGGGTCAATTTTCCTTTTATTATAACATTCTTAAACCTTAAAGATCATAACACGTTTATTTTTTGATAATTGTTAAAAGGGTTAATGAGGGTTAAAACTAAGAGATGATGGTTAAAATGATACAAAAATTACTAAAATATCATTTTTTTATTATATTTAGACTTTTACCTTATAATATTATAATATGAGTCATTTTGGATCCATTTTTTCAAGAAAGTGACTTAATAATATATTAAAACTTTGAAAAATGGCAAGTGTGTTACTCGCCTAAATTATAAAAAGGCACCTCCTCCCCTCACTTTTTCACACCTATTGAGCCATATATATCAAAAAAACCCAAAAAAATCTCTCCTAAACATATTTATACACATTATATAGGTGTTTTTATTCCCAAAATACCATCCCTGTTGTTCTTAATAAGATATCAAAAGGAAGTTTCTCCAATAAAATGTAATCTTCTTCACAACTCTTTCAAATTTATTTCTTCATATACTTCCTCTAAATTTGTTTTACGCATACTAAAATAATAAATAAAGTATAATAAATATATATATATTATTATTATTATTTTATAACAATTATTGTACTCTTTTACACTCTATGAAAAGAAAAAAAACATCACTTGTGTGTATGTATGGCTTACCGTCTCCACATAATGGTGTAATTCGTTTTTTATTACCACTTTACATGGATGATTATAAAAATATAACTAATAAAAATATATTATATTTATGAAATAAATATTATTATTTAAATATAATATATCATTACTCTTCTACTCATTAAAAAATGATAATGTCGCTCGTGCATATGTGTGGACTACCACCTCTATGAAGCAGTGTGATTCATTTTTCATGTCCACCTTTCAAGAATGGTTTTAATATTTTTATAATGAATAATTATTATATTTTTATAATTAATAATTATGATATATATATATCATGATTAACATTCTAAATATGATGAAACCATAAGTAATATTCAAGGACCAAAACCACCAAAATGAGACATACATGAAAAATGAAACAGTTAACCCTAGGAAATAATGATTTTAATATAGATTATTAATAAATGTGTATTGAAATATTATAAGTGGATAATATATGATATTATAATTATTTATATGTTTTTTCTATTTAATTATAATAAAATTAAAATTATTATATAGGAGGCTAAAATCACTTATAAAGAAAGTCGTACCTAAGGTAAGGATTTATTTCACAATCTCATCATTATTATGGGTTGTTTATATCTAAGTATCCACTGGGTAAATTATAAGATATCACTATATTAAATAAAATATATTTTCTTTTCCTATGGTTATTTATATAAATTAAAAAAATTCGTTTCATTTTCCTCTCTTTAAGTACTCAAGAGGCCGAAAGAATATTTTAAAGGAAAACTTACTTCATTTATCTCTTTGGTTAAAAATACTTTTTCTTCCATATCCATGTTTTCTAAAAATGTGTTCAATAATGTTTTTAATATTCTATTATGATAATTTAAATACATTTTTACCCATTTTTTGATTTTTTTAAAAAAATAAATGAAATCATCTTATCTCTTTCTAAATGAGGTAATTTTGAGTTTTTACTGAAATTGTGAAATGAATGTTTATTTTAACATACATGGAATGAATAAAATTATCCACCATAATGAATACTCAATTATTTTATTCTTAATTTAAATTTTTAAAAAGTTATCTTAAAATAAAAAAAATTATTTAATACTTTTTACATTTATATATTTTAATGTAAGTGATTTCAAAATAAAAATGGTATTTTCCTCACAAAATATTATGGTGATATTTTAAAATTATTTTCATCTATATAAACATTATTTAGTAAATATTAGGCTTTAATGGTAATTTAATCTTTTTATATCATATTCCATATTACTCTAGATGGATCATGATCAGGTTATATTTATTAATGGTGTAAAATATTAACATTCTGTGTGCTAGTTTTCCAATAAAAATATTTATCTTCATTATGTATTGAATTATTATTCACCCCATTCATATGATTAATTAATTGGAATTATAAAGTGATGGGTGGGGATTTTTATATCCCTTATATTCATCGATAGGTCTCATGATACAAACTAGTTTGGGTATTTGGAATATTTCTTACCTATTTATGTATCTTGTCTTGGCACAAGGCATTGACAGTAAGATTATGATGTCCAAAATTATGTGTTCTGTCATTATAAAACTAGTTATTGTTATCCATGTGATTATTTATGTTGTTATGTTATCCATATATTTATTCCTCTTTTCATGGTATTAATTATATGGAATAATTTTTTATTTTTTATCTCGTCCAAATTATTCATGTTTTATTTATTTTATAATAGATTATGTTGTATTCTTTCCCTTATTGAGCATTTTAGTTCACCCTTTATTATTTTTTACTTTCCTTGAGATACCAAGAAGGGGTCTATAAATGAATTCAGGGATTTATTAGAATAAATAATAAAGTTCTCATAAGAATTATTATATTATATATAATTTTTTTAGATGAAATTTTAAAATCATGTATGTATCTAGTCTGCCAAGAATACTAAACTAATTGATCCTTTAGGATTTGATCTCTTATATTATGTTACAATTTAGTAAATTAATCAACGGATCTGGGCTACTATATTTGGGAATCCATAGTTTTTATTAGAGGAATTTTAGTAGAAACCTTGGGAACTAGAATAAGGAAAACATAGATTATAGAACATAGCTATATGACAGAATCTAAGGATATATCTAATTATAGAATAATATCATAATTTTTTTATTAAGGTGGAGATTATGTGGTTATCCTAATAATACATTCATCTCTGGATACTATAATTTATTGTGTTTTTATCACAGATTTATCTAGTGGTAATAACCCTTAAACAAGTAGGTCAAGTATATCACAGCCATTATTCTAATGCATAGTGAGGGTTCCCTTACTTGAAACCTAGTTTGACACACTTGAGGGATATTCTTGGGTTAATTTATATTTTCTTTATAATCCATTATTAAATATTTGAAAATATTTTTATTCCCAATAACACTCATCTTATGATTCTAATATTAGATGTGAATAAATTTTCAAGTTATATAAAGTGTTTCACTAGTTTCATAATTATGCATTATGATTCAAAATATTGTGATCTAATATACTATATTACATTATTTATAAATGAAAACTAGTATAAGTAATAGAAACTATTTCAATTAATATAATCTATGTAGGGATTTCCTTCATAGTCAATACAATGAAATTGGAATTGGAATTAGAGTTGGAGATATAGATGAACAGATTATAACTATATTAGGTAGCTGACTAAAGTTGTGACCAATTAACCTTACTCGTATGGAGAATCCTACTAATTTTAAATGTTAGGAAACAATTATGGACCACTTAATGTGTATAAAACCTCCATAATTTAGTGGGAATACTAATCTATTTGTATCTAAGCAATGGAAATTTTTCTTAGAGAATATGTTTTTTTCTTTGGTAAGTAATGAAAGGGAGAAGGTTATCCTAGAAGTTTATCATCTCAGAAGGGATGTGGATTAATGGTGGTAATTTATTCAAAATACTAAGGATTAGGATAAAATAGAAAACATATGGTGGATGGATTTTATGGTAATTTTCTGGGAAAAATATTTTTCTCATGAGCAATTAGCGGATATGGAGAGATAATTCTCAAGTCTATGATAAAAGGAATATGAAAATGTTGCTAGGTATTAAGGTAGATTTACATGGTAATATAAAGGCATTTTGTGGAATAGAAATTCAATCAAAAGAGTAAGATTGACCATTTCTTTGATGGTCCAAATCCAATCCTTTAAAGAACACTTATCTCCCAGAAAATTTCATTATATTAGGATAGAGTATCATGTGATATCAAAATAGAGAAAGAATTAACCATTAAGACTTTGAAGGAAATCAAGATAATAAGAGGGTGTTTGAGCACCCTAGAAAATTAAATATGGAAAAATATAATAAGTTAAGGTTATAATTTACAATTGGTAATAAATGTAGAAATAAACACCATGGAACTTATTTTTTGGGAGTGTGAGTTTGATTCAAGTCTAGAGATAAATTCCATTAGTATTATGATTATAAGGGAAAGAAAGAATCTATCAATTTTCAATGCTTAAACTGTAATGAGATGGGAGACTATGTGAATTAATTTCCAATATTATAAGGTAATTTTCTTTAGAAACGTCTAAGGGAGAAAGTTCAAGATTATCTGATCATTATAGATGAGGTTGAAGTTTATAAAATGTTATAGTGGGTTGTTTAATCATAGTCTCAAATTTTTCTAATTATTTATTTGATTATAGATCTTCACACTCTTTTATATATTCTATTTTTACTAAGAAATTTAGATATCTTCCAAGTACCTTAAGTAGGAAGTTGTTATTCAAGACACCTAGTGGAAATCTCACCACAAAAAGGATGTTTCAGTCAGTTCCCATTATGACCCAAAAAGTTTCCCTATTTTTAGACTTTATTATTATACATATGATTGAATTTCATATAATCCTTGATATGTATTTAATTTTAAAATATAATGAAACATTTTATTTCCATGAGAGAGAAATTATTATTTGTAATGAAGATGTATAATTCCTTATCTTTATAGAGGAGACTTCACCAACTGGTTCATGTCTTGATCCAACTCCAATAGATATTTTGAATGATATTTTTGGTGAAGAATAGTTGAAACAATATATATATGAAAATTTATTCTTAAAATTGAGGATGTGCCTACTGTACATGAATACATTGATTTATTTCTTGAGTAATTTCTAGAAATCCACCAGAATATGAATTTGAGTTTTCTACTAATTTAATCCCTGATGCAAGACTTGTATCAAATACTTCCTATATAATGAACACTTTGGAATTAGTGGAATAGAATAAATAGCTACATTAGTTGAGTGAAAAGGGATTTATATACAGTAGTGTTTCACCTTGGGATTCCCATGTTCTTTTCATTAAGAAGAAAGATAGATCTATGAGGTTTTGAATTTATTATATGGAAATTAATGTTATTTCTATAAAGAAAAAGTATCCCATTCTTCACATTGATGAATTGTTTAATAAAATCTATTAACCTCAATATTTTTCAAAGATTGACCTTTATTCTGGGTATCATCAATTTATAATAAATAAAGAATATATTCCAAATACATCATTTTGTATGAAGTATGGAATTATAAATTTATAGTAATTCCATTTGGATTGACTAATTCACCCTATATTTTTATGAATCTAATAAATATAGTGTTTGAGGAATATCTTGATAATTTTTTGTGGTATTTATGAATGATATATTAGTATATTCAAAAATATATAAATATCATGAGAATCACTTGTAGATCATTATTGAGACCCTTAAAAGGAAAATAGTTATATTGGAAATTTAGAAAGTGGTAATTATGACTTTAGAAAGTTTATTTTATTTGATATATTGTCTCCACAGATGGAATATCAATTGATCCTATTGAGATAAAGGGAGTTAAAGAATAGTCTACATCAACAAACATAAACTGGGTATGTAGCTTCATTGGTTTGGAAGGTTACTATTGGAAATTTGTTCAAAACTTTTCTCGATAATATAACTCATTAACCAAGATTGCACATAAATGATTTAAGTTCATATGTATAAAGGAATGTGAATAATGTTTTAATGAATTGAAGAGGAGATAGGTCAATACTCTGATTTTAAATCTAATATTAAGAAATAATGGATTTGACATATATGGTGACACATCAAAGAAAGGACTTATATGTTTCCTTCTGTTCAATGATAAAATTATTGCATATGCATCAAGGTGGTTAAATATTCAAGAAAAAAAACTATCCATCCCATGATCTTGAGTTAGAAGCTGTAATTGTTTCCTTGAAGATATGGAGTTACTATCTCTATGGTGAAAATTTTGAGATGTATATGAATGTTAGGAGTTTGAAATATATATTTTCTAAAAAGGTGCTCAACATGTGGAAAAGGTTATGGATTGAGCTACTCTAAGATTATGATTTCTCAACACACTACCACCTATGGAAGGAAAATAAAGTAACAGATGCATTAATCCAGAAAAATCATGGAGTCCTAACTAAAATAAGGATTGAAAAGTATCATATGTTCAAGGATTTATTAAATATGGATTTGAAAATTATTAAGTAATGGGGAATTAACTCCTTTTTCAAATGATTTTCAACCCATATTTGTTGTACACATAAAAAAATAAAAACTATAGTATCATAAATATACTTATATTTTATTATAATTATGTTATAACCATTTCCTATCTCTTTTTCATCCTACTAAAATTGTAAAACATCGCTCATGCATATGTATGGCCTATCGTCACCAGGTAATGATGTAATTTATTTTTCATCACCACTTTACTTGGATGGTTATAAAAATGGAAATAATGGATATATATGATATTTATTAAATAATTATGACTCTATAAATATAATATATCATTTACCTTCTTATGCTTCCACTCGTTAAAAAAATGATAATGCAACTTGTGAGTACGTGTGGATTAACACATCCACGAAGCAATGTGGTTCATTTTTCATGTCTTCCTTTCAATTATGATTATAAATATGTTTATAATAAATAATTATTATATTTATATCATTATTTATATTTTTAATATGAGGTAACTATGGGAAATATGCAAGGATAGAAACTACTGAATGAAAACATACATGAAAACCGAAACAGTTAACACTTGAAAACGATGGTATTAATAAAGAGTTATTAATAAATAGGTATTTAAAGGTTATAACTTAATAATATATGAAATTATAAGTATGTATATGGTTATTTTACATAGTTATAATAAAAATAAATTTGTTATAGATGAGTCCAAAATAACTTACAAAGCAAGTTAGACCTGAGGTAAGGGCTTATTTCATAGTATCATCATTATTTAGGATTGTGTATGTCTAAGTATACACTAGAGGAATTATTTGATATTCCTATATTAAATACAATATATTTTCTTATACTATTTTAATTTCATAAACTTAAAAGTTTTACTTTAATTTTATTCTCTTTAAGTACTCAAGAGATTGAAATAATATTTTTAAGGAAAACTTATTTATTTCTCTCTTCGTTCGGAAATCCATTTTCTTCCAAATTCATGTTTTCTAAAAATATTTTCAAGAATGTTTTTAAAATTGTACTATTATAGTTTAAATTAATTTTTATCCATTATTTATTTTTTCATGAAATTGATTTAAATTAATATTATTTTCGTTTTTCGAATGAGGTACTTTTTGACTTTTTACCGAAATTATGAAAGAAATATTTGTTGTAACATACATGGCATGAATATAATTTTCTACCATAGTGACTAATAAATGATTTTAATCTTGATTTTAAATTTTTCAAATTCATTTTCAAATAAAAAATGTTCATTAATATTTTGAAATTTTTTAGATTTTAGTATAAGTGATTTTAAAATAAAAAGGGTATTTCCCTCAATAAATCTTCTGGTGATATTTTTAAAGGATTTTTACCTATATAAATATTATTTAGTGAATATTATGCTTTAATGGGAATATAATATTTCAATAAAATCCACCGTATTAATATTGATGGATTATTATCATGTTATATTTATTTATTACAAAAAATATTAACATTTTATATGGTTGTTTTTCAATACGAATGTTTATATTGATTATGTAGTGAGTTATTATCCACCTCTTTAATATTATGAATAAATTGGACTTATTAAGTGATTTTGGGTCCCTTTATATCCTCTCAATACATTATTAGGTATGATGAGGCAAATTAGTTTAGGTATTTGGTGTGCACCTTTCCTGTTTACGTATGTTGTCTTAGAATAGGGACTTGATAGTAAGATTATGATGTCTCGAATTATGAATTATATAATTATGAGACTACTTTTTATTATCCCTATGATTATTTATGTTCTTATGTTATACATGGATTTATTCCCATTTTATAGTAATAGTTATATGGATTATTTTATTTATAAGGACCAGGTCTTAAACATTACATAATCTTGAGTTTTAATTCAAGAATTCAATGTCTTAAATTTGAAGATATTTATGGTTTATAGTTTTATAGGATTATTTAATCACCCATACATAAATAAATATTAGATAATAAAGTGTATACTTGCACTTAGTATCCATTTTTTACACAAAACAAAACTTTACATATATAAAAATTTTTCTTTTCATGACACATCTTCACAATTTTCATATTAACCTCACCTTTGTCCATACTCATCCTTAAAATCTCTAAAAAACATTTTAAAATGTGGTGTGAGCACAAAAATATTGGTAATATGCATAAAAATAAATAAAATTTTTAGTCTATGAATACTTATAAAAATTTCCCTTTTTTAAAATAAACTTTGGGTTCAAAATAAATATTTTTTTAACCAAGAAATCAACTTCTCTACCTGTATATTTTCATAAAACGTTTCATAAGAAATCTTAAAGGAAAAAAATAAAAATCCTAAAGTTTTATTTGAAATCATGAAAAATCATGAATAACATTTTAAAATGTTATACTTTTCACCATTAAGAAGTAGCATATACTTCCCTTTTACAAATAAACCTGATGATTACCTATTTGAAATCATAAGATTTCCATAAAAATAATATCATTTATAAATAAATCATGTAGGTAACTTGAGGTGTAATTTTCATATCAATCTTAAAATAATTCTTAAAAATTTAATAACCTTCATAGTTACAAATAAAATGACCTTCTTGGTTACAAATGTAATTACCTTTATAGTCACAAATACAATAACCTCCACGGTAAATTCCAATAATCTATTAGTAGAAGACTAATCAGTTAACTCTATCCCTTTACCAAATTAATTGGAGAGTTATAATGGGATCACTCATACTCATTTTATAACATAATCACCCATAATATTAAATAATTCCTAATAACCATAACATAATCATAATTCATGAAATCTTGCATCATAAAAGATATTTTTTACACCCATAGAAAGAACTTTCAAATATTGATATATCCCTATCTTTTAAAACCCAATTTTCAAAACTAAAATTCCTATAATAAAGGGAATTATGGTTTTTATGAATAAATAATGTATTCTTATAAATTAATCAAAAAATAAAATAATTTTTTTTCTTGTGTAAAAATTCATTAACGTCGTATACATTAAAATAAAACATTCATTTTGTCTTTTTGTAAAAACATTCTACATAGAACATATAAAAATATTCCTTTTGAAAAAAAATAAAGGAAAGTAAAAAGTGACATAAAATCTCCTTTATAATTATTTTATTTCTAAATAAATATTTTCATAAAATAATTTTAAGGATATGGAAATGGAAGAAAAATGTTTAGAAAATAAATCTTTAAGACATTCAAAATGAGGTTTTTAAGGTAGTGTCCCTTACCTCAAGTTCGACTTGTCACATACATTCATTGTATTCCTGAATAATAAAATTATATTAATTATTTACTTTATTAATAACCTTTTTCAAGTTTATTATTCCTTTTACCTTGTTATAATCAATTGCCTGGTCAATTAATCTCACACTGGATGTTTTGACGATATTCGAATCATATGTCCAAAATGAATTTGGTGGGTTGACTATGGTAAAATAGGTAATTGTTACACCATATATAGATTAATAATCATGAAATAATTATCATTTTATAAATAAGTTATACTTTCAAAACCATACATGAAATATTTTTATAAAAAATGAACTACGTTACAATCATGGAGACAGGTACGCAAGAGTAATGCCTCCATTTTTTCAACGATCGTGATGGAAAGAAGTAAGTGTTATTTTATCATTACATAATTATAATTATATCATAAATATAACATTATATATTTAAATAAAATTATATATATCATACATATTATTTGTTTATGAAAATGTACCACATCGCTTTGTGGAGGTGGTGGTCCACACGTATGCATGAACAACATTGTCATTTTTCAATGATTAGAAAGGTAAGAAATTAGATAATATATTATCTTTACAGAGTTATAAATATGTCATGAATATAATATTTATACATTAAATCCATAATTATATCTATATGTGAGATTTGGTTATATAAAATGAATTATATTGATTCGTGAGGCGATAGTCCATCGTACGCACGAATGATTGTTCTGCTTCCCATTTTATTGTAGAAGGAGATGGATATATGTTATAAAATTAACTCAATAAAATCTAATTATAATTTATACATTAAATTTATTATTTCATCATGGATTAATAAAATTTTAATGAGGTGGAATAAGAAATAAAACTAAAACATTTTGTTAAAAGCTATACCTCTGCTTCAGACAATCTCATTTTCTTTACAACTTAAGACCTCTAAGGTTGGTATTCTGCCTAAACCAAGACCTCTATAATGAGGGTAGGGATTATAGGAAGGTATTTTGTTAGTTATTTTCTAAATTAAAATGATTTTATAAGTGTTAATAAAGGATTATAGTATCTTCCCTTTTATAAGAGAGGGGATGGGAATTCTTGTAATTACTTAAAGTATTAAATTAATATAAATTTATTTTCATCATAAAATTGATCTAAATAGATAAAATTATATGATATTATGAGTATGATACTAAATTATCTCATACAATAAAATTTAGACAAGTTTAGGTGATTTTTACATCCTTATCTTTTGGTTTTAACCCCCATTATCCCTTTTGACACCTATTGTGGTATCAAAAAATTTTGCACTAAAGGAGTCAATAAAGTTAATATAAAAGGATATGTAGCCCATAAATTGATCGTGGTTGATATTATCAGACATATCCCATTTAATTGGTCAAATATAATATTTTATGAATTTTAAATAATTTAAACATTATTTATTATTCAATATCATTAATGTTAATTTTGGAACTATTTATCTAATTTAACATTGAAAACAACAAGACAGCAAAAGAATTAAAATATAATCCTTTAACATATCCATAAAATATAATATTTATTTAAAAAATCATGTAAACAAATAAATCATTCAAATTCTATTAATTTTAATATTTTTTGAATCATTTATTTTATTTTTCTATTAATTGAATAAATATTGTGTCAGCAATGCATAAGCATTTAAGGTAATTATTTCATCACTAAAAATTATAAATAAATTACCATAAAAAAAAATAATTTATGTTTAAAATAAAAATTTATAACTTAATGTATGTTTTTTTCATCCCTTTCATAGAATATTATAGATATTAAAATAAAGTGATATTTTTTACTTTATCTTTTACTTAAATAATATAAACGTTAAAATCAAATAAATATTGAACTAGTTTTCCATATTTTCAAAAATTTGATGGAAATGGCTGAAATAAACTTATAAAATAAGATAAATAAAAGTTTTTGGTTCATTTTTTAGTCCTTATTGTATTATTTTTTAACTTAAATACCTGATTTACACTTTCCAATGCGACAAATATTTACTACAGTTACTATTCATAAAGTCAAAAAATAAAAGGGAAAAATTTACTAAATTTGGACCTCCTGATTCCAAATATGGAATCCATTTTTAAATATTCAATTTATTTATGTGGAAGAAATTAATTTAAGATTAAACTGCAAAATGTAATGAAAATTAGTTTTTAGAAAAATGTATTTTTAAGCCAAAAGATGCATTTATACAAAAATTAGGTATAGTGATTATTCAAATGTAATTAATTAAATTATATATAACTAAAGAATATGTATCTTAATTTTAAATCAAATTCAAATAACAACGGGACTTTAAAATTACTTATTTAAAGAAAAGAAATGAAAGTTTTACAAAAATTGGTATTTTTCATTATATACTGAAAAATAAATATTTTTAAAAAAATACCAAAATTTCACCCTAATATAATTTTCATACAATGGTTTTGAAAATTAAGTTCATTTTTTCAAATTAAAATTCTAAAATTTATAAATTAATCTTGAAAATAAAACCTTATAGGAAAAATAATTTAATAAAAAATGTTTCATTTTTTATTTAAAAATTACTTAATATGTTTATAATTAATATAACTATATAAAATATACTTCATGAATGATTATGATTTATTCTAGTTTTAAAGGGTTTTTTACATTATTATTGTTTATCTCAACCATATTATTCACTTTTAATTTATTTTATGATTTCTTATGTTGTACGCTTTCCGTTACTTGGAATTTGAGCTCACTCCTTATTATGTTTTCTTTTACCCATGATACCAAGAAGGAATCTATGTCATGACCCGAACTAAGCCGATGCTCGATCCATAATTACCCTAAGGCCACCTCCATAGGCCAGGGGGTGGAGACAAGCATTGAAGGTATAAATAAAATTGGGGAGACCTTTACCTAAGTACTTGAATGCACACACACATTCATCTTGATGAAAATGTGCAGAGGAAAGTGTAAAAGATGAAATTCAACTATAAGGTAAACCAGACATGCATAACCTCTAGTGTGTATAAGATTTCTATAGTATAAACTAAAATGAAAAGGTTCAAAATACATTCCCAACTAGAAATAGGTCCCAACTTGAAAAAACTGAAAAAGTAAACTGATGAGAGAGCCTTAGTCAATATATCCAAGCTACGACCACCATATGCGGTCCAAATCCCCCAGTATCCCTAAGCTCCTCTGACGTAACTACCAACTTATCCATCACCTACATAAGACACGACATGTGTTAGAAAATCCCAGATAGGGGTGAGTATATACATACCCAATAGGACACCCCGAAAGATGAAGGATGGGTTGTAAGAGATACAACGGGAAAGGAAAGACAATAGATGTAAGGTATAGTGAAAAAGAAAAACTCAACCCAAACCAAGAGTTAAAGTAATCTTGTCTAAACACAATGGAATAAGCATGGTGAGTATATAAACTATCTTTCAAGTCTACTCCAACTATATCAGGAGAGTAGACTCATCTAACCATGAGAAGATAAACATGGAAATCACATGGCATGCCCCGTGCATCTTCACCTATCCAAAAAGGAGAGTAACCAAATACAAGGTGTGGTTAAAAAATTATATATAGTTATATATGATCATTCAAAATATTCCCAAATGAGATATTAAGGGGGTATCTATCTCATGGCTCGGCTTAAGAAGTAGTGTTTCCAATAGTTCCAAAATTCCATCAATGATGCCCAACATCTCACGTGCCTTTCCAAAAGTAACTATCTAAGTCATTCCACACCTCATCACTATATCACACAGTTGAGGGACCACAAAATCGAAGTAGAGTAACTTCTCCCTAATATGTAAGGGGGTTAAACTCTGATTATATTTATAGAGGACATGCGCTAATACTAATGGGGGGTTCCCCTCTGGTGGTAATGAGGACCTACGCCCTATCTCATATGGGGTTCCACTCTGGTCATTTAGGACTCATTCCCTACCCGATATGGGGGTCCCACTTGAAAAGGTAGAGGACTCATGCCTATACTGATAGGGGTTCCACTCTAATGGTCGAGGATCCATGATCTAGTTCAATATGGGGTTCTGCTCTAATCATCAAGGACTTGCACCCTATCTGATAGGGGGTTCCACTCGGAAGTAGAAGACTCATGCCTTGGCATGATAGGGTGTTCCACTCTAGTCATCATGGACATGCACCCAATCTGATAGGGGGATTCCAATCGAAAGTCGATGACTTTCACCCTGGTGCGATAGGATGGTTCCACTCTATTCATCGAGGACCCACGCCCTATCCAATAGTGGGATTCCACTCATAAGGTAGTTTTAGACCACATGTGCCCATGCTAATAGGGGTTTTCACTCTAAATGTTGAGGAATCCACTATCCAACTCCACTATAGGGTATAACTTGGTAGTCTCTTGTGATTCTTTCTTATCACTACCATTATCGGGTGTTGCCTTAATAAGACTCATGCTTGGAAAATTTTGCATCATATCTCAAAAATCCACAAATGAGGGTACCATCATGTTCTATGTGGAAAAACACTCAGGATAGGCTACTCACAGGCCAAAATTAGAGTTTAAACAAAGGACATACAGAACCTTGAAGTTTTCTTAAAATATGTCAAGGGGTACACGACGTGTGAGGGGACCCACACAGCATGTGGTCTCATTCCACTGCCTGGTTGTGTCCTTAGCCAGCACATGACTCTCATCCCATGTAGTAGTACAGGCCATGTAGGTGGTCTACATGTCATGTCCAGGCTAACCAGGATAGGGTCATTTCATATTGGTCATGTCTGTGTACCGAACCCTGTATTTGTGTACTATGTAAATGTTTGTTGCCTCGAATGGGGTTCCATCAGTGTGACATGGATGTGTATGTGTACCTAGGTACATAGTTGTGTACCTATAAGTGTACTCCCACATTGGTTCCCACTCATGTGATCCTCCACACAGGTTTTCTAACCAGGTAATGGGTACATGATGTGTAGGATGACTACACTTTGTGTTATCCTTAACTTTTTCCAAAACCCTAGCCATCATCAATGAGAGGCTTCACATTGTGTGTTCATCCCACTACATGGTGTGTAGTTGGGTTTTCACTATAATTTTAGATCCACAATATGAACCTCAATTCAATCCTTTCCACTTTAAATCCATATATATCTCCATATGAAAATAGTAGATCTAGCAAAAAATCAGGGTTTCCGATCATCACTCACCAGAAATCGACCTTTGTTGTTCATTGTGGATTCATCGCACAAACCACATGTCGCTAAGGATTACAACCTTGATGAATTCATCTCAAATCACGGAAACCTTTTTTTTCAAAGATCCTAGTTCTAACCTCATTTCATCGATCCATGCTTTTTTTTGATCTGTTGCAGTTTCATGGGTCTAATCATACTCGGTACCACCCAGTAATGTCTAACCGAGATTCTGGGGTCCAATTAGTGATGAACATGAAGAATATTTGGGATAAAATCACCATAAAAAAGGTTTAATCATTATTTTCCAAGTGTTCTTGACCAATGAGCAAGAACAATGATACCAGGTCAAAAAACATTGAATAAATCAACTGAAATCAGGTACCTAGGTGCATGCTTAGGCCACAATTGGAACAAATCCAAGAACAAGGATGAATCCACTCAATAAATTTAATAAAAGGGAATAAATCACCAATTGATGAGTCCTGCCTAAATATTGGATCTTTTTTCATTGAAGAATATTCCCACTAATGATTGGGAGGAGTCATTATATTCTTTGTATCCTGATATTCTCTAATTCGACATTTCGTCATCATCCGATGTGATCTGCCAATGGAAGGGGGAATGAGAGCATCATTAGAGATTAGAGGATTATGAGGATAACCCTGGAAAATCTTCCATGATGATATATTGGTAGGAATATTTTAGGTTAAATGATCTTAATTAATTAATTTAATAAATTAATTAAACTCACTAAACGTACTTCCAGTGGGTGAGAGATTTGAACGCCCCGTGACAACCCATTTTAGCTTTCACCTAGGGTAAACACCATGTTCCAGAATTAACCATGGTATAGGATTTATGATCCAAGCTTTTTTTAAGATTTATCCCATTTTCTTTAATAAGTTTTGCATGTGTAATATAAAATATTTTTAATATTTTTATAAAATTAATTCCAGGTACATCGGGCCTCAGAATCACATGTCGTCCTAGCTCCTAGCTCTAGAAATATATATAGAAATATTTTAAAATCTTAAAATAAAAAAATGGTCACTAAATCATTTCATCCTTAAATTTTTTCATCATCAAAAAGAAAAACTAAGCAAACAACTTAGGACACTGATCCCACACTTAGCTCTCCCACTCCCAGGAACTCTCATGCACGTTCTTATGATTCCACAACATGTGGACCAAGGGTATAGTCCATACATGTAGGGTCCTATCCTATCAAACCTTGATTTCAAAAAAGTGATCTAAAAATGTGGCCCCATCATCAATGTCCATCTCACCCCATTCAATGATATTCATGGTATCTTGCATGTATCACCTCAGCTACAACACATGGATGACGTCATGCACCAGCTCCAGCTATGGGGGTAGTCCGAGGTGGTAATCAACCTCTCCAACCCTCTTCATGATCTTGAATGGCCTGATAAACCTCAGGGATATATTCCATCCCTATCTGAACCTTCTTAATCCTCATTGTGGGGAGACTCTTAGGAAAACATGGTCTCCCTACTCAAACTCTAAGGGCCTATGATGGTGTTCTGTATAAGATTTCTATCTGCTCTGGGTTGTCCTCATCAGCTCACATATGACTTGAACTTTCTCTGTCATCGTATGAATAATATCTAGGCCCATAAGAGATGTCTCAATGATCTATGTACATAATAAGGGTGACCTGTAGGTTCTTCCATACTAGTACTCAAAAGGTTTCATGCCAATAATATAGTGGTAGTTGTTGTTGTTTTATGAAAACTCTACCAAGGGAAAGTGATCCTCCCAACTCTAGATGAATTATAACACATATTTCCTCAGCATATCCTCTAACACCTAGATAGTTTGATCGGTCTTCCCATTAGTATAGTGGAGAAAGGTTGTACTCATCCTCATTTGGGTCCTGAATGACTCCTGTAGGCCTCTCTAAAATCGTGATGTAAATTTTGCATCATGATATGAGACAATTGTTAAGGGCACCCCATAAAGGTGAATGATCCCCTATGTATACAACTACCCCAAACTCTCCACTGAACTATGATCCCTAACATAAAGGAAGTGTGTCGACTTCATGAGTTAGCCAACTATCACCCAGATGGCATCATGGAACTTCTTTGTGTTTGAATCCCTATCATAAAGTCTATGGATATGGAATTACATTTCAACTTAGAGATATCAAGGGGCTGCAACAAACCTTCCATAACTTGGTTCTCAACCTTTACTTGATGACAGGTGAGGAGCTGAGAGATAAACTCATCGATGATTCATCTCATGTTGGAACACCAAAACTATTGTCAAAGGTATTTGTACATATTCCCCACACCTGGATGTACATCTAGGGGATAAGTGCGGAACTCTTTCATCACCTCCTCCTATAATGTGACTAGAACCACTATATGCCCTTGGAACAAGATGATATGATTCCATCCTTTATAATATCCATATGGTGAGTTTTCTGTGGATATCTAATCACACAAGCCCTCATAGTTGATGTATCCCAGACGAGACTCCCTTTCACACTCAAGAAGTGGAATATTCAACACCATAAACTATAGAAATTTTGCACCCTCCTCCTCCACCAAGATCAGCTACAAGGAGGCCAAATGCTCGGAATCCTCATGCACTAAGTGATCATGTGACTTATTACTAAGGGAATATGCTACCACATTTCCCTTCCTTGGAGTATATACTATCTTAAATTCATAGTCCTATAGGAACTCCAACCAGAATCGATGTCTCAGGTTTAAGTCACTTTGCATGAAATCATACCTAAGACTTTGGTGGTCTGAGTAAACCACAAAGCACTCCCTCAGAAGGTAGTGCCTCCAAATCCTTAGGGAAAAGACTATCATTTCCATATCTAGGTCTTGAGTTTCACATATTTTCTTGTGGGGTCTCAATTGACTCAACCCATATGAGATAACTTCAAGACACTGGATCAACACATAGTTGAGCCCAGCTCCTGAGGCATCACAATACACTGTAAATTTCACACATTCCTCTAGTAGTATCAACACTGGATCACTCATCATACTTAGCTTTAACTCCTCAAAGACCCTCTATAACTTCTCAAACCAAGAAAATGGCTCCCCTTTCCATTTCGGGGTAGTCAAAGGGGCTATGATTCTAGATAATTATACCACAAACCTCCTACAGTACTGTACCAAGCCAAGAAATCTCCACACCTATGACATGCTCTTAGGTGGATCCCAATAAATCACTACATTGATCTTTGTTTTATCCATGGCTAAACCATGATCAAAAATAACATGCCCTAGAAAGTGAACCTCATGAATCCAGAACTGGAACTTCAAGAACATACCATAAATATAGTGCTCTCAAAGAAAATCTAGGATCATCCTCGGGTGCTTTGCATGATTCTCCTCTATATAGAGTGGACAAGTATTTTGTTGATGAAGATAGCAATAAACTAGTCCATGTATGGATGTAATAACTAGTTCATAAAATCCATAAACAGGACAAGTGAATTTGTCACACCAAAGGGCATCACTGGGAACTTATAGTTTTTGTAGAAACATCAGAATGCCAACTTTGTAATATCATCCTTGTGAACCCTCAAATAGTGGTAACTAGACCTAAGATTGATCTTAGAGAACCATCTCACACCTCACAATTGGTAAAAGAGTTTTTCAATCCTCTATAAGGGGTACTTGTTCTTATTATATCCTGGTTCAGGCAATGATAATCCATGTAAATCCACAAAATCATGTAAACCTTTTTCATGAGAAACATTGGAGTTGTCTAGGGGGACACATTGGGTATGATGAAACCAATCTATAAAAGGTCCTCCAATTGTAACCCTAGCTTCTGAATCTAGGTATGATTAATATGATATGATTTAAAATATATCAGAGCAGTTCCAAGATGCATGTTGATGAAAAACTCTATTTCCCACCATGGAGGTAGTCCCATAACATCCTCAGGGAAGACAACCATATAATACTCTATAGCTGAAGAAACCCAGTTTCCTGAAGATTCTGCAGAAATAAGGGTTATATTCTCCATCTAATATGTAATGGGATGCATCTTCCATCTCATAGAATCCACTTTCCCTTCCATGATATCTCTCTCACCAAAAAAAGAGAATCTCGTCCCATCAGTGTGTAGGCATCTAACTTGTCTGTGGTGATAGTTAATCAGGGAACATTCCATGGACAACTAATACATACTGAAGATAATGTAATAAGGTTACATCATGATGACTAAAAGGTTCCACATGAACCTATCTTCACAAAATGATATCTCCCACCATCAGTGAATAAAAGATATAGAAGAATCTTTCCCTATAAGAACCTTTAGATGAAACTGCTAGGATAACACCTCAACTGGGAGCTCCAGTGCTCACACCAAGAGTAAAGAGATGAAGGAATGAATGGAACCTATGTGTACAAATACATAAGAAAGAGTAAAAAACACACAGATCATACCTTTAATCATCACATGTGCTATGGGATCATAAACCTTCAAAGTTTGCAGCTATCTGTGACCCTTGTCACCAACTCCCTAAGCCTAACATGGGCTAACAGGTGGTGGTGGTGGTGGAAGGATCTCATAACATCAACCACCACCCATGTCTCATCCTACTCCTCTACCATCTCCACATACCTGAGAACCACCCTATCCATGCCTGGGAGATACCTAATCACAGCACTTCTATTATCGTGGTAGTCCATAATCTATCTACATGTGATGCTCATCACGTATGGATAGGAATTCTCACTCCATGTGCTCTTTCCCATCACAAGTAAAGAACTACCCCTCTTTGGGATGTCTTGGCACTCTGTGCTACCTCTAACCGTGAACCTGATTCTGATCATGGGGAGGCCTCCTACGCTAAGATCCTGGTGTCTGGCATCTACTGGATGCTAAAGAAAAATCAACTTTGTGGCTCCCACTACCACCTCAATATGTCTAGAATCCCTCTGATAGAAATATATCTGTCAAAAATGTCTACTCCAACACCCCAGTATAGGTGGGGATACACAGTGGAATAATGTTGGCTCAGATATCTCTATGGAGACCTACTCAAACTTTTGTGCTCAGAAGTATCCATCCTAGATCATGTAAAGGTAGTGTCGCGTAGGGATTTTGAACCTTTTTGTGTACTCATCCACCACCATATCTCTCTAATATAGCTCTATAGGCTCCTAGATCTGGACTAAATGTGAGAAGGAGGAGTAATAATCCTCACGTAATAGCTACTAGAAGTCGGTCCTTGAGATTTCTGACTCATCGTGCATCTGCATAACAAGCCTCCACCATTTCCCATATACTCATTTAAAGATGGTAGATACCAGTGAAACCACGTAATCCATAAATTTTAGGATGATACCAATGATAAGAACCACTGACTCTACAAATCCTCTGCCTCCTGATGATCAGTCTCAACGCAAAACCTCAGAGGCCACTGAAAATGGAACTCATGGAGTTTGTTAATCATGCATGCATCCTCATCCTTATATTCTGGAATGATCTACAACTCAACATGTGGAGGTGATACAAACTTCCCACCTGGAGGAAGGGGCTCATGGGACGGACCCTGAACTGAGGCCTCATCACTCATCATATCATCTTCATGATTTGGAATGGGTATCATGGATGGTTGGCATCATCGAGAAATCCTATGATTTATCAATATGTACCACGGTTAGATGAGAATATATATATATATATATATCAACAAAGATTGGGATCCTTCTCAATAAGGACAGTCAAATTCTCAATCATATATGATGTATGTACCATTGATCCCTACAATAAATGTTTTAGTATGTCGGGTCAACAAGTAGGTAGTCAATGTTCTGGTGAATGGATACGTCGACCACCTGCACTATCATTGGACTCCCTGTCCTGATATCTGTACTTGATACACTTTTATATTTTTTCCCTAAACCCAAAAAAATCCTCTTAAGGGGACTAGTTTGAACAATGCCCCAAAGAATGAACTTTCTCTGATACTGATATATCATGACCCGCCCCACGGTGGGGCTTGAGCCGTAAATACCCCAAGCCTGTGTCCATAGTCTAGGGGTAGTGACAAGAACCTAAGGCATAACTAAACTCAGGGAGGCCTTTTCATAAGTACTTGAACACACACACATAGCCATATTAATGAAAAAATGTAGAGGAAAGAGTAAAAGATGAAACACAACTATAAAGTAAACCAAGTATTCATAACCTCTAGGGTGTACAAGAGTGAGAAATTATAAACTAAAAATAAAAGGGGAAAAATAAACAACCATCTAGAAATAGATCCCAACCAGGAAAAAAAACTACAAAAGTAAACTGCTGAGAGAGACTTACTTGAGATCTCCAAGCTACGACCATCATACGTGGTCCAAAGCACCCAGTATCTCTAAGATCCTCTGAAGTCACTACCGGCCTATCTGTCATCTGAATAATACATAACATGTTCAAGAAAATACCATACATGGGTGAGTATATACATACCTAGTAAAACACTCCAAAAGATGAAGGGGGTAAGTAAGTGATATAATAGGAAAGGAAAGACAGTAGATGAAAGATACAGTCAAAGAGAAAATCTCAACCCAAACCAAGAGTGAAAGTAACCTCATCCAACCACAAGGGGATAAACATGGTTAGTAGATAAAATAATCATTGAGTCTTAACCACCTATATTTAGAGAGTAGACTCATCCAACCACAAGAAGCTAAACACGGAAATCACATGGCATACCTCACACATTTTCACCTCTCTTGGAAGGAGAGTAACCAAATAGAGGTGTAGATACAGAAGGATATGTGTGTGTGTATGTGTGTGTGATCAGTAAAAAGAATCCCAAATGAGAGAGTAAAGGTATCTCCTTCTCATAGCTCATCATAAGAAGAAGAGTAGCCAATAATTCCAAAATTCCATCAATGATTCCTAGCATCTCACGCGTCTACCTAGAAGTAACCATCCAAGTCATGCCATGCCTCATCATAGTTTCTTGTATTCGAGGGTTCATAAACACAAAGTAGAGGACCCACTCCCTAATATGTTAGGGGTTTCACTTTGATATTATTTATAGAGGATCCACACCCATTCCAATTGGGGGTTCTACTCTAGTGGTCATGAGGACCCGCACCCTATCTGATAGGGGATTCCACTCTAGTCATTAAGGATCTTCACCAACATCGATCAGGGGTTCCACTATAAAGGTTGAGGACCCACACCCTAGTGTGGAAAGGGGGGTTTCACTCTAGTCATCAAGGACCTGCACTCTATTCAATAGGGGATTCCACTTGGAAGTTTAGGACACGTGCCTTATTGCGATATGGGGTTTACACTCTAGTCATCATGGACTCGCACCCTATCTAATATGGGGATTCCGCTCAGAAGTCAAGGACCCATGCCCTAGTGCGACAGGGGGTTTCACTTTATTTATTGAGGACACATACCCTATCTCATAGGGGTTTCCACTCATAATGTAGTTTTAGAGTACTCGTGCCCACGATGATGGTGGGTTCCACACTAAAGGTCGATTACTCCACTACCCAGCTCCACTGGAGGATAAAACTAGGTTTTCTATAGGAATTCTATTTGATCAATGTCACCATTTGGTGTTGCCTTAATAATCACTGTTCCTGGAACATTTCATGTTGTATTTAAAAATCCAAAACCAAGGGTACCATATAATTATATGCAAAAAAACACTCTAGATAGGCTCCTCTCAAGCCAAAATCTGAGTTCAAATAAAGGAGATACAGAACCTTAAAGTTTCCTCAAAAGAGGTCAAGGGGTACATGGAGTGTGATGGGACCCACACGGTGTGTGGTCTCATTCCACCACCTAGTTGTGTCCTTGGATGGCACAAATATTCCATCCCATATAGTAGTACATGCTGTATAGATGGACAACATGGCATGTCCGAGATAATTGCGATAGGTTTGTGTCCTGTTGGTCATGTCTGTGTATAGGAATATGTGTTTATATACTCTATACACAGAATGTTGTGTAAAGACCCCAACCCTAGTATCCCAAAGTCAGTGCCTTATATTAATTCATTGGCATAGATATAAGACTTGAATCCCAAAGGACTGATCGGTTTAGTAGTTTTGGAATCTAGATTACATACATGAACTTTACATTTCAACTTGAATGGAAAAAAAACATAGAAACTCCATTGGTAACACCCAAAAACTCTTATATTAACCCTACAAGTCATTCACAATATTCATTTTCATATATTGGGGGAAAATAAAACATAAGAAATGGGTGAGATCATGTGATCAGTAAGGGTAAGTAATACAATGGAAGCTAATATAAACAATAAGGCATGGTGAATTACTAAAAATGCATTCCATTAGAACATAATCTTGAACATGATATTGAAAGGATAAAAGCTGAATAAATAATTCCATATAAATAATCACATGATAAAGAAGCTTAAACATGGATATTCTACTAGTCTAATATTCACATGGATAAAAAATTACTAATATCATTATGAGGGAATGCATATGTTGAACATTTAAAACATACTGTCAAGGCATCGGCCAAGACATATGAAAATGATTAAGGCATCACCCAAAACCATATCAAAAAATGTGAAAGGCCTAATCCAAGTCTATATATTTTTTATATCATGATACTTACTAATGCATCGAGGGGCTATATAAGGAATTGTTCATCACTTGATAAGTCCAATTCATTCCTCATATGAATGGGGTTAAAAAACATATATATTTGAAATTTAAATAACTTTACCCAATCTTTAAACATAATCACTAACCATTCTAAGTAACATAGTAAATGGTATCAAGATAGCATATCAAAAGTCAAACTGACTATTTAATAAAATATGATATATGATAATAATAAGAGATCAATCTAATGAATCATAAAATTCAATAAAGGTGTTGAAATAGATGAAAATACTCTAATAAATTATTGAGGAATTCTTGAGAGAAATACCACTTTTATGTTTCAAAGAAGAGTTATTTTGGTAAAATCATTTGTATATGTCATGATTGTTTGTATAAAAACATAAATGAAAAAATATGTTTTTCATAAAAAAAATAGTAATTTTAGAAAAATAATAGTGTATTAAAATATATTATGTATGGTACTTGAAAAATGTGTAAGAAATAAAGATGTTCCCTTTAATCGGTCTTGCGTATCGGGAAGAATTGAGAAGTGAACCATGTAAAACATGTATTTCCCCATAAAATAAAGATGAACTGATATGGATACATGAGTTTGGAATGTATACACATAATTTAGAATAATTATATAAAAATAATTAATAATTAAATTGGTTTATAGAGGTAGAAATCATAACTCAAATGAAAATTGAGGTTTGAGAAGAAAACTCTTACCTTATGTATGAAAGTGTTCTGCACTTGACCTTAACGTCATGTATAATCAAATTAAATCCATTAATTAATTAATTCAGAAACTTTTATAGATGAATTTTATTCATTATAGTTTTATTAATTTAATTTATTTCCTTTTTGATGAGTTATAGAGTTTAACTTCATCATTTGAGAGCGTTCGTTTTCTTGGTTTTCATGATCAGTTTATTTTTTTATTAGTAATGAAGTTTATGTAAATTGGATATAATTATGTATAATTGGAATTATATGGTATTAATTAACATAAAAAATATTTAATGGTCTTATATATTATTATTTTTCTATTTATGAGGATGATTCAATAGATAGAACTTTAATGATAATCATTTACATCATTTTGGTGGTTTTGGTGGTTTTTAGATCATCATGAAATAGTTTTCCCTTATTAATTAATATCATGTACATATAATGGTTAAATAATGCTAACTAAATTATAATATGTATAATAAAATATTTTTTAACCATAATTATGGTTTTATGACCAGTCGTTATGGTGTTAATGGAAAATGAAAATGCATCATCCATGACGTTGGTAAATTAACACATCACGGCGATTTTTTCATTTATAAAATAAAAGAGAGAGAGAGAGAGAAAGAAGTTTTATGATTAATGTTCCACTAACATCATGTAATTTAATTATATAAATGATACCAGATTTATCATGTCTCTTTGGATCGGGTAAGTATGGTAAGGATAAGAAAATAAAATAAATTGAAAAGAAATCAAAAGAAAAGAAAGAGGATTTTTACCTCTTGAATTCTCCTCCTTGAGAACCTCCTTAAGAGGATTGGTTTTGGTCTTTTTATGAGACCAAGAGCCCATGGATGTAAGTTAGGGGCTTGAGAAGAGTATTCGATATAATTTAGACAAGTCTCAAGTCTTATATGGTGTGAAGAGAAGAGGTGGTGAGGAGTGGTATTTATAGTGGAGGAGGGGTGTTTTTTGAATATTTTATTCATTTGTTTATTATTTTGGATCAAGACTATGAATAGTTTGATAATTATCATCAAATGTATTAAAATAATTAAGGTAAATTCTATATTATAGTGCTTAAATCATCAATGGGTCAAGGAATAGTGTATTTAACTTATAATGTATTTATATTGTAAATTACCATATTTTACTATTCACCAAAAAATCAAGTATTTCTGAAAAATACCAAAAACTTACCATAACCATTTTTTTTTTACTTTTATAATGAAAAAAAATGAACTATTTTAATGAAAATAATTTTATAAATATAAGAAATTTATTTTTTAATTAAAATCATCATTTACTCGAAAAATATATATTTTAAAATTATAACATATTTTATAACACTTTTAAAAATTAACTAAGATCTCATAAAATTATCTTAATATAATAATAAAAAATATATTAATTTAAGAATCCATTTTATGAAAATAAATTTTCTTTTAAACCATTTTATTAATTATAAAATTGTAATTAGATATTTGTGCCTTATAAAAATACCAACACTTAATTAAATTTTTTCAAATATTTATTTACTTATACTATGATATAATTATATCATACTTTCATTTTTAAGATGCCTAAATTTTATTTATACTTTCATGGGTGATGTTACTATTCATTTGGATGGTTTAATATTCATATGGGTCATATTTTTATTCCTAAGTGAAGGTTACTATTTTATTGGTACAAGTTCCTTAACTTCTTGAAATACCTCTTAATTCATTCATTATTCATTTGTAAATTTTTTAGTGTGATATCTAAGTGATTTTATGTGATTTATACTATATTAAATAATTATAAGAAGGGAAAATTTTATTGATAGAATTATGGTTCGTTACAGTCTCCCCTCCTATAAAAACTTTCATCCTTAAAATTTTCAGATTATAACCTCATAAAAAGATTTGGGTAGTTATTCATCATAAGTTCCTTAGGATCCCACATTACCTCTTCAATTTTATAATTTTTCTAAAGTACATTTACCAACCAAGTTGTCTAATTCCTCAACACCAATTCTTTAGTGTCTAGAATCCGGATAGGCTCATCACAGTAAGATAAATCAGGTTCCAAATCTATTCCTTTAGAATTCAAAACATGTGTTGGGTCCAACATATTCTTCCTTATCAAAGAGATTTGGAACACATTTTTTACTAGGTTTCATTTCCAAATGATAATCCATGGATCAAACTCTCTCTAGAATTTTAAAAGTTCCAATGTACCTAGGGTCGGTTTCCATTTCTTCCCAAATCTTATAACACCCTTCCATGGAGATACTTTCAAGAAAACATGATCTCCCACTTGAAATTCCAAATTCTTAATTTGATTATCGGCATAGCTCTTTTTCCTACTTTTAGCTTCTTTGATATTGGTTTAAATAGTCTTTAACTTTTTTATTGTTTCCTTCATAAGTTCTGGGCCTACAAGCTTCCTTTCGCCAACTTCATCCCAACAAGTTGGTGTACAAAATCTCTTTCCATACAATGATTAATATAACATAATTTGAATATTTGAATAGAAACTATTATTGTAGTAAAACTCTAAAAAAGGAAAATATCGATTCCATATGCCTTGAAATTCAAGTGAGCATGATATCAACATGTCTTCTAAAGTTTGGATTATTCTTTCTAATTTCTTTTCAGTTTGAGGGTGATAATTAGTACTCAAATGAAGCTCAGTATCCAAATATTTTTGAAGAATTTTCAAGAATTTTGATGCAAATCATGTATCAAAATTAGAAACAATTAAAATAGGTACTCCATGAAGTCTTTCAATTCATTAATATAGATTCATGCAAGGCGCTCCAGTGGAAAATCCCCCCTTATAGCGAGGAAGTGTGGAGATTTTATAATTCTATCAACAATTAACCATATTATATCATTCTTTATTGGAGTCCTTAACAAACTAATGACAAAATCCATTGTAATTTCATCCCATTTCCTTGTAGTAATAGGCATAGGTTGAATGACTCCTCTAGGATGTTGTCTTTCATATTTCACCTGTTAACAGACTAAACATATTAATACATAATTAGCAATTTTGCACTTCATATTATCCCACCAGAAGTGTTACCTAAAATATATATACATCTTAGTGATACCATGGTTTATAGATAAGTTCAAGATATGGTCATCATCCAATAATTCCCTTTTTAAGTCAATTAAATATGGAACACAAAGTCTCTTCCCCAATTTTAGAATACCATCCTTATACACAAAGTATTTTAGCTTCCCATCATACACAACTTTAATTTTCTTTAGAATATTGTCATAATTAGACTAAGAGATTTTAATCCTTTTCAATAAATATTATTTGGAAACCATTTGAAAAATTAATGATATTTCACCTTCCTTGATAATTTCCATATCTATGTTTTCTAGATCCATGTACTCAGGATCCTTGTCAATCTTCATTTTGTTTATGACTCCTTGATCTTTCCTGCTCAATGCATCTACAACTTTATTCACCTTCCCTAGGTGGTAGTGTATCGAACAATCACAATCCTTGAGTAACTCAAGCCATCACCTTTGCCTCATGTTTAGTTCTTTTTAAGAGAAGATATATTTAAAACTCTTCTAGTCTTTATATATCTAACATCTTTCACCATAGAGATAGTGACTCCATATATTCAGAGAAAAGATTACGACTACTAACTCAAGATCATTATTTGGATATTTTTTTCATTATTTTTTATCTATTTTGATGCATAGTCAATAACTCTATCATTCTGCATAAGGACACAGTCAAGCCTTTTCCTTCACGCATCACTATAAATCACAAATACACCATTTCATGATGGTATATTCAAGATCATAGAATTCAAAAATCTCTTCTTCAATTCTTGAAAACATTCTTTACATTCTTTTTTCCATACAAACATAACCCCTTTACGAGTAAGCTTGGTTAATGGGTTAGCTAACTGGGAAAAATTCTAAACGAGACACTGATAGTAACCAGTTAAACCAATGAAACTATGTACCTTGGTAATGTTCATTGGTGTAGGTCATTCCTAAACCACCTTTTTCTTCATAGTATCAACCGAGATTCCATACTTAGAGAAATATGGTCAAGAAAATAAACTTATTGATTCCAAAATTCACACTTGCTAAACTTCCCATATAATTAATTTCTTCTAAGAGTCTTCATAACAATCCACAAGTGATTATCATGGTCTTCGTAGATTTTTATTATACCAATATATCATCAATAAATATCACAACAAATTCATCAAGATATTCCTTGAAAACTATGTTCATTAGATCCATGAAAATATAGGGCTAAATTCAGTCCAAATGGCATTACTATAAACTCGTAATGTCCATACCTGATTCAAAATGCCATATTTAGAATATCTTCCCTCCTCACATGCAATTAATGATATCTAGATTGAAGTTCAATCTTTAAAAAATATTGGTCTCATGAAGTTGATCAAATAAATCATCAATGCAAGTCAAGGGATACCTTTTCTTTACTGTAATGTCATTGATTTATCTATTGTTAATTCACAACCCCATTAATCCATCTTTCTTCTTGAAAAATAGAACATGGTCTCCCCATGGAGAAACACTAGGGTGAATAAATCCCTTATCACTCAATTACTCTATTTGTTTCTTCAGCTCCACTAATTCCACAGTGCCTATTCTATAGGGAATCTTTGATATAGGTCTTGCACCAAGAATTAAATCAATATATAACTCAACTTCTTGCTCTGAAGGATGTCCAGGTATATCCTATGAAAATACATCAATACATTCCTGAACAATAGGTACATATTCAATTTTAATATTTCTTTTCTCATCCATAGATGATTTTTTCTCTTCCTCCCTAAGAATTTCATTTAGAAGAGCTACTGGAGGTGGATCCAGATATGACTCAGATGATGAGGTTTTTTCTCTAAAGATAAGGGGTTCTGTATCTTCTTTACTAATCATAATTTCCTTCTTTTTCCAATATATTTTTGCATCATATTTTGAAAGATATTCCAAACTAAGGATTATATCAAATTAAATCATAGTTATTATGATAAGTTCAGTAGATAAATCATGTTTATGTGTTATAAAAAGAGACTGACTATAACATCTTTGTTGCGGTGATAATTTACTTAAGAGTTTTGACCAACAACTCCTTTGTTAAATCAAAAGGTAAATATCTAATTTTCTGGTAAAACTATGAATATATACAAGAATGTGATGATACAGAATCAAATAAACCATTGGCTAAGTTTGAGTAAATTATTAAAGTACCTTCCACCATATCATTAGGAACTTCAACCTCTACAGTTGTGATCGCATAAGCTTGGCCTTGATCTCTTGGCCTTTTCTGGGGAATTTTTCCTTGATACTTAGGAAAATCATTTTCATAGTGTCCCATATCCCTAAAATTATATCATTGAACATTGGTAAATTATTTCTTTCCTTTTCAATCTTCATCATGATGGGCTTTTCCACTACACATATAGGAAACTCTTTTTCCTTTTAAGCAGGAACCAGGGTGTTTCCTTAAACATGTATTGTACATTGGAAAAATACCTTTTTTATTCTTCCCTTTATCAATTATTTCCTCCACCGCCCTCTTCTTCTCTTATTTTCCCTTAAATTCATAAGACATAGATAATTATTTCTCTATCTTAATAGTACATGAGACAATATCTTCGTATGATGAAAAATTTTGGGAGACCAGTTCCCCATGGTGGAATGATATTTTTAAACAATCAATATCAATATTGATCCTTGAATTATATATGTAGATATTATAATTCCTTGCTAAACTTGTAAATTCGTATTAATAATTTCCAAAATTTTCATCCAATTTTTGTTTTAGACTAAACAATTTACTCTTCATATTCGCTTGTTTTTCATGAGAAAAATATTTTTCTAGGAAAATTTTCTTAAAATACCTCAATTACATATTTTTAATTTATTTAGCCTCCTTTTTGTTTTGAATTAATGACTAACATTGATACGCATCTTCTGATAGATAATAAACTTACATGATAACCTTCCCCCTTTCATTAATTCCCAAAGTGATAAATATTTTCTCTAAGAAACTTATCCACTACTCAGCTACAAATGGGTTTGTAGTCCCATTTAATGATGGAGGATTTTGTTACATAAATAATTATTACATTTCTCCTCCATGTTGTGGATCATGATGATACATATGGGTAAGGTTATTATTCATAACCTGAGTTAGTTGTCCTAGTTTAGTTATAATTTTCTCAGCAATAGTCACAGCTCTAGTCCCAATATCATAATATTGAATAGGAGGGAAATCCTTACATGGAATATGTGTATAGATACGGTTTTCATTCCATCCACTAGGAACCATTTCTAAATAATGTCATACACTAAATTAGGTTATGAATCATAATGAATAATTTCAAACTAGAAAAACATCTAACATAAATTGGAAGTTTATGCATAACTAATCTCATAATCATAAATATGGTTTCTTTGGGAAACATTTACTTTTAAATCCTTCATAATGGTTTTTAAATATAATGTGAATTATCCTAAGAAAATTTCATGGGAGTGTCAAACTAGGTGTATAGTAAGGCATGTTTTCTTTTACCAGAGTCAGGTCTGGGACACCTTTTTAGAGTTGTTACCCCTATGTACATTTGTGTCAAAACCACATCCACTTGTAGTATCGAGATAGGTATATATTTTCAGAAAACCCCACATAATTTATACCTTACCAAAATTATAGGATGTTCTTCTATTCTTATCCACAATTTCTATCATAGGGTTATGTCACCTAATATATGTTTTCTAAATCTAGTTTCCAAAGTTTCTACTAAAATTCATCTGATACCAACCATAAAGACCTCGACCCTAGTATCCCAGACTTGGTGACTTATATTAATTCATTGGCATAGATAGAATAATTGAATCTCAAAGGACTGACTAGTTTAGTAGTTTTGTAATACATATTACATATATGAACTTTAAATTGCAACTTGAAAGGAAAAAAACATAGAAACTACATTGGTAACACCCAAAAACTCTTAGATTAACCCTGAAAGTCATTCATAATATTCATCTTCATGTCTTGGGAAAAAATAAAACATAAGGGGTGAGATCAGATGCACAATAAGGGTAAGTAATATAATGAAATATAATATAAATAGTAAGAAATAGTGAATGAATAAAAACTCATTCCATTAGAACATGATCTTGAACATGATATAGCAAGTATAAAATATGAATAAATAATCTCATATAAATAATCACATGAGAAAAAAGATTAACCATGGATATTCTATAAGTAAAATATTTACATGGATAATCAACTACTAATATTATTATGAGGTAATGAATATTTTGGACACCTGAAACATACCATCAAGGCCTCATCCATGACATCTAAAAATGATTAAGGCCTTGTCCAAAAAAATATTTGAAAAATGTGCAAGGCCTTGACCAAGCCCATATCTGTCTTGTCTCGTGAGACCTACTGATGAATCGAGGATCTATATTGGGCCCCACCAACCACTTTATAAGTCCAATTAATTCCTCTTATGAATGGGGTTAAACAACATATATATATTAAATGTAATAACTTTCCCTAATATGTAAATATAATCACTAACCATTCTGAGTAACATAGTGAATGGTATCAAGATAGCACATCCACAGTCAAACTGACCATTTAATAAAATATAGTAGATGATAATCATAAGAGATCAATATAAATAAAGAATAAAATTAAATAGAGGTGTTTAAATAATGAAAATAATCTAATAAATCATCGATTAATTCTTGAGATAAATACCCCTTTTACCTTTCAAAGAACAGTTCTTTTAGAAAATCATTTGAATATGTCATGATTGTTTATATAAATCCAAAAATGAAGAAATATTTTTTTTCATTATAAAATTAGTAATTTTATAAAAATAATGGTGTATTAAAACAGATTATGGATTGTACTTGAAAAATAGGTAAGAAATTGAGACATTCCCTTTAATTGGGATTTTATATCGGGAATAATTGAGAAGGGGACCATGTAAAACATGTATTTCCCCATAAACGAAAGATGAAATGATAAGAATACATTATTTTGGAATATATACATATAATTTATAAGAATTATATAAAAATATTGAAAATTTAATTGGTGTATAGAGGGATAAATCATAACCTGAATGAAAATGGAGGTTCGGGAAGAAAACCCTTACCTTATGTCCAAAAGTGTTCTGCACATGACATTAATGTCCTAGAAAATCAAATTAAATCCATTAATTAATTAATTAATTAATTAATTAATTAAATTTTATACATGAATATTATTTATTATAGTTTTATTAAGTTTATTTATATCTTTTTTTATGAGTTATATAATTTAACTTCATCGTTTGAGAGTGTTTTCTTTCTTGGTTTTCAGGATTGGTGGTTTTTCAATCGTCATGAAATAGTTTTGTCTTATTAATTAATATCATGTATATTTATTAGTTATAGAATAATAAATAAATTATAATATTTATAAAAAAATATGTTTTAACCATAATTATGGTTTTATTAATAGTCTTTATGGAGTTGATGGAAAATTAAAATGCATCGTCCATGATTTCAGTAAATTGACACATCATGTCGATGTTTTCAATTATAAAATAAAAGAGAGAGATAAATAATTTTGATGATGGATCATCTATTAATGTGATCAAATTATATTTTATAAATGATAATGGAGTTATCATGTCTCTTTGTACATGGTAGGTAAGGTAAAGATAAGAAAATAAAAGAAATTTAAATGAAAATAAAAGAAAAGAAAGAGGATTTTTACCTCTTGAATTCTCCTCCTTGAGAACCTCTTTAAAGGGATTAGTTTTGATATTTTTATGAGACCAAGAGCTCCTAAAAATGGGGTAGGGGATTGGAAAATTATTGGTTAGAATTTAGACAAGTATTAAGGCTTGGATGGTGTGAGAAGAAGAGGTGGTGAGGGGTGGTATAGTGGAGGAGATGGGTGTTTTTTGAATATTTTATTCATTTGTTTATTATTTTGGATCAAGACTATGAATAGGTTAATAATTGTCATAAAATATATTTAACTAATGAAGTTAATTTATATATTATGGTTCTTACATCATTGATGGCTCAAGGAATAGTGTATTTAACTTATAATGTATTTATACCGTATTTTACTATTCACCAAAAATTCAAGTATTTCAGAAAAAATCCTAAAAATTCACCGTAAACATTTTTAAAATTTAAGAATTAAAATATGAACTCAATTTTATGAAAATAATTTTTTAAATATAAGAAATTTAATTTTTAATTAAAATCATCATTTACTCAAAAATACATATTTTAAAATTGTAACTGATTTTATAACACTTTGAAAAATTAACTAAGGTCTCATAAAATTATATTCAAAAAATAAGACAAAGAAATATTAATTTATGAATCAATTTTATGAAAATAAATTTTCTTTTAAATCTTTTTATTAATTATAAAATTGTAATTAAATATTTATGACTTATAAAAATAGCAACACATAATAAATAATTTTTTAAAATATTCATTTACTTAAACTATGATATAATTATATCATACTTTTATTTATAATATTTCTAAATTTTATTTATTTTTTCATGGGTGAGTTTACTGTTCATTGGGTTGGTTTACTATTCAAAAGGGTCATATTACTATTTCTAAGGGAAAGTTACTATTTCATTGGTACAAGTTCCTTAACTTCTAGATATACCTATTAATTCATTAATTATTCATTTATAAATTTTGTATTATGATCTATATGTTATTTTATGTGAAGATGAAATAACTATAACAAGAGAAAATTTCATTGATAGAATTCTATGTCATTACATGTTGTCTCACACGGGGTGCCACCCGTGTGACTTGGACAAGCCCATGTCCCCAAGTAAATGATCATGTACTTGGTCATATACTTCTGCATGTGTTCCCACTCGTGTGATCCTCCACATAGGTTTTCTAACCAGGGAATGGGTACACAGTGTGTAGGATGGCTACATGCCATGTCATCCTTAACTTTTCCCAAAACCCTAACTATCATCATTGAGTGTCTACATGTTTTGTGTTCATCCCACTACATGGTGTGTAGTTGGGTTTTCTCTATAATTCCAAATCTATGATCTGCACCTCAATTTAAGCCTTTCCAATTCAGATCTGGCCCTATCTCCATATGAAAATAATGGATTTAGCCGAAAATTAGGGTTTTCGGCCATCACTCACCAGAAATTGGCCTCCATTATTCTTCGATGGTTCATCATATGAAGTGAACATCACCAAGGCTTTCACCCTTGATGCCTTGATCTCAAAATAACTAAACCAAAATTATTGCTTTTAAATGATCTTATATCTAACCTCATTTCATTGATCTATGCTTTGTTTATCGATCATTCATGGTTTCAGGGATCCAATCAGGCTCGGTACCACCTGAAAATGTCGAACTAAGATTGTTGGGTCCTACCGATGATGAATGAAAAGAATATTTGGGAGAAAATAACCATAATAAAGGTTCAATCATAATTGGACAATAATTTTTGGATAATGTTCAAGAATGGTAATATCGAGTCAGAAAACATTGAATAAATCAATTTAAATCTGGTACATAGGAACATGCTTAGGCCATAATTGGTGAAGATCCAAGAAAAAGGATGGATTTTCTCAATAAATTTAATAAAAGGAAATAAATCACAAATTTGAACGTCCAAAATAGATATTTTATTGTTCTTAATTGAAGAACGTACCCACCAAATGTTGAGAGGAGTCGTTGGGTTCACTACATCTTGATATGCTCTGATATAGCATTTCTTCATCGTTCAATGTGATCCACCAATGGAAGTGGGAAGGAGAGTGTCATTGAAGATTCTAGGATTATGAGGCAAAAGCTGGCCAATATTCCATGATGATATATTTTTTGTAATATTTTAGGTAAAATGAGTTTAATTAGTTAATTTAATAAATTAATAAAACCCATTGAGTGTACCGCCAATGAGTGAGGGATATGAACACCTTGGGTCAACCCATTTTAGGTCATTCCTAGGGTAAACACCACATTTCAGACACAAATGTGGTCTCAAATTTTTTATCTGATCTTCTATTTAAGATTTATCCTATTTTATTTAAGAAGCTACATGCATAAAATATAAAATATTTTTAATATTTTTATAAAATTAATTATGGGCACAGTGAGCCTCGGAAGCACATTTTGTCTCTGCACCTAGCACTAAAAATATATATATAAATATTTTAAAGACTTACAAGGAAAAATTGGGTCTCTACAATCTATTAATGAATTTATGGTTTTAATATAAGAAATAATAAAGTTATAAAAATAATTATTATATTATTTTTCATGTTTTCATATGTAATATTGGATTCATGTATGTATCTAATCCTCTAAGACTACTAAACTATTTGATACTTTAGGATTATATCTCTTGTATTTTGTGTCAATGTAGTAAAATAACTACCATCTCTGGGCTATTAGAGTTAGGTTGTTTCATTAGATCCACTCATCGTATTTTTCTTGTAAGGAAAATCAAAATAACATAATCCTTACCACGTCACTTGAAAGATTGTTTAATTGGAATGTATTGAAAAGTTCAAGAAAGATTCTTAAATGAGTGTTTGGGTCTTCATGTAGTATCCCAGTTAATTGTATGGAATTCAAGATCATTTTAAGAATCATCAGCTTTATCTTGAAGTGATTAGTATCCAATGAAGGTACTATAATTATGGTTTAACCCCCGCGCTTCATGGTTGGCCATACTCTATTAGTGTTCATCACTCCAGATATCTTCCTTGCACCACTTGGTTGGATCCAAGTTCTCTTTCAACTCTTTGATCAATGCTATCCATGGATTTTTTCTTGACTTTACTCAATATTCTTTATATATTGGGATAATATGTTAAGAGATATTATTTTCCCTCCCCCTGAGTTGGGTGCTCATGCATCAAAAGATAAGTCTTGAAAATCACAGCATAAAAATAAAAATAGTAATGAATAAATAACAATTAAAAAGAAAATAATAACCCTTTATTATTCTATGTTCCTAAGAAACCATCCTAGAAACTATACCAAAAACTTGACTATCTTTAAGGGGTTGTAAATTTTTGTAGGCAGATGAGTTTATAAATTTAAAGCTCAAACTAACTACTAACTAACTAATAAAGTGTATCATGTGAAAATTTTAAGGCTGGACCCACATAGATGGATTATTAAACACTTAGAATGAATAGTAATAAATAGAAAATATATGAGAGTTTGACTTAGAGTCACTCAATCAAATAAATCATTCCAAGAATTCATAAATCTAGGTTCATGAACTAGTTAAGTAAAATGATGATGAATAATAAAGATTTCATCATAATTAGGTCTAATAAAATCCATTGGTCATGTCACTTTATCTCTATCTCACTAATACTCTTTTTCTTCTCTTGATTACTTTGATTGATCCATAAGATAGGTGACCAAAAAAACTATATAAACATGACTACCCCAACCCACCAATGGTCAAGAAAGGTAATAAGTAGTTAGTTAATGTGTTAAAAACATACCAACGCTAACACACAATGGTCATGCATTAAAGAGGAGGATATGATTCATAAGTATTAAAAAAAATATAAAAATGCCTCTAATATTGCTCATAAAAATATAATTCCACTAGATGAAATTCCCCTTTCATATATGCTCAACACTAAAAAAATCACACCCTCATAATAGTCATAATAGAATGAATTAATAAAAGTAAAGAAATAAAACCAAATAACAACAACACCCTAGATAAAGTCACTTCAGGCTCTTGACTTCATCGTATAATAATTCATACCTAATTACGACAAACTCCCTCCCAATTTATATCCAGTAGAATTAATCCACATATATATCAATCTACCACTTATATCTCTCCATATCTATCTTTATATATTTACCACTTCAAACTCTAATTAGATAGACTATAAAATTCACATGCATCCTCACTTATATCTCTCATGAAACAAATCTTTTATAATCACCTAATGAGAGTTTATAGTCGAATAGTTGTTATGTCTATATAGATATTCTCTCTATACAACTGCACTATTTCTTGTGGTGGAGACCCTCTTACTCCATCATTGTGAATCCATACTATGGAATAGAGCACATACTGTGATGTAACACTTCATATACCTCATCTTTGATCCACTTCCTTAAATCACACCTCCACAATGTAGTGCACTCTCCCACTACACAACTATCTACTTCATGTTAACCTTCATCTTCCTCCTCCTTTAACATGGTGTAGTGAACCTATACATCACAAAGATTCTCAAACTAAAACATCTGAGGCACTGCCTTCACATAAAACACTATGGTGCAGTGAGACATCCATGCTCTATAATCCATATACAACTCATATTTATCTAAATCCACAACATAAATAAAATAATCAATATCATATCACCCTTCATGTGGATTCAATCCCCCCATAAATTCACACTCTAAGTCTTAAAAATAGGTTGACTCCACAACACCCACATGCATGTATATATTTTTGGTGCAATGTCGATGACCATGGTGCAATGGTGAAACTTTTTTCATCTTCTAAGATTAATTATAATGAAAATATACAATAAATAGTGAAACCCACCTCCATGGAATTGCAACTATAGCTTCATCCTCGATGGCGATGGTGGTTCTATGGAATAGGTCAGAAAACTACAATGAAAAGTTATTCCCAAGGAAGAAGAAGAAAGAAACACTTCAAATGGTGGTCTTTTCTTAAAAATGAACATTTCCCGCTCTCACCATATCCCGCATGGATTTTTGAGCATAGTATGCCTTCGTTTTATTACCCTGGATGTTCCAAATCCAACTCGAACAAGTCCCTTGAGCCCTACCTAGGTGGAGGGAACCTGATATTCCCTCTCATTGATGTCGACCCACACTATCTTATTCACTCACATTCCATAACCAACCTTTATTTAAACACTTTCACTCCTCTACCACCTAGTTTTCCACAGTTGTTGATAGGTTGGATGACCTTGTCATAGCTATCTTGATCTCTAGTCATGGCTAGGCGGGCCCATGTTTTTGCACCTCTTATTAGCATTCTCTTTATTATTTCATTTTTCAATTTCTTACCATCTAGTAGATTCTTCTTTTATTCCCATTTTCCTTCATTACCACTTCTATTTTTCACCGAGGATCATTACAGATAACTCTTACCAAAACATACTAAATCAAATTAAATTATGCATGAAGGTTCAATTAAGTCCCAAAATTATTGAATTTAAGATTTAAAAATTATGTATAAAATTACATCTATCATTCCCCAAATCCAATGATTGTTTATTAGATTAAAATAAAATCACGGAATATTTTATATATGATTAAAACTTTCTTAGCCTTGGGAATATGGTTACATAGATAAACATTACAATATTTTAAAAAAAAAATCCTCAAAATAAAAGGATTATTATTTAATGTTATTTTTTAAGTCCAACCTATATAATATTATTTTTTATTTTCTTAGGAAAAATGAAGAAATAATATAAAGTCATGAGATCATATATTTAGTAAGGGATGACATATCACAACTCATACATTACCACGACATACGTAATACGATGAGTACATAAATTCATAATAGAACTATGTCAAATAATATATAAGTATATCATAATGAATAAATAATAAGGTATTACATAATGAATAGAATGTTTAATTTCAAACACCTAAACATTGTATCGAGGATTTACACAAAGATATCATATATAAAGGGTAATATCCCTCCCACTACTCAACCATAATTGTCTCATGAGACATACTAATAAATTGGGGGTTTATATAATTTCAAGTCATCCATATCACTTATGTCATCCAATGAATTCCATAATAGAATAAAATGACATGAATAGTACTTGGTATAATGTTAAATAGTGAAAAAAAATATAAATACTTTCAAAAATATTTAATAATTATCAAATTATAATTTTAGACCATATATAATCCAGGAATAACCAGTATTGTTAATCATTTTCCCAGGTAAATCAAATGATATGGGTATTTAGGTGATTACCCTTTAATCAAATAATTTATTATAGAGTATTAAAGTGAAAATGTTTTTTAAAAAAAATTATTATTATGAATACTTTGATAATTTAGAATGGTTTATAATAATTTAAGAAAAAATTAATGACAAATAAATACCCACTAAAATAGCATTTTGTAAATCACCTAATTTGTATTGGGGATACAAAACCATTTAAGAAAGAACTCTCGGTATCGATGGCATTGATACTGAAGGTTCACTTATGACAACATAAGAAGTACTCTCATTCATATATATATAAATGTTGAAATATATATATCTTATCTAGATATAGATAAAATATCCCTCTTGGATATGTAAAATAAAAAATAATACAAATAAATGACATATATAGTGATTTAGATAATGGATGGTAGATTTTCATGAATATTGTCATTTTTTTGAAAAATAAAAATCTATAAAATGGGTAAAATGAGAGATTATAAGTAATATATAATGAATTATAAATTAAAATAATTATAATAAAATGTAAATGGAAGCATAAGTACATATGAAATAGAATTTTAAAACAGATTATAATAAAAAATAAATTCGGAAATAAAAAATTCGGAAAAAGAACCCTTACATCACTTAAGTTTCTTAACTTAGAACCAACCCTGACAACCTCAAAAACACTTCAAAATTGAACATAGGGATATGGGATAGATGCCTTTATATAGACACTAAGAGATAACTCTCGATTATTGTGATGATCAATGAGAGTAAAGGTGAGTATTTATAGGTGTGGTGGGTAGAATTTTTAGAATAAAGAATCAAATATTTTATTTTACCACTATCTAAAGTGCTCCACTATGACCCATAATTATTCAATACGCCCCTTAGTACTTCACCAATATTTTTAGTTATAAAATTAGACTAATAAAATTTATTTTTTAAAAGGTTGTTTATGATTACACATTTATGATTTTTTTATCATATTCTAGTATATTTCTCCATTTTTTATCACAATTAACTTTTTTATTAAAAATTAACATTTTTACCTCTTAATATCTTTGTTAAAATATGTAATACATTTTATAAAAATACATCTTATAATTATGAGAACTTTATATTTTAAATAAAGATGATTCATTTCATAAAAATTATAGTATTAATTTAAATTCCATTTTATTATTAGAATAAGTTACACATAAATACCACCTTAGATCCTAGATAAATAACCCATTATTACAATGTAGTAAGGACTAAGTGTTAGGTTTAAGATTGTGGTATTTTATGAAGTGGTTTGACAAAAAATGATCTTGTAGTGATTTTCACTATCTTGAAATTCTCTCTTTGATGATTATATTCAAACCTCATTTTTTAAAGTTCAGCTTGATCCTGGTTTAGGGAAAACCCTAGTGGTGTTACCTCCTTCCCAATATCAAATAATTGTTTTTTCTAAAATATTTTCTTACCAATTAAATCTATAAAATTTTCATTCTTTATAAATTAAATTATGTTATTATCCTTGTTAATATACACTAGTTATAACAGTTAATATATAATAGTTATATTACCAATAGTCATAATTATCATCAGTTATTTAATGAATACTTACCTTCTTTGATTCCTATAAATTTTTTCCACACTTCTAAAATAACACTATAGGTTATAAAGTTTGTTTATTCCATAATTATTATTCTCTGGATTTTATTTTTTTTAATATAATTTTATAGTGGTGATGTTTATTATATGCTTTGATACAATATTTTTTTAATTTTTACTCACACTATGAATTTTTTTCTATTTTCCATTATTACTTATAGTGGTTTTAGAGAATTTGGGTTTTTATTTTGTATTGAATCATTATTTATTAAGAAAATATTTATTTTATTACTACAATTTCATAGTTATTACAATAAACATTTTCCCTTGAGAATATTGAGCTTGAAGACATATCAAAAAATAGTGTTATGCAGCTAGAGAATCTCCCAAAGAATTCCAATTCAACTATATCTCTTAGGAGTTCAATCATGGAACACATTCCAACATAGATATATTTTTTATTAAATAAACAATAAAGGTGAATGATTTTAGTAATTTGGAGCTGGAAATGAAATATGGAATTTCATCATTGTATGAAAATAAAACTTGATAATGTACTCACTTCCCATATTAAAATAAATAATTGTAGAAAAAATGGGTATACTCAATCAAGAAAGAACATGGTAATAGTAAAAGGTACAAGGAATAACTAGTTGTGAAGGGTTTATCATAAAAGGAGGGTATGTATTATACTAAAATATATTCTATCATTAATTTGACCACTATCAAATTTTAGTTAAGAATTGTGGTTTTAAAATTATCATATTTATGATAAATGGATGTAATGATAACTTTCCTACATGAAAACTTAAAGGAGGATATCAATATGGTGAAATTTGGTGGGTTCATTAATTATGGGATGGAATAATTTGTTTTTAAACTTAAAAGGAGTTTATATGTAATAAATAAATAACAAGGAAGTGTAAATGAAAACTCAATGCATTCACAGTAAAATTGATGATAAGATATATGATACTGAAAAATGTAGTTATTTCAAATCATCTAGTAATTGTTATGTAACTTTATTATTATATGTAAATGGTATTTTCATTGCAGGATAAAATGAGAAAATGATCAATGAGTTAAATAATAAATTATAACATGAATTTGATATAAATTATTTTTGAGAGAGGAGAATGATTCCTAGGATGATAATTATTTGAGATCATGTCATTTTAATATTAAAATTTTCATAGAATACTTAAATAGATAATTTTTTGATAATGTTAAATATGTTAGATAAAAAATTTTATTTCAATTCCTCTTATGGATGACTCTAAGTTATCAAATGAGCAGACACTAAAGTTAGATTATAAATGTGACTACATTAAAGGAATTCCTTATGAATCTAAAATAAGGAGTTTAATTAATGTCATGGTTTTCACCCAAGATGACATAAAATGTGTAGTGAGAGTTTTCAATAGATACATAAAAAATAATTGGAATAAAATATGGGAAGAAATGAAGGGGGCATTATGATACTTGAAGGGAAATAAGGACAGGTTTCGATATTTTTAAAATGGTATGTATTTATATTGATATGTTAATTATAACTTAGGTGGTGATGTTGATAGTTGAAAGGTATAAAAATTTATATTTACACTTGTGGTGGTAAAATTTTGAGTTTGGTGTCCTAATTGTAGAAGATAGTGACATTATTGACTATGAAAGCTGAATACATAGTTATAACCAAATAAAATAAGGAGACGATATGGTTCGAGAATTTATTGAAGGATTTAGATAATTTTCATGGTAAATATATGGTCTTTTCTAAATTTCAGGCTGCAATACATATTGAAATGAATCTAGTATTCCATTACAAAACAAAATAAATTCAACTAAAGAACCACTTTATTTATGGGTTATTATAGGAAGAATCATTGAATTTAGGGAAGATTTAATAAAACATGAATTGAACTAATATGTTAACTTAAATAATTTTTATAAAGAAGTTGATTCATTGTTGTTCCATAATTAGCCTTCAATATTGATGACTAATTTTTTAAAGGTGTGACATTGAAGTTTCTTTTTTGAGGAATAATGTTTTAATAAAATTACAAATTGGGAATTAGCATTAAAATTAGTCTCGAAGTGAGATATTGTTGATGTATATGTGGATAATGATTTATTTTATGAGGTGCTCAAGTTGAAACATTGAATAAATTTATTTCATGCATAGTGCATTTATTCCTTGTGTAAATATTGAATAATCTATTCCACATGGATATTTTAATGAATTTCCACTCAAAATTATTGAAGAATGTATTCCACACAGATATTTATTACACATCAAATCAGTATTTATAAAATGGTATTTCTAGGTGGCTATAATTGTGTTTCATGGAAAAAAATAAAATATTTTTTTTTAAAAAAAAAGTGAAACATGAGTTGGTATCCCAACCCATGTCCCTGCAGAATTTATTAAAAAAAGAAGGATTACAATGAAGTCTCGAGGTGTAATGAATTTACACCAGCAAAAGGGAAAGAAGTTACATAAAGATAGAAAAAATACAAAACGAATGAAAAAAGAGAGGAATTGCAAGTCTTCAAGATATCCCATCCATCATCCCTTTGAACTCCATAAGCTGAAACCTCTTCATAGGAAGAGCAGATTATTATAGCAAGAAAGTACGATGTGAAGCAGAATTGCTAAAAGAGGAGAATCTGATTATAGAACCAGAAAATTCGGCCCATGCGACATGTCCTATGCTCTTCACTGTATTCCAGCGAAATAGATTCTTTATAAGGTCTTGTGCCCATATGACAGAGAAAGCCATAGACAAACATCATCAGCAGGAAAAAAAGTGAATTCAAACTAGAGAACAAAGCAGCGCAGTCCATAGGAAATCAGGGAGTTTGTTTGGTCTCTAGGTCCAACCCCAAAATAAACACTTTGCGTTTGATATCAAGGTAAGTCGCCGCAGAGATTTCACCATTTCTGAGCTTTTGATAAGCTAATTCAAAAGAGGTTAACCACTACCATATAACCATTCTCAAACTATAATTTATGCTAGTTATATATATTGGTGTATTCCATGGTATGAATACCACCCAAATCACTATTTTATAGGTGATGTAGGTTTCAAGATACTTATAGAAAAAGGAATTCACAAAACCTCTACATGTCCTGAAAATGTCCCTGCAATCAATAGTGCTTGATGCTTCTCACTATGTCATTTATATTAACCTTAATCATTATATCATAGGGAGGATCCATTGAAACATAAAATATATTTTTTTCTTTATGGGGATACTAGAAACTATAAGAGCTCAAAGAATAATCAAATCATGAATCGAGTTGTTCATATAGTTATGGTAAAGAGAGTATACTAGCTAAAGCTCATTTTATGAATTTAATATAGTTTTTAGGGAGAAAATATTCATATATAAAAATACTAATTTTTATTATTGTTAAGAAACTTAAAATTATTTTAATAAATTTATTTTTAATAATTTATTTTTAATTATTTTAATTTTAATAAAACTATTTTTTATTAATAAAAGAAAATTCTAAATTAAAAACTCACATGGTGTTAGTATAACTAGACCAAAGTGATAAATTTGGCTTGAATACCCATGAACCATCCAGGCACCCAGTTCAACTAGGCCTCTAAGGCTAGCTCTATATGTGAAATAGATTAAACTAGGTTGAACCATAAATTTTTTCTCCAAACTAGATAACTAATATTCAACCACTAGTTCCCACCTATGTCTTCCCTAAGGAGTGATCCATCTATGCACCCTACACCCAAACCCAACCCACTGTATACCCCATAAAAAACATAAAAAATCAAGGAAATTTGTAGTAGGGGAGGCTTGAACTCCCACTCTGCACCTTAATATATATATATATATATATATATATAATTTTAAAAAATTAAAAACTAATATTATGATAATTATTTTTTTATTATTGAAAAAATAATCATATTTTTTTAATGGTATATTATATTTTTTTTAATTAAAACCAGTGCATTTGGTCTGATTATTAAACTATTGATTAAACTAATTACCAATGAACCACTCATTTCACTAGTTCAATATTTCGTGTGGTTTTTATAACTATAAACTCACATGTTTTTCCTTTTTCTATTTACAATATTTTTAAACATGTTTTTATTAAATAAATATAAAAAAATAGAAATTGGTAATTTTATAAATAAAATTTGATTAAAATAAATAGTTATATTAAAATACATGATTTCCTTTACATGTGTCACACTTTCCATTCTCTATTTACCACTTCTACCCCCTTTTCACCCTCCACTCCCTATTTTATCAACATAGTTGGAACTCTATCATCTCGACTATGTGCTTCTCCTCCTTCCCATCGACATCACCTAACTTCCTTCCCTTACCAGTTAATCTACATTAACTCTATTTTTATTTTCAATTTCCCCTATTGGTGACTTCCTTCTTCTTCCTATCATCAACTCTTATTAACTGTGATTCTATAATCATGATGGAACTCCTCTCTGACTACCAGCTTCACTTCACCCTAGAAACTCTAATTGTTTTATTTTTTTATTTTTATTTGATGTTCAAAAACCCTAAATTTCACTGATCTGGGTTATTTCTCACTATGTTTGAATGACACCCTCATCCATTTACTAGCCTCAACTCACCCCAACAAGTTAATTTTATTTATTTTACTTTTTTACTTAAATGTTCATAATGAAGGAAATGATATGTGATAAATCATTATTTTAATGTGATGCAAAGGGTTGAAACATATTCTATAATTAGGGGGTATAAAAAAGAATGAAATGTGATTTGTTTTCTTCTCCTTAGCCAATCATTATGTATAGTTGGTCCATATCATAAGGTTTCATATCATAGGTAGTGACATGCATATGATGCATGTTATGTTTATAGATACATTTCAAATAACATATCCTTAAATGGAATATTGGGACTACATTGTCTCATGGAGTCCAAAATTTAAGTGTTAATATTCCAGTTAATCTCTTACACATTAATCTATCATTAACTAAAACATTACATAAGATGAATCATTTGGGAGTATATGTATTCATGTGATGAATGTATGAATGATCAGGAGGCATTTACTCATACATTATAATACATAAGTAAATGATAACTCGCTCGAGAAGAATCCTCGAGGGTTTTATAAATCATAAAACCATATGATAGAGTGTAGTATCTTGATTATATATCCTCAACTATAATACTCTCAAACTTGATGCTCTATTTACTCTTATATATTTACACTATGAGGCACTAGCACACCATGGTAGGAAGAGTTTGATTTGAATGTTATATGATTCGATAGTTCATGGATACCTCCAAAGGTTGGAGTCCATTGAGTGTCACTACTATGATCTTCATCAAGCCCATTTAAAGATGTTCAAAGATGATACAATAGAAATAATGGTGTAAGGTGCATACATTTATAGTTTTTCTTCATTTCTAGTTTATTCATGATTTCATTTATTCTAGCATGGTTTGACCTTTTTTTGGGTTTCTTAATCACTTATTCTTACTCTAATAATTTTTATTAGTTCCCTATGAAATCCAAAAATGGTATCAAATATTACCATGTTTTTAGATTTTGGAAATCATTCTCAAATTGAGGAAAGTGTTATCATATTATATATCATGCTGCTAGTTATAAAATATTATAAATAAATATGTTCTAATTGTTTGAGTTATAGATTATAATATGGGATATCATAAGAAGAAAATTAATACAAATACATCATATTTGTATTAGTCAAGTGTACAACTCCCAATAACCATATCATACGATATTTGTGTCATGTTTTGAAAACATAGAATCAAATTGCTATGGTAATATCGTTGTCTATCATTAAATGTGATATATGATATCATAGTTAATTATTAGAAATTCAATCATAAAATATGAATGATAGTGCATCGCTGGTCTATCATATTTGAAGATAAAACTATCATTCATAAAGTATAAATGATAGTACATAAATATGTGGCCTATCTGTTGTATCCTATGACTCCCGTTGGATCATAAAATATGATAGAGAAGATAAGTTTATTTTTCTTTAAATTCAATTATGAATTGAATTATATTATTATAAATTGTTTATAAATAATGATAAAATATATTTTTAAGATATTTATTAATTTATAAAGTGTTTATAAATTCATAATTATAAATTTATTTTAGTTAATAAATAAATATTTAAAAAAATATTAATAAATATTCCAAAATATTAAATGTCGATATTTAAAATATATTTTACCAAATTATATTTCATTTTTTTTTACATTGAAATTAAAAATATATTTACAAAATATATTATTAGATTTTAAAGTGTTTATAAATTAGAAAAAAAAAAGGCCAATATATATAGTGTTTATATTTTTAAGATTATGAATTGTTTATAATAGTTAATTTGAATTATTCAAATTAATGGACCTATTTAGGATATTATTTAAACCACATCAGAATTAGTATTGATGGTCTATTTGATCAAGGATTAAGTAATATTAAGTATATATTATTTAAATTATGTAAAATGTTTACATAATAGAAAAGGAAATATAAAATTTTAATATTTCATGAAATATCACATGTTTAAAGATAAATTTCATATAATGAATAATATGAAAAGTTTATATTATGAAATGAATATAAAGTGTTTATATTAAAGGTTATGAAATATCCATAACGAATAGATAAATATATAAATTTTTTATGATTAGCTATTATTTATAAATTATTCAAAAATATTTATCTCTTGTTTAAATATATGAATTGTTTATTTATTTAAAATTCATTCTCTTGTTTATTATTCATGGATATAAATTGTTTATATTATGAATATGTGTATGCTTCAGTTTAAATGCTAAAGTGCTTCTATGTTATCATGCATGCATCTAAGGAGTCACATGCTAAGTATGATAATGGATTTAGTTTTCATATAGATTAAATTCGGTTAGTAATTAAATTATTTTCTTGAATTTGGTTATTGAATGTAGTTTATACATATTAGGTGTTAAATTTATGATTAACTTAAATCTATATTAAGTAAAATATCCCTAGGTAGAGGGACTTTGAGTTAGACTTCCCACTTTCCTAGAGGCGTATACCTTATTATAGAAAGGTCGGGGTTAAATATATATGGATCCATGCTTACTCATGAGGGGATTATAAATTTTATATAATTATAAACCTTTATATCAAAAGTTCATGTACCTTATCAAATATATATATTTGAATATGTGTAGATATTTTTTCCATCTATTTTGGGTGAGTAAGACAAACTATGAGTTGTGTAAAGTTCTACACATCAATTTGGTTTGAACATATTAATTTGGTGGAAGGAATAATATTTGAAACTAAATAACTAAAACAATCCATACATAAAATGGGATAACATGAGATAATATGATGAGATTAAATTCCCTTCAAATACTAAGTGTGATATTCCTTCTAAAGTGAAACTTTTCAAGAGCTTGGTCATCTAACTAGGTACTTCCATGCCTTGGCTAGGTTCCCCTATATTATCTTGTGTATGGAAATTAATTAATGATGTGACTCTAATATTTAGGTTCCTTGGTATTGAAATTTGATTTGGGTTACACTTATCTAGGAAACCATGATGTTTAGGATAATAGATGAATATAGTTGGGTTTGTCCGCTTGATGGAGTGGATAAATATTTGTCCGCTCAACCATCCTAGAGTCTCACATGATGTGATTGGGATAATTCCCTACCCAAATATTTAATTGTTGAGATGAATACCATAGTAGGATCATTCCTTAGTGAAATATGGATCATGGTCCATGAATGGGTATGATGAATTCAAAAGGGATCGTCATTTTAGTGGGAGACCATTTAATAAAAGTCATTATTAAATGGTAATAAAACATGATACTCATATAATAAAATATTTCTTTAGATAATAACATCATCAACATCAAACTTAACTTTAAAATAATTCCTTTAAATGATAAGATTAATGTAAGCAAATTTTAAGATAGGTAACCTTAAAAGAGTTCTTAAGTAAAAAAAATTATATATATTAGAGCAACCAATTTTTGATTAACCAACTATTAAAGTTTCTCAAAAGATGAATCTAGATGCTTATAAGAATTATATAATGACTTACCTAAGGTTTCAAGGGTATTATATGAAAAGTGAAATAAGGAATTTTTAGTCTCATATACTCGATATGATTATTTGTGTCAATGATACTCAATATGATTGAGTATGTTAATGAATTGGAGATACTGAAGATTTCCTATAAGGATTATTCTGATCATGAACTCATCTTATTTTCATTTATGGAAATTTTTCAACAATATGATTGAATTAGAGAAAATTTTACTCTATATTATCAAAGTGTTTTGGTTAGATGAATTGATTATATGATGTACAAGTAATGTTGTTTTGTAGGTAGTATAAGTGGGTAGAAGTTCAAATTGGAAGAATAAAAGTTAGTCTGAGAGTCCAACAATGTATCTTTAAGTATCCAGTTAAGGTCATTATATCATAAAGTTAAAATTAGGAAGGAATGAGTAATGATTCTATAAAATAAAATTGTTCGAAATACCTAAATGGTATTGTGAAACTCCATGAAATGTCCATTTCAGGTAAAAGTGCTATAAAAATTAATTGTCTTATTTTGAAGGGTATGTGATACAAACTGTATATTTTACAAGTGTTATAAATATATATAAGTTCCAAATCATTATAATAATTGATAATATCTTGTTTTTCTCATTAAATTTATGAAGTTAAGTGTTTTTACATCAAATATTTGAATGTAAAGAAGTTTATTAATCTCAAATGGATTTAAATAAAGGACATGTATAGTTATCACATTTATCTTATATGATAAGTGAAGTTGTTTGTTAACAAATATTTTTTATGAATAATATTATATAATTATTTCAATACACATGGTTTATGATTCATCATATTCTATAACATATTTTTTTTAAATATACAAGCATAAAAAATTATTAAGGATAAAAATGTTTATCCAGCTATTAAAATATGAGGAAAGAGGTTCCTTCCATTATCAGTGGAATATTTTGATGAATTGTATTCCTTTTAGAATAAAATGATCCAAACACATAGAATACCATATATGATATGGAAAAAATATTTTATTGGTTAAAAATTCCTATTAAAAGTAAATAAGTGTTACTTCCAAATACAAAAGAGTTTATATATCATAAAATGATATTTTGTGGAGAATATTGTGTTTAAGAGGATAGTGTGGGTATGTTTGAACTTTGAGAAGTTAAAAGTAAATAAAAATATTATACTAATATAAAATTAAAGTGACTATCCACTTAACATCAAAAAGAGTTTCAAATATGTAATGATAAAGAAAAATCTCAAACTTATATTTAGTTTCCATGAGAAATTGAATATCATTATTTCATAAAGGATTATACCAGTCAAAATACAAATGGAATTTCACTTGATATCATAAAATATTTTCAGGGTATAATGATAAAGATAAATATAAAGAGTTATATTTAGTTACCATAATTAGATGAATATCACTTGGACCTAACAGAGTTTAGGATGTGTTGGTAAGTGTTAATGTGAATAGTTATACTATTTATAATAAAAATCAAGGAAAATGTTTAATGGAAAGGGTTTTAGGGATGATGATGCTAAAATTATAAAATTTATAAGTATATGTGACACCTATGTGTCATTATTGACATTTATTTTATATTATTTTATTCTATATTGAGTTGTTTTAAGTTTCTGAGGAGTTTTGGATGGAAACTTGGAAAATCTTAAATTTTTAATTTTGTGCATAGTTTGCACACACATCATAGTAAAAACCATGTGTATAACCTTAACAAGGAGTATTTTCAGTTCCTTTTGTATAGTGTATGGTTGTCCCACATGATTATCACACGGTTTGGTCCAAATTATGAAAAAATAGGGGAAACATTATGAGGTATCTTTGGTTCTGGGGATTGGTGTACAGCTTGTGCATGGTTAGAGGAAACCATTTGAAAACATGTAAGAAAGTCTGTCATATTTTACAATGATTTTTTCATAATTTGTGAATAGTTCATAAACCATGTGGATAAACTATGTGAGACTATTTTTCTTAGGTGGTGTCATCTGTATGGTTGGTGCATAGTTTAGAAATTGTGTGGTTATCCCATAATTTACTTAAAACAGAATTTACTATTGTACCCTCTCAGGTTTTTATACTTTGTACCCATATTTTTCTATACTTAGATCAGCCAAATTTGGGGTGTATATGGGGGTGATCTTCTATTATCCTCGTTTATTTCAAGTTTATTATTCCTTGGATTTCAAGCAGGTAAGCCCTCTTTATTCCTCCTTTCTTCTCCTCCCTTCTTCCTTTTCCCTCACTCTCTCAATTTTTCTAACTCCTATAAACCCTAACCACTATTTAAGTTTAGATTAAGATTCAACGATGTTTTAATTATGGTTATTTGGGTTTTTAGGGGTTGAATAGGAAATCTATTGGCTTGGTTATGTGATTTCCACTGAAGGTGACTTTTTATATTTGATTTCTAATTGAACGAGGTAGGTGTTTCTTTGGAATTCCCTTATAATGCATGTCATAAATTTCTTGTGTGGTTTAAAATGATTTCTTATTATTTTAAAAGAATATTTTAATCTTGTTGTAGGATTGAAATTATTTTCAAATGACTTTGTTGCTTTCCATGGACATGTTGTGTGCCAAGTGCTTGTGATATTTCCTGAGTGGATCTTTTAAAAATTATACAAGTGTTTTAAAATGTTTCTTATGAAATTATGTGTATATAGAATACTATTTTTAGTCTTTAACTAACTTTAAAATGATTTAAGGACTTAACATGGACCTATATCGCATGTAAAGGAGTTGTTAAAATGTATGTTTGGATTTCTCAAAGGGTTGGGAATGTTTTAAAAGCACATTTGATACTAGTTTTTATTTAAATCAAGTGTGATGTGTTTTAAAGGTGTGATTGTAAAATAATGGGTGATAATATTCATAATTTTAAATAGTTTTAGGATTTTTTGGGTTTCATAGTGGCTTGAAATGTTTTCATAGGGGAAATAAAGTTTTATGGAAGGGTGTTCATCATTGTTTACTATCTAAAAGTGAGAGTTGTGTTATTTTTATAAAGGATTTTGTTGATATTATGGGATTTCAAAAGGGTATTTTAAAGTTTTGTTTGATAAATGGTTTTCAAAGTACATTTGAATTAAGGTTTTCAAATGGTGTGAAAATAGCTTGGCTTCCCTCTCACTTTTGTGAAATCCTAGTTGGAGCTACAAATAAAGATGTTTTATAAATGTTTGAGACCCTCCTTGAGCCATGTGTGATTATGTACATACTCTATGTGTCTTTAGATCCATTCTGGGAGATTTTATATTTTTTTATCATTATATATTTCTTATGTATGGATGTGAAGGTGTATGTTTCATGATAGGGTGTAGTTGGTGTGTTTTGGGTTATTTATAATGATTTTTATTTTATTTTTGTAATGGTTTATTTGTGTTCAAATCCATTTTACTTTTCATGGGAGTCCTAGATGACTAGTAGGGATCTAGATAAGTGAAAATCCTAGTATAGATAATACATTGACTGGAAATTTTGGCTCACTATATTGATTGATATATTGGAGTGAAGTGTGACCATTAGACGGAGGTATCTAATGGGAGATATTCTTATGTAACATGGTATTGGTGGGATTCAGGGAGGTTTTATTCTTATACAGTTCAATGGTACTACTGGGGACATGAAATTTTCATTAGTTCTAGCCTAAGTTCCTAATCACTAGTTCAAGATCTAGATACATGAGTCTTAGGATGTTTTTTATGACACTTAGGGCCTTTTGAGAACATTTTTTGGGAATTTTCTTCATTTATTGACTATATCCCCTAGATTGATTTATTATAAGACACTAGAATTTGGTTGTTTCCTTATTATGATTACTTGATACATTGATGCCTATTTTTGTTTTTTTATCAATTTGAGTGTGTATTGTATTACTTTAAAATGGTTATTTTAAATGGTTTGAAAGTGTGATTTGAAAATAAAAATGGTTTGGTTATTTCTTAAATGGATTTAAAGAAAATGGTTTCTACTTGAGGTTATTTATGAAAAGGGAGTTTTCATAAAATGTTTGTAAATATGGATTAATGGTGATTTGGATTGTTTTTATGGTTTTAATGGCCCTCTTTATATAGTGTAAAATTTTTTATTAAAATGGTTAATCATCCTCTATTTGTTTTTATAAAAAGGGTGGTTTCTTGAAAATGTGTAAGTGGCATGTATTACACTTGTTTTATAAATCATGTGAAAATACTATTTTATATCTTATGTTTAAACTATCATTTTATGAATAGTATTATTAAGGGATTTCTATAGTCTAGGTGGGTAATAACCTACTAGGATATTTAGATCACATCTATATAGATTTTTTGTAGGTTCAAAGTTCCCATTTCTAGTTCAGTCCTTCGGTTGTTTAGGTTAGTCCATATATGGGCAATGGGTGTGTTGGAGTGGTTGAGGGTTACTAGTGGTGATGTTGAATTTGTTCAGGTTTCATCTCATTTTATCCTTTTGGGATGTTTTATCATCTTTTCATCCTAGGATATTTATCTATTTTTTCTTCTACTCTATATTTATTTCATTTATGTATCCTTGTATAGATATTTATTAGTTATTTCATGTTTGGTTGAATGTTTGTTTTTGCTGTATGTTTATTTTATATTGTTAATGAGGGTGAAATAATTCCCAAAAAGAATTTTTGTTATGCAGTAAATAGTATCCTGACTGTGGGGATCGAGAATGCCATTCAAGCCATTAGAAGGATAATATAGGTGTCAGTTTAGATGGAAGTCTTGGATATATACATTAAAATAGTATCATAGAATACATTTATCATTAAGAACCTAGGTTCATGAGTCTATCTCTTTATATTTGGGGTTTTTTGGTATGATTAAGTCAAGAATATCCCTAGGACTTAATAGGTTGATCGTGTGTGGGTGTCTGATCATCATCCTCTATGATGATACCCAAGTTACAACCAAAAGTGGGATTTAAATTTTGAATATATTTTTTTTTTAATTTATGATGTATCGATCCTTTTTGGCATAGTGTGAGTTTCATTGGGGGCCAGGTTGTATTTTAATATGGGAACAGAAAGCATACCAATGGAGTGAGGTTGGTTTGAATGACTTGATAAACTATATAGCAACTAAACACTTGATTTTAAAGTAATTATAGGTATTTTTTCATGATTGGACCACGGCCCATCACACCATGTAACTGAGTCTGTCATGGTTCTACATCCTATTTGAATTGTTGTTTAGACCACTCTTGAGAAATTTCTAATAGTATGAAATAACCCAAGTACATTTTTCGATGTGTTGATCACATGGATCATAATTTTTTTAGTCTAGTGGCTCCCCCACCCCCTTTTGGTGTGATTTTTGTTTCAATTGTTTTCAGTGAAAATTAAGATTTTATAGAAAATGATTTTAGTTTGAAAGAGAGACTTTGGAGATTATTTATAAAAATGTTATGGATTTTCTAAAAGCATCTTGTCTTGGAAATGCAGCCTTTGGTATTATTTGTAAAATGGAATTGATTTTTCAGAAAATATTGAGCACATTTTTTTTAGTTGGTTGTTTTTTTTTGAAACCCAGAAAATGTATTAGTTTTAAAAACTAGTCGATTATTTTATTATGAATTGATTTTGAAACCCTTGGGTTTTTTTAAAGTGATTGTTTTCAGTTAATGAAAATGAATCATTATGAAATGTTTTAAAGGATGATATTTGAGAAGCTTGAGTGGGTTTCTTATTTTAAAAAGGAGTTTGTGTTTTTTAAAGCCAAGATAAATTCTTTTAAATTACCTTTGGGAATTGGGATTTTAAATTAAGTGTAATTTTGTCAAAAAATTGTGTTATTTTACAAGAAAGTATGTTTTTGGAAAATGGATTTTTTATTCCTTTGGGAATGTGGTGGTTTTTAAACTAGATGATGTTTTTTGAATGTTTTTTCCATTAATTGATTGTGTTTTGGATTTTTTTCCCTCCATGTGGGTTGGGAACAATTGATTTGATTTAGGTAACATGACTGGTTTGAGTTCATGTTTCGTTTTATATAAGGAATACCTCCTGGAAAGGTCTTGAATAATATTTGAGTGTTTATCTATAGAGGAATATTTTACCTTATTCTTAACCCTTTACTAGACTCAAAGAGAAGTTAAAAGCATCATTGACCCCTTTATATAGTGTGGTAATGGTATATTAGATATCAATTTCATTTGGGAGACTATACAAAGTGAGAATTAACTAGTCAATTAGGTGATTAAATGAGGACTGATCTCCTTAAATATTGGGGTGATGGTCTATTGTGAGGTTTCTTACTTGGTGAGTTTATATCCTTGTATCCACAAGGTGTATTTTACTTGGTATGATCCTTGAATATTATTTTGGTTTCTCTTGTTTGAGTAGTGAGTGATTTAGTTTTTCTCATGGATCATTGTTCTTTGTGCAATATGTGCCTAATTTTGATCTGTTCAAACACCCATAATTTGGGCTACAAACCTTCGATCGATGCACTGTCAGTTGCGATGTGATCCTTGGATCGAGACGGTCTTTTCGGTATATTTCACTCAAGGTTTCAGAGAACTTTGGGTACATCCGGGTTGGTTCGAACATGAAACCAACCGGGACCTCGGAGCGGAAATGCTTATAACTTGAGATCCGGACATCCGATTGATGTGTCGTCGACTGTTTTGGATTCCTCTTGATGATATGGAAATTTTGGAATACTTCTCCTGAGGTTTGGACGTAGTTGGATACTATCCGGGTTGGATTGAACCCGAAATCCAACCAGGCCCCTGGAACGGAAAAGCTGATAACTTTCAGACCGGACGTCTGTTTGATGAACCGTCAGTGGCGTTGGTGATCTCATTGAGAAATGGTCCCTATGAGTATACCCTATGAGAGTTCGGGATACAGTTGAGATACGGCCGGGTTGGTTCTCACATGAAACCAACCGGGCCCCTGGGATGAAAATGCTAAATAACTCACAGACTGGGCGTCTGATTGACGCGTCGTCTGTTGCGTTGAGACCCTTATGACGAGGCAGTACTTTGAGATAATTCTTCATGGGACTTTGTGATACTTGGAGTATCGACCTGTAGATCGTGGAGTGGACCCTCCCGAAGACGAGCATACGGAGTACGGAGACCGTGTAGCTGGCTGAGACCTGACGACTGCTTAACCGACTCGACTTGGAGTGAGTCGACTAGCCCAGTGGACATAGCACTACTATGTTTGGGTGAAGACCCATGGCGGATGGAGAACTACTGTGTCTGGGTGCAGACCCGTGGTACTCAATAAAAGGAGTACCTCTGTAGGCTATTAGGGGGGTGCACTACTGTGTTTGGGTGGCATACCCCGGCGGGAAGCATTACTGTGTTTGGGTGGCTGACCCGCGGTACTCGACAGGAGGAGTACCTCAGCAGTCTTAGGTTAGTGAGCAGTACCTCGGAGTCGTGACAGGATCACTGTACTCGTTAGAGACGGGGCTCTTCAGCAGTTACGGTTTCGATAATGAAAATCCTAGTTTGAGTTGAGACTATGGCCTTTGTGTTTACCTCATGATTGAGATGGGTCACTTGATAACTTAGGTATATGTATGGGCATATACCTAGGTAGTGGTTATCCGTTGATTTCATAACCTTTGTGTTTCCTCATGATTGAGATGGGTTACTTGATAACTTAGGTATAAGTATGGGCTTATACCTAAGTAAGGGTTATCTGTTGAGATCCTTATTTGTGGTTATCCTTGTTGGATTTAGCGAGACCTTGAGGCCCTAGTCTTCCCCTTTTCTTGATATATAATCCAATATTGGGATCCACATCACCATAAATTAAGGCATGTTTTTAGTTGTTTCATTCTTTGTATGTTTTGAGGTATGATTGTTTGGGTAATCTTGTCTTATGGCCTTTAGATGTTTTGGTTATCCCGTTGGTGGTTTTATTGGTGTTGATGGTTTAGGATCATCATGATTACTTGATATGATGGTTTTTGACATTTCATGGACTATGATTCCTTTTTTTAGTTGTGGATACTTGTGGATATTCATGGTTAGTGTAATATTGATGTTTCTTTTATGGTTCTTTGTAATCATAGTTTTCATGGTGACACTCCCATTATAGGAGTGTTCATTGTCCCTTTATCATTTATATCAATTCTAAATGGTGGGGAGACCCTCATTCAGTATCCATTCACTTGGGGTTCCTTATTGGATACGGATGGTTTATTCCTTCATAAGTTTATTGATTTTTATTGGGTATTTTAGCTGAAATTTTGATGATAAATCATATTCAAGGTTTATGTGGTCATGGGTACTTTGAGTTGACTCTAACCCTCCCAATTCTCATATGAGAGTATTGATATTTTCCTTATAAAAAATATATCTTGACCAATAAATTTTTAGGGGTGTAAATTGATATGGTGGGGAGAATTGTGGAACCTATGTGTCACTATTACCATTTATTTGGGAAGTTTCATCTTAAAACTTAGAAAAATTTTAATTTTTCCTACTGTGCATGGTTTTCATTCACGAATTGGTAGATATCATGCATATACCCTTTTATGGGAGTTTTTTTAGATTATTTTGTGTAGCGAACGGTTTTCCTACATGGGTAGCCCATGGTTTAGTCCAAACTATTTAAAATCTAGGGGAAACTATGTGAGGCATATTTGGGTTTGAAGATTAGTGCACATCCTATACATGATTAGAGGAAACTATGCAATAAATATGTAATAGGGTCTATAGTTTTTTACAATGATTTTATCACATTTGGTTCATGATTCATAAACTATGAGACCAAACCATGTGAGGCTATTTTTTTAGGCAGTTTCATCCACGTGATTGGTGCACTATTTGGAAAACCATGTGGCCTTCCAAAAATTCACTTAAAATTGAATTTACTATTATACCCTCCCAGTTTTTTATGATTTATAACCCTCTTTTCCACCCCTTGGCTCAACCAAATGTGGGGTGTGCATGGGGGAGCTCTTCTTATCTCCTCTTCAATTTCTAGCTAGTTTTTCTTCATATTTCAAGCAGGTAAGCCTTGTTTCTTCCCCTTTTCTTCTCCTCCCTTCTTCCCTTTCCCTCTCCATCTATGTTTTTTTAACTTCCTTGAACCATAAAAACTATTTGGGTATATATTAGGGTTCAAATAGGTTCTAATGATGGGTCTTTGGGTTATTATGGATTGAGGAGGATGTCTCTTGGCTTGGTTATTCATTCTCCAATGAATGTAACTTGTTTCGTTTGAGTTTTGCTTGAACAAAGTATATGTTTCTTTGGAATTATTGTTTAATAAATGTTATAAATTACATGTGTGGTTTAAAATGATTTCTTATGAATTTAAAAGAATATTTTAATCCCTTTGTAGGTTTGAAAGTATTTTAAAGTGTCTTTATCACTTAGCATGGATGTGTCGCATGCCAAGTGCTTATGAAGTTGCCTGAGTGTCTCTTTTAAAAATTATCCAGGTGTTTTGAAATGTTTATTATGAAAGTATACACATGAAATATACCATTATTTCTCTTAAAATATATTTAAAATGATTTAAGGACTTGGAATGGACCTATGTTGAATTCCAAGTGTTTGTTAAAATGCTTGTTTGGCTATCTCAAAGGGTTGTGAATGTTTTGAAAGTGAATTTGATAGTAGTTTTTCTTTAAAGTGGGTGTGAGATAATTTAATAGAATGACATTAAAATAAAGGGAGATTGACTTTATTATTATAAAATATTTTGAGATTTTTGGGTCTCATGGAGTCTTGAAATTTTTTCAAAGTGGAAATAATGTTTTATGAAAGGGTTAATGACACCGTTTTATTTCTAAAAGAAATAGGTGTGTTATTTTTATAAAGGGATTTGTGTGGATTTTTGTATTTAAAAAATGTATTCTAAAGTGTGGTTTGATAAATGGTTTTCAAAGGACATTTGAATTATGATTTTTAAATGGTGATAAAACAGCTTGGCTTCCCAATCAATTTTGTGAAAGCCCGGTTGTCACTTCAAGAAAAGTTGTTTTATAAATATGTAAGACCCTCCTTGAGCCTTGTGTGACTATTTTTATTCCCAATGTATCTTGATATACCTTAGGAGATTTTTTAGATTATTGTATCCTCGTATCTTTCTTAAGCATGGATATGAAGGGGTCTATTCCTAATGAGGATATAGGAGGTCTGGTGTGGATTATTTCAAATGCTTTATATTTTATTCATGTGATGGTTTATTTGTGATCACCTCTACTTGAATTTTCATGGGAGTCTTATATGACTAGTATGTATCTAGATAATTGTAAGAGTAACAACTCTATTTTTTTCTTGTAAAGATTTAGAATATTTTACATAATATTTTCAAGGCTAGGCGCTGAGTTATCACGGGATTTTGGGGCTTGGGGAGGCTCGGTATTGATATGATAAAAATATCAAATATATTATATCATGTACATGAATTATTTCAAAAATAATAGAATAAACCCATAATAGAGTCTCATATTATAAATCTAAGATCACTAATAAATACGGAACTTGAGTTTTACCCTAAGTGAAGTATAACCTTTGTATGTGTAAAGTGTTTGTATTGAGCATCATTGTGGGAAGAATAATAGTTAAATAAATTATTTAATTTATTTAATTGTTATATATAGGTCAAACCCTGATCCACTCTATAAAATCCCACTTATGTAAATCCTTGGGGTTAGTCACATAACCTTAGGTATTGAGAGAGGATTCGTTGGAGGGGTTTTCTTGGATAATCATCAATGGATCATGTCTTGGTGATCGGTGTTTTCCAATGACATCGGCATGTGAATGATCTTTATCAACGGTCAATCTAGAATCGAGGTAAGGTGTTTTTTTTTCAATGTTTTAATCACCATTTTATTATCCCATGTTGAATGTGAATCTGTTCCACTAATATATTGATTCACAGGTCAATCATGTTTTATAGATCCAGATTTATCTTCTAAGAATTTGGGAATTGAGGTTATTTGGTTATTGATCTTCATTCATCATTCTAATAGCAACGATTTAAGCCTAACCTGAATAATGGTCGAGCTTCAAACGTATTTTTTTCATTTATTCCACCATTATTCATGTGTTTATCACTGATATTTTCTTTGAATAGTTTGATAAATACCCAGTAATTGATAGTTTTTCAACCATTATTTGGTGAAATGGATAAATACCATGGGTTTGGGTTTTGGATTGATGGAATTATTGAGGTGTGGAAGAGACGATGGAAGATTGGGTGCAGATCAGGATCAGTGGTTTTTGGTTGGTGTTTCGACAATGGCGTGAGGCTATGATGGACAATTCTCGAGAAAACTAGGTGGCCAAAATCTGGCCACTAGAGATGGATTGGATCAGTCAAGGCTAGATTCATAATTATTATTGGATTTGGTGGTGGATTCAAAGGAAAAAATGATGCGAGAAGAATCACATGAAGAACCAGTGGGTTCTGGAAAAATCTCAACTCCACAATGTGTAGTCTAAAGAACACATGTTCTATAGGACCTTGGTTGTAGTGGATAAGGTTTTGGAGAAAATAAAATATCACACGTAGTGTGGTACCCACCAAACATTATGTGACCCATGTTTGGTGACTCGTCTTGTACCCTTGTTGTAAACAGGCATAGACACAGTCAGGTACATGGGTATCATTGGAGTACACAGGCCTGACCTGATACTCAGACATAGCCAAAGTACTAGGACATGGCCAAGTAAATGGGAAAATATATAGTACATGGGCATAGACTAAAGTACATGGGCATAGAACAAAGTATACGGGAAGACACAAGCTAGAGAATACACATTGTGTACATCCATTACATGCCTTATACTTTCTTCAGGGAATTTTTAGTTCCCTGTTCTCTTCAGTATAAACCTATTTATCTAGGGTGTGTTCCCTTGGTCCATCCCCACAAGGATACAATGAGAAATAATATCTTGAGCATAGGATATAATCCCCCCTATGGGATTAGTCTTAGATAGAGTTTAGTAATCCCTATATATGGCATGGGTTGTGATCCTTTATCATTTCTTCTTCCTCACTAGGTGGGGTTTGAGGAATCATCGTGACCAACATACATGGGCATACGATCCCCTACTTATCAGGTTACTCCAGTTAGGGTATGGTATTCCCCAAATACTCTAGGTGAGATCCCCTATTTATACATTGAGATATTATGAGTTTTGGATATTCCCAACAAGAATGTCTTCTCAAATAAGTGGAATCAGTTTTATCAAGCTTGTAGAGTGAGTTCTCCCAAATGTGCGTTACCTTGAAGCCTCAAGAAGAATCTTGTGTCTGGATAAATGGTTGTAATATTACCCTAAAATTTGGTGTTTGGATTTAGTATATCTATGTTATTATATTATTTTTATGTCTCATATCCTAATTGACATATCTCAATGTTGATGAGTTGACTACTCTGTTGATGCTTTATGTTTGGTGATTTTGAGGTTTCATGCTAGGTATTACTATACGCACCCCTACATGGGCTCTTCCTACACATGCCATGTCTTATGTAGATTATAGACATTTTTAAAAATTCCTAGTAGGATAAGGAGTAGGCATATCATAATGATCTAGATAGATCGTGGTTTATAGTAGGTGTTGCATTTAATAATAGTCTCCTCCCTTATTAGTAGGTTGGACTCTTTTACAGTTTTTGTTGTCTTGTATTTGGACCTTATGCTTTATAACACTTTTTCATACTCTAATTTTGAGATATATATGTATGCATGAATTTGGGTATCATTTGTATTTTACCTTTTAGAATGGTGTTGGTAGATTGGATATTTTTGTGTATGTATAGGTACCCTAGGATAAGGCCTCTCTTGTATGTGTTATGCCTACCCAGTGCTTGCCTCCATCCCCTAGACTATTAGAGGTGGGATTGAGGTTTTAATATTGGATCATTACTGGATAGGAGGTCCTTGATGGGTTGGTTCCGGACAAAGTGGTATTGGAGCAGGGTTTTCTTAGGAACGAATTTTGGAGATTGTATAGATGTGAGGTTGGTTTGGGTACTAGGGAAATAGTGTTAAAGTGTTTCGAGTTTGGTTCTCAGGATAGGGAATCCAATTTTGGTGTGGTAACTAACATATAAATTCACTAGGAATCTGATAACCAGCTTGTTGACTCAATACATGTTGGCATTGGTTACAGGGAAAACTCTGGTACATGTATTATATAGAAATGGGTTGTGATTTTCATGTCCTTTTTGAGTTATCTCCCTAGATATACTCTTTAACTATGGTACATCTTGATTATTTTAGAATGCCTCCATGATGATATCAAAATAGGATTCCACAATGGGATCACGATGATGATCTTTCTAGTGATGAGGCTTCAGTATAGGGACATGTGCATGAGGTGGTACCTCCTGGTGGTTTTCTAGTTTTTTCACCACTCGATGAGTAGTAGGTTGCATCAGAATTATCTATTGAGGATGTATGCAGGATTAGAATGCTCCATGAATTTCAAATTCAATTATACCTTGGGTTTTAGAGATATCCAAACCCCCATATAGATGAGGACTGACTTGAGGTAGTTGTGTGAGTTTTTTTCCTTATTATGAAACCTCCAGATCAGATAGTGATCTTAGTGGAAAGTCTTCTCCATGGGTCTATAGGGAGATGGTGGAGTTTTGGGACTCAAAAACATGATGAAATATCCTTATCTTGGATATATTTTTGAGAAACTATTTAAGGAGGATTTCTATCAATCCGTGTTTTAAGTGGTTCATTTCCAGGATCTTTTATAGCTGCATCAGGATAGTATGATCATGTTAAAGTATTCATTGAGGTTCAATAACCTATTACGATAATCTATAGACATGGTTCATGATATGTTCTTCCTAGAAAGGACCCTCGAGAAGGGCCTACACCAATATATAAAGGTTGAAGTGATATTTATTTTCATTCCTACCTATAGTGGGTTTCTAGAATGTGCTTTGGTAGTTGAGATATTTTTGTCTGAGAAAACATCTACAGTTGGTACTAGTAGTGGGCACACAAGATCCAAGACTTTGGAAGCTAGTAGCTGATGGTAGAAACATGGATCCATAACTGTAATATGCTTTAGGATATGGTCTCATGATTAAAATTATGTGTTTTAGGGATCTCAGGATGGATTGAATTTGTTGAGGTAGAGGTAGTGTTTTCATGAAATGTTTGGGGACATCTCATGTGGGATTGTCTGACCCACCATGAAATTGAAAGAGATATAGTTGATGGGCCACCCAGGTAGAGATAGTGGTTAGATCATGGATTTATATAGATTAAATAACATAATAGGGGAGTAGGGAGAGTAGTAAGAGGTGGTAGATGGTTTTACCTACTGTCACCACCACCCCGAACTGGTCTAAGTCAGGCTTAAAGAGCTAGTGGTCAGAGATGAGGATAGTTGCAAGTAGTAGAGTCCTATCACCCAAAAGATACAAAGATTATTAGAGGTATAATTTTTGTATTATCTATTTTATCTAAAATACTGATAGACATGGGAATGAGTCACTATTTTCTTGCCACATCCCTTGTTAAAGATCTAGGGATTTCAGTAGATCCCTTAGCTCTACCTTTGTAGTTAGAGACTCCTACCAGAGAGGATTCAGTGATCACATACTTATACTAACAATGTGATCAGACTCTCAAAGGATAGATATTCCTATGGGATCTCTCTATAGTAGTTATGAGGACTTATGACATAATCTTGGTATGAACTGTCTATCTGCAGTTCTTTCCAAGATTGACTGCTTCAGGCGGAGGATGTGGTGTGTCCCTATAGATAGGATGAGGTTTTAATTTATGGGTGAGAAGGGATCTTGGGTAGAGTAGGATGGGCCCATATACATGAGGATACATCTGATTACTCACCAATTGACTAGTATAACCCTTGGAATAATATAAGTTAAGGGATATCAATTCCCTATAGTGGTGGTGGAGTATGAGGACTTCTTCCCTGAGGAAGTGTCGAGATTACCACCAAACAAATAGATAGACTTCTGCATATACATTCACCCAATTAATTCCCAAATATCTGTTCCAACATATTATATATCTCATGTAGATATTTTTGACTTGAATTTATAGTTGGATGATTTGTTGAGAAATGGATTTATCAGACCTAGTATGTCACCCTGAGCAGCCCCAATATAGTTCTCCAAGAAATAGGATAGGAGCTTGAGGTTGTGTATCAATTATCATCACCTAAAATAGGTAACCATGAAGAATAAATATTTACTACTGAGTATTTACAACCTCTTCTACCAGCTAAAGGGGCTGAGATGGTTCTCAAAGATTGACCTTAGATCAGGAAATCACCAGCTCTGAGTTCGGGATGAGGATATACAGAAGATGAAATTCTGATATCTCTACAGTCATTATGAGTACTTGGTGATGCCTTCTGCTATGAATATCACCCTATTAGTGTTCATGGGACTCTTGAACTATATCTTTCAACCCTTATTAGATCGGTTTGTGGTAGTCTTCATCAATGACATCTTGGTGTACCCAACGTCAGATCATGAGTAAGTGAGACACTTAAAGACGGATCTGGACATACTCTGAGAGTGTCAACTTTATGATAAGCTTGAGAAGTGTATGTTCTATATTTGAGAGGTCTACTTTCTAGGACATGTCATCACAGAAGAGGAAGTAGCAGTGGAATCAGTGAATGTTTTGGTAGTGCTAGCTTGGGATCCACCCAAAAGCGTGACTGAGGTACAGATCTTCCTTGGGTTGGTGGGATACTTTTAGAGATTTGTGTCTAATTTCTCTATGATATTGGAACCCTTGACTTCTTTAATCGAAAAGGGGTATCCTTTAATTTAGACGATATGTACTATCAGTATTTTCAGTAGTTTTGGCAGAGGTTGATGAGATCCCCCATCTTGAGACTCCCGAAGGAGGGTGTTGAGTATGTGGTGTTTTTTGATACCTCTAGGACCAGACTTGGATGTGTCCTGATGTAGAGGCAGGTGGTGATTTCTTATGGGTCCTAAAATTTGATACCACATGACTAGAACTATGTGACCCCTGATCTTAAACTGGTAGAAGTATTTTTCTCCCTGAGGATGTGGTGACACTATCTTATGGTTGAGAAATTTATCATTTATTCTGATTAAAAGAGTACCGAGTATATCTTTTTTTCATAGGGATATCAACTTGAGATAGAGTTGGTGGATAGATTTCATCTTGGATTATGAATTTGATATATTCTATACTCCCAGGAAGGGGAATTTGGTGGAAGATGATCTTAGTAGGAGATCTTGTTCGTATTTATGGGGTGAGGCATCAAAGCAGTTGGCCTCATTAATGTTGTATTTAGTGTACTAGGATAGTACAGCTTACCTCTAATCGATGTTTGTTACCCCTCCACTTTTATATTACATTATAGAGGGTCGGATTGGAGATATTGACTATGATACCTTACATGTTTAGATATCCACTGGACATTCTCTTGATGCATTTTCTAAAGGTGGTGAGCACGTCATCATTTTTCAAGGATGATTGATGATACCGGTGATGTTATGAGAGGAAGTTTTAAAGGAATTCCATACATCCCCCTTGGTGGTACATACAATTGTGTAAAAATGTACTAAGACCTTTGGTATTAGTTATGGGGGCTAGGGATGAACAATTTTGTAGCTGATTTTGTTTATCGATGCCTTATATTATTAGCAGGTGAAGGCTAAGCACTAGGTTCCAATGGCTTTAACTCAACCCCTTGAGGTGTTTTAGTAGTAGTAGGATATGATATATATATGTGGAATTTTTTATGGGGATTCCATGATCTTATAGAGGACACGATTCTATCTGGATGATCATATATAGACTTTGTAGTGAACCCAACTAGGATACCCTCTCAATGTGGTACCTGTCTTGAATTTCAACATACATGAAGGGAATTCCCGATCCCCACAAGCTGGAGACTAGAACTCAGGTAAAAAATGAAAACTAGATAGAACGATTTCTCTCAACCAGAAGAAAAAAAGATGAAATATATATATAATATAGAAAAATAGTGAAAGCGATAAACATATTCCATAACTGAAATAAGACAGTTAAAATGAAGACAATTCAAAAGTAATAAGAAAATCCCAAAGTAAAAGTTCAAAATCAAAGGACAACTAAAACAGAAACTAACTACTCCATGTGATAGCATGGGAAAACTCCCACCATATCACCACCATCTACCTAGACACAACTGAAAAAAACCTCACCACATCACTACAGAACCTTGGTTCCCATGTGCTATGTTTTCCAAACCATTTAATCATAATCATGATCTAAAAAAATCATGAATCCATTCCACGATGATTTGAAAATACCTTTCCTTTTAAAAAAATAAGGTAAATCCCATATTTTCTCAAAAAACTATTTACACACACATAAACCAACCATTCAAATTCATTTATAAAAAAAATTATAAAAACTAGAGAAATAAAATTCATCCAACATAGGCTAGAGATGGAACCACCTAACTCAAAATTGGGCCGCACACACCCATAATGGGATCCACCAACAAGAAGGAATTAAAACACAATAATGGAGGCCCTAGAATTAATCCTCACATATTATAATTGATTCAATAATAAAAATAGTCAATGGAGAGGACAGGTTGCAACATACCTCAAAGAAAATCGCATGTTTCACCACAACCAACATAAGGGTTAGCCTCCATAGGAAGATCATACAACGGATCTATAAAGGACCAAGAAAATTATCATTGTAGATCAAATGATCCAATAATGCAACATAAAAGTGCTACTGTGATCGATGGTAATGAAGAAGTAGAAGTATTACTCACCCATAGAAATGCACTGCAACCATAATGATGATCAATCACTAAATAAAATAATCTGGAAAGATAATAGGTCTCCAAACTCACCTTGGGGAGATCTTAGGTCGAGAGGTAATAATCTTATAGTCTAATGAAATAAAACTCAGTCGTTCAGCTCCCTAAAAACACAAAACATGAGGATTATATGATGTATAATCCCTTTTCACATTGTGTAATCCATGAAACCCAAATACATAGAAAAATTCACCACCTCATGGTTAAAAATACAAATTTTACCATTACATGACACATAGTATATTCATGGAATGTAATTTTCATGCCTTTTATTGGTTCACAACATCTGTCTGACACCCAATACACTATGTGTAAACACTTTACATGGGGTGTATTTCTCCTACTGACAGAGAAATTCCATGATTTTCTGCAAAAACCCAAAACAACACAAGAATTATCCATACTCAGGGAGAACCCCAAAAAGAATTTAACACATTTATACCCAAACTCCATTAATTCAAACAAATATATATCACTAAACATTAGGTAATTTTCCCCCAAAAATGATTTTCACCCTCAAGATTCCCAAAACATACCCAAATAAAGAGGGAAAAGAAAAGTGAGAATAAAAATACCTCAAAGTGGGTAAAAGGATGTTATAGACTCACCAAGTTGGCCCACTTACTAGCTATCTGAGAGTAGATTTCAGTGGAGATCTTAGAATGCCTTTACATGTAGCATATAGTTCAACTTCATGGAGTTACCTCGATGATTGTTTTAGACCATAATTCTCACTTTCTGTTATGATTATAGAGAGTATTGTAGGTGGACTTTAGGAATTAGTTGAATTTGAGCATGGAGTTTCACCCACAGATTGAAGAGAAGACTAAGTAGACTATTCAGGTTTTGGAGGAAATGTTTTTGGATTGCATGTTGGACTTTGGATGTTGTTTGGAGGATAAATTACCCTTGGTATATTTCTTGTACAACAATAGATACCATCTCTACCATTAGTATGGAACCATTTGAGGCTTTGTATGGGATACCCTATATGCCACCACTATAATGGAATGATCCAGGAGAGTCATCACTCATGGGGTTAGAGTTGGTGCGAGCTATAATAGAGAAGGTACAGTTCATCCAGGAGCTGATGATGACTTCCCAAATCTATGAGAAGTCTTATGAGGACTGACAACTGAGGCCTTTGGAGTTAAATGAGGTTGGCCATGTGTTTATAAAGGTATCACCTCAATGAGGATTGTAGAGATTTAGTCAGGAGGAAAGTTTTCATAGAGTTTCATTGGACTTTTCAGATATTTTGTAGGGTTTGTGAGGTGTAATTCCACTTATACCTACCACTATGGTTAGAACAGGTACATGAAATCTTCCATGTGTTGTAGCTGAGGAGATATGTGCACAAATTATCGCATGTTATCAATTGGGGTGAGATGGAAATCTATGATGGGGATACCTTTGTAGAGTATCTGGTAGAGATCAAGGATTAGTGTGAGAAGATCCTTTGTGGGTGAGTGATTCCCTTGGTTCATGTCTAGTGAAAGCATGGGAATCTTTAGGAGAGCACCTTGGAGTGGGAGAACCAAATGTGATCCCACCATCCTCATCTTTTTTATTAATATTTTTTATTTTCGAGACAAAAATTCCTTAGGTGGAGATAATATAAAGACTCCTTTTTTCTAGGTAAAGATTTATAATATTTTAAGGAATTTTTTCAAGGCTATGTACTAAGTAAATGTAGGATTCTAGGGCCCATGGATACTTAGTATTGATATGATAAAATATAAGATATATTATATCATGTGCACATATTTTTTAAGAAATAATTGAATAACTCATTAATGGAGTCTCATATTAGAAATATAATACCATTATTAAATATAAAACATAGGTTTTACCCTAGGTGTGACATAACCTTTACGTGTGTTGGGTGTTTATTGCAACCATTATTTAGTGAAATAGATTGATATAGCAGGCTCGGGTTTAGGATCGGTGGAATGATCGAGGGGAGGAAGTGATGATGGAAGATCGAGATTGGTTCGAGATTGGTGGTTTGTGGTTAGCATTGCAGCGATGGTCTCATGAGGAAAGAGAGGATGATTCTTGAGAAAATTGGGTGGCCAAAATCCAAACAATGGAGATAGACTGGGTTGGTTAAGCCCAGATCTATGATTATCGATGGATTTAGTGGGAGAATCAAATGTGGAAACACTAGGAGAAGAACTATATGAAGAACCAATAGGTTCTAAAAAAATACCTACTACACAACATGTATTCTGAAGAAAACACATCATGGGGGACTCTAGTTGTGGTAGGTAGGGTTTTAGAGAGAATAAAATATTACACGCTGTGTGGCACCCACCACACATTGTGTGACCCATGTACATTGACTCATAGTTTACCCTTGGAGTGCATGGGCATGGACATGGCTAGGTACATGTGCATGGATAGAGTATATGGGAATGACTCGGAACTCAAAAACAGTCAGGGTACCCATACGCGACCAGGTATATGGGCACGATCATAGTGCATGGGCACAACCAAAAGTATATGGTCAGACCTGAGGTAGAGAATACATGTCATGTACACCCATTACATATTGTTTAATATCTATAGGGTAGTTCAAGGCCCTCGTTCTCTTCAGTATGGATCTATTTATCTAGGGTTGGTTACCTTAGTCTATCCCCATGAGGTTATAGTGTTTCATCATGTCCTAATCATAGGATGTGATCCCCTCTATGGGATTAGTCTTGGATAGAGTTTAGGAATACCTTTGTATAGACTAGGTTGTGATACTCTATCATTTCTTCTTCTTCCCTAGGTGGATTTTTGAGGAATCTTTATGACTAACATACATGGGCTTATGACACCCTACTTAGCAGGTTATTTCAAGTAGTTTTTGGTATACCTTGAAGGCCCTGGGTGAGATCCCCTATTTGTGCATTGAGATCTTATGAGTTCTATAAAGGCTTGATGAGAACAACTTCTCAGATGAGATCCATCAGTTTTTTCAAGCTTGTGGAGTGAGTTCTCCCAGATGAGAATTACCTTAAAGCCTTGAGAAAAATTATATGGCTAGCTGAATGGTTGTGATCTTACCCTAATACGTGGTGTCTTTCTTGAGTATATCTGGGATATTATATTATTGTTATGTCTCATATCTTGATTGGAATATCTCCATGTTGATGAGCTGACTACTCTCTTGATGCTTTATGTTTGGTGATTTTGGGGTGTCCTACTAGGTATTTCTATACTCACCCTTGTACGTTCTCTTCCCGCACATGTTAAGTATTATATAGAATACAGACCATTCGATGGAGTCTAAGAAAGATCGATATCATAGTGAGGTAGAGATACCATGGTTCATTCTAGATGTTGTATTTGAAAACAATCCACTCCCTTCTTAACAGGTTGTACTCTTTTACAATTTTAGTGATATTTTATTTACCCTTTTATATTTTCCAACAATTTCTTTCATACTCTAATTGTGGGATATAGATGTATTCATGCATTTGGGTATAATTTTTATTTTATATTTCATCATGGTATTGGTGGATTGAAGATGTGTGTGTGTGTGTGTGTATAGGTACCTCGGGCTAAGGCTTCCCATGTGTGTGTTATGCATAATAATCACTTTTCATTAGCCCATATATTATTTGAGGCAGGCTTGGGGTGTCACTCTTGGCTCATCACCAGCTAGGTGGTCCCCAGTGGTTCAGTTCTTGATAGACATCCCTAGTATAGATAGTACATCACCTAGGAAGTGTATCCCACTAGATTAATTGAGCTAGAAGAATAAAGCATGGACATTAAACTTATGGGGTTAATGGGAAATCTTCTTATGGTACATGGTAGTAGTGGACCCCTAATAATTTTTATTCTTAGGTAGTTCAATGGGACTACTATGGATGTGACTGATTCATTAGTGCCAACCTAGGTTCCTTATCATCGTTTCATGATCCAGATACATGAGTCTTGAGATGTTTCCAATGATGTTTTGGTCATTCTTAAAAAAAATTAGGTTATTTTGTTCCATGATTCTATTTTATCCCCTATATTGATTGATTGTATAGAACCAGTGTTTGGTTTTTTTCTTTTATTATTCTTCCTTGATACATTGGTTCATGTTTGTGTTTTTGTATCACTTTGAGTGTGTATTTTATTGCTTCCAAATGGGTTGTTTTAAATCATTTGAAAGTGTTATTTGAAAAGGAAAATATTTTGGTTATTTCTTAAACTTGTTTTAAGAAAATGGTTTCTCCTTGAGATTATTTATGAGAAAATATTTTTCATAAAATATTTAGAAAGAGGGGTAAATTATGATTTGTCTTGTTTATATGGTTTTAAAGTCCATATTTTCATTATGTGTAATTTTTATTAAAAATTTTAATCATACTCACTTGTTTTTTATAAGAAAATGTTGTTTCTTGAAAATATGTAAGTGGCATGTATTTCACTTGTTTTATAAATCATGTGAAAAGATTATTTTATATATTATGTTAAAATTTGAATTTTATGAACTATATTATTAATATATTTTCATATTCATAGTAGCTGGAGACCTACTTGACTATTTAGATCATGCCTATATAGATTGATTGATGGTTCTAAGTGCCCAGTCTTGGTTTGGTCCTTTGATGGATGGGCAGTGGGATGTGTTGGAGTGGTCGGGGTCACTAGTGTTGATGTCGGAGCTATTTGGGTTTCATATTTTTTTATCCTTTTGTGATGTTTCATCAACCTTTTGACCTATTATGTTTATCTATTTCTTCTTTTTCTCTGTTTTTATTTATGTTGTTTATCCGTGTAAGGATATTTATTGGTTATGCCATGTTTTATTGGATGTTTAGTTATTTCTGCTGCATTTTTATTTTAGATTGCTAACAAAGGTGAAATAATTCCCAAAGAACATTTTTGATATATAGGAGTTATTTGTAAACTTGTGGGGATTGGGAACACCCTTAAAGCCACTGGCATGCTAGGTCAGGTGACTGTTTGGATGATAGTACTAGACTGTTCCATTAGTTAATTGAAGTTATTAACATTGTAATATTTGATATTATGGAGTAATGGTGTTTGGATATGTTCAAGGAGTTTAAAATTGGTAATATGATTCTTAAATCTCACTATTATTCAAAATTTGTTTATTTATAAATGTTAATCTCTAAATAGTTTAGTGGCAGGGTTTTATTAGATGGTTATATAGTGATGTAGTGGGAATTACATATAAATTTAATGAGTTAACAAAACTCTAGAAAGTGTAGTAAACTAAAGTTTGATCTTTCATTCTCTCATATACGATATGATATATGGGTGATTATGTAGGGTTTTGTTAAGTATTTTTAAAATAGTTTTAAGAATAAAAAATTATATTAAAGTAAATCTACACTTTATCATTCTTTCATGTAGATTTCATAAATGTATATATTGATATAAATTTCATTAAATTCAATAATAATTGACCTCTCAAAGTATGACTTTGAGTTATCCATAACTGATGTTCTTCAAGGAGTATTATAGGTTATGATGAAATGTAAACATTAGTGTGGTTATATTACTTGTATCAAGATACAGAATATGTTTATAGGGCACAAAAAAGTGTTTTTGTGTGTTTGATAACCCACTAATTATAAAACATGGAGTGTTATAGACTATGTCTTTAGTATACTAGGGATACGTATTTCATATAGGAGTCCCCAATGTCATATTTTTATGATAAACTAAGAATGAAAACCTTCATACTTTGATAATTTATTATAAAAGTCTTGTGGTTTAGCTAATTAGGTTGTGTTTGGCTGTGTTGCTAATCATTTCGTTGTTTGGAGCTCAACTGGTATGGGATTTTTCATCTCATATGATGAACATGAAATGTGGACCCTTGATTGAGATTGAATTAAGAGTGTATACACACACCTAGATAGTATATATAATGCTCTTTATCTATTAATATAAGGGACATGTGATATTATACGATTGGTGGACATAGGTATAGAGATACATGTGTTTAATGGATATCACATTAGATACCTTTATAGTTTGAGTAGTATTGATACTTTGATAGAGGTTGATCTTTACTTACATTTATGGATCCAAAAATTCATTTTTTTTAATACTATAAAATCATGTGGGGTCACACTTTTTGGTTAACCAAATTGGGATTGAGTTTGACTCAAAGAACTACTCTAAAAGTGTTTTAGAGTTAATCCAATAGAGTTTTGTAAGGGTATTCATAAGGTATTTCATAAGATGTGAGATATAGTAAAGTTATTGATATCTTTTAAAAAGTGTTATGGAATATATCCAAAATATTTTTATATCTAGTTTCATAATTTATTGTATATGATATAATATAAGGTGAAATGACACAAAGTCTTTTAGGCATTAGTGCAAGTAGAATATTGAAGGAGATGATATTCCCTAAATCTTTTTTACATGTGAAGAAAAGGGATAAATAGTATTCTATGATTAGGGGTATTATAAAGCATAAAATATGATTTATTTATTCTTCCTTTTCCATCCATAGGGTGTTATTGGGCCATATTTCAAGGTGTCATGTCGTAGGTAGCAACATGCATATGATGCATGTCATGTTTAAGGATACGTTTCCACTAACATATCCTTAAATGGAATATTGGGATTTTATTGTCAAATGGAATCCAAAAATTAAGTGTTAAAATTATAGTGAATCTCTTATGAATTAAGCTATCATTAACTAATTTGTTTCATAAGATGTGACATATGGTAATAGATGCATTCATGTGAATGAATTGATGACTGAGAGGAATTTACTCATCAATTACAACACATGAGTAAATTCAAGATCACTCTAGGAACTTTGATAAAAGACTATTTTGTTGAATATTTTATTGATAATAAAAGAAATAATTTCCTCACATTATGCTAAATATGTTCATTTATGAAATATTTGGGATTAGATCATTCATTTGAAAATTTGATGAAAATTCCAGTTTTTCCCTTTTAAAATGAACTGTAGTATTTCACACATAAATATTTTAATATGAATTATTTGAACCTAAAATTTTGTAACAGTGTTCTAACTTAATTTTATACAACTTTTTTTCAGGACATTGGAGCTAAATATTTCATTTTATTGAACTAAATGGAACATGAAGACAAAGGTGGGCTGGACTCTCCAGATTGGACATCAGTTCTGTATTTGTGCCATAACTTATTCATCCGAGCATTGATTGGGCCCAAATTTTGGGAGGAGCTCTCCAAAACAATTTTTCAAAAATAATTATTCTGTAATAACAGCTGGTTCATGAGTTTTTGAGGTCAAATTGGTGGTGCAAGTTGGCCTAAAATATTTGGATGAGATTCCCCATTCACACTTGAAACCTCTTTAAACCTAGCCTCCCATCCACTCTATAAATTAGTGATTTTCTCATTTGGAGGGGTTGGGACATGGATTAGGGAGTTTAGGGTAGAGGATAAGATGTTACACTCCAATTTTTCAAGCAATTCAATAAGGGTATCTCTTGAAGCAAGGATCCCTTCGTCGAAGCCTTCTTCTTCTTCTTCATGTTGTAATGTTTGTGTTTTCATAATAAACTTCTTTATTATTATTTTATTTATTCTCTTTTCTTATTTTTTATTAAAATTTATTCTTCTATTAATCTTTATTTTTGGCCTGGAATCAAGAGTAGAAAATTTATCAGGTTCTACTCTTTCTAAACCTTTGCACATGCAAAACATTCCTACGATGACTACACCGCCCATGGAAGAGTAGTTATTTTTAGTAATCTATATACCTATAAACTTCTTAATAAATTTATTTTTAATAAATTAGATACTTTAATTAAATTAATATTATCTATTAATTAAGTTTTTAATTTAATTTAAACTAAGCAAGCAATTGAACAATTAACACAAAAACACGCGAGGTAGGGTATTGTTTAAATTGTGAGAACGCAAACTTAATTGGTAAAACAAGACCACGCGGGAAAATTTTTTAGAGTTAAAATATAATTCCTAAGATCAATTTATCCTAATTTTCTAGAATGGACATGTTCCTTAATTTACCACTGACCTTAAGCTAGATTTAGAACATTAATCAAAGTAGGGTTCCGCGATTGCATGTTTCAAATCTAGCCTAGGGTTTAATTCACTTCAACTTTGTGGTAAAGTTAATTCTCATAGGGTTTGGGGGTTAACAATTTAAGGGATCATAATTAAGTGTATGTTAATTTATATGATAATGATAAATAATTGATTGAATAGGTAGAGTTAGATCGATTACACCTTTTAAATATTGTCTAAAAAACAGCTTCTTGATGTGTCTTTTTAATCGAACTTGATTTCAAAAATAAAAACAAAAAAATGAAATATTCTTCCATAAAAATTATTCTAGTTTTATAAATAATAAACAAACCCCCCCCCCATACTTTCAAGTAGTGTTTTTATTCTCTTTTATTTTATTTTTATAATACCTTTAAGAAGTTGTTTTAATTTGCTTCTTCCTTTGAGAGACGACCTTTGTCAGCCACTCTACTGCACCTAAGTAACCCAAAACCGAACATCATTTGAAATCACCCATGACAGCGCCTTTAAAATTGGAAACTTTTCCGGGGAGGAAAGTAATTATTTTAATTAATTAGAGTCATTTATTTTATTTTACATTTTATTCTCTTTTTTTTCTTCCTTCTTTACCCAATCAGAATTTTTTCTTCTTCTTTTATTTTCTTCTACTTCTTTTTGGACCATTAACCCAAACTTTTCATTTTTCTTTTAATATGGTCCACTTTTCTTATTTTCATTTTTATTTGATTTACGAAAAAAACTACTCCTGATGATCTTTTAGATCTTGAACCTGATATTGAATGTAGCCTTCGAGCTTGAATCAGACATTCTCAGTCTACGGTAAGTTTCAACATTCAACCAATTGGAGAATTACTCCACTCTAAGAACATTAAAATTGGAAGAAATTGAAATTAAACCATAAAAAAAGAACCAATGGCTAAAAATAATGGAAATGAACTTAATAGAACCATTTTAGAATTGTCTGCACCTGATATTAATTATCAACCAAATTGCATTGCATACCCAAATCTCAAATCGGACTTTGAACTGAAATATGGATTAATTTACCTGCTTCCAAAATTTCATGGCCTCTCTGGTGAGGATCCCAATAAACACCTTAAATAATTTAATGTGGTTTGATCAAGCCTAAAACTAAGAAATGAATCTAAAGACCAAATCAAATTAAGAGCATTCCCATTCTCACTTAATGGAGCTGCGAAAGATTGGATGTTTTATTTACAACTCGAAGATGTAACTTGTTGGAATGATTTGAAATGTATTTTATTGTAGATATTTTTTCCAGCATCAAGGAACAATTCCATTCATAAGGAGATCTTAGGGATCAAGCAATCACAAGGGGAGTCAATGTATGAGTACTGGGAGTGATTCAAGAAGTTTTGTACAATCTATCCACATCACCAAATTAGTGAGCAACTCCTTATCCAGTACTTCTATAAAGGACTCACACCTATGGAGAGAAGCATGGTGGATGATATGGTTATAGGATAATTTGTGGACAAGAAACCAGTAGTTGCACGTGTGTTGATCGACAAAATGTCTCAAAACTCCCAACAATGTGGCGATCAAGGTACACCACATGTCAGGGGAGTACATCAGGTAAGTCCATCTTCTCTTGAAATTCATTTGATTGATACCAAGTTGGAAGAATTGACAACTATAGTGAGATAGATAAATTTGAATCAAAAGACATCCCAACCCCCTCCTTCAAGTCCTTGTGGCATTTTCACTAAGACAAGCCACCCAACAGACTGTTTCCCCCAACTACAAGAAACAGAAGATTGTGCAGTAGTGTTTCCGGGGAGACCATATCAGCAGCAACAACAACCATATCCCCAAAATAAGCTTGATTCCTTTTCACTAGAATACAATCAATGGTGGAAAGATCAATCAGACATGAGTTATAGCTCTGGACAACAATAAATTCCCCCTTTTCAACAAAACTTCCAACAGCCTCCTCCTTACTAGCATGGTTTCCAAAAATCCCAAAGGATATTTGAAGCCCAAGAATCAACAAACAAGAAACAAGGGAATCCCCCACCCAAGGTTGATTCTAACATTGATAACCTTTTGGAGCAAATTTTTCTTAATCAACAGAATGATCTAAAGAGTCAAAGTTTGGAGCTAAGGGAGTTGAAGACTCAAATGAGCCAGATTGCCACTGCCCTCCATGAACTAGTAAGAAAGAATTCTGGAAATATACCTTCCCAACCTACTCCAAATCCCAAGTGGAATGTTAGTACCATCACATTGAGAAGTGGTAATAAAATGAATGATACATATGTACCTACCATTCCATCAGGATTCGCCTCAACTCCAAAAAATCCTCATTCCACACCAACTGATGAGCAACTAAAAGAGAAAAACAAAGGTAATAAAAATATTGATGATGTTCCTCATAAACCCCTTCCATTTCCAAATAGAGTTGTACAAACCAAAAATATGGTTGAATAAGAAATGAAAAATGAGGTTTTGGACACATTCAAGTGTGTGGATATCAACATTACTCTACTTTAATCCATTAAACAAATCCCAAGGTATGAGAAATTATTAAAAGAACTTTGTACCAATTAAAGAGGAATCAAGGGAAATGAGAGGATCAATCTTGGAAGGAATGTTTCAACACACATTACACCAACTCTAGAAATGCCAACAAAGTGTAAGGATCCAGGGACATTCACCATACCATGAACCATAGGAGATTTGAACTTTTCTAATTCTCGTTTTTATTTGGGAGCTTCTGTAAATGTGATACCTCACTCTGTATTCTATTATTTTCGGATTGGTGAGTTGAAACCGATGAGAGTAGTGGTACATTTGGAAAATAGAGCTACAGCATATCCAACGGGATTCCTTGAGGATGTACTTGTCCAGGTAAGAGACATGATCTTTCCAGTAGATTTCTACATGCTTAACATGGAGGATGATCAGGTAATTTCTCATGCTCCCATTATCTTTGGTAGACCCTTCCTCAAAACTGCAAAAACTATCATAAATGTCAATGAGGGTACACTTTCCATGGAGTTTGGGGATGAAGTTTTGATATTTAATGTTATGGAATCCATAAAGTACCCCTCAGAGGACCATTCTGTATTTGTTATATTTCATTTTGAACCACCAAATAAAAACCCCATGGAATTTGATTGTCTTATGCTTAGGGATATTATTAGTATTGGTTCTAGTTTGATGTCTAAGAGTACTTCCACACCTATTTATAATGCACAAGACTCTATTAGACTTTATTTCCAAATGGAATCATATTCTAATCATTTGAACTCTGATTATGACATGGTTATTGAGTATGTTGATGGATTTTATGCTTTATTCTCTGATTGTGATGATTTTTATTATGATATTGATGCTCTTTGTAAACATATTTCAGTTCCTTCAATGTCGTCATCCATACACCACCCCCCTTCATTGGAGCTGAAGACAATGCCACCAAATCTCAAATACTCATACTTGTTGAGTGGTGAGAGATTACCTTTTATAATTGCTAATAATCTTCCTTTTGAACATGAAGAAAAACTTTTGAATCTTTTGAGGGAGAACATTAAGGAAATCGGGTGGACCTTGGCTAACATATCATGTATTAGCCCCTCTATTTGCATTCATATGATTATTTTGGAGGATGGAGCTAAACCAGTGAGGCAACCACAAAGGAGACTCAATATAAACCTTCTGGAAGTTGTTAAAAAAGAGGTTGAAAAATTTCTCGAGGCAAGTATAATCTATCCCATTTCAGATTCCCAGTGGGTGAGTCCTATTCAGGATGTGCCTAAGAAAAGTGGTGTTACAGTTGTTAAAAATGATAAATATGAGTTAGTTCCAATAAGGGTGAAAAATAGTTGGTGTGTGTGTGTTGATTATAGGAAACTAAATTACTCCACTCGAAAAGACCATTTCTCCCTCCAATTTATTGATCAAATGCTTGAGAGACTAGCTAGGATGACACACTATTGTTTCTTGGATGGATTTTAAAAATATTTCCAGGTTCCTATAGCATCATAGGATCAAGAGAAGACTAAATTCACCTGTCCATTTGGCACATTTGCCTACCGGAGGATGCCATTTGGACTTTGCAATTCCCCAGGTACCTTCCAGAGATGTATGGTGAATATTTTTTCTGATTTTATTGAGACTTTCATGGAGGTATTTAGGGACGATTTTACAGTGTATGGTTCCTCGTTTGATGAATGTTTAAGTAGTTTGGGAAAGGTGTTGAATCGTTGTATTGAGAAGAATCTAGTCTTGAACTTTGAAAAGTGTCATTTCATGGTAGATCATGGCATTGTCTTAGGGCATGTAGTGTCAAAACATGGGATATAGTTTTATAGATCTAAGGTAGAAATTATTTCATCCTTACCATATCCTTCATGTGTGTATGATGTTAGATCTTTCCTAGGGAATGCAGGATTTTATCAGCGCTTCATCAAAGATTTTAGTAAGATTGATCTTCCTATGTTGTGATTACTTCAACAGGGTTCTAATTTTGTGATTGATGATTCTTTCAGGACTTCATTTGATGAGCTAAAGAAGTGTTTGACCACTCCACTGATCATATATCCCCCACGGTGGGAGATTCATTTTGAGCTTATGTGTGATACCTCTAAATTCACAGTTGGAGCTGTCTTATCTCAGAGGGTGGAGGGACGTTCACATGTGATTGCATATGCATCGAGGAAACTAGATTCAGACCAATCAAACTACACAACTATAGAAATGGAGTTTATTGCCATCATATTTTCTTTAGATAAATTCTGTTCATATTTACTGGGCTCTAAATTAGCTGCTTTTTCTGACCATGCAGCTCTGAGGTACCTCTTGAAGAAGCCAGATTCAAAGCCTAGACTTATCCGATGGATGCTCCTTCTTCAAGAATTTGATATTGATATAAAGGACAAGATGGTTTCAGAAAACCTGGTGTAAAACCACATGATTAGGCTTACTCACGCACTAGAGGATGACACCATGGACCAGGTACCACTTCAGGACACTTTCCTTGATGAGCATATTTATTCCATCTTAGGTACGCATCCATGGTATGCAGATTTAGTTAACTACCTTGTTGCCTCTAAAATCCCTGAAAATTTAAAGAAACATAAAGTCCAAAAATTAAAGATTTATTTGAGATTTTATGTTTGGGATTATCCATACTTATGGCGCATGTATAGTGACCAAGTTATTAGAAAGTGTGTTCTTGATCATGAGTTTGAGTCTATTCTACAATTTTGTCATACACTTTCTTGTGGTGGACACTTTGGACCCCAACGTATAGCTAGAAAGTTTTAGACTCTGTATTATATTGGCCTAGCTTATTCCATGATTCTCATGTGTATTGTAAGTCGTGCTCACGTTGCCAACACACGGGAAACATTTTTAGGAGACATGAGATGCCTCAACAACCCATATTATTCTATGAGATTTTTGATGTGTGGTGCATCGATTTTATGGGTCCTTTTTCTAGTTCATTTGGTTTTTTTTATATTTTGGTTTTTGTTTATTATGTGAGTAAATGGGTGGAGGCGAAGACCACCAGGACTGATGATTCTCATATTGTTGTGGACTTTGTCAAAGTGCAGATTTTTTGTAGGTTTGGAGTACCGAAGGCCATCATCAGTGACCAAGGGTCACACTTATGCAATCGGAATCTTTCTTCCCTTCTTTGAAAGTATGGGGTGACACACAAAACATCAACACCATACCACCCTCAAATAAATGGCCAGGCTAAGGTTTCAAATCATGAGTTGAAACAAATTTTGGAGAAAACCATGCAGCCAAATAGGAAATATTGAAGAAAGTGCTTGGATAATGCATTGGGGATTATAGGACAGCATACAAGACACCCATTGGTATATCCCCATTTTGGATTGTTTTTGAGAAAGCACGTCATCTCCCTGTGGAAGTTGAGTGTCGGGCTTATTGGACTATAAAGAAATGTAACATGGATTTGGCCTAAGATGGAATCCAAAAGAAGCTGCAAATTCAAAAGATTGAGGAGATTTTATTGTCTTCATATGAGAACTCAAGGCTCTATAAGGAAAGATCAAAAGCATCTCATGAAAAAATGATCCATAAAAGAGAATTTCATGTTGGAGAGAAAGTCTTACTCTATAGTTCACGACTGAATCTGATGCCTGGTAAGTTACATTCCAAATGGTTAGGTCCTTATATTGTAACTAATTTTTTTCATTATGGTGTAGTGGAAATTAAACAAGAGGAAACTAGAAGTATCTTTACAGTCAATGGGCGACTTTTGAAGAGATACATTGAGGGACTTCCTACCGATGCAGTGGATTTCATCACACTACATGACCCCATCATAACTTGAGCATATCAGGCTGTTCCTAACCCTTTAACTTCTTTATTCTTTATCCTATTTAAAATTATACATTTCATGTGAATATATCATCTCATGGGTTCACATTTAGGACAATTCAATATTTTAAGTGTGGGGGAGGGAACCTTTTAGTTTAGTAATTTCAATTGTTTTCCTGTTTTTAAAAAAAAACAAAACAAAAAAAATTGTGTGTTTTTCAAATTTTGTGTGTTTATTTTTCAATTTTTTTGTGTTTTTGAAATTTTTGATCTGAAATGATTATTATAACCATTTTTTAATTCATATCAATAAGTGAAACAATTTATCCCATGAAACCAAGATTAAATGAATGCTGAAAATAACTTTGTTTCAAGTTAAAATCTTTAATAATTTCATGAAAAGTACACTAAATTTTGAATCCCATGACACATCTCACTGTCTTTATATTTGAAATCACTTTCCTGTGAGCATTATGAACCAATATTTTCATATTCTTTGCATTTACCTCACTTCTTGAGAGAACTAAACCATGCTTGATTTAACCAGAATTTGATTTATTCCTATCAAAACTTAAGGGTTTGAGGTACTTATGTTTAAATGATTGAGGCATTTTCTTGGTATTAAAGCCCCTTATTTCAAAGAATCCTTTTTTATAATGGACTACCTTGAACATTTAATCCTTTTATCCCTTAGAATCCATGAACATCCTATTAGGTTAGCCATATTATAAGACAATTTTCCCTATCCAACCAACTCTTGAAGTGAAATTTCATAATATAGTTGAACTTAAGTGTGGGGGAAGCTATATTGTGTTGTGCTACCACATTCTGTGATACTTTGGATGGAAAATAAAATTCCAAAGAGACATTTTTTCTACTGAAAAAAATAATTCTGTTGAAATTTGTTCCTTTCTGGAGCTTTCATGATAAAAGAAGTTGTGCCTTTTTGGAGCTTCTGATGAAGAAAGAAAGTTATGCCTATCTGGAGCTTTCATGAAAAACTATGTTTGAGAGAATTGAAATTTTTGTGGCTGAAATGATGAATGGTGTAAACTTTCAATGATTATTCATGATTATGGAGCTGAATTTATACGAAGAGGTGTGAGGAGGAAACCATACTTGAGTGACAATTAGAATAATGCAATTTTGCTTCAAAAAGAGTCAAGCCCCCCTCATTTAGCCTCATAATTTTTCACATATTAATCCTACCAACCGAAAGCCATAGAAAAACCCTAAAAAGTCCTCATGATAAACATATGTCCTTGAATCACATCGGGTGGTGATGTAGGAATTTATCAAGCCTATGGTGACCCTTGTATGAGTTTGGATGAGAAAGACATTGATAAAAAAAATTGGCATTTGTGTGATAAGAGAAAATTCAAGTGAGGTAAGTGTTTTGTGCATGGGAGGATAAATGAAGTGGAAATATATTGAATAATATAAATGGATAACTTGAAATAATTGTTTTTATGAGGTATGATATCTTTTGTTTCTGGGTGTGGAATTTTTGGATCTCAAGGATATGTGTTTTAAAATTTGTTTTGATTTGATATTGATGTGTACTTAATATGAGGTTTTTCCCAGGAGTGCAAAAGGGTAAGTGTTGAGGAGTTGATAAAACACTATTTTTTTAATATTTTATTGATATTAAATGAAATAATTTCCTCACATTGTGCTAAATATGTTCATTTATGAAATATTTGGGATTAGATCATTCATTTGAAAATTTGATGAAAAATCTAGTTTTACCCTTTTAAAATGCACTGTAGTATTTCGCACATAAATATTTTAATATGACTTATTTTAACTTAATATTTTGTAACACTATTCCTTGCTTAATTTTATACAACTTTTGTTCAGAAAATTGGAGCTAAATATTTTATTTGGTTGTACTAAATGGACCATGAAGGCAAAGGTGGGCTGGACTCGCCAGATTGGACATCAGTTATATATTTGGGCCATAAATTCTTCATATGAGCTTTTAGTTAGCCCAAATTTTTGGAGGATCTCTCCAAACAAATTTTGCACAAATAATTATTCTAGAAAAACAGCTGGTTCATGTGTTTTTGAGGTAAAATCGGTGGTGAAAGTTGGCTTGAAATATTTGGCTGAGATTCCCCATTCACACTTGAAACCTATTTAAACCTAGCCTCCCCTCCACTCTATAAATTAGTTTTTTTATAATTTTGAGGGGTTGGGAAGTGAATTAGGAAGTTTATGGAATAAGATAATAGGTTACACTCTAATTATCCAAGCAATTAAATAAGGGTATCTCTTGAAGTAAGGATCCCTTCGTCGAAACCTTTTTCTTCTTCATGTTGTAATGTTTGTGTTTTCATAATAAACTTCTTTATTATTATTTTATTTCTTCTATTTTCTTATGTTTTATTCAAATTTTTTCTTATCTTAATCATTATTTTTGGGCTGGAATCAAGAGTAGAAACGTGATTGGGTTCTACCCTTTCTAAACCTTTGCACATGAAAAACGTTTCTACGATGACTACACCGCCCATGGAAGAGTAGTTCTTTTTAGTAATCGATCTACCTCTAAAATTCTTCATTAATTTATTTTGAATCAATGATCTACTGTAATTCAATTAATATGATATATTAATTTAGTTTTTAATTTAAATTAAACTAATCAAGAAATTGAACAATTGACATAAAAACACGCGAGGTCGAGTATTGTGTAAATTGTGAGAGCACAAACTTAATCGGTAAAACAAGACCATGCGGGATAAATTTGTAGAGTTCAAATATAATTCATAAGATAAATTAATCCTCATTTTACAGAATGGACATTTTCCTTAATTTACCACTGAACGTAAGCTAGATTTAGAACATTAATCAAATCAGGGTGCCACAATTGCTTGTTTCAAAGCTAGCCTAGGGTTTAATTCACTTCATCTTTGTGGTAAAGTTAATTATTGTAGGGTTCGGGGGTTAATAAGTTAGGGGATCATAATTAAGTGGATGTTAATTTATATTATAATGATAAATAATTGAGTGAATAGATAGATTTATATCAATTATTCCTTTTAAATATTGTCTAAAAAACATCTTCTTGTTGTGTCTTTTTAGTCGAACTTCATTTCAAAAATAAAAACAAAAAAATGCAATCTTCTTCCAAAAAACTTATTCTAGTTTTATAAATGATAAACCCCCCCCCCCATCCTTTAAATAAGTGTTTTTATTCTCTTTTATTTTATTTTTAGAATATCTTTAAGAAGTTGTTTTAATTTTCTTCCTCCTTTGAGAGACGACTTTGGTCAGCCACTCTGTTGCACCTAAGTAACCCTAAATCGAACATCATTTGAAAGCACCCACGACACTACCTTTCAAAATTCCTCATGGGATTTATAAATCTCATTTCCATATGATTTAGTGTATTATTTTTCTTGTATATTATTAATCCTAACTCTCTCAAACCTAGTGCTCTTTTTCCTATTTCATCTTTTCACTGTAAGGTGCTAGCAAACCATAGTGAGAAGAGGAGTTCTATTTGAATGTCAGATGATTTAGAATCTCATGGATACCTCTAGAGGTAGGAGTCCTTTTATTTTCCCTCATGTGATATTCATCAAGAACCTTTTAATATGTTCAAATATAATATAGTGGTAACAAAAAGGTAAGGTAAAAACATTTACAATTTTTATTCATTTCCAATTTATGCATGATTTCATTTATTCTGACATGGTTTAATCCTAGTTTGGGTTTCTTAACATCTTATAATTCCTTTAATAAGTTTTATTATATCCCCATAAAACCCAATTTATAAAACCTAACTTTCATTGGTCTCAGTTGTTTCTCACTATCATAGCCTTCATAGGTATTGACTCAATCTATTACTACACCCATTAATTGTAATGAATTGGATTTATTCAGTTTTATTTTTATAAATTAACTGAGAAAATTCCAAGACCAGGCATTGAGACTACATGTGATTCTAAGACTTGGTGTGCCTAGGACAATTCGTTAAAATTTGTTAAGTATTTAATAGCATGAGTGAGTGGTTTTCCTGAAAAAGTAAATAACTTCCAAATGGTTGCTCGGATTAGAAATTTGAGGGCACTGTTGTGTTCAAATAAGTGAGTTTACCTTAGGTGAGTCCTAACATTGGTCAACACAGATCATATGTGAAAAGTAGATTTGAGATGTAACCGGAATAAAAATATTTTAATAAAAATATTTTTATTCGGTGCAGTGAGGTTTCCTTTTTAATAAACCTTTGTTAGGGAATTTTGGGTTATCACCATAAATCTAGAGATCCTCTAAGTCAAGGAAACATATATCTCTCTAATTGATGATGATGTATTGGTGAATTAGAAATGAATAACCTCATATTCAAATGATATTGCCCACAGTGATCATTCTTCATCAGTGATCAAACCGAATCGAGGTAGGGTGTGTGTATTAATTTGATTACTTCCCTATTATTTATTTCCTATAATTAATGTGAATAAATTTAAGAATGGATTTATTCATGGTTCATGTGTATTATGGGATTTTATTTGCAGGTTGATTATCGGGGTTGATTTTTTTAGAGATTTGAATTGTTTTCTCTTTGTTCTTCGTTCTAACATGAACGGATCAAGGATGATATGAAAAGGGCAAAGATATTTTCTTGGGATTTCTTATGTATTTATCTCTCTCCCCTATTTTCTTGCATTATTCTTTCTTCACGGAATATTAATGGAGGATCATTGCGCCTCCATGTCTTGGCATGACAATCCAAGATCAAAGATCCAATATCGAGATGACCTATTGGAGGCACGATGACGATAGTGACAGACAGATCATGGCGATTAGGTAGATATTTCCATGTGAGTGATTTTTATTTGGGATATATCATGACATTTATATGAGCCCAGGTTGATGAAGAACGTGACCTGAGGATCGTAGACTTGCCTCTATTTTGAAAAAATGAGCATCAGAGCATCACCAGCAGCTTGCAGAAGGTGTGACACCACCATCTGGCATAAGTGGTGGTGGAAACAGGTCATGGGGGATGTGGGCGCGATGGTTCGACCACATTGAATGTGGTGACACTGCATTGACCAAGGGAGCATGTGGTCGGGTGGACCGCATGCGGAACAGAAGGCTAGTTCGCATACCAGTGGGCTAGACAAGGGATTCATGCCGCTCCAGCGGTCCATGGGCTAATATGGTTTATTCCAGATCGGGTCAGGCTAGGTTGGGTCAGGTCCGAACTTGGATTGATCCTTTTCACTAAAATTTCCATATCTTTCAAATCTTACGTCTGGTTGATGATTCGTCTATGGAATTGGAACCCTTGTGATGAGATGGTCCTTATGAGACCAATGGTGGGTTTTATTTTTGACTTTCCAATGACATGGTCTGTTTTCCCGGGTAGCACCCGGGGTCAAGGGACACCTACTGGAGGAGACTCAATGGTCACACATCTATGTCGATAGTGTGATCATACCCTTAGAGGTGAAAGTTTCAGTTGGAACCTCTTAGTGGTAGTGTCAAGGCCTTACGACATCATTATTGGTATGGATTGGTTATCTTTGATCCATGCCCATATTGACTGTTTTAGGTGAAGGGTGTGGTGTGTCTACTGTGATGGGATGAGGTTTTCCTTTGCTGGTGAAAAGGATACCCAAGAAGTACAGGATGGACTCGTGCATAGAAGGGTGTAACTGATTACTCATTACTTGGCTAGCATGGCCCTCGGGGTAACAGATTCCCTGATCTTCCAGTTTCCAACAGTAGTATCGGAGTACGAGGACATCTTCCCTGAAGATGTTTTAGGATTACATCCTCATCGGGAGATAGATTTCTATATTGACTTGCACCCTGGGATAGCACCGATATCCTCACCAGCATATCAGATGGATACCATAGAGCATTGCAAGTTAAGGGTGCAGTTGGAGGATTTGTAAAGGAAGGGCATCATGAGACCTAGTGTTTCACCCTGGGTAGCCCCAGTATTGTTTTCTAAAAAGGCAGATGGGAGATTGAGGTTGTGTGTGGATTACCGATGCTTGAATCAAGTGATGGGGGTGAACAATTATCCACTACTAATGATCGATGACCTCTTCGATCATTTGATAGGGGCATGTTGGTTCTCAAAGGTTGACCTCGGATTAGGTTATCACCAACTATGAGTATGGGACGAGGATATACCGAAAATAGTTTTTAGATGTTTCTATGGTCATTACGAGTACTTGGTGATTCCCTTTGTCTTGATGAATTCCCCTACAGTGTTAATGGGACTCATAAACTGGATCTTCTAGACATACCTAGATCGATTCGTGGTGGTATTAATCGATGATATCCTTGTGTACTCAGTGTTCGAGGAGGAGTACATGAGACACTTAAGGATGGTTTTGGACGTACTTCAAGAGCACCATATTTATAGTAATCTCTCAAAGTGCCAGTTCTAAATTTATGCAATCCACTTTTTAGGACATGTCATCTCAGTAGATGAAGGGGTAGTGGACCCAGCCAAGGTTGAGGCGGTGTTAGCATGGGAGCCACCTAGGAGCGTGACAAAGGTGTAGAGATTCCTTAGGCTGGCAGGTTATTACCTGATATTCATCCCTAATTTCTCTGGATATCAACATTGATGACAGATTTGACCTGAAAGGTGTGGACTTTCGTGGGGATGGATAAGTTCTAGTAGACTTTTTAGCAGTTGAGGTGGAGTTTGACAAGTGCCCCAATCTTGAGATTACCAGAGGAGGGTGTCAGGTATGTAGTGTTCTGTGAAGCATCAGGGACCAGACAGGGTTTTTTCCTGATGTAGAGGCAAGAGGTGATTGAGTATGGTTCATGCTAGTTGAGACCACATGAGCAGAATTATGCGACCTATGATCTTGAGTTGGAAGAAGTAGTCTTTGTGTTGAATATGTGGTGACACTACCTGATGGTTGAGCAGTTTATCATCTACCCTGATCATAAGAGTCTTAAGTATATCTTCTCCCAGAAGGATCTAACTTGAGATAGTGGTGGTGGTTAGAGTTCCTCTAGGATTATGATGATGAGATCATCTACACTCCAAGTAAGAGGGAGGTGGTGGTAGATGCTCGCAGCAGAAGATCAAGTTCGCAGTTGTTGGATGAGGCATCAGAGCAGTTGACCTCATTGAAATTATCCTACATGGATGGAGATGGGGGAGCTTACCTCTAGTCGATGGTTTTTACCCCTACCGTCTTACAGTGAGTTAGGGAAGCACATCTTGGGGATACCAACTATGAGACTCTATGTGCTCAGTTATCCACAGGACATGCTCCTGATAGATATTGAAAAGGTGGGGAGTACATAGTTCTTTTCTGAGGGTGAACAGTTGTACTAGTGGCATCGCAGGAGGAGGTTTTGAGGGAATTCCATTCATCCCCCTTGGCAGTACATCCAGATGTGGCGAAGATATACCATAACCTCTGATGTCATTTCCGGTGGCCCAGAATGAAGAAGACAGTGGAAAAGTTCATTTCTATATGCCTTACGTGCCAGTAGGAGAAGGTTGAGCACCAGGTTCAAGCGGGTTTGGCTCAACCCATTAAAGTTCCAGAATGGAAGTAGGATGAGATATTTATGGACTTTATGATGGTCTTACCACATATTTACAGGGGACACAATACCATCTGGGTGATCATTGACAGAATCACCAAGTCATCCCACTTCCTACCTATCTAGGAGTAGAGTTTATTAAAGATCTTGTGACTCCTCTATGTGTAGGAGATAGTGCAGCTTCATGGAGTTCCATCGATGATTGTTTCAGATCGCGATGCCCATTTCACATACCAGTTGAGGAAGCGATTTCAAAAGTAATTTGGGACTCAATTACACTTGAGCACAGTGTTTCATCCCTAGAAGGATGTCTATACATAGAGGACTATTCTGGTTCTATAGGATATATTGTGGGCCTGCATCTTGGACTTCAGTCATAGTTGGGAGGACCACCTATCACTAGTGAAGTTTGTGTACAACAACATCTACCAATACACCATTCGTATGGTGCCATTAGAGGCTTTGTATGGGTGACCCTGCATGTCACCACTTTTCTAGACTAACCCAAGAGATTCGGAACTCATGGGATCAGATTTGGTGTGAGCTACTACTAAGAAGGTGTAGATCATCCAGGATCGGATGAAGACTATGCAGAGCTGGCAAAATTTGTATGCTGATAGAAGATGAAGACCTTTGGAGTTCGAGGAGGGAGACCATGTGTTCCTCCAGGTCTCACCTCGACGTGGGTTGCGGAGATTTTTCCGAGGTGGCAAGTTATCTATGAGGTTCATTGATACTTTTCTGATTCTGCATAGATTCAGTGAGGTGGAGTATTACCTAGCTCTACCCATGTAGTTTCATCGGGTACATGAAGTCTTCCACATGTCACAGGTGAGGAGGTATGTGCATGATCCATCACACGTCATCGGCAAGGGCGAGCTGGATATTGACGATGGGGTGAAGTTTGCAGAGTACCCGGTGGAGATCGAGGATCGATAGGAGAGTATCCTTCATGGGAAAGAGATTAACTTGGTGCATATTCAATGGCATCATGGGAATCTCTAGGAGATCACATGGGAGTGGGAGGCCCATATTCGTGCTTAGTACCCTCATCTTTTTGTTTAGTAGCCCTTTGTTTTGGCTTTCAAAGACGTAAATCCCTAAGGTGGGGAGAATGTATTGACTCAGATTTCTCCAGTTATATTTTTATAAATTAATTGGGAAAATTATGATATCATGCGTTGATATAGTGTGTGATTTTGAGGCCCGGTGTGCTTAGAACAATTCATTGAAAAAATTTAAGTTTTTAATAGCTTGTGCAAGTGGTTTTCCTGAAAAACTAGAATAACTTTCAAATGGGTGTTTGGATTAGAAATATGAGGGAATCATTGCCTTTATAGTAGAGATTTTACCTTAGGTGAGTCCTAACATTATCCAGTGCAGGTCAGCTATGAAAAGTAGATTTTTGGACGTAATGGGAATAAAAATATTTTTATTCGACACAGTGAGGTTTTCTTTTTAATAAACATTTTTTAGGTAATTCAGGTTTATCACCATAACCCTATAGATCCTTTGAGTTAAGGAGATGGATATATATCTAATGAATGTTGACCGATTGGTGAATCATGAATGACGAACCTCATATTTGAAGGATCTTGGCCACGACAACGACGTTGTAACACCTCGAGACTTTATAATATCTTCATTTATAAATAAATTTAATTTTTTTTCTTGATTTTTACGCAACAGCGTGTTAATATTATGCTACACACAACAATTATTTATCTTGCGTTACACACAAGGCCTAGTTTTACCAAACAACAATATATTAATAAAATATTATTATTTAATATAATATATAACCTAGCCATTACATTAGCAGTTATGAATAGTATTAACCAAATTTAAAATTTTATATATTTCATATAATTTTAACATTCATATTAGGTATTTTCTAGACATGATATAAGAAAAGATTCCATTTTTGGATAAAAGAAGTATTTTTAAAAAAATACAATTTTGTCACCTTTTAATGGCGCACCCATTTTAAATCTAGTTTTTAAAACTTTTATATATTATATTTAAAAAAATAAACTTCTTATTTGGAATAAGTATATAAAAATTTACTTTGGTTGAATTTTTTATATTTTTTTGATAAGTTTTAAGTTTTGATGAATAGTAAAAATATATTAAATTTTAATTGAAAACAACTTTTTTCATCGAAATAATTTATGTGCATAAATTATATTATTGAATGGTTTAAAAGTAAAAATAGGATATATTTTTATCATTTAATATAATTTATTTCATTGGAATTATTTTCACATTAAAATTAGATATAAACACATGTCAATCTTTTTATGGTTTTTACTTTTGAAAAAACCATTTTCTCGTTTTATCAATGGAAATTAATTTTAAATTGATTAATTAAAATTCTATGTTTTAAATTTTAAAAAAATTATTCCATATTTGGAATCAATGGGTCCAAATTATGTTAATACATTACTTTTTTTGGATTTTATGAATAATAACTAGTAATTTTTTTATTACTGAGGTTAAGGGTAAATCGGGTAATTAAAGCTAAAAATAATATTATAAAATTACCCTAACACCAGTAAAAATCCTATTTTATGACTAAATTCTACGCTTATCACCTATTTTGTGAAATTTAATCATTTAATGGATCCTTATCCATGAATATTATTATAATTAATTAATGTGACAAAATGCCACACTCTCATTTCTTATAAGCATAATAATTTTAATATAAAGATATCCAGGAGATAAAATAGATTATAAATAGTATGTGGAAATATAAAATAATTACCTACCTCATATAAATTTATTTTTAATTTTTATATATTAAATATTTACCATTTATGATGACCCAATAGTGATGTAGAAATTATTTTATTAATAGAAATATCGATTAAATTATATTAAAAATATTAAAATAAATATAATTTGACATAATTAATGAAATAAAAAAATTTATAGATAACATATACATGTTATTGACATATTTTAAGTATTTTTTAGAATTTATCATGTTGGTTTGATATTTTTAAAAATGAAAATATTGAATAGTATCAAAATTGACATAAATGATACTTGAAAATAAATAATATTTTATTAAATGTTATAAAATTTATAAAAATATCAGGTTCATATAAATAACTATTATAGTGTTAAATATTTCATAAATTATCTAATTTGGGTTATTTTGTAATTTTATATTAACTATATTAAACCTATAGTGTAAAAATACAAAAACACACGGTAAGAGTTAAACTGTTTAACTAAGGGTTAAACCCAAAAGATAGGGTTACTTTTGTGACCTAAACTTGTATAAAAATAATTAGTTGAGAGGATTTATACTAATCCTCATATTATACTTTAAATAAATCAATTTATAATAAATTAATATTTTAATATCTTCCAAAAGTGACCATCACCTCTCTTATAAAAGGGAACTTATCCTTATCTTTAATTCACACCTATAAAACCCTTTTTATTAGCCAAACACTACCCATTTCCTCTTAAAACTTTCTTAACTACATCATAGAGGTCATACTTTAGGAATAAAGTCATCCTAAGGAGTCCTTTTGTGCAAATAAAAAGGAGATACCTGAAATGGAGGTAATTGTTTTATCACCTCTTTCAAAGTTCTTTTCTTCTTATACTTCCTATTTCTATGTTATTTCCATAACAAGAAATAAATACAGTATCATATATATACTGAGATATTATTATAATCATGGTACAATCATATTCTGCATTTTATCCATCATATGAATAACAATATCACTATGTGTGTGTATGTATGGATTACCGTCTCCACATTGTGGTGTAATTTGTTATTCAACACTAATTTATTTGGATGGATATAATTATGAGTATAATGGATATAAATAATGAATATAACATGATAATTATTCTTTATAATTAATATATCATGAAATTCCTTACCATTTAACCATCAAGGAAATGATATCATCGCTCATGTGTACGTACGACATACCGTCTCTACGACGTGGTGAGATTCATTCTCTATATTAACCATTAAAGAATGATTATAAATTTTATATGATGAGTAAAAATAATAATTATGAACCTTATATCATTATATATATGAATAAAATAAATCATATGCATAAAAAACATGAATTACATGCCAAAATAGGAATGGGAAAATGAACCGGTAAACACCCGAAATAATGGTAATATTGAAATACTATTAAAAAATGATATAATAGGATCATATATGATATCATAAATATGTATATGTTCCTGGTATCATTTAATAATATGATTTAACCATTATAAAGGAGGTTAAATCACTATTTACTAAAGGAAAGTACAAGGTAAGGGTTAATTTCACAATCTCATTATTATTTGAGGTTGCTTATACATAAGTATTTGTTGGGATATCTTTATCATCCATATCCATGTTACTTAAAATATATTTCAAAATATTATTGAAAAAAATTTAAATTAATTTTAATTCATGTTTTACTTTTTATAAAACATTTTAAAAGGAATCTTTCAATCGTTTTCCAAATGATGTACTTTATGACCTTTTCGATAAATTAAGGAAAGAATGTTTTTTAAATTATAAAGCATGAGTGACTATTTTATACCATTATGATGCCTTAACATTTTAAAACTTCTCATACAATATTACAAGGTTGTTTTCAAAATAAATTTTTTATTTTAAAATTGTATGTTTTTTTAATGTTTTCAAAGTAAAAAGGGTATATTTTTCTCAAAGAGTTTTAATGATTTTATTAGATTATTTTTATCTATGTCAAAATCCTTTGTTAGATTTTATGCTTAATTGTGGTTGATTTATTATGATACAATCTACCATATTGAATTGAAGGGTTTATGATATGTTTGACCGTGGATGTGCTATTTAGATACCATTATTGGTTTATGGTTAAAGTATTCATAATTCGTATACTAGTTTTGAATAAGAATGATTGTGTTGTTTATATTTCACCATTTTTATATAATGAATGTATTGGACTTAGTAAGTGATTGGAAGGGCCCACTATAGCCCCTCTATGCATTGGTAGGTCTCATGAAGAGAAATTAGTTGGTGAAAAAAATTGTGCTTGTTTTCCAAGAAGTTCAACATTATCAGAAGGATAGATCCTGACACAAATAAGACGGGTTTATACCCACAGACTTAAAATGTCATGAGGATAGATCTTGATAGTAACTATCTTGAGGATATATCTTGATAGTGCAGATGTCTGACATTATGCATTCCCTCATTATGATATTAGTTATGGATATTCTATGTGATTATTCGACTAGTAGAATATCCATGGTTATGCTTATTTTATATGGTATTATTTATTCTTGCCATATTATGATCAAGATTATGTTTAAAGGGATTGTGTTATAGTTATGAATCTTTCCTTGGTTTACGATTAATTATTTATAATATCTTTTATTATATGATTACCCTTACTGAGCATCTGAGCTCACACATTTCTTATGTTTTATTTTAATAGGATTCCATGAAGTGTTTTATGACTGATATGTAGGGTTAATCCAAGAGAATAATGGTGTTCTCAAAGGATTATCTATGTTGTATTTTATGTTTTGAATTGTAATGTAAGGTTGATAAATGTAATATATTTTCCAAGACTGATAAACTGATCGGTCCTTCAAGATTTGATTCCTTATAATCATACCAATGTAATATATTAAAATAATGCATCATCTTTGAGCTTTTGGGGTCGGGGCATTACATATGCGGAGACCGTTCTTCATCAGTGATCGAACTGAATCGAGGTAGGGCATGTTTTTTAATTTGATTCCCTCCTCATTCTTTATTTCCTATAATGAACATGAATCAATCAACAAACGGATTGATTCATGGGTCATGCATATTACAGGATTTGGGATTTTATTTGTGAGTTGATTATCGAGGTCGATTTTTGTTAGAGATTTTAATTATTTCCTCTTCGTTCTTCATTTTAAGGTGAACTGATTGAGGCTGACACGAATAAGTACAAGATATATTCATTGGGTGTTCTTGTATATTTATCTCTATCCTCTAATTTTATTGCATTCTTCATTCTTCATGGGATATGAATGAAGGATCGTTTCGGCTCCATGTCTTGGCGCAATGATCTGAGATCGAAGATCCAATATCGGGACAGCCTACTGGAGGCGCGACGATGACAACGATAGATGGATCATGGTGATTTGGGAGATATCTTCATGTGAGTGATCTTTTGTCGGGATGAATCGTGATTTTGATCTGAGCCCAGGTTGATGAAGAACATAACCCAAGGATCACAAATGTGGGTCCATTTTGAAAAACAGAGCACCAGAGCATCATCGGTGGCATCGTCGGCTGGTGCAGGCGACAGTGGGGTGCTCCGGCATCGCGTAGAGGGAGATCCAGCCACGTAAAACACGACTTGACCATATTTGGTGGCCCACAGTGGTAGAAGGATATAGGGGAGGAGGATGTGGTGTTCTGACCACGTTGAATGTGGTGGCACTGCGTTGACAAGGGGAGTACATGGTTCAAGCAAACCGCATGCATCACAGCAGGCCGGTTTGCATGCCAGTGGGATGGAAAAGGGAGCCAATCCGAATCAGTCTGTGCTGGGTTGGGTTGGGTCGGTTCGGTCAGTATTTCGGACCAGGTATGGTGGGTTGGTTCAGACTTAAACCGGACCCAAATCAGGCATTTTCACTAAAATGGACATATCTTTCAAATCGTACATCTAATTGATGATTCGTCTATGGAATTGGAACCCTTGTGATGATGCGGTACTTATGAGACCAATGTGAGTTTTATATTGTACTTTCTAAGTATATGGTCCATTTGCACGGATAGTACATGGGGTTAAGGGACACGATAATTCTGACTACTACTCACCATGCACCCTCCTCTTCCACGTGAATTGCTTCTCTCGTCCACCATATATTGTACAAGATTCATTGGATTTTTTTTCCTTGTTTTTCCCATAAAGTTATGTTGGTATCATTTTCTACTCATAGTAGTATGATACCTTTAGCATGACTTCCTAGATAGAGTTATTGGAATTCCCTAAGAGTCCCAATGTTGGATCCTTTATTCAGTCTTCGTTCCCTAAGTAGAGTCCTTGGTATTGATGCGACCAATCCTACCAGAATGTCAATCCTCTACTTAGAAGGTTATTCAAGATGGAGTTGTTAGTATATGCCATGTCCCTGGCTGTGATCCTCCACTAATGTATCCCATTCTCTTTATATATTTCAGTGTATCACCCTCTCACTCTCATGGTAGTTCCTGATGAGCATCACCTATCGGACGGACGTCATTAGTGCTATCAAACCTAGGAGTGTGTTCTCCAGGATGAGTGATTCGTGGAATTCTTTGAACTAAATCTCCGGTGTTGGTATGTAGTGGTTATGAATTACCCAAGAATATGTGGTATGGTTTGATTATATCTATATATCCTTCTTACATTATATAGACATATACTTGTGTAGTGATGACTGTACCTTTTTCTTTGTATATTTCTTTGTGGTTTAGGGGTGTCCTACTGGGTATTGTTTTACTCACTCATTAATGGGATTTTCCCACATACGATGTGTCTTGTACAGATAAGTGACCTTTTTATAGATTCCAGGGTGGACTAGGACTGGGTGGATATTTGTGAGATCAGACAGGGTGAGGTACTCATATGACATCAGACAGTAGTTTTAGTTCCTCACCTTCATGTCAGATTGGCTAGGATTTTTTGCGAATGAGTTTTAGGAACTTGTTTACAGGATTTCATTTGGTGGGATTCTATTCTATCCTAGTATACCTTTCTATACTTTACATTCACTATTTTACTCTGGTTGTGGGATGGTGGTTTTCATGCATGGTTTACTTAGTGATTTTACATTTTAGAATTTTTGGCTTGGAGATGTGTGTGTGTGTGTGTGTGTGTACTGAGATAATGCCTCCCATATTAGTGATATGCCTACTCATTTCTAGTCACCAGCCCCTATCCTATTGAAGGCGAGCTTGGGGAGTCGTTTCACAAGCCCCACTAGGACGGGTCGTGACATTATTTTTTAGTTCGACTTCTATAATCCATGTCGTATAGTATCTACAAATGGGTCTTCAACTATTTCATTATTCTCTAGGTCTATTACACAACTTAATTTATACTCTTCTTATAGGTTATTGTGGTAATTTCTATTCCATGATTGAACTTTTAGTTTTTTACATGAATATTGGAAATTATAAATTCATAAAAATATTCCTCAACTATGATTGTCACTTCCATATATTACATCTAGTTTTTTTACATTTTTTAGTATGTTTTATAAAATCATGTAAAAAGATTCATGTTCACTGATAATATGTGTGTGTTGTTTTTGACATATCTTCTATATTTAAAAGTTTTTTATAGGCCCATTAATTTTTTAAAGGAAAATCATTAATGAATATAATTTATTTTAATTTTTATATCATTACTTATTTTCATTTTATCTTCACCTCCATCTATTATATATACTCTATTTTTTTATCCAAAAAATCCTTAACTATTATGAATGATATCTCTTTAAATTATCCTTCTCATACCTTGATAAATATTTCATAAATTTATACCAATCAAAAAAAATTATAAGGAAGCTAGGTTGTGACATAAGTTAACTATGATAAAAAAGACCCCAACTTTATAGGTTTGGCATTAATTCATTTCTTTTGTCAATACAATTTTTTCAATTTCAATTTGACTATTTTTTAAATTATATACTCATTTACATTACCTTATGTATTATAAGTTCATGTAATGGATCAACTTCATTAAATTATAATAACTAATTTCCAAATGTTAATGACATAAATCTAATTCCCTATATTGACATTAAAATAAAATATTCATACCATTTTCCATTAAGTTGTTAACATTTATTTATATATTTCTGTTTTTTGTTTATTAAATGAGTAATTCCATATTTATTATGAAAATTTTATTTAACTACCTTTGAAATACATGACCAACAATCTAAACATTTTTATTATGATTTGTTTAGGTTTTTGGGACTATACCATTAAATTATGGTTGGAAAATCATCTTAATTCAAATATTTATTGTGTATCAATTAAGAAATTAAAGGTGACTAGTGAAATTGAGGTATCCCAATTGTAGGGGGGATATACCCACATTTTTTGGTTTTGCACAGTGCATATATTCTATGAAGAAAAAGCATGAAATATTATAGGATAATTATTGGATAAAAATAATTCAATTGCCTCAGTATTAGAGGGGAATATTCTTCTCTCATCGATGTTGGCTATTAGGAATCCATTATTTGGATATGGGATCCTCACAGGGTATAATGAATCTTTCATTTTAGTTTTATTCTCACAAGACTTAGATTTTGGATTTCAAGTGGCATGAAAATCCAATGTTTCTTTTATATTCTGCTTCTTATGATGGGATAATTATATTATGGAATCACATATTTTTATTGTCACTTGCTTTAATCAACTCACACTTATGTGATAAATGGTGGAAAGGGGATAGTGTAGTTGGCGGGGGGGGATAACTCCAATCATTTTGTTTCCTTTGGAATTTTTTACTAGTGTGGTAAAGGCATGGGTGAGTTTTACCTTTACTATGCATTCCTAATCTATCAATTCTTTGCATAGAGTGGTTATGTCCGTGAAACCATTAACTTGTGTTAATTTATGTGTTATGGTTGCTTTTTTAGATAAGAGGGTTGGTTTTCAAATAAAAAGTTGTATTGTAAAGGATTTATGTTCTTTGTTTTAATAAAACAAATGAAAGTGAAGAGAAGGTTTTGTGGTGTAAACTCTCCCCATTTAGTGCTCTATAGTTTTTATATTTTTGAGTTTTTATATGATTATGTTATGGTAAATTTTGAGCTTAAAAATATTTTCATTTATTAAAACAAATACTTTCTTTATAAAGTAATAGTTTTATTGAACCCATGTGTACAAATCACACATTCACTTTCATATGTGTTGTGTGATTTTATTTTTATCATAGCCCCTTTCCCCACATCGATGTAGATACCATGCTAAATAGTGACAGGTGTTTACAATTTTTAAATTGCTTTCCATTATTAGATTTACCACTAAATATTTAGTTTACTTTTATTTATATATTCATATACATTTATATTTATGTTTTTTTTTTATAAAATAATAAAACACTTAATAACCATACCTTTGTTTTAAATAATCATTGGATTTTAAACTAAAAAACCTAGAGGGTTATTGAAGGCCCATATATTGGAATAAAGAGAATGATTATAGGCATGTCAAAAAATGTTACACCAAATTGTATGTATCTTAATACTTTTTATATTATATATTTAATAACTTAAACATTTAATTTAAATTGTATCTCTTTTTTATATATATTTTGGGTTCAAGTAAAAACGAGTTTTCAGAATACCTATCTATCCTATAATTTAGTAACATGTGAAACATATAATAGTTATTATTGAAATTTCACATTAATAAATCAAGCATTTCTTTCATGTACTTTTATGTTTAATTCGTAAAAAAAATTGTATAATTAATTTTATATTAATTAGTAAAGTTTAAACATTCATTTATTTATATATAAGAATAAATTTTATAAAAATATTATCGACAAAATAATTTCATCATTATTCCATTCACATTTAATTTTCATATTAAATAATTTATTGACATAGGTATGTAATTTACTGAATTTTGATTTTCAAGTTATCAACCCATGTATATCCTTATCAATATTTATTTTTTTTATTCTAATAAATGGGGTTAATATGAATCTTTCTTTATGATTAATTTTCTTATTTTATTCTTTCTTAATAATCGAGGAGGACTATGTTTTTCATAAGTATCATAGATAAGTGTCATCTTTAGATAGTTTTTTCTCAATGTAATTGTTGGAAGTTGATTCATATTAGCTTCATGATTTTTTCTTTTTAAAATATTGTGGGGTATATTTTATTAATATTTAATAAATTAATTCATTATTGTCTCATATTGTCTATTTTAATCTTAAAGTGATACCATAATGTATTTTTTTAATACCACTATAAAACTCTAATATGATTAACTATAGAAGTGGTGTTTTCCTTTTATCTTTGTTTCTAGAAAATGTTCTTAATTTATTATGTTTTTGATTGTGCATATTGAACATATTAATTTGACCATATATAAGGTTTTATTTATTTCATATTGTGTTTCTATACTTTTTTTGTATGTTAAATATATTTTTTACCACCTCAAACGTGTTTATAGGAATTCCCACCTATTATCCCTACCTACCGTTCCCATTTTGAATTTTTTATTGGGGTTTCCATAATTATTTTCTAAGTAGTTTCTAGTATAATAGCTTTACAAATTCTTACATTGTTGTTTAAACTTTTTTAAAATAATATTGAACCCTTTTATAATGAAAAAAATCATTTATAATAAATAAATTATCATATAAAAATATGATTCAAGTATTCCTACTATAACACATTTTTTTTAAATTATAATAATGGTTGTAATATGTCTTTGATGATAGTTTTCACATATATTTTGTGCACTACTCTTGTATATCAAAGTCATAAGACTTTCAACAATTAATGTTGTGAGATTTGAGAAAATAAATAAATTTATACACAAAACCTTTGTGTGAATATTTCATATGATATAAATAAATGACTCCAAGTAACATATTTGGCTATAGAAATTCTATAGGATTAATTTCTGTCTTGCATACTAGAGTTTTGGTGTTGCATACGGATACCTGTGTACATCTCCAATATATGTTTACAAAAGTACATTTTTGGGAAGATTAAGCCTTATGAGGAAGATTATGACATATTTGGAGTACTTTCATTGGTATTGTGAAATTTGAATCTTATACCCTTTGAAAATATATTAAATCTATATTAGGATTAGATGATAATGGTGGAAGTGCTTTTAAATACCCACTTCTAAAACAGTCAATGATTCCTTGCATTTTTTTAAGATATTGATAAAAAAAGTCTAAAGGTATTGAATGAGCCTTATCCATACAAGTTGAACCTTTTCTTTATATTCTGCTATGTTGGAGTACAAAATTAGGTATTTTGATCACACCCGCATGTGTCTCATAGAATAATGTTTTCATGTTCAAATCTAATCCATCGAGAAGGGAGAAAACATACTAACATTTGTTATATACTTTAAAGTTATAATATTAGTATGTATATTTAAATTTACTAAGTATGTATCAATACATGTTACAAATCTTATATATATTCTTTGAAAACTATTATTATATTGTATATGTATTTTCATTCAGAGTGTGTATATTATTTTTATAGTGATATTAAAAATATTACTGATATTGTTAGTAAACTCTTATATGAAAAATATTGTATGTAATTTAAGTATACTATTACTATATTAATGGTGAAATATTATATAAAAAATCTTAAATATATTGTCAGTATGTTGTATATGTGTTTAAATTCAATGTGTGCATACTATTTTCCAAGTATTATCTATCTACATTACATGTTAATAATTATTTCAATAACATTTTAAATTTTACAATAGTTCAGGGAGGGGGGTTGAAAATAAAAAAAGAAAACTATTATGCCCATAATTACTTGGGAAGACTTGATCCTGAGACCTCCCATGAGACCCCTCAAAGGCATAACCACTAGACTATTCCCCTTGGTGAGGATGTGTGTATGGTTTATGCTTGACTTCTAGTAGTGGGGGCTGACCAAGCCCAGAGCTTGTCGCACGTTCCCCAACTAAGAAATGGTTTTTAATCACCCTATGAATTATACGTACAGTTTTCAAGTCTGGCGTGACTCAAGCCTACGCCAGTTCCCACAGAGAGTGAGGGGTATAACCAATGAGTACCACTTGACTAACACCCCATGGGCTCTATAACATTTTAAATTTATTTATTCTATTTGTTGTAATTAAGTATGTGAAGTGTAAAGACCCTGACCCTAGTAGCTCAGAGCCTGTGGTTACTTTATTACATTGTAATTAGATACAAATAATCACATCTTAAAGGACCGAATATTTTAGTAGTCTTGTAAAACTAAATACGTACTTTAATCTTACATTATAATTGAAAACATAAATATAATATAATATTTCATTTGTGAACACCATTATTCTCCCATATTATCTCTGGATATCAATCATAATAAACTTTTTTTCATACTGAGAAAAAATAAACATAAGAAAAAGGGTGATCTTAGATGCTTATTAAGGGTATGAATGCAACAGAACCTAAATAATACATGATTAATATGGAAAGAAATAAATGGAAATCAAATAATTCCATAATCTCATGAGCTAAAAACTATCTATGGATATCATAACTATTCAAATAATCACATGGAAATCAATAATTAATCTCATAATAAAGGAAATTGATAATTTTTAACATAATAAACTTACCTTTGAGGCCTCCTGCCAAGACATATTACATAAATGGATAAGGCCTCATCCAATACCCAAGCTATCTTGTCTCGTGATACCTATCGATGCATTGAGGGGTTATAACGGATCCCACTCATCACTTACTATGTCCAATGAATTCCTCGTATGAAAGGGGTAAAACATAATCAACATAAACATTTGTATTGAAACTATCATATGAAATTTTAATAATTACCTAAATCAATAAACAAAATCATAAACCATCCAAATTAATATGGTGAATGGTCTCAAAATAGCACATCCCTGGTCAAATAGATCATAAACCATATAGAGAGATAATAAGGATGGTATTATCATAACATATCCCAAGTGTAGCATAATTAAAATAAGGTTTGTTTTCATTGATCAATAGAAATACCATAAAATGTTTTTAAAAACTTTCTTTAGTAAAATAACCTTTTCACTTTGAAAATCACTTATTTTTAAAAACTCACGCACTTATAAAGAAAAAAAATTTATTTAAAAATACACTTGTAAAATTATAAAGTAATATTAAAATCTTTGAGAAATCATGATGTTAGGAAAATATTATTATTCTATATTAGTTAAAAAAACATTCCTTCCAAGTTTTTTCAGAAAAGTCACAAAGTACCTCATTTGGAAAACGATAAAAAAATTCCTTTCAAACCATTTTGTAAAAATTAAAACATGGGTAAAAATGATTTTAAAAATTTTTAGGATTATAGTAAAAACCATTTTGAAAACATTTTTATAATACATGTACATGGAAGATAAATATTCCCCATCATAGACATGAACATTAACAACCCAGAATAATGATGAGATTGTGAAATAAACTCTTACCTCAGGTCCAACTTCCTTCATTTGTATTCAAAATCCTATATAATAAATATAGATTTATTATAAATATATTATATAACCATATTTATATATATCATACCATTTATGACATACTTATATTATTTTATCACTTTTTTCTTAGCAATTCTTTGTTAAAAAACATTTTTTTGGGTAATAACTACTTTATTTTTCATGTATGTTTTATGTCAATAGTTTATCTATTTATACTTTGATAAAGGATACATAATATAAAAAATGTTAATAATGATATAAATATAATACATATTCATTAAATATGTATTTAAAGTAATCTATCAAAGGTAGAGACAGAAAAATGTATTACATCGTTCATGGAGATGGTAGGTCGTACATACACATAAGCGATGTTTTCATTATTCTACAGATGGAATGAAAGAAAGGTGAATAATAATAATTATTTATATAATAATTATTATATCATATACATAATATATATTTATAAAACCCATCCTTATTACTATCCAATTAAAATATAAACAAAAAAATGAATCGCATCATTTCATGGAGGTGGTAATCCACACGAACGCACGAGCGGTGTTATCATTTATTAAATGTTTGAAAGGTAAGAAAGTATATATAATATTATTATTATTATTTAAGAAGTATAATTATGGTATAAATTTAATATTTAAATATTAAACCTATTATATTTCCATTCCATAAAAGGGGGTAATGAAAAATGAATTGTATCGCTCTGTGGAGACAGTAAGCCATACGTACGCACGAGCAATACTTTCACTTCCCATTTGATGGGAAAGAGGGTGGATAATGGTGGTTTCATAATCATAATAAAATTTTAGTATATTCAGGATACTTAATTTATTATTTTATGATAACTTCCAGATATTTATAAGAGATGGGAGAATGAATAAATTGAAAGAGGTCGAGTAAGACAATTACCTCTTCTTGGGGAGACCTTCTTTAGATCCATTCTTAAGAGACTAAAGGTTGGTCTTTTAGGGATTCAGTCACCTCTAGAAGTTGGATGATAATTTTGAAAAGATAAATGGTTATATATTGGTTGATATATATGGCTCAATATACTGTGAAGAAGTGATGGAGGAGGTTCCCTTTTATAATTGAGGTGAGGTTCACTTTTGGAATTTCTCAAAAGATTAAATTATAATAAATTCATTCTCATCCAAAATTCCTAAAAAATGAAATTTATTAAATGATAAGTTATTATATGGTTATAATCACATAAAAATATAATTTAGACAAGTTCTGGTGTCATTTTAGACCTTATCATTTTGATTAACCCCTTGGTTAATAATTTTTTACCTTAACCGTGGTAACCACTATTTTAATCCTAAAGGGTTAATAATGTTACTATAAATGGTAAAATGTCTTATAAATGTACCATGTATAATTTTTTTAAATATATTCCATTCACATGGTTGAAGATAATATTTTTATGAATTTTAAATAATTTAATAATATTATTTTTATAAATTATCATTAATGTCAATTTTGACACTATTCATTTAATTTGACTTCAAATACATCAAGATAAATAGGTAATTAGAATGTAATGTTTTAAAAGATCTATAATATTTCAAATATGTCTATAAAATTAATTTTACACATTATATCATTCAAATTATATTAAAATTAATATTTTTAAAATCATTTATTTTATTTTTCTATTAATTAAATAAATACCCTATTTAGCATTGTACAAGCATGTCAGGTAATTATATAATTTTTAAAAATTAAAAATAAATTTATATAGTGAAAATAATTTCATTAAGCTCTAAATAGACATTTAGGTTCATTTTTATCTTAGATATATTAAAAACAAAGAGAGTGACATTTTGTAACTATCTTTGATTTAAATAATATATAAGTCATTTTCATGGACAAGTGCCCATTAAAAACTCAAATTCAAGCCTAAAGTGGTGAAGGTTTAATCCAATTCACCTAATAAAAATTAGTATGTATAATTATGACCTTATCATTTAGTTTTAACCTAAATTAACTCAATTCACCCTTAACCAAGGTGATAAATTTTACCATGGTTACTATTCATTTTGACCAAAAATAAAAGGGGCCCAATTACCAAATTTGAAACTCATGATTCTAAATATTTAATTCATTTTATCAAATACAATACCTTAAGTGAATGAAATTAATTTTAATATGAGTGTGCAGAACACAACAAAACCCACTTTTTAGACAATTCAGTTTATAAGAATAAAACTGGATTTATTCTAATCATGTGTATAATAAAAATATTATATGAATATTAAAACATTTTATTGAATATATAATATATAAATTTAATTAAAATAATTTATAAATATTTAATAATTCAATTAATTAAGATATAAATATATTACATGCATAAAAATAGTTTTTCAGAAAATCACTTCTTTTTTTATAATTAATTGATAACCAAAAACATTATTCTATAAATGTATAAAACATATAATTTTTCAAAATTTAGGTAGTCCTATTTATACCATAAAATTTAATGTCTATAGTCGCATAATAATATATTTCAGTTCGTTTTAACTCGGTGTTGCGTGCAATGCAAGCTATCAAATATATTACATTTATTTAAAAAGAGACATACTGTCACGACCCATCCTCGGGGCCCGTTCTGTGACTACCCCAAGCCTGCATTCCATAGGCCAGGGGCTGGAGACTAGCACCAAAGGCGTAAATCCCGATAAAAGTGAAATAATTGCCTTTATATAAGTAAACAAACGCAACAGAGAACACAAGATGAAGTAAACACTAAGTAAACTGAGTACAAAAGTAAGTGCTGAAAAGTAAATGGGCCAGAATACAAACCCAACTGAAAGTACAGTACAACTGAAAAGAAAGTATAGCAGCAGTAAAGTAAATCAGCAACCACTGAGTCTTACTCCGGCTATCCCACCTAAAGGGTGGGTACAGATGGTTTCCTCAGCTCCTCGGGTCCAGTCGTCCACTCCGCGTACGTCCCGCCTGATAGTCCACCACCGGATACCATCTCGCTCCACAAGCCTCAACCACGATCAGCGTTGTCCGTCATCTACAACCAACACAATGCAGTGCGGGCATAGCCCGTGCAGGGGTGAGTATACGATACTCAGTAGGAACCCTGAGACCCCCGAAGGTCTCCCAGAATCCACAAAGGATAAAACACAAAGGAAAGATACAAACACGAAGTATAAACCAACTCTACTTAGGTATATGCCCATACATATATCTAATTCATCAATTCTAGTTCGGCTCCAACTCACGATCCCAAGTACAACCCAGTCCACACAGGAAAGAACAACCCAAACCACACAGGAATTCAAGTCAATCAGATCGATGATATTGATTGAAAGTCAAGACTCAGCTCACATAGGTATACTACTCACGAAGAGGGGTGGAGATGATAGATGTAGCCTCTGAATCATCTCCCTTTCCAAACCCACGTAGGATCTAAGTACAGAAGTCGTCGCTGCTGAACCCACGTAGGATCCAAGTACAGTAACCATCGCTTCCGAACCCACGTAGGATCCAAGTACAGTCATCATCGATGCCGAACCCACGGAGTATCCGAGTACAGTCGTCCTCACTTCCGAACCCATGTAGGATCCAAGTACAATCGTCATCGTCGTCACAATCCCAGCCAGCTCTAGGGTTCCCGCACACAGCATGCTCGATTCGAGGAGGGTCTGCTCCACGAGCCAAGGGTGTTCGATACATCAACTGACATGAAGTCCATAGTTGATGTATCACAAAGTTCCGTCTCGTCAATAGAAACTCAACACGACAGACGGAGCGTCAATCGGACGCCCAGTCTGAGAGATATTGGTTTTTCCGTCCCAGGGGCCCGGTTGGTTTTAAAGCTAAAACCAACCCGACCGTACTTCAGATTCATCCAAACCTCAAGTGTATTAATCCAAAAGAACCATATCACTAAGAGGAATTCAACATAATTGATGGCACTTCATTCGGGCGTCCGGTCCTTAAGTTATAAGTGTTTTCTCTCCAAGGGCCCGGTTGGGTTCGGGTTCGAACCAACCCGGCCATACCCAAACGTCTCCAAAACCTCGAGTGTAATATACTGAAACTAATGTCTCGATCCAAGGATTCCTACGCAATATATGATGCATCGATCGGAGGTCTGTAGCCCAAGATATGAGCATTTAACTAAAGAGGGTCTGGAAATAGGGGGTCTGGGCCCAGTCCAACCCGGCCCAATACCCCCTGGGTCGGCCCAAATCAGGTCGATCCGACCCAGGTCCGGGTCCGACCCAGCTGGGCACGGCCCGTCTCGGAAGCCAGCTGCAGCTGGACGCTCACCGAGTGGGACACAAAGGGGTGCGGCCCCTTTGTTTTGTAAACGGTGGAGGTCCGCCCTAAAAACTGGTCGGGGGGGTTACACCCCCCCCCCCCGGTTTCCTGGTAACGGTCGGCCTTTATGACCGGCCGGTTGTGAGCCGCCACGGGACCCAGAAGGGGTCCCGCTTCTTGGATACGCCAGCTGCCCCCTGCTGGTCCACCGCGACCTAAGGCCACAGCCCATCTCACCGGCGTCGTGTGACGGCGCCGCGCCCCACCACCGCGGATCGCTTCAGCCGTGACCTCCTTCGGCCTCACCAGTGCCGCGCGACGGTGCCGTGCACCCCCGCCACAGACCGCTCCGGCCGCGGTCCTCTTCTTCCCCATGTGGTGCAACGGCATCGCGCCGCATTCACCTCAAACATCAACAAAGATCAATAAGAGAAAGGTGAGGAGAATTGGTCGTGTTTGTACGGTCCGATATCCTCCCGTTACGACGGTATCAAGTGGTCAATCTTTTAGCAACAAAGAACAAAGATTGAAACTTGAAAAAAAATAACCCCTACCTCGTGTCGTGATCTGCGGAGAGGTGGCATTGTTCGTTGTCGTCGGAAGATGATGTCGCTTGTTCGATCGTCAGAAGAGGAGGTCCCTTCTTGGTGCTCCAATGGTGGAAAAAGGAAGTAGAGGAAGGGAGGAGGAGAAGAGAAAGAGGGGGGTTTCTATATCTGATCCCCTCATCTAATAAGCTCCTCCCTTATTTAATTTAAGGTAGGAGTTTCATTGAATTAATGTGGGTGGTGGGCCCCCACATTAATTCAAACAAATTTAAATTTCAAAAGAAAGAATAAAAAAAATATTTTTATTCCATGAAGTCTGGAAAACTAACTTCCACACCGCCCCAACTGCGTTCGAGGTGAAGGTCCCCTTAAGAAATTTCCGATGCTGAGAGTTCAACGGTGCCCTCGGAATCCGATTCCGAGCACCGGTTCAGAAGTTACCAAAACCTGCTCATTTGTTCACTGAACCTACCCGAGCTAAACTTCGGAAATTGATTCTGGGCACACCGGAACTCGGAATCAGGTTCTGTCAGAAACTTCATACTCGTAAAATCCCAAAGAATTTAAGAAAAAAAATTTATTGAAATTTACGGGTCTTTACATTACTCTCACCTCAGGGATTTACGTCCTTGTAAATCTACCTCATAAACTAGGGAAACAAATAAGGGTACTGTGCACGCATCTGAGCCTCCCGCTCCCATGTGCTCTCTTGGAGGTTCCTGGCATGACCCGTCCCAGTGGGGCCCGATCCACAACTCCCCAAGCCCACCTCCAATAGGCCAGGGGCTGGTGACTAGCACCAAGTAGGCATGCTACTAACATGGGAGGCATTGCCTATAAACATGTACACACGCACACACATCTCCAAGCCCGCAAAGCTGAAAAGTAAAAACTACTAAAAATGGAAAAGATGCATGCATACACTAAAACCCAACCAATAGAGTATGACAGGAAAGTAAAGTACAGCAAGTGTAAAACCCTGGGCCAAAAGTACAAGCCCACCAAAAGAGAGTCTGTAACAAAATCCAACCTGTAAAGAAAGGTGTTGGGACTGTAGTCTGTAGCCGTAGGGATGCACCTCGGCCTGTCTGATCTCACTGAGTACCGCCTGGTTCTGGTCCACCTAGAATCCTGTCAAAGGTTCGCTCGTCTGCACAAGACATGACACGTGTAGGCAAAGCTCGTGCACGGGTGAGTATAACAATACCTAGTAGGACACCTCGAAACCACAAAGGAAAATAAAAAAAGGTAAAATACCACAAAGAAAATATACAGTCAGCTCCACATAGTATATGTCTACAGAACATATAACAAGAAATATCCAGATATACTCATACACAAACGACCACCGCGATACTTCCACTAGGATCCAGCTCGAAGATTCCACTAAGTATGCAACCGGGAGAACACAATCCTAGGTCTGAAGAGAGAGAGAGAGAGAGATATGAAGTACTCATTTCGGGAGAACACACTCCACAAGTACTTGGGAACATGACGCTCAGATGAGGATCACTACCAAAATCTATGGGGTGATTCCGACAGCTCAGTCTAAGCTAATCTGCTAAGTAGAGGATCGGTGCCCAGGTAAAGTTGGTCACATCGATACCAAGAACTCTAGCTGGGGTTCTAGGAACGAATAGAGGATTCGGCTCTATGTCTTACAGATGGGATTCCAATAAATCTATTCAGGAAGACCTGCTGAAGGGATCATACTCCCATACATAGTAAATGATACCAAAACCTTTAGGGGGAAAACCATGGGTATGAACCCTAAGAAGCTAGTCCAAGTCACAGAGGACAAGTGGCTCAATCCACGAAGAAAAAAGGTTACATGGCGTGTAGTATGGTTACAAACCGTGTTCCTTGACCCCAGGTACTGCCCGTGTAAATGGATCGTGTCATTCGTTCAAGCCGTATAAAACCAAATTACACAGCGTGTAGAAAAGGTACACGTTGTGTTCCTTGACCCCGGGTACTACCCGTGTAAATGTCCCGTTTCATTTGGATTGTTGGGTAGAAAGAAACTACACGGAATTTAGAAGAGGTACGTGCCGTGTCTGAGCACCTGGGCTCACTCTGTGTATGTTGGCCATGTACTGGTATGCGGTCTCTGCCCGTGTCCGTGTCGCATGCCCGTGTACCAGTACACGGGGTATCTCGTGTATCTGGTCGGGTCTGGCCGGGGAGGGGTATACACAGTGTGTCCTTGGTCGTGTACCATGCCCATGTCCGTGTACTCTCGGAGTACACGTTATGTAATCCCACCGACGAACACACGCTGTGTAGCCCATACTACACGGCGTGTAGTCGGGAAATTTCTAGAATCGTCGTCTTCCTCCGCGGGCCTCGGCTAATCTTCCGGATCTTGATCCAACCGCTCGATCATCACCAAACTCTAGATTTGGGGTCATCCCACCCCAAAAAAACTGATTCTATCGGTTTCGGGCTTCCGATCGGCCCTGAAAACGCATCCCAATCAATCCGCACGAAAACGCTCAAAGAACGGGAACTTCTGAACCACGTCGATTTGTCTGCCGCCATCGTTGTCTCACCTACGTTAGGTTGTCCCGATGTTGGATCTTCGATTTCAGATCGTTGCACCAACAAACGAACGTGCAACGATCGATTTTCCCTAATAATGTGAAGAACGCGCATGAAGAACGTGTTGGGATCTGGAGAAAAAAACACAACAATCGAGAGGGACGAACCTCGATCGATGTTCGTGTTGATCTTGGTTCGTCACCGTTAGAAAGGTTGAACGAAAACCAAAACTCAAGAATCAAAATCCCACGATTCCCACAAATATCCCATCCCGCAAGAACGATCGATCCGCGGGCTAATCTATTTGTGGATTAGTCCGTGTTCGTCGTGGAAATCAAAAACGGGGAAGAAAAATCACAAACAAAATCCTACCTAGATCCACGGCGTTCGTTGGCGAAGATCTGGTCGTCGCGTCGTTGTCGCCGCGTCGGGAGGTTTTCTCCAGAGCCTCCTGAGCTGCCAAGGGTTTTAGGGTTATGAGATTTGTAACCCCAGGACCCTGCACAAGCCTTTGTTTGAAAAGGAAGATGTCCGCTGCAATAGATTTAATAGAATCTTGATGCAAAAATAAAATATTTTTATTAAATATTTTATTACTCTTATGTCCAAAAACTAGATTTCACCACCGATCTGCGCCAGCCGATTTTAGGCCTCTTCTAAGGTAAAAAAGTTGTTCTAGACGCAATGGTGCCCTCATATTTCTGATCTGAGCACCCGTTTAGGAGTTATTCTACCTTTTCAGGAAAACCGCACGCGTGCGTAATTTAATTATTAAATTAAATTCAAACATTTGTTCCGGGCTCACCGGGCCTCGGAACTACATGCCATCTCAGAGCCTAGTCTTGAATTAATTCCCATAAAATATTAAAATAATATATGGAAAAATCCAGGACATTACATCACACCCACCTTAGGGATTTTATGTCCCTGAAAAGCCAAAACAAAGGCTACTCAAAAAGATGTGGGTACTGCACGTAAATCTGAGCTTCCCGCTCCCACGTACTCTCCTGAAGATCCTCGTGATGCCACCAGACACACACTAAGGGAATAGATTTCCCACGAAGGATATTCTCCTTCCGATCCTTGATCTCCACTGGGTACTCAGAAAAGGTCGCTCCATCATCGATGTCCAGCTCGCCCCAGTCGATGACGTGTGATGGATCATGCACGTACCTCCGCAGCTGCGACACATGGAAGACGTTGTGTACCCGGTCTATCTGATGTGGTAGATCCAAGCGATACGCCACCTTGCTAACTCTCCTCAGAATTAGAAAAAGGCCAACGAACCTCGAAGATAGCTTGACACCTTAACCAAATCTCCACAATCCCCGTCGAGGTGAGACCCGAAGGAACACATGGTCTCCCTCCTCAAACTCCAAGGGCCTCCGCCTCTTGTCGGCATATGACTTATGCTGACTCTGTGCAGTCTTCATCCGCTCCTGGACAACCTACACCTTCTCTGTAGTAGCTCTCACCATCTCTGGGCCCATGAGTGCTGACTCTCCCGAGTCAGTCCAGCAAAGTGGCGACCTACAGGGTCACCCGTACAGAGCCTTGAATGGTGCCATACCAATAGTGGAATGATAAATGTTGTTATAAGAAAATTCCACCAGTGATAATTGATCCTCCCAGCTATGACCGAAGTCAAGTATGAAAGATCGAAGCATATCCTCCAGAACCTGGATGGTCTGCTCCGTCTGACCATCAGTCCGAGGATGAAATGTTGTGATCAAGCGTAACTAAGTACCAAAAGCTTCCTGCAATCCCTTCCACAACCTGGATGTGAAATGAGCGTCATGGTCTGAAATGATCGTGGATGTCACTCCATGAAGTTGAACTATCTCCTGCACATAGAGGTGTCCCAAGCTCTCTACTGAACTCTACTTCCATATGGCTAGGAAGTGGGCCGACTTGGTGAGTCGATCAACAATCACCCAGATTGCATCATGTCCCTTGGATGTATGTGGTTGACCCGTCACGAAGTCTATGGATATCCCGTCCCACTTCCACTCTCGCACCTCAAGGGGCTGAGTCAAACTTTTTGGAACCTGGTGCTCAGCCTTTACTTGCTGACAAGTAAGGCACCGAGAGATGAACTCTGCCACACCCTTCTTCATTCCTAGTCACCAGTACTGATGTTGGAGGTCTTGATACATCTTTGCTACGCCTGGATACACTGCCAAATGGGATGTATGAAACTCCCTCAAAACCTCCTCCCGCAACGTCACTGGTACTACCGTGCACCCTCTGAACAGAACAACATGCTCTCCACCTTCTGAATATCCATCAGCAGCATTACCTATGGATATCTGAGCACATAGAGTCTCACAGCTAGCATCCTCACACTGTGCATCCCTGACTCATTGTAAGAGTGGAGTGGTAACAACCATCGACTGAAGGTAAGATCCCTAATCTCCATCCACAAAGGATAATTGTAAGGAGGACAATTGCCTCGTCGCCTCATCCAGTAACAGCGAATTGGATTTCCTACTGAGAGCATCTGCCACCACATTCCCCTTCCAAGGAGTATAAACGATCTCAAAGTTGTAATCCTGGAGGAACTCAAGCCATAGCCTTTGTCTCAGGTTCAAATCCTTATGAGAAAAGATATATATGAGACTCTTGTGATCAGAGTAGTCGGTAAACTGCTCGCCCGTCAGGTAGTGTTGCCACATCTTCAATGCGAAGACTACTGCTGCCAACTCAAGATCATGGGTCACGTAGTTCTGCTCGTGTGGCCTTAACTGACGTGAGCCATAGGCAATCACTGCTTTCCTCTGCATCAGGACACAACCAAGCCCGGTTCCTCATGCATCGCAGAACACTACGTACTTGACACCCTCCTCTGGTAATCTTAGGATTGGGGTGCTCGTCAAACTCTGTCCCAACTGCTAGAAAGCCTGCTGGCATCTCTCTCTCCACACAAAAGGCTGCCCCTTTCGGGTCAAAGCTGTCATGGGTGCTGCAATCCTGGAGAAATCAAGGATGAATCTCTGATAGTAGCCTGCCAACCCAAGGAAACTCCGCACCTCCGTGATGCTCCGGGGTGGCTCCCATGCTAGCACTACCTCCACCTTGGCTAGGTCCACTACTACACCCTCTGCTGAGATAATGTGTCCCAGAAAGTGGACCTCCTGTAACCAGAACTGACACTTCGAGAGTTTCTCATACAACTAGTGCTCTCGTAGCATGTCTAGAAACATCCTTAGGTGTCTTGTGTGCTCCTCCTCAAACGCAGAGTACACAAGGATATCGTCGATGAAGACCACTATAAACCGGTCTAGGTAGGGCTGAAATATCTGGTTCATGAGTCCCATGAACACTACCGAGGCATTCGTCATGCCGAAGGGCATCACCAGGTACTCATAGTGACCTTAGCGACATCAGAAATCTGTCTTCGGTATATCCTCATCCCGTACTCACAACTGGTGATAGCCTGATCGTAGATCAACCTTTGAGAACCATTGTTCCCCTCTCAACTAATCGAAGAGGTCATCGATCCTCGGTAGTGGACATTGGTTCTTTACGCTCACCTGATTCAAGCGCCGGTAATCCACACATAGCCTCAAGCTCCCGTCTGCCTTCTTGGAAAACAGCACTGGGGCCGCCCAGGGTGAAACACTGGGTCTCACAAAGCCCTTCTTCTGCAAGTCATCCAGTTGCACCCTCAGCTCAAGAATCTCTACAGGAGCCATCTGATATGATGATGTTGATATCGGTGTCGTTCCAGGTTGCAACTCAATGCAGAAATATATATCCCGATGGGGAGGTAGCCCAGGGACATCCTCCGTAAAGACGTCCTCATACTCAGCCACTACTGCTAGAAACTGGAAACTCATAACATCTGTTGTGCCAAGGGCTAGGCTAGCCAACTGATGTGAAATCGGTTGTGCCCTCCTATGCACGAGTCCATTCTGCGCTTCCTGGGTCTCTCTTTCACTGAAAAAAGAGAACCTCATTCCATCACTGCAGACACACTGTACCCTTAGCCTAAAATAGTCGATCTAGGCATGAACTGTGGATAGACAATCCATACCAAGAATGACATCGTAAGGCCTTGATGCTACCACCAAGAGGTTCCAACTGAAACTCTCACCTCCAAGGGTCAGGTCACACTATCTACAGAGGTGTGTGATCTCTGAATATTCTCCAGTTGGTGTTTCTAAGCGTAAGGGTCAATTCAACGGCTCAACTGGAATCTCAAGGTCTCGAACAAGATAAGCAGCCAGAAAGGAATGACTAGCACCTGTGTCTATCAATACGGCAGCCAAAGTAGAAAAGATATAGATAGTACCTCTAATCATTCCGGGAGTACCTGGGTCATAAGCCTCTGCTGCTTGTAGTTGTCCCTGCCTCTATCCACCAGCTCCCTAGGCATGGGATGGACCTCCTGGGGATGGTGGTGGCAGAGGGTCAAAACACCGACCACCTCCAGCAGCTCTCCCAGCTCCTCTACCACGTCCGCCACCTCGCGGATCTGTCTGCTCCACACGTTGCCTCTGCCTCGGTGGTCCATCCACTGCTCCAGTGGGGCCTGAGCTGTAACTCCCCAATCCCACCTCCAATAGGTCAGGGGCTGGTGACTAGCACTGAGTAGGCATGCTACTAACATGGGAGGCATTGCCTATAAACCTGTACACACACACACACATCTCTAAGCCCGCAAAGCTGAAAAGTAAAAACTACTAAAAATGGAAAAGATGCATGCATACACTAAACCCCAACCAACATATTACGACAGGAAAGTAAAGTACAACAAGTGTAAAACCCTAGGCCAAAAGTACAATCCCACCAAAAGAGAGTCCGTAACAAAATCCAACCTGTAAAAAAAGGTGACGGGACTGCAGTCTATAGTCGTAGGGACGCACCTCGGCCTGTATGATCTCACTGAGTACCACCTGGTCCTGGTCCGCCTAGAATCCTATCAAAGGCTCGCTCGTCTGCACAAGACATGACAGGTGCAGGTAAAGCCCATGCAGGGGTGAGTATAACAATACCCAGTAGGACACCCCGAAACCACAAAGTAAAATACAACAAGGGAAAATACCAAAAAGGAAAGATACAGTCATCTCCACACAGTATATGTCTATGAAACATATAACAAGAAATATCCAGATATACTCATACACAAATGACCACTGCGATACTGCCACTAGGATCCAGCTCGAAGATTCCACTAAGTATGCAACTGGGAGAACACACTCCTAGGTCTAAAGAGAGAGAGATAGAGAGATACGAAGTACTCATTCCGGGATAACACACTCCACAAGTACTTGGGAACATGACGCTCAGATGAGGATCAATACCAAAAGCCATGGGGTGATTCCGACAACTCAGTCTGAGCTAATCCGCTAAGCAGAGGATCGGAGCCCAGGTAAAGTTGGTCACGTCGATACCAAGAACTCTACCTAGGGTTCTAGGAATGAATAGAGGATCCGGATCTATGTCTTACAGAGGGGATTCCAACAACTCTATTCAGGAAGACCTGCTGAAGGGATCATACTCCCGTACATAGGAAATGATACCAAAACCTTTTGGGGAAAAACCATGGGTACGAACCCTAAGAAGCTAGTCCAAGTCACAGAGGACAAGTGGCTCAATCCACAAAGAAAAAAGGTTACACAGCGTGTAGTATCGTTACACGCTGTGTTCCTTGACCCCGGGTACTGCCTGTGTAAACGGCCCGTGTTATTCGTTCAAGCTGTATAAAACCAAACTACACGGCATGTAGAAAAGGTACACGCTGTGTTCCTTGACCCCAGGTAATGCCTGTGTAAACGGACCATGTCATTTGGATTGTTGGGTAGAAAGCAACTACATGACATTTAGAAGAGTTACATGTCGTGTCTGAGCACCTGGAATCGCTCTGTGTACGCTGGCCATGTGCCAGTACGCGGTCTCTACTCGTGTCCGTGTCTCCTGCCCGTGTACCAGTACATGGGGTATCCCGTGTATCTGGTCAGGTCTGACCGGGGAGGGGTATACACGGCGTTTCCTTTTCCATGTACCCTACTCGTGTCCGTGTACTCTCGGAGTACACGTTATGTAATCTCGCCGACGAACACACGTTGTGTAGACCATACTACACAGCGTGTAGTCGGGAAATTTCCAGAACCGTCGTCTTCCTCCGCGCACCTCATCTAATCCTCCAGATCTTGATCCAACCGCCCGATCAACACGAAACTCCGGATTTGGGTTCTTCCCACCCCAAAGAAACTGATTCTGTCGGTTTCGGGCTTCTGATCAGCCCTGAAAACGCATCCCGATCAATCCTCACAAAAATGCTCGAAGAACGGGAACTTCCGAACCACGTCGATTTGTCCACCGCCATCGTTGTCGCACCTCCGTTAGGTCGTCCTGATGTTGGATCTTTGATTTCAGATCATTGCGCCAACAAAAGAACGTGCAACGATCGATTTTCCCCAAGAACTCAAAGAATGTGCACGAAGAACGCGTTGGTATCGGGAGAGAAAAACACAACAATCGAGAGGGACGAACCTCGATCGATGTTCATGTCGATCTTGGTTCGTCACCGTTAGAAAGGTTGAACGAAAACCAAAACAACTCAAGAATCAAAATCCCACAATTCTCGAAAATATCCCATCCCGCAAGAACAATCGATCCGTGGGCTAATCTGTTCATGGATTAGTCCGCGTTCATCGTGGAAATCAAAAACGGGGAAGAAAAATCATAAACAACATCCTACCTGGATCTGCGGCATTCGTTGGCGATGATCCAGTCACCGCGTCGTTGTCGCCGCGTCAGGAGGTTTTCTCCAGAGCCTCCCGAGCCGCCAATGGTTTTAGGGTTATGAGGTTTGTAACCCCGGGACCCTGCGCAAGCCTTTATTTAAAAAGGAAGATGTCCACTACAATAGATTTAATAGAATCTCGCTGCAGAAATAAAATATTTTTATTAAATATTTTATTACTCTTATGTCCAAAAACTAGATTTCACCACCGACCTGTGTCGGCCGATGTTAGGCCTCGCCTAAGGTAAAAACGTTGTTCTGAATGCAATGGTGCCCTCAGATTTCTGATCTGAGAATCCGTTCAAGAGTTATTCCACCTTTTTCAAGAAAACCGCATGCGTGCGTAATTTAATTATTAAATTAAATTCAAACATTTGTTCCAGGCTCACCGGGCCTCGGAACTGCACGCCGCCTCAGAGCCTAGTCTCAAATTAATTCTCATAAAATATTAAAATAATACATGGAAAAATCCGGGACATTACAGTTCTCGTGCTGCCAATGAATGCACACCAGAGGTATCGACCATCCACGTAGGACCCGCTCCTGTCGATCCTCGACCTCCATCGGGACCTCCGCAAAAGTAGCCATGTCATCGATGTCCAGCTCCCCATGATCAATGATATGCGTCAGGTCATTCACATATCTCCTTAGCTGAGATACGTGGAAGACGTCATGCACCCAGTGCATCTGAGGTGGAAGAGCCATGCGATATGCCACCTCGCCTACCCTGCTGAGAACCTGGAATGGTCTGATGAAGCACGGAGATAAATTGTCGCCCCGGCCAAATCTATGTAATCCACGTCGAGGTGAGACCCATAAGAAAATGTGCTCGCCATCCTCAAACTCTAGTGGTCTCCGCCTCCTATTAGCATAGGACTTTTGTCAGCTCTGTGCAGTCCTCATCCGCTCCTGGATGATCTGCACCTTCTCCGTCATAGCCTGGACCATCTCTGGTCCTACGAGTACTGACTCCCCAGGGTCAGTCCAGCACAGAGGTGATCTGCATGGTCAACCATATAATGCCTCGTATAGTTCCATCCTGATGGTGGAGTGGTAGTTGTTGTTGTATGCAAACTCCACCAAGGGTAGCTGATCCTCCCAGCTACGACCAAAGTCAAGGACGCATGCATGGAGCATGTCCTCGAGTGTCTGAATAGTCCTCTCCTTCTGGCCATCCGTCTGAGGATGAAAGGTGGTGCTCATGCGTAGCTGCATCCCAAACACCTCTTGCAACCCTTTCCAAATACGGGAAGTAAAGCAAGCATCTCGATCGGAGACGATAGATGATGGCACACCATGAATACGTTTGATATCCTGAATGTAGAGGTGTACCAAGATCTCCACTAAGCCCTGCTCTCTGATAGGTTGGAAGTGGGCCGACTTGGTGAGTTGGTTGACAATCACCCAGATGGAGTTGTGTCCTCTGGAAGTACGTGGAAGCCCTGTCACGAAATCCATGGATAACTCGTCTCACTTCCACTACGGGACCTCTAAGGGATGCACCAAGCCTGTCGGTACCTGGTGTTCTACCTTCACCTTCTGGTAGGTGAGGCATCATGAAACGAACTCTGCCATGGCCTTCTTCATACCCGGCCACCAGTGTTGTCGTCTGAGATCTTGGTACATCTTTGCTACTCCTGGATGTACCACCAAAGGAGAAGTGTGGAACTCCTTCAGTACCTCCTCCTATAATGCAACTGGTACCATGGTACGTCCCCTGAAGAGGATGACATGCTCTGCTCCTTCAAAAAATCTATCAGGCACCTGCCCTATGGAAATCTGAGTACATCGCATCTCACAGTCAACATCCCTACATTGTGCCTCTCTGACCTGCTGAAGAAGTGGAGGAGTGACTATGAGGGACTGTAGGAAGGCTGCCCCATCTCTATCCATGAAGGATATCTGTAAAGCGGTTAACTGCTCTATTGCCTCTCTAAGTAGCTGAATGCACGACCTCCTGCTGAGATCATCAGCTACTACGTTCCCCTTCCCAGGAGTATAGACTATCTCAAAGTCATAGTCCTGGAGGAACTCGAGCCATCATCATTGTCTCAAGTTCAGGTCCTTCTGTAAGAAGATGTACCTGAGACTCTGGTGTTCAGAGTAGACTGTAAATCGCTCGCCCATAAGATAGTGTGGCCACATCTTCAAGGAGAAGACCATTGCTACTAACTCCAGGTCATGGGTAGCGTAGTTCTGCTCATCCTGCCTCAACTGTTATGAACCATAGGCAATCACTGCCCGCTCCTGCATTAGGACACACCCGATTCTAGTCCCTGATGCATCACAGTAAACTACATACATTACGCCCTCCTTCGGTAGCCTCAAGATGGGTGCACTGGTTAATCTCTGCCTCATCTCCTAGAAGCTCTGCTGACATTTATCTAATCACATGAAGGTTTTACCCTCCATCGTCAAAGATGAAAGCGGTGCTGCAACGCTAGAGAAGTCTGGCACAAATCTCCGATCGTACCTAGCCAGACCTAGGAAACTCCGCACCTCCGTCACGCTCCTGGGTGGATCCCAAGCAAGTACTGCCTCGATATTCGTAGGATCCACAGAAACTCCCACCTCAGAGATAATGTGCCCCAAGAATTGGACCTCGCGAATCCAGAACTAACACTTCAAGAGCTTACCAGAAATCTGGTGCTCTCGGAGTGTGTCCAATACAACCCGCAAGTGGTAGGCATGCTCCTTCTCAGTAGTCGAGTAAATCAGTATGTCGTCGATGAAGACTACGACAAATCGATCGAGGTAAGGCTGGAAGATCCTGGTTATGAGACTCATGAACACTGTTAGAGCATTGGTTATGCCGAAAGGCATAACCAAGAACTCATAGTGGTCATACTGACACCTGAAGGCCGTCTTCTGCACATCCTCATCTAGAACTCTGAGCTGATGATAACCTGACCTAAGGTCTATCTTAGAGAACCATCATGCTCCCTTGAGCTGATCAAAGAGGTCTTTAATCCTTGGGAGTGGATACTTGTTCTTTACAATCACCTAATTCAGGTGATGGTAGTCGACACATAGTCGTAAGCTCCCATCTGCCTTCTTGGCGAAAAAAATTGGAGAAGCCTAGGGTGAAACACTGGGTTGGATGAATCCCTTACCCTGTAAGTCCTCCAGCTATACCCGTAGCTCACAAAGCTCAGCAGGAGCCATTAGATATTCTAGAGTAGATATCGGGGTTGTCCCAGGTTACAGGTCAATATAGAAATCTACCTCTCTGCGATGAGGTAGTCCTGGAATGTCGTCAGGAAAAACGTCCGCATACTGATCCACCATAATAGGTAAACTCAGACTCCGCACATCAACTGCTCCGAGGATGAGACTAGCCAACTAATGTGTGACCGGCTGCTCTCTCCCCTGCGTAAGTCCATCCTGCGCTGCAAAGGATCCCTTCTCACCGGTGAAGGTGAACCTGCTCCTATCTGTGCGGACACACCGCACTTTGCGCCTAATACAGTAGATCTAAGCATGAACTGTAGATAACCAATCCATGCCCAAGATAACATCGTAAGGCCTCGACGCCGCTAAAAGTAGATCCCAGCCGAATCTCTCACTTCCTAGAGTAAGCTCACACTTCTGGCACTAGTTCGTAATCGTCGAGTCTGCTCCCGTAGGAGTCTCTAGCCGTAAGGATCGAGCCAACAGCTCTATTGGAATCTCCGAGCTCCGAACAAGGGCAGCGGTAATGAAAGAATGACTCGCTCCTATGTCTATAAGAACTGCAGCAAGGGTGGAGTAGACACAGATAGTACCTAGAATCATCTCAGGTGCGTCGTGGTCGTAAGCCTCCACTGCCTGAAGCTGGGCCTACCTCTGTCCGCCAGCTCCCTGTGGTCGGGGTGGACCTCCTAGTGGTGGTGGTGGTAGAGCATCAAAGCATCACCCACAACCCACTGCTCGTCCAGCTCCTCTGCCTCATCCACCTGCTCCCTGCAGACCGCCATGGTCGAACCCCTGTCTCTGCTTGGGTGGTCCCTCAACCGACTACTGCTCCTTTGCATGGTGGGTCGGGCAGTCACGAGCCATGTGGCCCCACCCGCCGCATGCATAGCACTTCCTGCCTCTCGTATGATTGGATCTACTGCATGTTCCCTGCACCTCCGAACCAGTATTCTGAGGTCACCCACCTGATGTCTTGTTCCGCTTGGACCTCTACAACATCTATCTAATGCCGGTTGTATAAGACTCCGCTACGTGTTACCCTGTGGTAGGCCTCACTGCTGGCGTAGGCTCAGCAAGGAAGCTCTCCACAAGTAGGGTTTGCTCCAGTACTTCTGCCTACATAGGAATGCTGAGGGAGATCATTGAAGCCCTGATCTCATGCCTCAGTCCCTGCTCGAAGGTCCGGGCCTGGAATAATGGGTCCCATGCCATATTTGTGGAGTAATGTGAGAGGTCGGTAAATCTCCCCGAGTACTGGGATACTGTCATGTTGCCCTGCCTCAGCTGTAGTAACTCCTGGATGCGCACCACACGGAGGGTGGCTGGAATGAACTCCGAGTGGAAGAGGCTCTTGAAGTCCATCCAAAGTAGTGATGCCTCATCATGCACCTGGAGCATCAGGCTCCACCATCTACCTACTTCTGCGTGCAGAAGACTCGCCACAAGGATCACCATGAGGTCAGATGGTGTCCCTACTAATTTGAAGACTCGGATGATAGCCTCCATCCAATCCTCGGCTGTCTGAGGGTCCGTCTCCCTACAGAACCTAGGCGGCCTCTGATGCTAAAACTCATGAAGCGCACTCAGGAAGTGTGCACTCTCCGCTGCTGGGGCTGGTGGTATCGGTGGCCCAGTGGGTAGAGGTACCATTGGTGCCTCCGCTGTAATGGGGCCCTGCATCGAGGCCTCGTTGCTCAGTGGGCTTCCATCTCGCACAAATCTCAAAACCCCAGCTAGCTGCCATCGTGGGGCCATCCTAAAAAGAAATAGGTGCGCCACGGTTAATACAGTATACGTGGTGAGCTGACACAAAGTAATCACAAAGAAAACTTTTGAAACACACATGCAATCAGTGTTTTCAATCACTGAGTCAGAAATCAGAAGTTAGGGTCCTGGTGTATGGATACATCGGCCACCGCACCAACACTGGACTCCCTGGACTGATAACCACACTCAATACGTTTAACACTATTGCTTCACAGAAAAAAATTATCGGAGTCCTAAGTTCTATGGTAGAACCGACTCTTCTGATAGCAATTTGTCACAACCTGTCCTCGAGGCCCGTGCCGTGACTACCCCAAGCCCGCCTTCCATAGGCCAGGGGCTGGCGACTAGCACCAAAGGCGTAAATCCTGATAAAAGGGAAGGTATTTTCTTTATATAAGTAAACAAACACAACAGAGTACACAAGCTGAAGTAAACACTAAGTAAACTGAGTACAAAAGTAAGTGCTGAAAAGTAAATGGGCCAGAATACAAACCCAACTGAAAGTACAGTACAACTGAAAAGAAAGTACAGCAGCAGTAAAGTAAATCAGCAACCACCAAGTCATCCTCCGGCTATCCCACCTGAAGGGTGGGTACATATGGTTTCCTCAGCTCCTCGGGTCCGGCCGTCTGCTCCGCGTACGCCCCGACTGATAGTCCACCACCGGATACCATCCCACTCCACAAGCCTCAACCACGATCAGCGTTGTCCGTCGTCTGCAACCAACACAACGTAGTGCGGGCATAGCCCGTGCAGGGGTGAGTATATGATACTCAGTAGGGACCCCGAGACCCCCAAAGGTCTCCCAGAATCCACAAAGGATAAACCACAAAGGAAAGATAAGAACATGAAGTATCAACCAACTCTACTTAGGTATATTCCCATACATATATCTAAGTCATCAATTCCATTTCGGCTCCAACTCACGAGCCCAAGTACAACCCAGTCCACACAGGAAAGCACAACCCAAGCCATACAAGAAAGAAAGTCAATCACATCGATGATATTGATTGAAAGTCAAGAATCAACTCACACAGGTATACTACTCACAAATAGGGGTTGATATGATAGATGTAGCCTCTAAATCATCTCCCATGCCAAACCCACGTAGGATCCAAGTACAGAAGTCATCGCTGTCGAACCCACATAGGATCCAAGTACAGTAACCATCACTGCCGAACCCACGTAGGATCCAAGTACAGTCGTCATCACTACCGAACCCACGGAGGATCCAAGTACAGTCTTCCTTGTTGTCGAACCCACGTAGGATCCAAGTACAGTTTTCATCGTCGTCGCAATCGCAGCCAGCTCTAGGGTTCCCGCACACAGCACGCTCGATTCCGGGAGGGTTCGCTCCACGAGACAAGGGGGTTCAATACATCAACTGACACTAAGTCCAGAGTTGATGTATTACAAAGTTCCATCTCGTCAATAGGAACTCAACACGACAGACGGCACGTCAATCGGATGCCCGGTCTGAGAGATATTGGCTTTTCTGTCCTAGGGGACCAGTTGGTTTTTAAGCTAAAACCAACCTGACCATACTCCAGCTACATCCAAAGCTCAAGTTGAGTAAGCCAAAAGAACCGTCTCACTAAGAGGAATTCAACGTAATTTACGGCACGTCATTCGGACGTCCGATCCTTAAGTTATAAGTGTTTCCGCTCCAAGGGCTCGGTTGGTTTCGGGTTTGAACCAACCCGTCCGTACCCAAACTTTGTAGAAACCTTGAGTGTAATATACCGAAACGACCTTCTCGATCCAAGTATTCCTACACAACTAATGGTGCATCAATTGGAGATCCTTATCCCAAGATATGAGCATTTAACTAAAGAGGGTCCGAAAATAGGGGGTATGGGCCCGGTCCGACCCGGCCCAATACCCCCTGGGTCGGCCCGAACCAGGTCGACCTAACCCGGGTTCGGGTCTGGCCCAGTTGGTCACGGCCCGGCCCAGCTGGCGCGTCCCGGCCCAGCTGGGCGTGGCCGGCCCAGCCCGTGCGGCCCGGCTCGGAAGCCGGACGATGCTCTGTGCTGGCCGAGCGGGACACAAAGGGGCGCGGCCCCTTTGTTTTAGAAACGGCAGACCCCGAGGGGTCCGCCCTAAAAACTGGTCGGGGGGGTTACACCCCCCCCTGGTTTCTTGGTAACGGCTGGCCTTTATAGCCGGCCATTTTTGAGCCGCCACGGGACCCAAAAGGGGTCCCGCCTCCTAAAGACGTCGGCGACCGGCTCAGCTGGCCGCCCCCTGGTAATCTGCCACGGCCCATCTCACTGGCGCCGCGCGACGGCGCCGCGCACCACCGTTGTGGCCCGCTCCAGCTACGGCCTCCTTCGGCCTCACCGGCGCGGCGCGATGGCACCGCACACCACTGCCACGGCCCGCTCTGGTCGTGGTTCTCTTCGTCCTCGCGCAGTGCAACGGCACCGTGCCGCCTTCACCTCAAACGTCAACAAAGATCAACAAGAGAAAGGGGAGGAGAATCGGCAGTGTTTGTGCGGTACGATCTCCTCCCGTTACGACGGTATCAAGTGTCCAATCTTTTAGCAACGAAGAATAAAGATTGAAACTCGAACAAAAATAACCTCTACCTTATGTCGTGATCTGCGGAGAGGTGGCGTCGTTCGTTGTCATCGGAAGATGACGTCGCTTGTTCGATCGTCGGAAGAGGAGGTCCCTTCGTGGTGCTCCAATGGTGGAAAAAGGAAGTAGAGGAAGGGAGAAGGAGAATAGAAAGAGGGGGTTTTCTCCAGCGGATTCCCCTAATCTAATAAGCTCCTCCCTTATTCAATTTAAGGTAGGAGTTTCATTGAATTAATGGGGGTGGTGGGCCCCCACATTAATTCAAAAAAAATTAAATTTCAAAATAAAGAATAAAAATAAAAAAAAATTATTTTTATTCCACGAAGTCTGGAAAACTAACTTCCACACCGCCCTGACTGCGTTTGAGGTGAAGGTCCCCTTAAGAAATTGTCGATGCTATAAGTTCAACGGTGCCCTCAGAATCCGATTCCAAGCACCGGTTCAGAAGTTACCAAAACCCGCTCGTTCGTTCACTGAACGTACCCGAGCTAAACTTTGGAAGTTGATTCCGGCCACACCGGGCTTCGGAATCAGGTTCCATCAGAAACTACGTACTCATAAAATCCAAAAGAATTTAAGAAAAAAAATTCCTTTAAATTTACAGGTCTTTACACATACCATAAAATCTTGGGATATTACATTCTTCCCTCCAAAAAAAAATTCCTCAAAATTTCCAAAATTTCACCTCATAAATAGATTTGGGTAGTTATTCATCATAATTTCCTTAGGTTCCCACGTCACATCTTCTATCTTTTGATTTTTATAATGTAACTTAACCAGCCGAGTCATCTGATTCCTCACCACTTGTTCTCTAGTGTCCAGAATCTAGATAGGATCTTCATAGTAAGATAAATCTGGTTTCAATTATATTTATTTATAAGTGATAATATGCATTGGGTTTGGAATGTACTTATTAACAAAGAGATATGAAACACATCATGTGATTTAGAAAGGCTAGGTGGCATAGCCAAATAGTAAGCCATATATCCATTTCTTTCTAATATTTCAAAAGGTATGATTTACCTAGGGCTCAGTTTTCCTTTCTTACCAAATCTTATAATACTCTTCTATAGATATACCTTCAAGAAAACATGATCTCCCACTTAAAATTCCAAATCTTTTCTTCTGTTATCAGCATAGATCTTTTTTCTACTTTGTACGGCTTTGATATGGGTTTGAATATTATTTACCTTTATCATTGTTTCCTCCACAAGTTCTAGACCTACAAGCTTCCTTTCACCTACTTCTTCCCAATAAGTTGGTGTACGACATATCTTTCTATATAATGATTCATACGGTTCCATTTGAATAATTGAATAGAATCTATTGTTATAGTAGAATTATACCAAAGGTAAATAATGATCCTACATGCTTTGAAAGTCAAGTGAGAAGGACCTCAACATGTCTTCTAAAGTTTGGATAGTCCTTTCTGACTGTCTTTAAGTTTGAGGGTGATAAGCATTACTCAAATGAAGTTTGGTATCAAGAGTCTTATGAATACTTTTTTAGAATTTCTATGTAAATCATGGATCAAATTCAGACATAATTTAAAGAGGTGTTCCATGAATTCTTACAACATCATTAATATAGAGCCAGTCATGGCGCTCCAATGGAAAATCTTCTCTTATAATGAGGAAATGTGTAGATTTGGTAAGTCGATAAAAAATAACCCATATTGCATCATTTTTTCTTAGATTATTTATTAATCTAGTGAAAATTTCCATAGTAATTTCATACCATTTCCATGTAAGAATAGGTGGAGGTTTCATAACTCATCTAGGATATTTTCTCTAAGCCTTCACTTGTTGGCAAACCAAACATCTTGACACATAAGCCACAATTTCCTGCTTCATATTATCCCACCAAAAAATTTCTTTCAAATCCCTATATATCTTGGTGCTACCAGGGTGTATAGAGAAATTTGAACTATGATCATCATCCAATAATTCCCTTTTTAGCTCAGGTATAGAGGGAACACAAATCCTCTTTCCAAATTTCAGAACGCCATCTTCATATGTAAAGTATATAAATTTCCTATCATTCAAAACTTTAATTTTATTTATAAAATTATCATCATCATACTGAGAACTTTTTATATTTTCCAATAATGATGGTTTGGTAATCATTTGAAAGATGAGTGATGTTTCCCCTTACTTAATAATTTTCATATCCATTTTTACTAGATTCATGAACATAGGATCCCTATCAATTATCATTTTGTTCATAACTCCATGATCCTTCCTTCTCAATGCATCTAATACCTTATTTTTCTTTCCTGGGTGGTAGTGTATTAAAAAAATATAATCCTTGAGTAGATCGGTCCATCCCCATTTCCTCATGTTGAGTTCTTTCTATTAGAATATGTATTTCAAACTCTTATGATATGTATATATCTCACATCTTTCACTATAGATATAGTGTCTCTATATATTCATAGTAAAGATTACTGCTTCTAACTCAAGATTGTGAGTTGGATAGTTATGTTCATGAGTTTTTAACTATCTTGATTCATAGGCAATAACCCAGTTATTATGTATAAGGAAACAACCAAGTACCTTCCTCTATGCATCATCGTATATCACAAATCCACCATTTCCCAATGGTAGGGTCAATATCATAAAATTCACCAAGATCCTCTTCAATTATTTAAAACATTCTTCACATCCATTTATCCAAATAAAATTAACCCCTTTATGAGTAATCTTGGCTAATGGGTTATCTAATTAGGAATTTTTTTGAACAAATCGTCGATAGTAACCTGCCAGACTAATGAAACTATGTACCTCGATTATGTTTTTTGGTATAGAAATTTCTTGGACTACATTTTTTTTCATAAGATCAACTGAGATTCCATCCTTGGAGACAATATGTCCATGAAAGGAATATTTTTGAATCCATAGTTCATAGTTACTAAATTTCCAATATAACTCTTTTATTATAAGAGTCTTAAGAATGATCCAAAAGTGGTTTTTATGGTTCTTATAGTTCTTGGAGTACTTCAATATATCATAAATAAATACCACAATAAAATTATCAATATATTCCTTGAATACTCCATTTATTATATCAATAAAAAGAGAGGGTGCATTAGTCAATCCAAACGGAATTACTGTAAAATCATAATGTTCATGCCTCCTTCAAAACGTTATCTTTGGAATATATTCTTTCTTCAATCACATTTAATGATATAAAAAATGAAGGTCAATCTTTGAAAAATATTGAGCTTCATGGATTTGATTGAATAAGTCATCAATGTGAGGCTTAGGATACTTGCTCTTTATCATAATATCATTGATTTCCCTATAATCAATGTACAGCCTCATAGACCCATCTTTCTTCTTATCGAAAATAAAAGGGGCTCCCCAAAGTGAAACACTAGGGTATATAAATCCCTTACCACTCAAATTCTCTAGTTGTTTCTTCAAATCCACTAACTCCACAGTGACCATTCTATAGGGAGTCTTTGATATAGGTCTTTTATCAAGGATTAAATCAATGGAAAACTCAACTTCCCACTCTGGTGAATATCCATGTAATTCATCAGGAAATACATAAATGTATTCATGTAAAATAGGTACATCCTTAATTTGAAGATTAACTTTTTCATCAGTAGGTTGTGTCTGATCTTCTTTCCCAAGAATCTCATTTAAAAGATTTATTAGAGGTGGATCCAGACGTGACTCGGGTAATGAAGTCTCCCCTTTAAAGATAAGGAATTCTATATCTTTATCACGAATCATAATTTCCCTCTCTTTACAATAAAGTTTTGCATTATATTTTAAAATTTATTCCATACCAAGGATTATATAAAAGTAAAACATAGTTAAGATAATAAAATCATCAAATAAATCATGTTTATGTGTCATAATTGGAACTTATTGACACGTCTCTTGTTATGGTGAGGTTTCTGCTAGGATTTCTGACTGAAAACTCCCTTCTTAAGGTGAATGGGAAATTTCTATTTTTTTGGAAAACTATTAAGATATAAAAGAATGTGATGATCTAGAATTAAATAAATCATTATCTAAATCTGAGGATATGATTAAAGTACCTTCCATCACATCATTAGGAACTTTAACCTTAGCTGTTGTGATCACATAAGCTTGGTCTTACTCCATTGGAATTTTCTAAGGAAATTTCCCTTGACGCATAGGAAAATAATTTTCATAGTGCCCCATCTTATTACAGCTGAATCATTTCACATTTCTAGCTTCTTTTTAATAACCCAAACTTTTTGAATGATAATTGTTTCCTGAAATTGTGTGTTATATTATTCACAACAAAACAATGATTTTTTTATAAAGTAAATATAAAGGGAAATGTTACCATATGGATTCAACCATTATATGACCATTGGTCAATCATTACCATTGGAAAATATGACCATTGGGAACTATACTCTTGATAATAATTTTAATGTTATCATTAGAGTTTATAAGTAAAATTTTGATAAAAGATAATTAATATAGAAAGGAGGAACGATGACCTCAACCAGTAGAGTCATGTTGTATGAAGCCCATTTTTCAAAACTTGGGAGGGAGGTATTTTTACAGGGATTCACTCTTGAACAAACCCAAGCTGAGCTTCAACAAGTTAAGTTTGAACAAAATCACTTTTGGGAGAAGTTTAAGTTAGTGGAAATAACCACTCAGGCGATGTTAGCTGAGCCACCCCATGAATATGTCATCATCGCACACCTTACCCTTAGGTTGTATGTGGGTGTTAAGGGGATATGTTCTTACACCTTAGTTACTTAAAGTGAAATCCTTTTTTATAAATAAAATTGTTATTCCATCAATTCCATTTTGAGAATAGTTTTTCTTAAAAATATGATGAATTTGATAAATTGATTTTTCAGACAGAAATTGCACTTTTCAGAAAAAATATAATTATTATAATAAACTAATTTATTATTAATAATGTTTATTTTAATTAAATAGTATTATTAAAACACTCCTATTTAAAAATAAATGTTAAAATAATTTTATTTTTTTCAAGTGTCAGAAATTTCACTATGCATTTTCTATCCGCTGTTATTTTTAATAAATAAGGATTATTATGTTTAAAAGATAAAATTATCATATTTAGATAATTATTATGATAAAATAAATATCATTTTTAAAATAATTATGTTTAAATTAGTTTAGAGTGAATTTATGAGAATTTTCTAAAATACTTTAGTTTTTCGTGAATAGTAAAAATATAGTTTGGATTTTTCGGTAAGTTTAATGACTTCATAATTATGTCATAATGATGAAATAAGTAATATAAAATGTTGGTCAACTCTTGTGGATTAAAATAACATAATAGATGTCCCAATTGTCCAATACCATGGAAAAATACCATGGTCAAGCCCATGGTCTTGCATTTACCACTACCTAGATGTCCAAGGAAACTAATAAACAAATCCTCCTCTTCTACTATAAATACCCACCCATTTATCCATTTCCTTTCACTCATAATTCTTCCTACATGAATATCTGAAAATTTTACCTCCCAATTTTTCCTCAATCCCCCAAGTTCCTGATCCTCAAGTTTTAGGATCAACTCTTCAAGGTAAGGGAAATCTCAACTTCTCTTTTCCTTTCAAGTTCCCCTTTCATGTGGTATGTCTTTAAAATTTCCAAACTATGTTCTCCTATAAATTTTATTCTATCAATTTACTGTATTAAGAGTCTTTTATGAGTGTGATACCCTTATCCCCTCTCTTTTTACTATTTTCTAAAACCATGGTTCATACCTGTTATGGTGCCGAATTTTTTTCTCAAAATTTCTCTCTTTTTCTCAAGAAATTCACTTATTCTCTTTTGTGAATACCCAAATATACTTATTTTTAATGGTTATTCGCCTATATATTAAAATTATCTATTTTATTTTTTTATTAACATACAATAAACCCAAATTCATTTTTCATGGGTTAATAATGACATAAAGATCTTGTCTTTAAGCACTTTTTTAAAACGTCGTGATTTTGATATGAAACTCATTTCTTCTATTATCCATGGGTTATTTATGAAATGTTTTATTATGATAAATGTGGCTCACATTAATTAATAAATATTAAGTGTGTTCCTAGTGCTCTAATGCATTGGGTAAAGAATTTAATCTCTATAGATGACATGTTTTACGATACCTTGGTGAATAACCTTGGTAATTTTTACAACACCTCGATGAAAAAACTTGGTGATATACTTATGAATGTATCATTAAAATGTTTTAGACACATTTCCATGTTATAATTCAAGTTATTTTTATTGTTATATGCCTATTTTTACTTTTATCATTCCTTTATGATATCCCTCAAGTTCTTATCAATGTTTCTCAAGATTACATGTAAACTATTTCTCTTGTTTTCCCTTACTGGTCCTTATGCTCACCCTTTCACTTGATGTATGTCCCCAAGTTATGAGATTTTTTAAATCACATAGGATGAACCATGAATAATATTTTCATGTTTTTTAGAAGAATTTTTTAATTTTTCATGTATTATGTACCTTGTTTCTAAGAAACTAAACATTAAAATATCATCTGTTTTGTACAATGTAATGAACAATTTATGAAATTAAAAGGTGGAATTACATAGTTGGTATAAAATTATGGTTTAGTTATTTGTGGAAATTGGGATTTGAAAACTTTGGGAGGAACCTTATAGAAAATTGAACATATATGAAAACATCCTGGTATTTTGCTAAAGTATTAATTAATTGGTTTTTAAGAAAAGAAATTCAGGTCTGGATACGAACAAGTGGATGTGGTTCTAGAATAGATGTACCTAGGGGTAATAACTCTAACATGGTGTGTCGGTCCTAAATTAACGAAACTTGGTACACAACAACAGGCCTTACTGCACACCTGGTTTGACACTCTTGAGGGATATGTTTGGTTAATCACAAGATTTTTATGTACCATTATGAAGAATTTATAGAAAATGTAATTGTTGTTAATGAATAACATATTTAATCATGATGTTTTAAGACTAGAGTTATAATACTCTTAAAAGAAACATGTTTCTCTCTAAGGTTTTTTTCTTTTAGAAAATGGCAGGAAATATGAGGAATCGCGTAAATGGTGAGCGCAACAGACTATGAGTTGATGGCCCTCCAATGGAAGCTGGAATGGAAAATTTTATGAGAATGATGAATCAACTAACTCAAGTTATAACCAATAAATTGAATCAAACTGAGGGACTAGTTTCACCTCAAAGGGAACACCTTTCTGTTGAGTCCTTTATGTGTCAATGACCACCTTATTTTAGTGGATCTATCAACTCATTGATTGCTGAATAATGGATCAAATATATAGTAAATATATTTTATGTAATCCGTTTTTAAGAACAATAGAAAGTCTCCATGGTTTTTTACCACTTAGAAGGAGAAGCTTATCAGTGATGGACACTAGTTAAAAACATGATGCCAAGAAGGGAAATTGAAGCTATAGAGTAAGAATAGTTCAGGGGAACCTTTTTAAAATAAAATATTTCCCCCATTCGATGTGAACAAAAATGGAGAAGGAATTCCTAGAGCTAAAGGCGAAGGAGAATGAATTTGTGGGAAGCTATGAGATGAACTTTACAAGGCTTTCTCACTACACCTATATCTTTTTCATGGACCCTAATAAAAAGGTTGATAGATTCTTTGATGGACTAAGACCACATCTATGGAAGAATATAGCCAATTATGACTATGATAGATATGAGAAGATAGTGAGAAGTGCTATGAAGGTTGAATTTTAGTTTGGTGAGATGTAGTGGTCTCACAAATTGAATGAAAATAAGATATCTTTGGAGCCAAACTTGGGTAGGAACTTTGATCATGGAAGAGGGGGAAAGTAAGTGAAACTTACCACGTGAAAAAAATGTGGAAAGAAGCACTCGGGGAACTATTTTATTAGGAGTGGAAAATGTTACAAGTGTGGAATATATGGTTATATTGCTTAGAACTATCATAGTGAGTTGAAGCCTCAACTTCATAATGCTAATGATAAAGGGAAGATAGTGCAGGCCTAGTCTAAAGTCCAATGCTTCAAGTGTGGATATCTTGGGAAATTTTCTGATTAATGTCCAAATCCGAAGATAGTGGAGGGGAATCACCATCAACCTCAGCATTGTCCAAGGGAGCAAAGTCATGCTTTTGTTATCATGATGGATGAATTTGAAGCTCCAAATGATGTGGTGTCAGGTACTCTCATTGTCCTCTCAAAACTAGTAAGTACTTTGTTTGATTCAGGTTCTACACATTCCATTGTTTCCTCCAAGTTTACAAAGAATATAGAATCAATACCTAAACTTCTATAAGTAGAACTATCATTAAAGACTCTTTGAGGGATTATATAAGCATCAAAAGTGTATAGAAACTCTATTATTTTATTTGGAAATCATAATATAATAAAAAATATAGTATTCATTCCCATTATAGAATTTGACATTATACTAAGGATGGATTGGCTCTCAAAGTATAATACTAATATCAAATGTAGAAGCAAGTAAGTCTCAGTAGTATTGAATAGATAACTTAATTGTTTTCAAAGGAGAGATATTCTGACCTGATATTTGTCTAGAAGCACCTCTTATATCCTTCTTTATGGAAATGACCAGTGAATATGAGGAAGTAAATGAAATAATACAAATAGAAAATGTCCCCATAGTTCAAGAATACATTAACGTATTTTCTAAGGAATTACCTGGACCTCCCCCGGAAAGAGAGGTATAGTTCTCCATTGATCTTATGCCTGGTTCCAAGATGATTTCAAAGACCCCATATAGAATAAAAAATGTAGAGTTGGAGGAATTAAAGAAACAACTCCAAGATCTTTTAGAGAAGGGGTTTATTTGACCAAGTGTGTCTCCTTGGGGAGAACCTATTCTCTTTGTGAATAAGAAGGATGGATCAATGTGACTATGCATTGATTATAGAGAACTTAATGGGATCATAGTGAAGAACAAGTACCCTCTTCCAAGGATTGATGATTTATTTGACCAGTTTTATGGGGGTTAATTATTCTCTAAGATCGATATTCAATATGGTTATCATCAATTGAAGCTGAAGATAGAGGATATTCCAAAGACCACCTTCCAGTCAAGATATGGTCATTATGAATTTTTTATTATTCCCTTCGTCTTGAATAATGTACCGGCTATATTTTTAGATTTTATGAATATAGTATTTAAAGATGACCTTGATAACTTTGTGGTAGTTTTTATTGATGATATTTTGATATATTCCAAAATTCTTGAGGAGAATAAGGATTATCTAAGGGTTATATTGAAAAATCTGAGGAAGGAGATGTTATTTTGAAATTTTAGAAAATGTGAATTTTAGTTACAACAAGTTGCTTTCTTGGGGAACATTGTAACTGATGAAGGAATCTCAATTGAACCTACAAAGAAAAAGGTGGGGGAGTGGCCTCATCCTACAATAGTAACTAAGATTCATTGTTTTCATTATTTAGCAGAATATTATAGGAGGCTTGTGAAAAAAAATCACAAATTTCTAATCCACTACCCAAGTTAACTCGAACAGGGCCAAGTTCATCTGGACAAAGGAGTGTGAAGAAAGTTTCCAAGATCTGAAGAAGAGATTGGCTACTACACCCATGTTAAATCTACCCTCTATCATTGACAGATTAGTTATCTTTAGTTATGCATCTCTGAAATGGATTGGGTGCATCCTCATGCAAAATAAAAAGGTGATTTTTTATACATCTCAACAGTTGAAGCCTCATGAGTAGAATTATTCTATGCATGACCTAGAGCTGGATGTAGTTTTTTTCACTAAATATATGGAGGCACTATATTTATGGGGATAAATTTGATATATATATATATATACCACCAAAGTTTGAAGTATATTTTCATGCAAAAGGAATTAAACATGAGACAGAGGAGATGGTTGAAACTTCTTAAAGAGTATGATTTTTCAATTCATTATCATCTCGAAAGAGAAAACAAATTTGTTGATGAATTAAGTAAGAAAGAACCTATTGTTCTAGAAATGATGGGGATTCAAGGAGATCATTTGATAAAAGACCTAGTAAAACTATAAATGGGAATCATAAGGTAAGGTACATCATCAACCCTATCCCAAATTATTTCTCAACCATCATTACTAGATAAGATCAAGAAATATCAAAGAGAAGATACTTTGTTACAGAAGAAGATATAGGATGTGAATAATGGGAAGTTTCCTTAGTTCAATATTGATGAATAAGGTGTACTGAAATTTCATACAAGGCTATGTATTCCATCTATTCTAGAAATAAATAAGGATTTGATTGATGAAGCTCATATCTATACATTCTATATACATCCTAGAAGTACTAAAATGTATAGGGACCTTCATGATCATTGTTGGTGGGATAACATGAAAAGGTAGATTGTCGACTGCACTACAAGGTGCCTGGTGTGTCAAAAAGTAAAGGAAGATCGACAAATTCCTAAAGGGGTATTATAACCACTACCCATACCAACATGGAAGTGGGACAATATCACTATAGACTTTTTCACTGGTCTCCTGAGAATGTCCAAAAAAACAATGTGATATGGGTTATAGTGGACCGTCTCACCAAGACTGCCTATTTTATCTCTATACGATAAAACTTATATCTTGATCAACTTGCCAGGATTTACATAAAGAAAGTGGTGAGGTTATATGGAGTACCACTTTCTATCATATTTGATCATGATCTAAGGTTCACATCAAAATTTTGGAGAAATATTCAACATGATATGGGTACCGAATTGAATTTCAGTATGGCCTATCACCCCCAAACTGATGGTCAATTTGAAAATACTATTCAAACACTCAAGGAAATGATGAGAACATGATCAATGGAATTTAAAGGTGGATGGGATCAACATATCCCATTAGTTGATTTCTTATACAGTAATAGATTCCATTAAAGTATTCAAATGGCATACTATGAATCTCTATATGGGAAGTTATGTATAACTCTTACTTGTTGAGATGAAGTTGGTGAGAGAAAGTTACTTGGTCCAGATCTTGTGCAAGAGATGATATAAAAGGTTCATATCATCCAACAATACATAAAGGTTGTTCATATTCTATAGAAGAGTTATGCTGAAAACCATCGAAGGGACTTGGATTTTGGTTTTAGTTACAGAGTGTTCCTTCAAATATCACCTTGGAAGAGAGTCATGAGGTTTTTAAAAAAAAGTAAAGCTTATGCCCAAGTAAATTTTCTCCTATAAAATCCTTGATCGCATAGGATCAGTAGCCCATAGAATTGCACTTCCTCCAAATCTAGATCAAGTTCATGATGTATTCCATGTATCTCTATTGAGGAAGTACATACCTGACTCTTTACACATACTAAATCCTAAGCTGGTTGTCACGACCCATCCTCAGGGCCCGTGCCGTGACTACCCCAAGCCCACCTTCCATCGGCCAGGGGCTGGCGACTAGCACCAAGGCGTAATTTTTGGTAAAAAGGGAAAGAATTGCCTTTGTAAAGTAAACAAACGCCACAGAGCAAGCAAGAAGAAGTAAACACTAAGTAAAAATTGGGTACAACAGTAAGTGCGGAATACAAACCCAAACTGAAAGTAAAGTACAACTGGAAAGGGAAAATAGCAACTGAAAGTAAAGTTGTAACGTCGATTCGTCCACGGGAAGTCCCACCTGAAGGGTGAGTACAGATAGCCCCCACAGCTCCTTGGGTCCAACCGTCCACTCCGAGTACGTCCCGCCTCAGTGGTCCACCTCCAGGTATTGTCCTGCTCTGTAAGCCTCAACCATGATCAGCGTTGTCCATCGTCTGAAACCAACACAATGTAGTGCGGGCATAGCCCGTGCAGGGGTGAGTATAAGCTACTCAGTAGGGACCACGAGACCCCCGAAGGTCTCCCAGAATCCACAAAGGATAATCCACAAAGGAAAGATACAATCACGAAGTAACATCCGACACTACTTAGGTATATGCCCATACATATACCTAAGTCATCAATTATAGTTCGGCTCTAACTTCCGAGCTCAAGTACAACCTAGTCCACACAAGAAATCACAACCCAGTCCACACAGAAAAGCAAAACGTAATCCACACAGGATATCACAACACAATCCACATAGGAAAGAAAAATAGGATTCAGCTCACACAGGTATACTTCTTCGTATGACGATAGAGATGATCAGATATAGCCACTGATTAATCTAAGTCGTCGGACCCACGAAGGATCGATAGGTATTAACCCCCGCAATGACCCACAAAGGATCTGACCCACACACGATCGATAGGTAACTAACCCCTGCAATGACCCACATAGGATCGTACCCACACAGGATCTGTAGGCACTGGCCCACACAGGACCGCTGAGCGCTGACCCACATAGGATCAGACCCACACAGGATCTGTAGCACTGATCCACGTAGGATCGATGAGTGTTGTAGTCGTCGTCATCAAATCCACTGAGGATCTCTGCACAGTCGTCGTCGTCATCGCAGTCGCAGCCAGCTCTAGGGTTCCCGCACACAGTAAGCTCATCTCGGGAGGATCCTCTCCTCGAGTCAAAGGGATGAACACATCAACCATCATGAAGAACAGGGATGATGTAACCCAACGTTTCATCCCACTGCTTAAGGGAAAGCCAAGAAAAATGTGCCCAAGTCACCGAGAACAAGACGACCAAACCAATTTCCAAAAGTACACGGCGTGTAGATATACGATACACGCCATGTCATCTGACACCGGGTACTTCCCGTGTGTTACGGCCCATGTCGCAGGGCTGGTCATGTAAAAAGTAAGCACACGGCGTGTGGTATGGTTACATGTCGTGTCTTCTGTCCACGGGTACTGTCCATGTTCCACAGCCTGTGTCGATGGGTTGTTCATGTAAAAAGTATGTACACGGCGTGTGGTATGGTTACACGCTGTGGCCAAACATCTGGGTCGGCTCCGTGTATGCTGGTCGTGCCTGGTCGTGTGGTGGAGTACATGCCCATGTACTCAATTCCATGGCCGTGTATCCCCGGATTACACGCCGAGTCCCATGAAGCTGCTTCTGCTATTCTGCGTAGAGATTACACGCCGTGTGGCTAGGGTCACACACCATTTGTTACTTGTCTAAACCTGAAACTCAAGCCGCAGTACACCCACACTAGACGGCGTGTTCGTTAGTGGAACACGCCGTGTATTCTAGAATTTTCCAGAACCTACGTCTCCAGCCAGTGCGCCTCCCCTGCTGTTTGTTCTTCATTCTAACGGTCCACTCATCACGAAACTTCGGACACTATGTTGCTCTGATGTCCCGTAATCGTCTCTGGTGTTTTTGGGCCTCCGATCGGCTCCGAAATCACGATTTGATTCACCCGCTCGAAGAACGGTCAAGGGACAGTCCCTCCCGTTCTGGTTTGATTCGTCGCCCGCTATCGTCGTCGCACCTTTGTTAGGACGTCATGATGTTGGATATTCAATTGGGATCGTTGCGTCACACAATGAACTAGAATCTTTCTGGTGTTCTTCACCCATGAAGAACACGAAGATCCCACCAAAAATTCACAAAAACGGCAGAGGGATCGGGCCGTGTTCGTTTGGCCCGGTCCTTCCACGTTAGTTTGGTAGAAAGCGGGTCAAGATAAACAAAGGAAGAAACAGCATTGCTCAAATAAAAAAAACACACCCCTACCTCGTCGAATCATTGAGCGAGGGTTCGTCACGGAAAAGGCGTCGCGGAAGATGCGTCGTGGAAGATGCGTCGCAGAAGAAGTGGTACATGGCGTCGCGTAGTCGATCTCCTAGGGTTTGGCATTCTTCGTCGGAGGTCGACGCGTTCTTCGCGTTCTTCGCGTTCTTCGTGTTCTTCGCGTTCTTCGTCGAAGAAGAAAGCTTTTCTCCCAATCCTCTCCACGCAACAAGTTCCAACAGAAATAAAATAAGAGTTGTCTTATTTTATTAATACGCAAGCCAATGTTTGAATTTCAAAAGAAACGAAACGAACAATTAATTGAGGAGTTTAAAACAGCCCAATTAATAAGGCGTTTCTTAACCAGAATAAACGCTTAAGTTGACTTTATTAATAGGTTGTGCGGGTACGTTACTTAGAAGAAAAGAAACGGCGGGGCTCATGTGGACCCCACCTCACAAATATCCTACCATGTGGGTAGGATATTGTCGGTCCCACATAACCCACTTAACATAGGTTAAGCGACTTAAAAAAAATGGTCGCACCATTTTATTTTATTCATTTACTTAACCCGAAAATTAAAAACCACACCCGGGAAATTCAACTCTGGAAAAGGTGTTTCTAAGAAATTATCGGCGCTGCGATTCCATCAGTGCCCTCGGAATTCGATTCCGAGCACGGGTTCAAAAGTTAGAAAAACCCGCTCGTTCATTCACTGAACGTACCCGAGCTAAACTTTGGAAAACGATTCTGGGCACACCGGGCCTTGGAATTAGGTGCCGTCAGAAACTGTGTTCTTGTAAAATTCTCAAGAAAATTAAGAAAAAAAAATTACTTGAATTTTATGGGTATTTACATTACTCCCACCTCAGTTATTTACGTCCCCGTAAAGTTACATCAAAAACTAGGGAAACAAATGTGGGTACTGAGCACGCATCTGAGCCTCCCACTCCCAAGTGCTCTCCTGGAGGTTCTCGTACTGCCATCTGATGAGCACTATAGGAATCAACTGTCCACGTAGGACCCACTCCTTTCAATCCTCAAACTCCACCGGGACCTCCGCAAAAGTCGCCCCATGATCAACGTCCAGCTCCCCATGGTCAATGATATGCGTTGGGTCGTGCACGTATCTCCTCATCTGAGATACGTGAAAGACGTCGTGCACCCGATGCAACTGAGGTGGTAGATCCATTCGATAAGCCACCTCGCCAATCCTGCTGAGGACCTGGAATGGTCCAATGAAGCGTGGAGACAACTTTCCGCCTCGGCCAAATCTCTGTAATCCACGTCGAGGTGAGACCCGTAAGAAGACGTGGTCGCCATCCTCGAACTCTAGTGGCCTCCGCCTCCTGTCAACATAAGACTTCTGCCGGCTCTGAGCTATCCTCATCCGCTCATGGATGACCTGTACCTTCTCCTTCGTGGCCTGGACCATCTCTGGTCCTACAAGTGCTGACTCCCCAGGGTCTGTCCAGCACAGCGGTGATCTGCAAGGTCGGTTGTACAATGCCTCGTATGGTGCCATCCCGATGGTGGAGTGGTAGTTTTTGTTTTACGCGAACTCCACCAAGGGTAGGTGGTCCTCCCAGCTACGACCAAAGTCGAGGACACATGCGCAGAGCATGTCCTCGAGAGTCTGAATGGTCCTCTCCGTCTGACCATCCGTCTGAGGGTGAAAGGCGGTGCTCAGACGTAGCCGCGTCCCGAATGCCTCCTACAACCCCTTCCAAATCCGGGAAGTAAAGTGAACATCTCGATCAGAGACGATAGATGATGGCACACCATGAAGCTGCACAATCTCCTGAACGTAGAGATGTCTCAAGCTCTCCACTGAACCCTGCTCTCTGATGGGTAAGAAGTGTGCCAACTTGGTGAGTCGGTCGACAATCACCCAAATGGAGTCGTGACCTCTGGAATTGCGTGGAAGTCCAGTCACGAAGTCCATAAATATGCCGTCCCACTTCCACTCCGGGACCTCCAAGGTTTATACCAAGCCTACTGGTACCTGGTGCTCTACCTTCACCTGCTGGCAGGTGAGGCATCGAGAAACGAACTCTGCCACAGCCTTCTTCATGCCCGGCCACCAGTGCTGTCACTTGAGATCCTGGTACATCTTTTCTACTCCAGGATGTACCGCCAAAGGGGAAGTGTGAAAATCCCTCAACACCTCCTCTCATAAAGAAGCCGGTACCAAGTTACGTCCTCTGAAAAGGACGTCGTGCTCTCCTCCTACATAGAATCCATCAGGTGCATGTCCTGAGGATATCTGCGCACGCCGCGTCTCACAGTCGGCGTCTCCATGTTGTGCCTCTCTGACCTACTGCAGTAGTGGAGGAGTGACTGTGAGTGACTGAAGGAAGGCTGCTCCATCTCTATCCACGAAGGATATCTGCAAAGCGGTTATCTGCTCTGTCGCCTCCTCAAGTATCTGAATTCCCGTCCTCCTGCTGAGAGCATTGGCTACTACGTTCCCCTTCCCAAGAGTATAGACTATCTCAAATTCATAGTCCTAGAGGAACTCGATCCATCGTTGTTGTCTCAGGTTCAAGTCCTTCTGAGAGAATATGTACCTGAGACTCTGATGGTCAGAATATATTGTAAAGCACTCGCCCATCAGATAGTGTCGCCATGCCTTCAGGGTGAAGACCACTGCTGCTAACTCCAGGTCATGGGTAGCGCAGTTCTGCTCATGCGGCCTCAACTGATGTGATCCATAGGTGATCAATTCCTGCTCCTGCATCAGGACACACCCGAGTCCGGTCCATGATGCATCGCAGTAGACTACGTACCCTACTCCCTCATCTGAAAACCTCAAGATAGGTGCACTGGTCAATCTCTATCTCAGCTTCTGAAAGCTCTGCTGACATCTGTCTGACCACACAAAGGGTTTCCCCTTCTTCGTCAAAGCTGAGAGTGGTGTCGCAACTCTGGAGAAGTCTGGCACAAATCTCCGATACTATCCAGCTAGTCCCAAGAAACTCCGCACCTCCGTCACGCTCCTGGGTGGCTCCCAAGCTAGCACTGTCTCGATCTTCACAGGATCCACCGCAACTCCCGCCTCAGAGATGACGTGTCCCAAGTAGTGGACCTCACGTATCTAGAACTGACACTTCGAGATATTTCCATAAAGCTGGTGCTCTCGGAGTGTGTCTAGTACAACCCGTAAGTAGTAGGCGTACTCCTCCTTAGTTATCGAGTATATCAAAATGTCATCGATGAAGACCACGAAAAATCGATCGAGGTATGGCTGAAAGATCCTATTCATGAGTCCCATGAATACTACGGGAGCATTGGCTACGCCGAAGGGCATAACCAAGAACTCATAGTGGCCATACTGACATCTGAAGGTCGTCTTCTGCACGTCCTCGTCCCAAACTCTGAGCTGATGATAGCCTGACCTGAGGTCTATCTTTGAGAACCATCGTGCTCCCTTGAGCTGATCGATGAGGTCATCAATCCTCAGTAGTGGATAATTTTTCCTCACTTTCACCTGGTTCAGGCGACGATAGTCGACACAAAGTCGCATGCTCCCGTCCACCTTCTTGGCGAACAATATCGGGGAAGCCCAGGGTGAAACACTGGGTCGGATGAATCCCTTGCCCTGCAAGTCCTCCAACTGTACCCATAGCTCCCAAAGCTCGGTGGGTGTCATCCGATATGCTGGGGTGGATATCGGGGTTGTCTCGGGGTACAGGTCAATATAAAAGTCTACCTCTCTGTGAGGAGGTAGTCTTGGAATGTCGTCGGGAAAAACGTCTGCATACTGATCCACCACTGCAGGAAAACTAGGACTCTTCACGTAAACTGCTCCTAGGATGAGGCTAGCCAACTGATGAGTGATGGGTTTTCCTCTCCTCTGTGAGAGTCCATCTTGTGCTGCGAAGGCTCCCTTATCGCCGATGAAGGTGAACCTGCTCCTGTCGGTGTGTACTCATCGCACCTTGCGCCTAATACAGTAAATCTGAGCATGGACTGTGGATAACCAATCCATGCCCAAGATGACGTCGTAAGGACTCGACGTCACTACAAGAAGATCCTAGCCAAAACTATCGCCTCCTAGAGTAATCTCACACTACCGGCACCAGTGCATAATCGTCGAGTCTACTCCCGTAGGAGTCTCTAGCCGTAAGGATCGAGCTAACGGCTCTGTCAGAATCTTAGAGCTCCGAACAAGGGCAGTGGCTATGAAATAATGACTCGCTCCAGTGTCTATAAGAACTGCATCAAGGGTGGAATAGACACAGATAGTACCTCGAATCATCTCGGGCGCACCGTGGTCGTAGGCCTCCGCTGCCTGGAGCTGTGCCTGTCTCTGCCCGCCAACTCCCTGTGGTCAGGGTGGACCTCCTGGTGGCGGTGGTGGTAGAGCCTCAAAGTGTCTCCCACCACCTGCTGCTCGGCCAGCACCTCTGCCTCGTCCGCCTGCTCCCTGCAGACCACCACGGTCAACCCTCTGCCTCTGCCTGGGTGGCCCCTCAACTGTCTGCTGCTCCTCGGATCGGCGGGTTGGGCAGTCACGAGCCATGTGGCCCTGCCCGCCGCATGCGTAACACTGTCTGCCTCTCGAAAGACTGGCTCCGCGCTGAGTGCCCCACACCTCTGAGCCAGTGTCCTGAGGTCATCTGCCTGAGGGTCTGGTCTGCCTGGACCCATGAGTCATCCGTCGACTGCCTGCTACAGAGGACTCTGCTACGTGCCGCCCTGCGGTAGGTCTCGCCGCTGGTGTAGACTCTGCAAGAAAGCTCTCGATGAGAAGGGCTCGCTCCAGTACTCCTGCCTGAGTCGGAATGCTGAGGGAGATCAGCGATGCCCTAATCTCATGCCTCAATCCCTGCTCAAAGGTCTGGGCCCGGAAGAATGGGTCACGTACCATGTCTGTCGAGTAGCACGAGAGATCGGTAAATCTCGCCGAGTACTGGGCGACTGTCAAGATGCCCTGCCGCAGCTGAAGAAGCTCCTGGATGCGCACCGCATGGAGGGTGGATGGGACGAACTCCGAGCGGAAGAGGCTCTCAAAGTCCGTCCAGAGAAGAGATGTCTCATTGTGTACCTGGAGAATCAAGCTCCACCATCTGCCTGCTGCCACATGTAGGAGGCTCGCTGCGAGGATCACCATGAGGTCTGCTGGTGTCCTCACTAACCTAAAAACTCATACAACTGCCTCCAGCCAGTCCTTGGATGCCTGGAGGTCCATCTCCCCACGAAACCTGGGCGGTCGCTGGCGCTGAAACTCGTGCAGTGCACTAAGGCGATGTGCATCGTCAGCAGTTGGGGCTGGTAGCATCGGTGGCTCGGTGGGTAGCGGTACCGCCGGTCCCTCTGCTATCAAAGGGCCCTGTACCGAGGCCTCGTCGCTCGGTGGGTTGTCTTCATGCACAAATCTCATAACCCTAGCTGGCTGTCGTTGTGGGGCCATCCTGAAAAAAAAAACAGGTGCGCCACGGTCAAACAGTATACCTGGTGAGCTGACATAAAGTAATCACAAAGAAAACTTGAAACGCACATGCAATCAATGTTTTCGTGCATTAAGTCGGAAATCAGAAGTCAGGGTCCTGGTGTACGGATACGTCGGTCACCGCACCAACACTGGACTCCCTGGACTGATAACCACACTCAATATGCTTAACACTATTGCTTCACATAGAAAAAGAAGATCAGAGTCCAAAGTTCTACGGTAGAACCGAACTCCTCTGATACCAATTTGTCACGACCCGTCCTCGGGGCCCGTGCCGTGACTACCCCAAGCCCGCCTTCCATAGGCCAAGGGATGGAGACTAGCACCAAGGCATAATTCCTAGTAAAAAGGGAAGGCATTGCCTTTGTAAAGTAAACAAACACCACAGAGCAAGCAAGCAGAATTAAACACTAAGTAAAAACTGGGTACAACAGTAAGTGCGGAATGCAAACCCAAACTGAAAGTAAAGTACAATTGGAAAGGGAAAATAGAAAATTGATGTAAAGCCGCAACGTCGAGCCATCCACTGGAAGTCCCACCTGAAGGGTGAGTACAGATAGCCTCTACAGCTCCTTGGGTCCAACCGTCCGCTCTGAGTACGTCCCACCTTAGTGGTCCACCTCCAGGTATCGTCCTGCTCCGCAAGCCTCAACCACGATCAGCGATGTCCATCGTCTGCAACCAACACAACGTAGTGTGGGCATAGCCCGTGTAGGGGTGAGTATAAGCTACTCAGTAGGGACCCCGAGACCCCTGAAGGTCTCCCAGAATCCACAAAGGATAATCCACAAAGAAAAGATACAATCACGAAGTAACATCTGACACTACTTAGGTATATGCCCATACATATACCTAAGTCATCAATTCCAGTTCGGCTCCAGCTTCTAAGCTCAAGTACAACCCATTCCACATAGGAAATCAAAATCCAGTCCACACAGGAAAGCAAAACGTAATCCACACAGGATAGCACAACACAATCCACATAGGAAAGCAAAACAGGATTCAGCTCACACAGGTATACTTCTTTGTATGACGATAGAGATGATCATATATAGCCACTGATTCATCTAAGTCGTCGGACCCACAAAGGATCGATAGGTAATAACCCCCGCAATGACCCACAAAGGATCTGACCCACACAGGATCGATAGGTAACTAACCCCCGCAATGACCCACACAGGATCGGACCCACATAGGATCTGTAGGCGCTGGCCCACACAAGACCGCTGAGCGCTGACCCACACAGGATCGGACTCACACAGGATCTGTAGTACTGATCCATATAGGATCGCCGAGTGTTGTATTCGTCGTCGTTGAATCCACTGAGGATCTCTGCACAGTCGTCATCGTCGTCGCAGTCGCATCCAGCTCTAGGGTTCCCGCACATAGCAAGCTCGTCTCGGGAGGATCCTCTCCTCAAGTCAAAGGGATGAACACATCAACCGTCACGAAGACCAGGGATGATGTAATCCAACGTTTTGTCCCACGTCTTAAGGGAAAACCAAGAAACACGTGCCCAAGTCACTGAGAACAAGACGACCAAACCAATTTCCAAAAGTACACGGCGTGTAGATATACGATACACGCCGTGTCATCTGACACCGGGTACTGCCCGTGTGTTACGGCCCATGTCGTAGGGTTGGTCGTGTAAAAAGTAAGTACATGGCGTGTGGTAGGTTTACACGTCGTGTCTTCTGTCCATGGGTACTGTCCGTGTTCCACAGCCTGTGTCGATGGGCTGTTCATGTAAAAAGTATGTACACAGCGTGTGGTATGGTTACACACCATGGACAAACATCTGGGTTGGCTCCGTGTATGTTGGTCGTGTCTGGTCGTGTGGTGGAGTACATACCCGTGTACTCAATTCCATGGTCGTGTATCCTCGGATTACACGCCGAGTCCCGCAAAGCTGCTTCTGCTATTCTGCGTAGAGATTACACACCGTGTGGCCGGGGTCACATGCCGTGTGTTACTTGTCTAAACTCGAAACTCAAGCCGCAGTACACCCACACTACATGGCTTGTTCGTCAGTGGAACACGCCATGTATTCTGGAATTTTCCAGAACCGACGTCTCCGGGCAGCGCGCCTCCCCTGTTGTCCATTCTTCATTCTAACGGTCCGCTCATCACAAAACTTCGGACACTATGTTGCTCCGATGTCCCGTAATCGTCTCCGGTGTTTTCGGGCCTCCGATCGGCTCCAAAATCACGATTTGATTCACCCGCTCGAAGAACAGTCAAGGGACGGTCCCTCCCATTCCGGTTTGATTTGTCGCCCGCTATCGTCGTCGCACCTTTGCTAGGACATCATGATGTTGGATCTTCAATTGGGATCGTTGTGTCGCACAAAGAACTAGCATCGTTCCGGTTTTCTTCACCCATGAAGAACACGAAGATCCCACCAAACATTCACAAAAATGGCGGAGGGATCGGGCCGTGTTCTTTTGGCCCGGTCCTTCCACGTTAGTTTAGTAGAAATCGGGTCAAGATAAATAAAGGAAGGAAGAAACAGCGTTGCTCAAATAAAAAAAACACACCCCTACCTCGTCGAATCGTTGAGCGAGGGTTCGTCGCGGAAAAAGGCGTCGTGGAAGATGTGTCGTGGAAGAAGCGTCGCGAAAGAAGCGGTGCACGGCGTCGCGTAGTCGATCTCCGAGGGTTTGGCGTTCTTCGTCGGAGGTCGGTGCGTTCTTCGCATTCTTCGCGTTCTTCGCGTTCTTCGCATTCTTCATCGAAGAAGAAAGCTTTTCTCCCAATCCTCTCCACGCAACAAGTTCCAACAGAAATAAAATAAGAGTTGTCTTATTTTATTAACGCACAAGCCAACGTTTGAATTTCAAAAGAAACAAAATGAACAATTAATTGAGGAGTTTAAAACCGCCCAATTAATAAGGCATTTCTTAACCAGAATAAATGCTTAAGTTGACTTTATTAATTGGGGGTGCGGGTGCGTTACTTAGAATAAAATAAATGGCGGGGCTCGTGTGGACCCCACCTCACAAATATCCTACCAAGTGGGTAGGATATTTTGGGTCTCACATCACCCACTTAACATAGGTTAAGCGACTTAAAATAAAATGGCCGCACCATTTTATTTTATTCATTTACTTAACCTGAAAATTAAAAACCACACCCGGGAAAACGCAACTCCGGAAAAGGTGTTTCTAAGAAATTATCGGTGCTGCGATTCCATCGGTGCCCTCGGAATTCAATTCTGAGCACCGGTTCAAAAGTTAGAAAAACCCACTCGTTCATTCACTGAACGTACCCGAGCTAAACTTCGGAAAAAGATTCCGGGCACACCGGGCCTCGGAATTAGGTGCCGTCAGAAACTGTGTTCTTGTAAAATTCTCAAGAAAATTAAGAGAAAAAAAATTCCGTGAATTTTATGGGTCTTTACAGTGGTATAATGGGAACATGACCTCTCTTATGAAGAGTAGCCGGTAGAGATCTTGGACTGTAGATACAAGGTTCTGCCCAACAAGACTACCCACCATGTCAAAGTGTTGTGGAGGAACCACATATATGAAGAATCAATGTGGGAACCAGAGGAGGAAATAAGGTAGAAGTACCCACATCTCTTCTCAACTGAGAAAACAAGTTGAAATTTTGAGGAAAAAATTTCTTAAGGGGGGAATAATGTAATGACCCAAACTTTTTTAATGATAATTATTTCATAAAATTTTGTGTTATATTATTCACAACAAAACCATGATTTTTTTATGAAGTGAATATAAAGGGAAATGTGACTATCTAGATTCAAATGTTATATGACCATTGGTCAATCATGACCATTGGACAATATGAACATTGGGAACTATACTCTTGATAATAATTTTAACGTTATCATTAGAGTTTATAAGTAAAATTTTGAGAAAAGATAATTAATGTAGAAAGGAGGAATGATGGAATCAACCAGTAGAGTTGTGTCATACAAATACCATTTGTCATAACTTGGGAGAGATGTAGCATCACTAGTATTCTCTCTTGAAAAATCCAAAGTCAAACTTCAACAAGTTAAGCTTTAATTAAATCGCCTTTGGTAGAAGTTTATGTTAGTGAAAATTACCACTCGGACGATGTTAGCTGATCCGCCCTATAAATCTGTCACCATCGCACACCTTACCCTTAGGTCGAATGTGGGTATTATAAGGGGTTATGTGTTGAGACCTTATTTACTTAAATTTTAATCCTTTTTTATAAATAAAATTTTTATTCCATCAATTCCTTTTTGAGAATAGTTTTTCTTAAAAATGTAATGAATTTGATAAATTGATTTTTCATAGAGAAATTGTACTTTTAAAAAAAGATATAATTATTATAATAAGATAAGTTATTATTTATAATGTTTATTTTAATGAAATATTATGATTAAAACACTCCTATTTAAAAATAAATGATAAAATAATTTTATTTTTTTCAAGTTTCATAAATTTCACTATGCATTTTCTATCCGCTATTGTTTTTAAAAAATAAGGATTATTATATTTAAAAGTCAAAATTATCATATTTAGATAATTATTATGATAAAATTAATATTATTTTTTAAATCATTACATCAAAATTAGGTTAGGGTGAATTTATGATATTTTTCTAAAATACTTTAGTTTTTCGTGATTAGTAAAAATACGGTTTGGGTTTTTCGGTAAGTTTAATGACTGCATAATTATGTCATAATGATGTAATAAGTAATATAAAATGTTGTTCGACTCTTGTGTATTAAAATAACATAATATTTGTCCTAAGTTTCTAATACCATAGGCAAATACCTTGGGAAATCCCATGGTTTTTCATTTACCACTACCTAGGTGTCTAAGGAAATTAATAAACAAATCCTCATCTTTTACTATAAATATACACCCATTTATCCATTTCCTTTAACTAACAATTATTCCTATGTTAATCTATGATGTTTTTAACTCCCAATGAGTCCTACCAAGGTTTCCTCAAGCCCCCAAGGTCCTGATCCTCAAGTTTTAAGATCAACTCTTCAAGGTAAGGGAAATCTCAACTTCTCTTTTCCTTTCAAGTTCCCTTTTTATGTGTTATGTGTTTAAAATTTCTAAACTATGTTATCTTGTAATTTTATTATATAAATTTACTGTATTAAGGATATTTTATGAGTGGTAAACCCTTGTCTCCTCTCTTTTTACTATTTTCTAAAACCATGTTCCATACCCATTATGCTGCTGAATTTTCTTCTCAAAATTTCTCTCTTTTTTTCAAGAAATTCACTTATTTTCTTTTGTGAATACCCAAAACTATTTATTTTTTAGGGGTATTCACATATATTTTAAAATTATATATTTTATTCTTGTATTAACATATATGAAAACAACCTCACTTTTTCATGGGTTAATAATGACACAAAGATCTTGTCTTTAAGCACTTTTTAAAAAAGTCGTGATTTTGATATGAAACCTATTTCTTATATTCTAAATGGGTTATTTATGAAATGTTTTATTATGATATATGTGGATAACATTAATTAATATATATTAAGGTTATGCCCTGATGGCACTCCAATTCATTGGGTAAAGAATTTAATCTCTAGAGATGACATGTTTTACGATACATTAGTGAATAACCTTGGTAATGTTTACGACACCCCAATGACAAACCTTGGTGATATTCTTATGAATGTATCATTTAAATTTTGTAGACACATTTCCATGTTATGATTCAAGTTATTTTTATTATGACATGCCTATTTTTCCTTTGATCGTACCTTTATTATATTCCTTGAGTTCTTATCAATATTTCTCAAGATCACATGTAAAGTGTTTCTCTTGTTTCCCCTTACTGGGCCTTATGCTCACCCTTTCCTTTGATGTATGACCCCAGGTTATGATATGAAGTAAAAGTACTTAGAATTGACCATGAATAATTCTTTAATGTTTTTTATAATAATATTTTAAGTTATCATGTATTGTGTACCTTATTTCAAAGAAAATAAACTTTAAAAGATCCTTTATTTATACAATGTAATGAGAAGTTTATGAAATAAAAAAGGCAGGATTCCATATTCTTTATTTCCATTTAAATCATGGTCTTGGTGGTATTTTTCTCCACACTTTTAGAAAACTCTCATTCCCAATAGGCATGTTTCATGATGTTTCTTTCCACGTTTACTTCAAGTTGTAAATTCCACCCTTCCCTTCTTCCCCTTAGCCATATTTCCTTTTCTGAAGTACTGAGTTGCCCTATTTTTATCTTGCTTCCCTTCAAAGTCATAAGACTTGAATAATTATTTCTTTGTTTTGATAGCACTTGATAATATATCCTCATTCAATTATAATGTTTTGGGTACTAGTTCCCTTCGAATAATTAGCTTAATCCCATCAACAAAATAGTCAATATTGCTATTTGGATTACATATATAGTCTGCAACATGTCTTCATAACATTATAAAGTTTCCTTTACACGTAGAAACATTATAATACTCCTTTTGTCTCAGACTCAAGATTTGTATCTTTATATTCTCTCATTGTTTATAAGGAAAATATTTTTCCAGGAAAAGTTCATTAAAATCCTTCCATTCCATGTTTGTTATTCTCTCCTCCTCTTTAGTGTTCTAAATTAATGATCACCATTGATATGAATCTCTTGAGAGATGATAAACTATCATGAAAACCTTCTCCCTTTCATTACTTCCCAAAGTGAGTAACATCTTCTCTAAATAACTTATTCATTGCTCAGGTAGAAATGGATTTATAGTTCCATTGAATGATGGAGGTTGCTGACACATAGAGTGGTCTAACATTGTCGCACCACATTGTGGATCAGAATAATACTCCACATGGGTAAGGTTATTGCTCATAACCTGAGTTATTAATCTCAATATAATTATAGGTTGTCCATCTCTAGTTATAGCTCCAGCTCTGACATCATTATCTTTCTTAGGAGGGAAATCCCTACATGGATTATGTGCATTGATAGGGTTTTCATTTCTTCCACTAGGTGCCATTTATAAACAATGTCATGCATTATATTATATTATGAATCATAATTTATTATTTTGAAACAAGTGAAACACTTAACATAAATTGAAAATTTATTTATAAATAATTTCAAAATCATAAGCTTGGTTTCTTTAGGAATATTCTCGAAGTCTGTTACAGAGTTATGTTTCCCCAATCTATGTTTTCCTAAATCTAGTTCCCAAGGTTTCTACTAAACCTTCTATAATAACAACTATAAAGTCCCCAACCCCATTATCTCAGAGTATGTCGTTACTTTATTACATTGACATTATATAAAAATAATTGTATCTCAAAGGACCAAATAGTTTTTTAGTCTTGGAAAACTAGATACATACTTTAATCTTGCATTGCAATTGAAAACATAAATATGAAATAGTATTTTATTTGAGAAAACAATTATTCTTTCATCTTATCTCTGCATATCAATCATAATAAACTTCTTTTCATGTTGGTAAAAAATAAACATAAGAAAAAAGGTGAGCTCAGGTTATCAGTAAGGGTATGCATACAATAGAACCTAAATAATACATGAATAATATGGTAGGAAATAAATGGAAATCAAATAATGTCATAATCACATGAGCTAAAAATTATCCATGGATATCATAACTAATCAATGTGGAAATAAATAATTAATCTTTTAATGAGGAAAATGAATAATGTTGTACATCATAAACATACCATTGAGGCCTCCTTCCAAGATATATTATATAAATGGATAAGGAATCAGCTAATAACCAAGCTAGTTTGTCTCATGAGACCTACTGATGCATCGAGGGGCTATAGTGGACCTCGCCCGTCACTTACTAAGTCCAATTCATTCATCATATGAAAGATGTGAAACATAATCAATATAAACATTCGTATTGAAACTAGATTATGAAATTTTAATAATTTTCCCCAAATAATAAACATAATCCTAAATCATCCAAATTAATATGGTGAATGGTATCAAAATAGTACATCCCCAGTCAAACAGGTCATAAACCATCTATAGAGATAAAAAGGATGGTATCATCATAACATATCCTCAGTGGAGAATAAGTAAAATAATGGTTTTTTCATTGATGAATATAAATATTATAAAAATGTTTTTAAAAACATTCTTGAGTAAAATAACCTTTTCACTTTGAGAATCACTTATTTTTAAAAACTTGCACACTTATAAAGGAAAGAATTTTATTTGAAAATATACTTGTAAACTTATAAATGAAGCTTCAAAGAATTAAGGATTTATGTTAGTTGGAAAATACACTCATTTCATATAAATTAAAAAAATATTTCCTTCATGTTTTTGTCAGAAGAGTCACAAAGTACCTCATTTGGAAAATTACAAAAAAAATATTCATTTCAAACCATTTTATAAAAATTCAAACATGGGTAAAAATGATTTTAAGAAATTTTAGGAGTATAATAAATCCTTTTTGAAATATTTTTATAAAATATGTACATGGAAGAGAAATATTCTTCATTGGAGACTTAAATATAAACAATCTTAAATAATGATGAGATTGTGAAATAAACTTTTACCACATATCTGACTTCCTTCATACATGTTCAAACCTCCTGTATAATAAATATATATTTATAATATATATTTTATAATACCATATTCATATATATCATACTATTTATGAAATACTTATATTCTTTTATCACTCATTTATTAACAATTATTTATTAAAAATCATTATTTCGGGTAATAACTATTTTGTTTTTCAAGTATGTTTTACTTCAGTAGTTTCAGTCTTTATACTTTGATCAAGGTTGCATAATATAAAAAATTTTAATAATGATATAAATTTCATATATATATTCATTATATATGTATTTAACATAATCCATTAAAGGTAGAGATAGAAAAATGTATTACACTATTCATGTAGATAATAGACGTATGAACGTTGTTTTCATTATTCTATGGATGGGATAAAATAAAGCTAAATAATAATAATTTTTTATAGAATAATTATTATATCATATACATAATATATATTCATCAAATCCATCCTTATTACCATCCAAGTAGAATATTAAAAAATGAATTGCATCACTTCGTGGAGGTGGTAGTCCATACATAAGCACGAGCGACATTATTGTTTACCAACAATTTGGAAGGTAAGAAGGTAGATATTATATTATTAATTAAGAAGTATAATTATGTTACAAATAACATATATAAATATTTAACCTATTATAGTTCTCATCCATAAAAGATGGTAATGAGAAATAAATTGTATCGCTATGTGGAGACAATAAGTCGTACATACGCACGAGAGATACTTTTACTTCTCATTTGATAGAAAAGATTGTGGGTAATAATGGTTTATATTGGGACCATGTTGGATGGAGAAAAAGTTTGAAGATTTTTCTTTTGTAGAGTGTTGTCTTTTGTTGTCAAAGAGGATAAATCAATTCACTTTGTAAAAGCCTTGGTGAAATCATACGATGCTTTACTGATTTGTATTTCACAAATATCATAAGTTAGGAGAACTTATAATGAAAGCCTTATGAAGGAAAGGGGGATTAAAGGTGCTACTAGTCATATATATTTTTGACTAGAAGGAACGATGTTCGTAGAAGATAGAGAAGTTATGGTACTTTCCATAGAAACTCTGACGATGTTAAAGATGATCTATCAAAGGATATATATCACGATAGTAGAGTTTGTGATGAAATAAGAAGAGTTATTGAAGAATCCAAATCACATAAAATAATTATGAAGGTTATGGCTGAAGCATATATTGAAGGTGGCGATGTTCTAAAGTGTTTGTCAAATTTTTGGGCCTGAAAATCGAAAGATGAAGTCATGTGTTTTTGGTAGAGAAAGATGCGCGAAAAATTCAAGGGGTTTTGAATAGTTGCGTACAATGGATGTTTCAGGATTAGAACATCGAATTTTGAAAAAGGCATGGAGTGCGCAAAAAATTGGGCAATGTGCGCGAAAAATGAGGTTGTGTGAAAGATTGGTTTTGCACGCAATATAGAACGTTGTTTACAATTTTGTGCGCAAGGGGTGTTTTGAGATCAGAACAGAGAAAAATGGAAAAGGAATGAATCACGTGAAAAAACCCAAGAAAGTGCATGAAAAAGGATGTTGCATGAAAGAGTTTTTACATGCATGAAGAGGGCTTTATGCGCGAATTAGTGTTTTTTGTGTAGGGCCAAAAATGCCTATAAATACGAGGTTACCCCCTCTCATTTGTTAAGGCTCTACACTTAGAGAAATCCCAAGCTCTGAAGCGCATAAAAATATACGCTAAGTGAGTTTCATGAAAAAAGTGAGAAGTTGCATGAAAAAGGAAAGTTGCACAAAAAAGTAAAAAGTTTTGTGGAAAAAGAAAGTTGTGAGAAATAGGTTCTCCACACCAAAAATGAAATTTTACGCACAAGGAATTTGAATTTCTTGCAAGATACCCTAAAGGCTGCGTGAAAAAATTTGGGGTCTTCGTACATATTTAGTTGTGCGTATGGGAGTTCTTACCAGCTTCTTGGTAGGAAAGTGAAGAGTTGTACTTCAGAGAATACACTTGTTAAATTGTAAAGAAGCACTGAAAATTTGTATTTTCCTATTTGTGTTAAGAGGGTGAACATGCACTTGAGGATTGTCTTCCAAGTGCTATAAGAGTGTAAGGGTATATCTTACTCGTTGTATTCCACATCAAAATGTTTTTTTTCTATTGGATTGTGTGGTACTGGATTATTTTTGTGTCATACTAAGGACATATCTACTCTTGTTGAGTAGTGAACCTTGTAAATCTTGTGTTCTTGTGGTTGTGTGTGTTCAGTAGAGAAATAACTCTTTAATAAGAGGAAAAGGTTATTTCAAAAAGAAAGGAAACATAAAAGAAAAAGATATCACTGATTCACCCCCTCCCCCTCTCAGTGATACTTGGATCCTGATTGGGTAACTTCAATTGGTATCAGAGGGACAGGTTCTCTTTGTTTGTTCTTTGATGAAGTTTTGAAGAGAATTTTTGATGGAGAATTTGAATTGTGTGAACAGTAAGGGGATTCTGATATTTTATGGGAATAATTATCATATCTTGAAAGATATAATGATTCCTTATCTTATGTCTCTTGGATATGAAGTTCTTAAAACTACAACAGATGGATTTCCTGATTTTATGACAAGGTTCCTCTTACTCCTACTGATAATAAGAATATTGAGAATGATAGAAGAGCTAAAAATGCATTACTCTCATCTCTTTATGAGAGTGAATTTTTAAGAGTTAAAGGTGTTGCTAAAGCCAAATGAATCTAGGACAAACTGAAAAACATCTATGAAGGAAATAAAAAAGTGAAGAAGGAAAACTTCAAATCTGGAGGTTGAGGTATGAAGACTTAAAGATGGATGAGCATGAATCAGTTGGGGACTTCTTTACCAGGATAAATGACATTTTTAGTACAATCAGATGTCTTGGTGAAAAGTTAGAGGATTCTACAGTTGTTGAAAAGATCTTGAGAATTCTTCTTGACAAATTTGATGCTAAAGTTTCATCACTAGAAGATAGAGACCCTAAAACGTTATCTCTGAATGATTTTTATATCACTCTCATCATTTATGAAATGATAAGGGAGAATAATGTTAAGAGAAAAGCAAAAGCTGATAGAGAAATGTATTTCAAATATGCAAATAAAGAGAAGTCGAAGAAAATTATTATTGAAGATTAATCTGATGAATCTGAATCTAAAAATGAGGTATGTCAAAAAAAATAATGAAATTTTATCCTTTTTTCTAAAAATGTGAAAAAATCCACAGGGAAATTCAAAGGGAAACTCCCTTTGAAATGTTTTTAATGTGGATCTGTTGGACACTTTGCGGCTAATTGCCCTCAAAAGGGAAAGATGAAGATAGTGATAAAGAAGACAGAATACCCATAAGGTCATGGAAGAAACAGTGTGATAAAGATAAATATTATGGGAGAGGTAAGGATAAAAAGTTCTTCAAATCAAAAAGAAGAAGATTTTTGTCAAAAAATGAAGAAGATAATGATAGCGAGACTGAATCTGAAAAAAATTTTGCTGAGAAAGCTAGAGAGAGTACCTTTTTTGCAACAGTGAATAATGAACATTATGAGAGTGGTAGTACTGAAGAAGAGGAAACTATAAGGACCTAGACTTAAAACATTACATAATCATTAATTAAATGAATAATTCACATTAAGGATATTTTCAGGTTTAGAGTTTTAGAGAATTAGGACATATCTATTACATCTCAATGATTACAAAGTAGACACATCTACTCAGTTTCCATTTTTTTACAAAATAAAAACTCTTGAACAAAAGAGTCATGTCTAGTTCCATGTTTTAGATGAAATGAAATTTCCTTGATCCCATCCTTGACCATATTCCACTTTATGTCCTGTTAAAAACATTTCAAAAACTTGGGATGAGCATAAAAATATCAGTAAGGGATATAAAAATATGGAAAGAAAACATTAGACCATGTATACATAAGAATCAATGAAATAATACTTCACTCATAAAACATAAGCAATTTAACATACCTCATGAAATCATAAGATTTATGAATAACTCATAGAAATCATAAGACATAAAGGTAACTTGAGGCATTCATAAAATTCTTACGTAGGGGGTAACCCTCATGGTTACATTTGGAATAACCATCACAGTATATTCCCTAAATATCTTCGGAGAAACCTTAGAGATTAACTCCTTTGCGTTACCCAATGCATTGAAGAGCTATCTCGGGCTCACCCTCCCTTAGTTTATCATAGAACCACCCGTATTCATAAACAATTACCAAGAACCATAACATAATCGTATCACAGAAAACATGTATAAAGGAAACATAACATTTCCACATTTCAATCACAAGATATCAATACAACACATTGATATAATAAAAACATTATTAAAACCATTTTCAATACCAAAATAAAGTAAACCATGGTATTTAATTTTTATTTTAAAAATTTTATGGCTTGTATAGGAAGTCGAAACTCAAATAATGGTCACGGCGGCGGAGAAGTCGTTGTCACCGCATACGTAAGACAAAAACATTCCTTTTGTCGTTTAGTAAAACGCTTCATGTAAAAAGATTCCTTTTGAATGAAATTAAAAGTCAAAATGGTTTATTATACAACTAATAAAAGAAGTTTGTATATAAATTGAATTATGCCTCAACGAAAGGAGATTGAGACAAAGTCCCATACAAAGATGGTATCCTTAGATTAAGGATAAATCAATTACATAATTATGTGTAAAAAATATAAATACACTCAATATAAGTGGATATTAAGTGTAAAACAATCATAGTTCATCCACACATATTCATAGTATGACATAATCAAGAAGTAGATGTTTAACCCAAAGAATTGAAATTTGGTTAAGAAGTTCCCTTACATAAATTCGACAGCCTAACGGCGTCACTTTAAAATTCAAAAAATGAGTCGATGAGAGATAAAAAGGGTATCTCATCACTTGGAAATAAAATTTACATCAATAAGGATATATAAGAACATATCCCAACATTAATAATATGTAAATTAAAAGACCTAACAAAAAGAAGTCTTTTAAAAAGAGGAGGGTGAAAGGTTCCCTTACTAATTTGGGTAACTTTCGAAATGTACACCCCATGAAAGAAGGACTATAAAACATTGATGTAAATACCCATAAACAAAATTATATTACACAAAGATTAGAATAATGGGCAGTAAATACACCACTCAAAGGAGATAGTGGAAAATATATCATGAATCTCACGGGAATAAAAAAGTGAGATAAAAACCTCTTACCTTGTTGTAATCAATCGAGTTGTATGACCAAAAGATAATAAACACCAAATGAATCACATAATACCATGAATATAAATATAATAATGATAATATATATGAAATGGAAGTACACAATACACCACATTCAACAAATAAGTGGCGAATAATGGAAATCTCACGAAATTAAAAGTGAGATAAGAAATCCCCTTACCTCAAGTTCGACTTGTCTTGTTCGTTTATTTATATTATAGAATAATAAACTTTGGTCAATTTATAATTGATTAAGTAATTACTTTAAATTTTATTATTCAATTCATATCACATATTATCATGTTATAATAATGAGTTAATTATGTGAGTTCATATCATACGTTTTGTCGATGTTTGGTACATGAGTCAACAATGAACTTGTTTGAAGAGAATTATCCATGTAGTTATAAGTACATCATCTTTGGAATGGTGTTAATGATTTAAATATCATATATATCTATTATATGTGTATTTAATAATATTCCAAACAAATTTGAGATAAAAAATGAAATGCACTGTTCATGGAGACGGTAGTTCGTACGTACGCATGAACGCTACTTTCATTTTTTGTCATATTAATGGACTTTAAAACAAAATGAGACATAGATATATTATAATTATAGTATAATATATATGTTATATAGGTAACATAAGTTCATTAATTACATTCTTTATAAATTCCATGTTTTGCATGAATGAGTCAGATCACTTGAGGGGGCGATAGTCCACACTTCCTCAGATGAAATTATCGCATTTTCACAACATGCAAAGCATAAAGGTATATTTTAAATATAAAATAAAGAATCATAGAGAGGACATAAATATAATATATGTCATATATAAATATATTTTCATCATAATGGCCACCATGAAAGGTGTTAAAAGAATATTGAACAATCATCATTTCATGAGGCAGCAATTCACCACCCACAGAAACAGTGTGTTCTTTAATCATTAGACGGAGGTGTGTGTAAGTTTAGGTAGAATAATTATCATAAAAACATCCTAGTATATTGAGGATACTGTTTTTATTATGGGATAAAATAATAAGAAGATAGTGGTGAGTGAAGAAGGAAAATAAAAGAAAGAAACTCGAGAGAAGACATTACCTCTAAATTGGGTAACTCTTTTTGGTTTGAGCCAAAGGATTGCTTGGAAAGACTTCTGCCCAAAGTTAGGATTATAGGATTAAGAGATATATTTGGAGAGATAATATGAGTAGATGTTGGATGATCCAAGGGTTTGATAGGTGGGGGTAAGGTGGTAGAGGTGGGGGCCTTTTATAAGAGGCGGGAGGGTCACTTTTGGAAAGTCTTGAAATGTTACTTTATTATAAAATGATTTTCGGATTTTAAAGGTCCCACAATGATATATTTCGAAGATAAGGTGATAAGGTTTTTAAATACACCCATCCAATAGGTTTTTGACAAGTTTACGTTTTATATTTTACCTTATATTTTCATTTTATTTAAATCGTTCATTAATGAGGTAATCACTGCATCATCATGGTGTCATAAATAAATTTATTTATTTGATGTCTAAAAATTATAAAAAAAATACCATGATGTAGGAAATATTTTTATCTTTTCAATGACTATTTATATTCTAAGAGATAATTTATGTAAATAAAATTAAAATTTTTTACTTAGGATATACAAACCTTTGTTATATTTATCTTCTTTTTAAAAAAATGTCATAAATGTCACTATCACACCCATGTGACTCCATGGGCCCTCAAGTTTGGTAAAAATCTTCCCATGGTCGGACATGACTCAAAAAAGAGGATTTGGACACATGTTGGGGTCATTTATATTATTATTATATTATTTTATTACCCTTAACTACTCGATTACTAAATAATCACAATAATTAAAGATAATTATTGTCATTACTATTCATAATGTCCAAAAACAAAAGAGTATTAATTACATAATTTGGACCTTATGATTCCAAATATGTAATCCATTTTACCAAATTCCAAACACATAAATTGCAGTAATTAATTTAAAAATATTTCCCGTTGTCAAAACCAAAGACGGGTTTTTAAGAAGTAAAATTTATCAAAAGATTGACTTGTTTTTACATCCAATTGAAAAGTGAAATTACTTACAATGAAAAATATTGTATTAATTGATAAAAAAATAATTCAATTACACTTTAAAAACAATTAAAAGGACAATCTAACTATATAATTAAATTAGATGAAAAAGCAATTTTGAAGTAAAATGTAGTATTTTTCACTATTCATTAAAAATGAACATTTGTCAGTAAAATACCAAAAATTTATCCAAAGTAAATTTGATATTCCAAATTAAAAAATGATTTCCATTTTACCAAATTAAAAACATATAAGTTTCATTAATTAATTTTATAATTAATTCCCACTGTCAAAACAAATAGCGTGTTTTTAAGAAATAATATCTATCAAAAGATTGACACTTGTTTATGTCCAATTTCAAAGTAAAATTAATTGAAATGACCACCTTTGAATTAAATGTTAAAAATATATTCTAATTACACTTTAAAACAAATTAAAAATATAATCTAACCATATAAATAAATTGTATTAAAAAGAGGTTTTGAATTAAAATACAGCATTTTCACTGTTCATAAAAAATGAACTTTATCAGAAAAATAACAAAAAATTACACAAAGTAAATTTTGATGTCCCGATTCTAAAGAAGGATTTTATTTTTTCAAATATAACATATAAAATTGACAAAAATTATATTTAAAAAGGGTTCATCATCAAAAGGTTGTTAATCGACCTTTTAAAGAATATTAGAATATTTATGCTTAAAATTGGATTCATTCACATTTTAAGCCTCTATCATTTATTGGGTAATTGTTAAAATATTTTAAAAACATATATAATCATTTTGTAATTAGTTCTGTTCATTCTCACCATTACAACGGCTAGGCGTTAACTACCATTTAAAATAATATTATTATATTATTAGTGTGCATCGTAAGATTTCAAAGAAACTCATTGTTGCGTATTGGGTACGTCATCAAAGATAGCATCCCCTTTAATGTAATATTAACATTTTATTCAAAAATATTAATAAATATGAAAATTTCATATTCCTTATTTACCTAGGATGTTACATCCTTCCCCCCTTTTGGGAATTGTGTCCTCGCAATTTTAAAATTGGGCTCGGAAACTTTATTGAAAGCCCCACATCGGAAAAGGGGTAAATTAAACTATCACTTTAAAATAAAGAAAGAAAAGTACAAAGGTCACTTGAGAAAAAAGATACTAGGATTCCATGAAAACATGGATATGGAAGAGAAAACAAAGGGTCAAGTTCTGATGGAGAGTGATAGACAATATGTCTAGGAGAAAGTTAACCACCAGAAAATCAAAAACTTGTGATGGGTTAAACGATATTTGATTCCCCAGTAGGAAAAGTTAACAAACAAAATTTTTGTTTTAAGTTACTTTTCATTGAGGAATTTATTTATGAGCTTAACTAAATCATAAGGAATCATACTTACTTGTCATGTAGACTTTCATCTTTTACTAGATTTCTTACACAAACTCATATTTTCTCCAAAAGATGAGTATTTAGGATGACTTGTTCACATTAAGAGCACTATAATAAACTTCTTGAGAATAACCTAATCCAAAAAAGAAGAACTATATATTTCCCATGTCTTTAGACCTTAAACAAAACCAAAATTTTTAGTACAAGATCAGATAATCCCCAAAAGGATAATCCTTTATAAAAAGAAATACTGCTCTTAATCTCCAAAATTCAACAAAAAGAACCCAAGGTTTAAGAAAGACCATTAAATAAACAGCTATCCATATAATTCTTTAAAGTAATCCAAACTAAGATTGAAACCCAAATCTTTGAAGGATTTAATCACATAGTCTTCCAAGGTAATTCTTAACATTTATCTCCAAATAACATCAGTTACTCTTAAAGTATCATATTGAAAAGTAATTAACCTGATTACATATCCTCTATGATAGGTTAATCATTTCCATAGATAACCCAAAATAAACTTATTCCTAATTCATAATATCATCTAACTAAAAAGAATTAGTCATACTAACCAGAGACTTCACTTAGTCCAGTGGTAGGCGATAAATACCAGTTGCACTTTGGTTGTGGGTTCGATTCCCGCAGCTTCGTCTGACATGACGGGTTGTCACACTATTTGCGTGTTGTACCTTTTAAAAAACTACATAATTTTACAACATTCCCAAGAAGATATAAATTCATCAAAAATAACCATAACATATTTTAACCACAAATTTTATCTAATAACTTTCGTTTTTCATCCCAAAATGTATTTACCGGTAATTGCCTCAAATTCAAGGATCATATAAACTAAAATGGTTCTTTATAACTATATTAACAAAAGAAAATATAATTATTCCTTGAATAAAATTTTCATATATCAAACATAAGGGTTACACATACTATAAAAAGTATTATAATGTAATCTCATCATCAAAAGAGCCTTAATACTTTTAATAATTTCACCATCCTAAAATCTTCCATAACTCTTGAATCCCTTATATGTTGACTTCTTACTCATTCAACATTCTTCATGATCCATTAACCATTCCTTTACAACCTATTCTGAAATACTTATTTCCTACAAACAAAATCATGAATCATATCCTAAGATTTCAATAATAGGAAAACATATGTTAAGAAATAATCCATACCTTTCATTGGTCATTGTCATTTTATTCATCCTCAATAGGAATGGCATTAGGTATTGGTAAATGAATATTTGTATGATCCTGTTGATCCCATTCCTGAAACATCTTCATAGTACATGTGTTTGCATAATGACCATGCACACCACATTTAAAACATTCAATTTATCCCTCGGAAAGGACTTCTTTCCCTTTCCTAGAGTCAACTAGATGCTTCCTTTTTCCATGGCAGTTTCTTGCTTTATGAGCTTCATTTCCACATCTATAGCATCTTTCTGTCCCTTTGAAACATTTTCCTAGGTGTTTCTTTCCACATCTTTGACACATAGGTTTTTGAACACACTTACCTTTATGATTATTACCTAAACTTCTGTAGGGATTTTTTTCTCGCATATATGATGCCTTATAAAAATCACTAAGGTTCAGGTGGTCAATCATGACTCCAGATAGTTGGTTGAGAATAATCACAATAGTTCTCATTATAGCTCCTATATCATTCAGTTGCTCGTTTGGAAAACCGTCACAGTTTTCTTCACATCCACTGTTACTTTGGTGCCTGCTAGATCCAGCCATTTACTAAAACCAAAAAGGTCAGTGTGAGTATATAAAATAATCATATAATACTAAGATATAATTATTCATGTTATCTTAAACTCGTTCACTTTATCTAAAAAAACTATGACTATTTCTGAAATCCTAACCATTATGGTAATGTCACTTATGCTTAAAGAATACCCTAACCTCTAAAGTTATATAAACTGATCTTTGATACCAACTATAAGGATCTGTCCTTAAAACATTACACAATCATGAATTAAATGAATAATTCACATTGAGGATCTTTTCAGGTTTAGAGTTTTAGAGAATTAGGACATATCTATTACATCTCAATGATTACAAAGTAGACACATCTACTCAGTTTCCATTTTTTCACAAAATAAAAACTCTTGAACAAAAGGGTCATGTCTAGTTCCATGTTTTAGACAGCATGACATTTCCTTGATCCCATCCTTGACCCTATTCCACTTTATGTCCTGTGAAAAACATTTCAAAAAGTTATGATGAGCATAAAAAGCTCAGTAAGGGATATAAAAATACCGAAAGAAAACATTATACCATGTATACATAAGAATCAATGAAATCATACTTTACTCATAAAACATAAGCACTTTAACATACCTTGTGAAATCATAAGATTTATAAATAACTCATAGAAATCATAAGACATAAAGGTAACTTGAGGCATTCATAACATTCTTATGTAGGGAGTAACCCTCATGGTTACGTTTAGAATACCAATCAGAGTATATTCCATAAATCTCTATGGAGAAATATTAGCGTTTAACTCCTTCACATTACCCAATGCATTGGAGATCTATCTCGGGCTCACCCGCCCTTAGTTTATCATGGAACCACCCGTCTTCATAAACAATTCCCAAGAACCATAACATAATCGTATCACATAAAACATGTATAAAGGAAACATAACATTTCCACATTTCAATCACAAGATATCAATACAAAACATTGATATAATCAAAACATTATAAAAACCATTTTCAATACCAAAATAAAGTAAAACATGGTATTTATTTTTCACTTAAAAAAAGTTATGGCTTGTAGAGGAATCCAAAACTCAAATAATGCTCACGGCGGCGGAGAAGTCGTTGTTGCCGCATACGTAAGACAAAAACATTCCTTTTGTCGTTTAGTAAAACGCTTCGTGTAAAAAGATTCCTTTTGAATGAAATTAAAAGTCAAAAGGGTTGATTATACAACTAATAAAAGAAGTTCGTATATAAATTGAATTATGCCTCAACAAAAGGAGATTGAGACGAAGTCCTGTACAAAGACGGTATCCTTAGATTAAGGATAAATCAATTACATAATTATGTGTGAAAAATATAAATAAACTAAATATAACTGGATATTAAGTGTAAAACAATCATTGTTCATTCACACATATTCATAGTATGACATAATCAATAAGTATATATTTAACCCAAATAATTGAAATTGGGTTATGAAGTTCCCTTACAGAAATTCGACAGCCTAACGGCGTCATTTTAAAATTCAGAAAATGAGTTGATGAGAGATAAAAAGGGTATCTCGTCACTTGGACATAAAATTTACAGAAATAAGTATATATAATAACATATACCAATAATAAGAATATGTAAATTAAAAGACCTAACAAAAAGAAGTCTTTTAAAAAGAGGAGGGTGAAAGGTTCCCTTACCGATTTGGGTAACTTTCAAAATGTACACCCCATGAAAGAAGTACTATACAACATTGATGTAAATACCCATAAATGAAATCATATTACACAAATAGTAGAATAATGTTCATTACATACACCACTCAAAGGAGATAGTTTCAAATATAGCATTAATCTCACGGGAATAAAAAAAAGTGAGATAAAAACCCCTTACCTCGTTGTAATCAATCGAGTAGCATGACCAAAAGATAATAAACACAAAATGAATCACATAATACCATGAATATAAATAGAATCATGATAATATATATTAAATGGAAGTACACAATACACCACATGCAAAAAATAAGTGGCAAACAATGGAAATCTCATGGAATTAAAAGTGAGATAAGAAATCCCCTTACCTCAAGTCTGAATTGTCTTATTCGTTTCTTTATATTCCTCAATAATAAACTTTGGTCAATTTATAATTTATTAAGGACTTCCTTTAAAGTTTATTATTCAATTCATATCACATATTATTATGTTATAATAATTAGTTAATTATGTGAGTTCATATCATACGTTTTGTCGATGTTCGGTACATGAGTCAACAATGAACTTGTTTGAAGAGAATTATCCATGTAGTTATAAGTACATAATCTCCAGAATGGTGTTCATGATTTAAATATAATATATATCCATTATATATGTATTTAATAATATTCCAAAATGTTTGGAGATAAAAAATAAAATGTATCATTCATGGAGATAGTAGGTCGTACGTACGCATGAACGCTACTTTCATTTTTTGTCATATTAATGGACTTTAAAACTAAATGATACATAGATATATTATAATTTCAGTATAATATATATATGTTATATAGGTAACATAAGTTCATTAATTACATTCTTTATTAATTCCATGTTTGGTATGAACGAGTCACATCACTTGAGGGGGCGGTAGTCCACACTTCCTCAGATGAAATTATCGCATTTACACAACATGCAAAGCATAAAGGTATGTTTTAAATATAAGATACAGAAGAATAGAGAGGAAATAAATGTAATATATATCATATATAAATATAGTTCCATCATAATGGCCACTATTAAAGGTGTTAAAATAAGATTGAACAATCATCGTTTCGTGAGGCAGTAATTCGCCACCCACAGAAACAGTATATTCTTTAACCATTAGACGGATGTGTGTGTAAGTTTAGGTAGAATCCTTATAATAACAACATCCTAATATATTTAGGATACTTGTTTTATTATGATATCAAATAATAAGAAGATATTGGTGAGTGAAGAAGGAAAATAAAAGAAAGAAACTTAAGAGAAGACATTACCTCTAAATCAGGTAACTCTTTTTGGTTTAAGCCAAAGGCTTCCTTGGAAAGACTTCTGCCCAAAGTGAGGCTTCTAGGAGTAATAGAGGGATGTGGAGAGATAATATGAGCATATTTTATATGATACAATGGCTTGAGAGGTGTGGGTAAGGGGGTAGAGGTGGGGGCTTTTATAAGAGGGAGGAGGGTCACTTTTGGAAACTCTTGAAATGTTACTTTATTATAAAATGGTTTTCAGATTTTAAAGGTCCCACAATGATATATTTCAAGGATAAGTGATAAGGGTTAGAAATAAACACATCCAATAGGTTTTTTACAGGTTTAAGTTTTATATTTTACCTTATCTTTTCATTTTATTTAAGTCGTTCATTAATGAGGTAATCACTGCATCATCATGGTGTCATAAATAAATTTATTTATTTGATGTCTAAAAATTATAAAAAAAATACCATGATGTAGGAAATATTTTTATCTTATCAATGACTATTTATATTCAAATATATCATTTATTTAAACAAAATTAAAATTGTTTTACTTAGGATATACAAACCTTTGTTATATTTCTCTTCTTTTTAAAAAAAATGTCATAAATGTCACTATCATACCCATGTGACTCCATGGGCCCTCAAGTTCGATAAAAAGCTTCTCATGGTCGGCCATGACTCAAAAAAAAGGATTTGGACACATGTTGGGGTCATTTTATATTATTATTATTATATTATTTAATTACCCTTAACTACTCGATTACTAAATAATCACGATAATTAAAGATAATTACCGTCGTTACTATTCATAATTTCCAAAAACAAAAGAGTCTTAATTACATAATTTGGAGATTATGATTCCAAATATGGAATCCATTTTACCAAATTCCAAACACATAAATTTCAGTAATTAATTTAAAAATAATTCTCATTGTCAAAACCAAAGACGGGTTTTTAAGAAGTAAAATTTATCAAAAGATTGACTTGTTTTTACATCCAATTGAAAAGTGAAATTACTTCCAATGACCAACATTGTATTAAGTGATAAAAAAAATAATTTAATTACACTTTAAAACCAATTAAAATTACAATCTAACTATATAATTAAATTATATGAAAAGGCAGTTTTGAAGTAAAATGCAGTATTTTTCACTATTCATTAAAAATGAACATTTGTCAGAAAAATACCAAAAATTTATCCAAAGTAAATTTGATATTCCAAATTAAAAAATAATTTACATTTTAAAAAATTAAAAACATATAAGTTTCATTAATTAATTTTATAATTAATTCCCACTATCAAAACAAATAGCGTGTTTTTAAGAAACAATATCTATCAAAAGATTGACACTTGTTTGTGTCCAATTTCAAAGTGAAATTAATTACAATGACCACCATTTAATTGAATGGTACAAATATATTCTAATTAAAATTTAAAACCAATTAAGAATATAATCTAACTATATAAATAAATTATATTAAAAAGAGTTTTTGAATTAAAATACTGCATTTTTCACTGTTTATAAAAAAATGAACTTTATCGGAAAAATAACAAAAATTTACACAAATTAAATTTTGATGTCCCAATTCTAAAGAAGGATTTTATTTTTTTCAAATATAACATATAAAATTGACAAAATTTAGATTTAAAAGGGGTTCTCCATCAAAAGGCTGTTAATCAACCTTTTAAAGAATATTAGAATATTTATGCTTAAAATTGGATTCATTCACATTTTAATCCTCTATCATTTATTGGGTAATTGTTAAAATATTTAACAAACATATATAATCATTTTGTAGTTAGTTATGTTCATTCCTTCCATTACAATAGCTAGGCGTTAAATACCATTTAAAATAATATTATTATATTATTAGTGTGCAACGTAAGATTTCAAAGAAACTCATTGTTGTGTATTAGGTACGCCATTGAACATAGCATCCCCTTTAAAGTAATATTAAAATTTTATTCACAAATATTAATAAATATGAAATTTTCATATTCTTTATTTACCTGGGATGTTACAGAAACTCAACTTAAACAGTATCTGAAAGAAGATCTGAAGGAATGTTTGAGAAAGATCAGAAGGTGTTAGGACCAATAGGGGCCTATATACCCTGAGAGGTGGGGTGAATCAGGGTATGGATATTCATTTTCAAATTTCTTCCTGCCCCACTGGATCTTGGCCTCTTTATTACAAGGGTCACTTTGTTTGCACTTGTGTGTTTATTATGATCACTTATTTTCTTCTTTATCTGATGATGATGCTTTAAATGCAATGCAGGGAAGTAAGCAGGCACACACAAAGATTTTTACTTTGTTCACCCTCATTGGGCTACGTCCAAGGAGCATACGCCGACAAGTTTTCAGTCGTACCAAATTCCACTATTCTTCACTATATGTGGATATAAAGGTTTGGGAACAGTCACTCTATCCCAGGCTCACTGCCTTTACAAGGTTTAGGGTCAGCTCACTACTTTCCCAAGGGTCACTCCCTGTTTCTCTCTCTCTGGATCACTGCCGGTGGAGAGGATCACCTTATTCCTTTTCCTTTGCTCACTACTCTAGAAAGGATCCACTCACAGTTTATAGACATGTAGGTCTCTTCATTTGCATGAAAGAATGAATCTTCCTCTGTATGTAGATTCTCTGTTGAAGTACAACTTTCACCCGTAGATGAATATCTCTTTGCACCAAAGGTATCGGGCAAACTTCCAGCTTCCACGCAGCCTGAAAATCACTACTGGAAATAAACCTTACTTGACGCGCAAGTCTATCTCGGCGTGCAAGTATCGGCACATAAGTCACAACTTGCGCGCAATTCCACCTCACATACTTGCACGACACAAGCTTACTCAACTCCAAACTTGCGCGACTCTCTTCCTTTTACGCCCAAACCAACATTGGCGTGCAACTGCCAACTGGCGCGCAACTTCTCAGACTGGCGCGCAACTCCTCACACTGGTGCGCAACTCCACCTGCGTGACCACACACCACTTACGCGACCACCAAACCTGCGTGATGGGAGCTCTGAATCTTCAAAGTGTTGAACTCCGGTGAAGAATGAGGAGGGGTGGTCCAGTATTTATGGGCAAATTGACCACCTTGCGCGACGGCGCGCAAGTCAACCCTCGGCGCGTAAGTCTCGGCGCACAGGTCTCTTCCCATGCAAGTCACTTGCACGAACCACTTCCAAACTTGCGTGAACCTCTTTCCTTTTCCATATTTTGATCTTCAGATCTTGGAAAACCATAGGCGTGCAAGTTCTCAAGCTTCCAAGGCATCGGCGTGCAAGTATCTTTCACGGCACGCAAGTCACCTGCGTGACCTCACCAAAACTTGCGTGACCCTTATCCCTTTGCCATATTTTGATGATTTGATCTTGAAAAACATATGGCGCGTAAGTTTCCAAGCCTTCATGTACACGGCACGCAAGTCCCTTTTCCAAAAACCACTTTTCTTTATTTGTCGATTTTTAGGCCCAAAAATTTGGCAAACACTGGAAAACGGCGCCACCTTGTATCTGTTCTTTTTTGTACTGTCTCCAGATCATCCATCTCTTTGTCGATGTTCTTGAATCAAACATGGATCATTAACCACAGCTCTTGAACTCGACATTCCATCATGAAATCATCTTTGTCAACAAATTTGTATGTCATGGTTTGTATTTTCAACAATCACAATGCAAATATTCACTTTGTCAACAAACACAATCACCTCAAAAATGTTTCAATGATACCTTGAGGGATTTTTTTCCCAACAATATCCCCCTTTGGGTTTGTTGAAAACTCTTCCATAAAAAGATACAGCATTAATTCTTCAGCCACCATTTGCCTTTTGTGATTCTGATAGCGATCAAGGATTTACCCAACACATACTTTAAGCCCACATGAGCAATGCTCGGCGTGAGAAACAAGAGTAAATGAAAAGTTCATCAATGAATCACTTCATCTCTGACATCCACTGTTGACACTAAACTGATACCAATTTTCACCAAACTAATACCTATTGTTGGAAATCTTCTTACCACATTCCAACATCTCTCTTTTTCTTTTATCACGATCCTCAGCTGTCGTGATATCTATTTTTTGATCGATCACTTCTAGCATCGTTAGATTTTATACGCTCCCCCTTTCTGCTCACAGCTTCAACTCTTGTCAGCTTCAAAAACCTCTTTAGCCCTATTGTCTGTGTTGTCCAATCTAAGATCTGGCTAAGCACATTCAACTAGCTTCAACTCCCCCTATCTGGCTGCTCCATTTTTCAGCTTCTCCCCATATCATTCATGATTTATCAAATTTCCACACTATCTCCCCCTTGAACAATCACTATTTTCTCCCCCTTTTTCAATAAACCCAAAGGTCACTCCTTTGCAGTGTGTAACAGAGTAGAGAACACATCAGCACATTAGGGAAAAACACATCATACATTGAGGAGAGGGGGGTATTCCATATCCACACTATTTCAAGTGTGGGGAGTCGACTGAACTCCCAGAGCCAGTCAATGCCTTTCAAATGCTTCCTTGGGTAAGGCCTTTGTCAGAATGTCTGTAACCTGTAGTTCTGTAGGCACATACTCTAACTTCATGATTACCTGCTCAACTTTCTCCTTGATAAAATGATACTTTATCTCAATGTGCTTTGTCCTTGAGTGATGGACGAGATTTTTGCTGAGATTTATAGCACTTGAGTTATCACACTAGATTCTGATCAGAGACTTCACTTCAACTCCCATATCTTCAAGCTGCTGCTTCATCCACAATAATTGTGTGCATGCTTGAGTGGCCGCAATATACTCAGCTTCTGCGGTGCTCAATGAAATGAAATCTTGATTCTTTCTAAGCCAAGAAATACACAATCCACTAAGATAGAATTCACCACCTGACATTGATTTTCTAGCATCTATTGAATTGGCCTAGTCTGCATCAGTATATCCCAATAACTCTATCTGATATTTGTCAGTATATGTCAGGCCGAAATCCACTGTGTTATGGATATATCGAAGTATTCTTTTCACTACACGCATGTGTCTTTCCTTGGGATTACTCTGATATCTCACTGCTTGGCATGTGGTAAAAACAATATCAGGCCTTGTCGCGGTCAAATACAAAAGACTTCCAATAATTTTCCTGTATTCTGTGATATTAATTGCCTTGTCATTCTCATCTTTTGATAATTTCATCCAGGTAGCATTCAGAGTCTTTATCTACTTGGAGTTCTCCATTCCAAACCTTCTGAGAAGCTCCTTGGCGTATTTAGATTGAGAAATAAAAGTGTCATTACTTCCTTATGTCACTTCATCTGATCTGCCAAATATTATGTCATCAACATAAACCAACACCATCATCCTTTGATTACTATTTTTGTTTGAAGTAGATATTATAATCAACTCCACCACGCTGGAAACCAAGCTTCTTCAAGTACTGATCAAGCCTTGAGTACCATGCTCTTGGTGCTTGTTTCGGCCCATACAACGCCTTCTTCAGCCTACAAACGTTTTTCTCATCCTCGTGAATGAGAAAACTATCTGGCTGCTCAATGTACACCTCTTCTTCCAGAACCCCATTTAGAAATGTAGATTTGATGTCCATCTGGAACACTTTGAACTTTCTTTGCACTGCTATGTCCAAAAATAATCTGATTGTCTCCAGCCTTGCAACCGGTGCAAATGTCTCATCTACATCTTATTGCGATAAACCCATTTAGTCCCGATGACATTCTTGTCTGCTGACCTCGAAACAATCTCCCACGTCTGATTCTTCTCAATCTGATTTAGCTATTTATTCATGGTCTGAACCCAGTTTTCATCTCTAGCTGCATCAGCAAAGCATTTTGGCTCAACCTGTGATAGTAATGATGTCTGTTGCAGTGATTTCATTCTTCTTGTCTGAACTGGAGCTCACTGATCACTGATGATATTCTGCCTGTGAATTTCAGCTTGACTCTTTGGCTTTTGTGCAGATGAGGATTTTACTTCCTCGTACTCACCATAAGTATCCTCTTCTGAATCATCTTCAGCCACTTCTGCTCTCCCTGAGTCTCTTACCACTTCCTCACTTTTAACAGAAAACTTTTCACTGTGTCTTTGTTCAATGACATCATTTCTTTGAACATCTTCTGATAAATTTTTGTTGACACACTTTTGATTTTTTCTCACAGCTTCTTGGTACCCTAAAAATTGTCAACTAATACCACTTGTTAGAATAAAATAGATAAGTACAAGATGCATGATTATTGCTGCTTCTACCCATCATTCTTTCTTCCCTCGATAGGCAACACCTGAGCTGAGTCATCCAATTATTTCTTTGATGGATCTTGCTTCTGATTTTATTATTGAATGCTCCCCCTATGTTATTCAACACTTCCTGAGGTTATGCCCACTATTTAGACACATAAACATTCTTCTCCTCATGCATCATTTATTCCAATCTAGCACACAACATCGATCCATTAACCAAATCTCTAAGCCTACTGAGTTGGAACTCGGTGTAGGAAACAAGAGATAGAGTTAATAACACAATCACTTCCTATTGTGCTATGTTTCTCCCTTTCTCCTTCAACTTTGGTACCTGGTTTGGATCATTTGAATCTATAGAGCATATCATTTCTCCACTTTGCATCTTTAGATACCACTTCCCCTTGGATCATATCTCCCTGAACCTGAAACAAATTAATCATCAGTTAATAGCATTTATATACATAGGGAGAGGGGTTTTTCTGTAATCCTCAAGACGAGGATGGTGGTTGATCCTGATGGGTCAACCCTTTGATTCTTTCTTGCAGAGAATCACACTCTTTATTTGCTTCTTCTAGCTGCCTAGCCAACTTCAACTGCTCTGGCCATATGACTAAGCATCCATTACCCACATGCTGAGCCTTTTTCTGATATGTAGATTCGGCAGGCTTGGATTTTCTCACCATTTGGGGCTTAAACCCACTAGTACATATCTTTGTCTTTGATTTTACACCAAAATTCCATTTCCCTTGATTCCTTCTCTAGGTAGGAATCTCTCTACTTGTCATCCTCCCTTGCTTCTTCGACCATTGCAAGGATCTTGCACCTTCCTCCACTTTTCGCTGTGGAACACAATATGCGAATTTTTCAATACATTCTTTGTTCATCTTTCTTTTAACAGATGTCTAAGTCACCACACTCTTTTTCACTGGTGGTGAGTCCTCCCTTGAACATTCATTCTTCTTCATCACACCTAGAGTATATCTCCCCTTAATCTTCCAGGTTTGTTCACATTCTCTCCTTGAGAGCTGTTGTGAGTATGACAAAGGAGGTGACTGATACACCTTTCATTCAACTCCATGTGATTCTCCTGAGGCTCTAAGCCTATTCCTCTCCTTACCATGTTGTCTCCCAGTGTAGAATTTCTCATTATGCATCACTGGAGTCGAGAATCTCCTTTTGAGTTCCTTTTCCTTTCTCGTGTTCTTCTTGCAGCAATTTCTTGCCAAATGCCCATAATCTGAACATATAAAACATTTTCCATCAAATGCATACCTCATTTCATCATTTCTCTGTCGAAATGTTGATGCATATTGAGTTCTTCCTCTGACATTGATCTCCCGAGCTTCCTGACATATATTCATGGTGTGTCCCATTCTTCCACAGTAATAGCATCTAATGAATGCTTTCCTCTAAGAGATTCTTCTCTCTGATTTCTCATATTTGTCAAAGTTTATATTTTCACAACTTGAAATGTATTCCAGAGTCTCTGAACAGAAGCTTGATGTGTGGCCATGAATCCTGCAGAAATAGCACATGTCATTATTTCTTTTTGAAACTGTCCTCTTAGGCCTGTCCCTAGTGCCTACAGGTTTTGCTCCACCAATGGAACTATTCACGGCTATCTTTCTTTCATGAACGAGAGGGAATTCATCAAATCCAAGGCCATATTTTCCCAAACTATATGGTCTTTGATCTGAGAAGATATTTTTTTGTTTCTCCTAAGAAATCGCATACTTCCTTTTCATTTTATCATCACCTTCTGAAGGACAATTGAATAGTAAGTGTAAGGAATCCTTCATTTTAGGTTTTCCTTTAGAATTGGATTTCTCTACTTCCTTCTTCACTGATTCTAGCTCTTCTTCCAACTTTTGAATCTTAATATCCCTTGATTCAATTTGGGAATTGAGTTCTCTTATGAGATTCTTTCCACAACTCATCTCATCTTCCAGTTATCATGTGAGCTTTTCTACCATGTCACCTTTCTTCACTACTTTCAATTTTTCCTCAGAAACATATTTAGAGACAGATTCATTCTCTTGTTGTAGCCTTTGATTCTTTTGAACTTCTTCTGACAAATTTGTTTCTAGATAATCATTTCTAGATTTAAGATTATGAATTTCATCTGACTTTTGATCCTCTTCATAATCACTAGCCTTTTGTTTTCCTTTTATTTTAGCCATCTTTTGTAATTATTCACTTTGAGAATCATTCTTCTCCTTTAGGTCAGTAGCCACATCAATAAGCCTTTTATTTAATCCTCTTAGCTTGTTGACCTCAATCTCCAATACTTTGATCCAGATATCCTTAGATTTGACTTCTTCATCCAACTTCCAGTCCACTTCCTTTGTCATGTTGACAAAATTTACTGGTGGCCTCCTTCTTGAAACTTCATCATCATCAGTTGTTTCGGCATCACTTTGAAGTTCAAGTACTTCACTCATTCCTACATCATGATTGAGTGAATCAATCTTTTCCCTATCAGATTCATCCAGACCTTCTTTTAGTAAGTTGTTTGATTCTTTTAATTGAATCACACTTTTTCCATACACACTTCCACACTGAGGAATACCACCTGACTTCTGATTCTTCTTTGATGTTTTTTCCTTTGCCATGGCACACCGAGATAAGAGCAGACTGATTCTTTGACCACACAGATCAACTATACCATGTCGGAGCAAACAAATCTGATAACAACAACCTCCCCTCTGATACCAATTGTTAGGACCAATAGGGGCCTATATACCCTGAGAGGGGGGGTGAATCAGGGTATGGATATTCTTTTTCAAAGTTCTTCTTGCCCCACTGGATCTTGACCTCTTTATTACAATGGTCACTTTGTTTGCACTTGTATGTTTATTATGATCACTTATTTTCTTCTTTGTCTGATGATTATGCTTTAAATGCAATGCAAGGAAGTAAGCAGGCGCACACAAAGATTTTTAATCGGTTCACCCTCACTGGGCTACGTCCAAGGAGCATACACCTACAAGTTGTTGGTCGTACCAAATTCCATTATTCTTCACTAGATGTGGATACAAAGGTTTGGGAACAGTCACTCTGTCCCAGGATCACTGCCTTTACAAGGTTTAGGGTCAGCTCACTGCTTTCCCAAGGGTCACTCCCTGTTTCTCTCTCTTTGGCTCACTACCAGTGGAGAGGATCACCTTCTTCCTTTTCCTTTTCTCACTGCTCTGGAAAGGATCCACTCACAATTTATAGACCTGTAGGTCTCTTCATTTTCATGAAAGAATGCATCTTCCTCTGTATGTAGATGCTCTATTGAAGTACAACTTTCACCCGTAGATAAATATCTCTTTGCACCGAAGGTATCGAGCAAACTTCCAGATTCCACGCAGCCTGAAAATCATTGCTGGAAATAAACCTTACTTGATGCGCAAGTCTATCTCGGTGCGCAAGTATCGGCACGCAAGTCACAACTTGCACGCAAGTCCACCTCACACACTTTCACGACACAAGCTTCCTCAACTCCAAACTTGCGCGACTCTCTTCCTTTTACGCCCAAACCAACATTGACGTGCAACTGCCAATCGGCGCACAACTTCTCAGACTGGTGCGCAACTCCTCACATTGGTGCGCAACTCCACCTGCGCGACAACACACCACTTGCACGACCACCACACCTGTGTGAAGGGAGCTCTGAATCTTCAAAGTGTTGAACTCTGGTGAAGAATGAGGAGGGGTGGTCCAGTATTTATAGGAAAATTGACCACCTTGCGCGACGGCGCGCAAGTCTCGGCGCGCAGGTCTCTTCCCCTACAAGTCACTTGCGTGACCCACTTCCAAAATTGTGCGAAATTATTTCCTTTTCCATATTTTGATCTTCAGATCTTGGAAAACCATAGGCACGCAAGTTCTCAAGCCTCTAAGGCATCAGCGTGCAAGTATCTTTCACGGCGCGCAAGTCACCTGCGTGACCTCACCAAAACTTGAGCGACCCTTATCCCTTTGCCATATTTTGATGATCTGATCTTGAAAAACATATAGCGCGCAAGTACCTTTGCCAAAAACCACTTTTCTTTATTTGTCAATTTTTAGGCCCAAAAATTTGTCAAACACTGGAAAACAGTGCTACCTTGTATCTGTTCTTTTTGTACCGCCTCCAGATCATCCATCTCTTTGTCGACGTTCTTGAATCAAACATGGATCATTAACCACAACTCTTGAACTCAACATTCCATCATGAAATCCTCTTTTTCAACAAATTTGTATGTCATAGTTTGTATTGTCAACAATCACAACGCAAATGTTCACTTTGTCAACAAACACAATCACCTCAAAAATGCTTCAATGATACCTTGAGGGATTTTTTCCCAACAGAAGGCTTGAGAAGGAAAATAGGAAATTTAAAAATGAAAACTCTTCATCAAATAACCAAGATTTTTTTTCTGATAAGAAACAAAAATTTTAAAGGGAGATTGATGATCTGAAAAATTCTATTGAGAGTGAAAATAATTTTAGTGATCATCTAGAAGTAAAGCTGAAGGTAAAAGAGGATGAGTTGGAACTTGTCCAACATAAACTTTCTAAAGCTGAGGAAAGGAACACAAGGTTCAAAAACTCTGTTATACAAGTTGGTGAAAATTCTGCTAAGAATGAACCTAAGAAGGATCAAAAAAAGATACCTTAAAATTTTGAAAGGAAATATGGAACTGGTTTTGATAAGAACAATGCTGGAAAGGCTACATATGTGGTCAAAGTTAGAAATATTGAAAAATTAGAAGCATCTAAAAATCCTGAGTCTAGAAATATTTCTACTACTTCCGGTTCTGGTAAGTCTGAATAGAAATATGAGTTGAAGAAGAAAGTTACAATTGAAAATATGAAGGTCAATGGTCAACAGAATTCTGGAAAGAAGATTGCTGAGAAGCATGTTCACAACTCCGGTCAGTATGGAAGTTTTAGAGGGAAATATTCATTCTATTGCTACTGCTGGTATTGTGGTGGATTCGAATACATGGAAAATATGTGTTGGTTCAACCAACAACATTACTACTATTTCATAGGATTTGAAAGACAAAGATTGAGGGGGAGTCAATATTTTCAGAAGGAAAAAACTGAAAAGAAAGTCCAAAAGACATCTGATAAGGTTGGTGTGAAAGTAGAGAATAATTTCCAACCACTGGAAACTATCTGTGAAAGATGTGATCAACCTGGACATTTTGCTAAGGGTTACCTGATTGTGTTACCAGAACAAGAAAAGTTTTTTTAAAATTCTTAGAAGATGGATATTTTAAAGTCTAACAAAGATAGATCTTCTAGGTCTGAAAAGAAAGAGTGCTTGGTTGTCTGTCCAAAAAACATTGACTTGGCTAGGAGATTGGAAGAAGCACAACAAAAAGTGGAAGAAAAGGATAAACAGAAATCTCTTGTTATTGAAACTGCTTTGAAAGCTATGAAAGGAGAATGAACATGGATCCTTGATAGTGGTTGTTCATATCATATGACAAGAGACTTAAAGCTATTAAAGAATGTGAAATATTTAAAATAAGGAATAGTGACATTTGGAAACGATGAATCTCTAAGGATCAAAGGTGTTGGATCAGCCGTCATTGGAAAATAAAAGATGAAATCCAAGAAAACACTATATGTTGATGGGATAAAATGCAACCTTCTAAGTGTGTCACAACTCTGTGATGATGGTAACAAATTTATCTTTATAAAAGATGGATTTTTTGTGAAAAGTGAAAATAATGGAAATGTAGTTACAAGAGGCCAACGTACAAAAGGGAATTTGTTCCAAGTTGGTGAAGTACGAAACTCTTGTTACATGGGTGTGGTGGATGAAAATAAGTTATGGAATAAAAGGTTGGTACATATGTGTCAAAGAAACATGTGAAAGTTATCAACGCGAGACAGTGTACGAGATATTCCTGATTTATCCAGAAGAAGAGATTGGTGTTACACTATTTGTGAGAAAGGGAAGATTACAAACTCTATGCATAAGAGAGTTGAAATTCACTCAAAACGACCCTTGAAACTTATACATTCTGATATTTGTGGACCAATGAGCAAGAAATCTATAGATGGAGATAAGTACTTCATTACTTTCATTGATGACTTTACTCGCATTACTTGTGTTATGTACATGAGACATAAGTCAGATGCTCTGAAAATGTTTAAGAGTTTCAGGAGGAAATTATAGAAGGAATGCGAGTATTCAGTAAAGAATTTGAGAACTGATAATGGTGGTGAGTATAAAAATGAAGAGTTTGAAAATTATCTTGAGAATCATGGAATTTTTCATGAGTTTAGTTCATCATACACACCTCAACAAAATGGGGTTACTGAAAGAAAGAATAGAAGTCTGGTGGAAATGGGGAGAACTATGTTACTTGAACATAGTCTTTCTCATTATTATTGGAGGAAAACCATGAGCACTGCTATGTACATTCAGAACTGATGTTTCTATAGGCCAAAATCAGATATGACTCTATACGAAATGTTTTATGAAAAAACTCCAAGTCTGAAACACTTAAGAGTTTTTGGGAGTCCATGCATTATAAAGAAGAAAGGAGGAAACCTTGGAAAGTTTGAGCAAAGAGGAGATGATGAAATTTTTCTTGGCTATGCTTCATAATAAAGTGGATATAGATGTCTTAACAAAGAAATAGGAAGAATTTTTTATTCTTCAAATGTGAAAGTTTTTGAAAATGTTGAGAACGAAAAGCAATCATATGCTGATGTGCAAGTTGAGTTGGATAGAGAAGATTTTGTTAACAATTATGATAAGAATGTAGATTGTGTTAATCCTACTCAAGACGAGGAATCAGACTCCGCAATCTCAAGTGATGAGGATGAAATTTGACCAGCTCATCCTAGGCTGAGGAAACAAGTGGAGGCTCAGAACATTATTGGAGATCAACATCAGAGGGTTCAAACAAGAAGAACAACAAATGCTATTACACACACCTCTCTCTATTTTAATGTTGAACCGAATGATGTAAATGAAGCATTTGAGAATCCAGAATGGGTTCAGGCTATGAATGAAGAGCTTGATCAGATAGAGAAGAATGATACTTGGGAACTTGTACCCAAGCCGGACAACAAGAATATTATTGGTACAAAGTGGGTTTTCTGGAACAAGCTGAATGAAGAAGGTGAATTGATAAGAAACAAAGCAAAATTGGTTTGCAAAGGGTATTCACAAATTGAAGGCATTGATTTTGATGAAACATTTGCTCTGGTGGCAAGGTTAGAAACAATCATAATCTTTCTTGCTATTGCTGCACAATGAGGTTACAAAATCTGTCAAATAGATGTAAAATCCGCATTCTTGAATGGTGATATTGACGAGGAAGTTTACATTGATCAACCTTGTGGATTTGTTATTGGGAAAGATGAGAGTTATGTGTGCAGGTTGAAGAAGGATTTGTATGTGCTAAAATAGGCTTCGAGGGCATAGTATTCTAAATTGGATACTTGCTTGAGGAAGATGAATTTTAAGAAAGGTAGAGTTGACAGCAATCTTTATGTCAAGGAGTGTCATGAGTTTTCTCTGATCATAATCGTTTATGTCGATGGCATTATCTTTGCTGGGAATGATGAAAGATCATGTGGAAAAAAATGAGTAGATGAAGAAGTTATTTGAGATGTCCATGCTAGGAGAAATGAAATACTTTCTTGGGCTACAAATTTCACAGAAGAAGAATCACATTTTTCTATCTCAAGAAAAGTATGTTAAGGTACTTCTGAAGAAGTTTGGCATGGAAAATTTGAAACCAGTATCCACACTAATTTCAGTGGGAACCAAGTTGTCTAAAGATGGATAAGGCAAGGAAGTTGATCAAAAAGAGTTTCAAAAGATGATTGGAAGTCTATTATATTTGACTGCCTCAAGACCCGACATCGCCTATGTTGTTACCTTATGTGAAAGATTTCAGAGCGCTCCTAAAGAATCACATTTGATTGCTGGAAAATGAATTCTCATATATATCAAAGGCACAAAAAAATTTGGAATCAGGTATGATGGCTTAAAAAATAATGATATATTCGGGTATTCAAATGCCGATTGGGCAGGAAACATTGATGATAAAAGATCCACATCTGGTGGATTTTTATTTCTGGGGAAAAGTTGTGTTAGTTGGCATACAAAGAAAAAGAATTCAGTAACTCTTAGCACATCTGAAGTTGAGTACGTTTCTGCTACTCAAGATGCTACCCAACTCATGTGGATGAAGACTCAGTTGGAAGATCTCCTTGTTGAAGTAAAACTACCCTTGCCCTTGGGATGTGATAATCAGAGTGCAATCAGTCTTACAAGGAATATGATACAATATTCTCGTTCAAAACACATTGACATAAAGTAACGCTTCATCAAAGAACAGGTGGAGAATAATGAATTGAGGTTGAAGTACGTTCCTACATCAGAACAAGTTACTGACATGTTCACAAAACCTTTACCGAAGGAACCATTTGCTAAATTGAGGTTGAACATGGGTGTCCAACCTCCTTCTCATCAAGGTTGAGGTACGTGTATTTGTCCTCACTCTCATCTTACCTTTGGATAGTGTTGTCACTGGGGATAATTGTTTCATAAATCTATCCTTATAGAAGTATGCATAAAGGGGGAATTGTGGGTAAGCTGCGAATCCAGCATGTATATGTGTGAACTATTCTAATTGTTTGTTGGAGTGGTTATAGGAAACATTTTTTTGTATTTCAGGAAAGTTGAAGAAGTGAAGAATGCTAAGGTTAATGCTTAGTAGATGTTGTGAAGAAGTTTGAGGAGACATGATAATGAAATTTCATTGTCACTGCTTTTGGACAACATGGTTTTGGTTGTCCATAATTCTTGTTTCCTACAATGAGTTAGCTCACATAGGCTTAGAATTATTGATAAGTAATTCATTGCTTGAGGTTACAAGGTTCTTTGATTTATGAATCTTGGTTGACAACAAAATCCAAAGGGGGATATTGTTGGGACCATGTTGGATGGAGAAAAAGTTTGAAGATTTTTCTTTTGCAGAGTGTTGTGTTTTGTTGTCAAAGAGGATAAATCAATTCACTTTGTAAAAGTCTTGGGTGAAATCAGACGATGCTTTGTTGATTTGTATTTCACAAATATCATAAGTTGGGAGAACTTATGATGCAACCCTATGAAGGAAAGGGGGAGTAAAGGTGATGTCAGTCATATATAGTTTTGATTGGAAGGAAAGATGTTGTTGGAAGACAGGGAAGTTATGGTACTTTCCATAGAAACTCTGACGATGCTAAAGCATATCTATCAAATGATATATATCACGATAGTGGAGTTTGTGATGAAAGAAGAAGAGTTGTTGAAAAAGCCAAATCACATAAAAGAAGCATGAAGGTTATGACCGATGCATATATTGAAGGTGGCGTTGTTTTCCAGTGTTTGCCAAATTTTTGGGCCTGAAAATCAGAAGATGAAGACATGTGTTTTTGGTAGAGAAAGTTGCGCAATAAATTCAAGGGGTTTTGAATAGTTGCGCGCAATTGATGTTTCAGGATTAGAACATTGAATTTTGGCAAAGGCATGGAGTGTGCGAAAAATTGGGCAAAGTGCGTGAAAAATGAGGTTGCGTGAAAGATTGGTTTTGCGTGCAATATGGAACGTTGTTTACCATTTTGTGCGCAAAGGGTGTTTTGAGATCAAAACGGAGAAAAATGGCAAAGGCATGAAGCACGTGAAAAACTCAAGAAAGTGCGCAAAAAATGATGTTGCGTGAAAGAGTTTTTACGCGTGTGAAGAGGGCTTTACACGCGGATTAGTGTTTTCGCACAGGGCCAAAAATGCCTATAAATACAAGGTGACCCTCTCTCATTTGTTAAGGCTCGACACTTAGAGAAATCCTGAGCTCTGAAGCGCGTAAAGATATACGCTAAGTGATTTGCGTGAAAAAATGAGAAGTTGCGCGGAAAACGAAAGTTGCGCGAAAAAGTAAAAAGTAGTGTGGAAAAAAGAAGTTGCGCGAAATAGGTTTTCCGCGTCAAAAATAAATTTTTACGCACAAGGCATTTGAATTGCTCGCAAGATGCCCTAAAGGCTGCGCAGAAAAATTTGGGGTCTTCGCACGTATTTAGTTGTGCGTATGGGAGTTCTTACCAGCTTCTGGGTAGGAAAGTGAAGAGTTGTACTTCAGATAATACACTTGTTTATTGTAAAGAAGCACTGAAACATTGTATTTCCCTATTTGTGCTAAGAGGGTGCACATGCACTTGCGGATTGTCTTCTAAGTGCTACAAGAGTGTAAGGGTATATCATACTTGTTGTATTCCACATCAAAGGATTGTTTTCTAGTGGATTGTGTGGTACTGGATTATTTTCATACCATACCAAAGACGTAGCTACTCTTGTTGAGTTGTGAACCTTGTAAATCTTGTGTTCATGTAGTTGTGTGTGTTCAATAGAGAAATAACTCTTTAACAGGAGGCGAAGGTTGTTTCAAAAAGAAAGGAAACATAGAAGAAAAATATATCCCTGATTCACCCCCTCCTCCCGGTGATACTTGGATCCTGATTGGGTTCAGTTTCATAATCATAATAAAATTTCAGTATATTGAGGATACTTAGGTTATTATTTAATGATAACTTCCAGATATTTAGAAGAGGTGGAAGAAGGAATAAATTGAAAGAGGTCGGGTAAGACAATTACCTCTTCTTCGGGAGACAGATCTTTTCTTAAGGGACTAGAGGTTGGTCGAGCTAGATGACTCAATGTAGTGTGAATAAGTGAGGGGAGAGACATCATTTTATAATTGAGGTGATGGGTACTTTTTGGAATTTCTCAAAAGATTAAATTATAATAAATTCATTCTCATCCCAAATGCCTCCAAAAGGAAATAGATTCAAATATATGGTAGTATAGGATTGTAATCTCATCAACCAATAGAATTTAGATAAGTTTTGGTGTCATTTTAAACCTTGTCATTTTGATTAACCTCGTGGTTAATTATTTCTGACCTTAACTGTGATAAACACTATTTTAATCATTAAGGGTTAATAATGTTACTCTAAATGGGAAAATGACTCATAAATGGACCATGTATGATGTGTTCAACTATATTACATTCACATGAGAGAAGATAAGATTTTTATGAATTTTAAATAATTTAATAAATTATTATTTTGATAAATTATCATTAATATCAATTTTGACACTATTCATTTAATTTGACTTCAAATACATCAAGATAAAGGGGTAATTCGAATCTAATCTTTTCACACCTCTCTAATATGTCATATAGATCTAGAAAATTCATTGGACACATTAACTCATTCAAATTATATCAAAATTAATATTTTTAAAAGCATTTATTTTATTTTTCTGTTAATTAAATAAATACCGTATTACCATTGCACAAGCATTTAAGGTAATTATATAATTTTAAAAAGTTAATATTAAATTTCTATAAGAAGAATAATTTCTTTTAGCTCAAAATAGATATTTAGATTCGTTCATATCTTTCTTTCGTCTCTACGTGGACACATGAAAGATATTAAAAACAAAGAGAATGACATTTTATAACTGTTTTTTTATTTAAATAATATATAAGTCATTTTCATAGAGAAGTGTCAATTAAACAACTCAAATTCAAGCCTAAGGTGATAAGAGTCGAATCCTCTTCATCCAATAAGAATTAGAATGAATAATTATGGTCTTATCATTTAGTTTTAACCAAAATTAACCCAACTCACCATTTACCGTGGTGATAAAATTTATCACGGTTACTATTCATTTTGACAAAAAAATAAAAGCGGTCCAATTACCAAATTTGAACCTCCCGATTCAAAATATGTAATTCATTTTATCAAATTCAATACCTATAAGTGGAAGAAAATAATTTTAATATAAGTGCGCAAAACGCGACAAAAACTGCTTTTTAGAAAATGCAGTTTTAATAATAAAATTCGATTTGTTCTTATCTAATACATAATAAAAATATTATATGAATATTAAAACATTTGATTGAATATATAATATATACATTTCATTAAAACCATTCATCAATTGCAACTAATTCAATTAATTATGATATAAATATATTGCGCGCATAAAATTAGTTTTTCAGAAAAACACCCCTTTTAATATTTTTTTTTTATTTCTAATCATTTGATAACCAATGAATTCATTCTATAAATGTATAAACCATATGTTTTTTCAAAATTTAGTTGGTCCTATTTATACTCGTCAATTTAACGACTAGGTTATAATAGTCACATAATAATATATTTTGGTTCATTTGAACTCGATGTTGCGTGTAACACAAGCTATCGAAGAGATTCAATTTATTTAAAAAGTGATGCACTCTAAAATTTTGGGGTGTTGCATGAAGTTTTCAAGATTTAACATTTGGGGTGATATATGAGGAAAAATTAATTACATTATGTATTGATATAAAATGTTAAGTTTTCCTCCCTCTTAGCCTTCCATTGCATTTTTTATGCTCGCATGTAATCCAAAACCAGCCATTATTATTTTTAAAACACTTCTTTTTTATTTATGTACTGTGGATTTGGAGTTTTGGAAACTACATGTTCATTTACTTATTTGTTAACATATTTATATGTCGTCGCATGCATGTCCACTTCTAAATTGTTTATTTTAAAACATTTTAGTAGTATGTCATCACATATATAGCAAATTTTCCTGTTGTATAATTTGATATTGTATAATAAAATGTTATATAAAAGTTTACCATATTTACAACATGTATGTTTAAATTTATTAATTTATCAATTTTCATTATATGTATGTTCAATTCCTTTATTCTCATACTAGAGTGTTGTTTTTTTCACTACATATTTGTAATACTAATGCATGTTAAGTTGTACCAGATTTAGTTCTCGGTGATCATCAGAAGCAAATGCACGTCTGGGTGGATGGATCCATGAAAACCGACGATGGGCCATCTCGGCCCGCACCGCAGCCCACCCATAATCAGTGCGCTGTAAGAAACCAGATATTTCAGTTGGGTCGCCAGCTGCGAGTTCCTTTGCACGTGTCACAACGTGCACACGAACGGCACATTCTGGTTCATATAACTTTCATGGAACCACTGTACACGATAAAACCTCATTCACACCGCGTTCCTCTCTCTCCTCCCATCCCCACAAACCCTCCCATCTCTCCCCCACCGCCCCCGTGCGTGTCTTCCTTAGAATGGAAGTGTGGAGCCCATAGCTGGACCTATGCTTTGCTGGCTTCGAGTCGCTCATGGTTGGCATTTTTTCACTGCGAGGAAGTTTCAAATGGCTCCGTTTCCCTTTCTAGTCGACTCCCCGTGGAAACTTCTGCCGACCTTCATCCTTTTTCAACGGACCTCATGATCTTCTCCTACAAGGATGACTGCCGTGGCTGAAGATCTGAACCCTCGCCCCTTCTCCTTCGAATTCTACTGACCTAACGTACTTGAACTGGCTCCAGGACTTTGATATTTCCCCTCTTCAAGCCAATCTCCGGTGGCTTACCAGTCAAATTGTACAATTCTCACCCCGCCTTCAAACCTGTCGCGCTTTTTCATTCCTTCCTGTTTTGTAATTCTTTGGTTATATTTTTCAAATTACTGTGGAATTGATCTGATTCCAATGCGGGATTCGATAAGTGCGTTTTGTTTTTTGTTCTGAATTTGTAAGGGGTCAGTTGGTCAAAGTAAAAGCGCGTTTGCGTACCATGCTTTTCAACCACCTTTAATTTCCGGTCCGTGGTCATGCGTTTTCTGTTTTCGAAGGTGAAAGCGGATAGGGTTCAGACAATTGCCCCTAATTCCCTGGTCTTCGTTTTCAACAAGAATCCACAGCAGAGTCATCATCTCTGTGCCAACCCTTGCGTCCTTCTTGCTCTATTAACCGATCGTCCTCTCGGTGTTCTTCGGTGGTGCAGTGAATGAATTGGCATCGTCTCGGAGCGGAAAGGATCAATCGCAAGCCGTGCATTCGATTCGGGCCGAGCTTTCTCTTTGCGGTTTTCAGATGCGGAGAATCGGAGGATCCGTGCCGATGAGATGAGGTATGTTATCGAGGTTGATGAACTCTTTGACGGCCTGCTGCAGGCCGAAAGCAGATCGCGCTGCTCGCAAGGGTTCTGATTCCGGGGGCCGTCAGGAGGGGCTCTTGTGGTACAAAGATACCGGGCACCACGTGAATGGCGAATTCTCCATCGCTGTGGTGCAGGCCAACAATTTGCTCGAAGATCAGAGCCAGGTCGAGTCCGGCAGTTTGGGCTCTCTCGAAGCAGGTCCATACGGCACCTTCATTGGGATCTATGACGGGCATGGGGGGCCTGAGACATCCCGGTACATCAATGATCACCTCTTTCAACATCTCAAGAGTAAGTGTCTTCAATTCTCCATCCTTACCTGATTGATGTTTCTTTATGATTTTGCAGACAGCGTTCTGTTGGTTTTGTTAGTTTCAAATTGTCTTGTGATTGGCTGCTGGGAAGTTCATGGCATGAGAGGAGAGAAAGCTTAATAGCAAGCATGTTCTTAAGTATCTTCAATCCTTGTGTTGCAGGGTTCACTCTAGAGGAACAATCAATGTCGTCCGAGGTCATTCGGAAAGCATTCCATGCAACAGAGGAGGGTTTTCTTGCTATTGTTGCAAGTCAATGGTCGTGGAAGCCTCAGATTGCAGCTGTTGGGTCGTGCTGTCTTGTTGGTGTCATCTGTAATGGCACTCTCTACATTGCCAACCTGGGTGATTCTCGGGCGGTGCTCGGGCGAACTGTGAAAGCAACTGGAGAGGTTCTACCACTTCAGCTCTCTGATGAACACAACGTTAGCATAGAGTCTGTGAGACGGGAGATGCATTATGAACACCCTGATGACTCGCAGATAGTGGTTTTGAAGCATAACGTGTGGCGTGTAAAAGGCCTTATTCAGGTACGTTCTGTTATGTATGGAGAATGTCATCCGAAGTTACATTTGCATATATCTTTTCTTCTTGTTTTTCAATATGGCCTTATCATCATTTTGCAAACCAAGCATGATTGTCAACACAGTGGTATGAATTGGGCAAATTAAGTGGCATGGAGCTTCCTTAATTTCTCACTCTTTATCCCTTTTTTGCATTTGAAAATGAATTTAATTGAGTGTTGGTTTGACAGTTAGGGTTATCTTTGCTCTTTTAATTACAAAGGTAGATTTTTCATTTTTTATCAGCAAGTGTACATCACTGGGACATCTAGGACATGTCAACCATGGAACTAAAATTACGAAGATAAAATCTTAACAAGCTCAAAACAATTATCTAAATGGGCATGATTGCAAGGGATGGTCGAACCCTTCAGGCCTTGTTTGGTATGAGGAATCCTGGTTGATGGAAAAGTTGATTCCATTGGTCTTTTAATGTTGGATGTTTGGTTGGTTAGGAAATAGGGGCGTAAATGAGTTGAGCCAAACCGAGCCAATTATTACACTACTTGAACTAGAGCTTGGAAAAACAAATTGATACTCGATGATTTAATAGTAATCATTTATTAAACTCAAATATATAATTGAACTACTCTAGGTGGCTCGATTAGACTTGATTAGAATAAATAAATAAATAGATATTGAAAAAAATTAAAAATATATAATACTTGATTAGGCTCGTAGGGCACTCAATTAAAGTATTTTAATGCTTCACTTCAGCTCGAGTTAATATTCAAATAGCTTGAGCTCGAGTTCAGCTCAAAAAAATTTGAGTCACTGAACTAGAGTAGCTTGTAACTATTAGTATATCTCCTAGACCCGTAGTCAGGATCATTGTTGTCAAAGGCGTGCGACGCAATAAGGCGCAAAGGCCGCTTGGGGATGCAGCGCAAGGCGCGGTGTGAGGCGCAAATAAGGAGGTTTGGTTTTTTTTTTTTCAGAGGGTGCGCCATTATAGCGCCTCCTAAGATGGCCTTAGTGAGGTTGCCTCACCTCACCTATGACAAGGCGCTCTAGCTGCGCCTCGCCGCGTCTCTCGCCAAGACGCCCTAAGGCACGCACCTTTAACAACACTGGTGATGGACTCCCTAGGTAGTCACCGCTATCACATTTTTAGCAATTCTGAGGATTGAAGGAATTCGAATTCCTTAGGCTAAAAATACTTAATACAATCAAATAAAAATGATAAAATAATAATAATTAATTATTATAATTAATTATAATTATAATTATTAATGAAGTAATTAAAATTTAACTAACAAATGATAATTTGTTACATTACTAATTTTAGAAGAAAGTCAATAATCTGTACTTGGGGTCCGGTTATTATTTGCAAATGAATAGAATAAAGTCACACGTTTGATCATAATTACAAGTCAAACCATAGACTGTCGATTCAATCAAAGCATTATTCCGGCCACACCCATACTAAACATCAGCTTAGATACATGATAAAAGAAAACAATATAAAAATACATTTCAATACTCCCCCAAGCTGAACATGCTCAACTGGACCACATAAAATGACAATAATAAGAATATCTGAATATTCATTGCCTCTAGTCATGACCTAGTGGATCGATTCTTGTTTGGCTTCATCCTCCTATTTGTCAGTTTCCCCTCACGATAAAAATGATTGAACTGAATTAGAAAACTTTTTGCTACCGAAGAACATGCGACACTCGAAGAAATCTAATGTTAATTACAACTGGTGCTTGTATATGTCGTATGAAACGACGAGCGACGAGCGACCTCAAAATGGTCGGGTGAAACAACATCTGTCTTGCAAACCCCAAAGACCGGGTGAAACAACGCCCGACCAGCAGACCCAAATTACCGAGGAATGGTGCCCGTCATACAAACCCAAGAAGGTCGAGTGAAATGGCGCCCATTATATAAATCTAAATGGCCGGGTGATAAGACGCCTGTTATTCGGACCTAAGAAGACTGGGTTGAATGACACCTGTCATGTGGATCCAATAAGACCGAGTGATACCGTGTCCGTTATTCGGGCCCAAGAAGGGCTGGTGGGGTGGTGCTCGTCTTGTGGACCTAAACGACTGGGTTATACGGCACCCGCAAGACGGCTGGGTGCCTGCTTTGGTGACCCAAACGGCCAGGCTGAACGACACCTGTTTGTGGACCCAAAAAGGCTGGGCGGGTGGAACGGTGTCTGCTTTGCGGTGGGCCTGAGAAGATTTTGGTTGTCAGCATCATGCAGGGACATGTTAAGTCTGGGGGGGGGGTGCAGGTAGCGGTGTAGCGGTCTGGCAGAGACAGAGAGCTCCTCTTGAAAGGACACAAAGGGTTGGCGGTAATGGAAAGGTCCGACAGAGGCTGGATCCGCAGCAGAGCTGGGGGCCAGTGCTGGGAGGTCACTCATGGAGAAGAAGGGGGCTGCTGTGGGTGCTGAGGCGACGCACAATGGTCTGCATAATGGGAAAGAGAGGCTGCCAGGGTTGGGTGAGGGGTGGCAACAAGAGGTTAAGGCTAGCTGGCCATGGGAACCACCGCCCCCCTTTGGAGGGAAATCGTCCAGGGCTTCTCTAGGAGGTGAGGAGAATTGGGGTTATGGTTCTGTACTTCTAGGTGAGGTTGTTATTATTTACAGATGCATGGAATAAAATTACAAGCTGGATCATAAATACATGTCAGACCATTGAATGTTGAGTCGGTCAAAGAGTTAATCCAGTCAAACTCAATACTAAATATTCTAAATCCTCACTAATATTCTAATAATAAACATAATTCAGATTATTAAACGCATCCTACATCCACTGAGAGGAACTGTGAAATTTCATTATTGGAGGAGAAAATATACAGAAAATTTCGAGGACTTGTATTTGTTTTTCAGCTGTCTTGGAAATGATCAATCTCCTATGGATGTTTATATTGTTGCTTGCAGGTATCGAGGTCTATTGGTGATGTATATCTGAAGAAAGGAGAGTTCAATAAGGAGCCACTGTATGCTAGATTCCGTCTCCCGGATCCAATCAAGAGACCGATACTGAGTTCTGAACCGTCGATTCTAGAGCATCGACTACAGGATCAGGATCAGTTCATTATATTTGCTTCTGACGGTCTCTGGGAACACCTTAGCAATCAAGAAGCAGTTAATATAGTTCAGAGCAATCCGCGCAGTGTAAGATTTCCTTGTTTGTGAAAAGATGGATTAAATCTGCGTTTCACAACACTTACTGATTTGAAATTTGCCTTTTCTATGGCGGCAATAGGGAAGCGCGAGGAGGCTGTTGAAAGCTGCGCTTCTAGAAGCCGCAAGGAAGAGGGAGATGAGGTACTCGGATTTGAAGAAGATCGACCGAGGCGTGCGACGCCATTTCCACGACGATATTACGGTGGTCATCGTGTTTCTGGACTCCCATTTCATCGCCCGTGCCGGTTCTGGAAAGTTCTCTGCCGTCTCTGTTAGAGGTGGCGGGATCAGCCTGCCTCACAACACCCTAGCGCCCTGCGCCGCCCCTACGGATGCCCTGCGGTGATCCTCTGCTTCGCGGTCTTGCTGCTGCTCCGATTCTTTGACACGTGTTGTGCGTTTTGACAGAACGTTGTTAATCTTACTGGGAACTGATGCCACGGAATCCGTTGGGCATTTGCAATTCCAATTTTTAAGATTATCGCATTTTCGTAATTCTGTATTTTTATGGTGATATATATATATATATATATATATAATTTTATTTTGAAATTAATAATCTTATCCCACTATTTTTTTGTTTTTTGTTTTTTGTTATTTTTTTAAATCTAAAGATATAGTTTTAAAGCTATAGTTTTGAATGCTGATTCGCCCTTGAAATCGAGCTCCTCTGTGGGAACCACCGGGAAAGATAAGGATGGAGATTTCGTCCAACACGGAATCTCCCGACTCCCTCCAACTCGCCGCAGCAGACATTGATCGGAATTCTGGCGGGTTGCCGATTTCAGATGCCGGGACGGCGGGGGAACGGCCATCGTACCAATACACGAGCCTCCGGGACGTCCTGCCGGAGTCGTCCCCGCCGCCGCTCCTGTCGCCGGCTGCCGGCGGGCAGAGCGGGTCGTGGCACGACATACCGATAAAGAACTCGCTGCTGAAGCACGCTGCGTGGGCCTACCTGCAGCCCATGCCGTCGCCGTCGTCCTCCCGCTGGAGTTTCGTCGGGTGGCTGACGGAGAAGTGCGAATGCCTGGGGTTCCTCGACGCCGCCGTCGTGTCGCCGGCGACGGAGATGCTGGGGAGGATTTTTGCGGGGCGAGGAGCGGAGGACGATCGGGGAGAAGACTGGTAGATTGGGTCGCCTTTCAATCATTATTATTATTTGTGTTTCTTTCTGGGCCGCCTTTCAATCATTCGACTGTGATTTTTTCAACGTGGTATTAATTGTATATTCGGATGCATAAAGTGCGTTTGGCGTCGGAGTTCACAGTTCAGTTAAACGCCTTCCAGGCCTTGACCGATAAACTGAAATTACAATCATTCGCCTATTCAACAATTGTGTTTGCTTGATTCAAATAAATATTAATATTAAATAATACATTGCACCGTCATTAAATATTTCAGTATAAATAGTCATATTGCTCTAGAATTCAATTACAAACAAAAATAATTACAATCAATACAAAAAGACAACTCATAGCAATCGTTTTCATAGTGTGCCTGTAACAAAAACAATGTTTATTTTAATAATACATAAAAATAAAATAAAAACAAATTACAATTGAAATGTCATATAATTCAATTGGAATGATATGCACTCACTCCCTACTAGTCACAAGTGAAACATCGATGGTTGTTATAAAGCATTGTGACAATCAAAGCGCATTTGTTCGATTTTATGTAACCCACATTTTGAACTAAATGTCATTAAAATAAAAACACGTACTTTCAATCATACCAGTCACATTATGTGTTGGATTGAGGTGCAGTTAACTCTTACACGTCACAAATCAATTATCGATTTTTGTCCTAAAATATCAAGACAGTCTGAGTGTGTTTGCTCGGTTTTGAGTATGTGATGCGCATTTTGAACTAAAATATCATTTTTAAATTAAAACACGGACTTCCAGTCATATCGATCACGCCATGTATCCGATTGACGTGTGCTTGAATCCTACATATTACAAATGAATTTATAAATCGTTGTTATAAAGTAATATGATAGTTAGAGCGCGTTTCCTCAGTTTTGAGTATGTGACAAACGTTTTGAACTAAAATGTCACTTTTAAATGAACACGCAATTTCAATCATACCGACAACACTGTGTGTTGGATTGATATGTGTTTAATTTCTACATGTCAAAAATGAATTATCAATCAATGTCCCTAAATATCAAGATAATCTATGTGTGTTTGCTTGGTTTTGAGTACACGACAAATGTTTTGAACTAAAATGTCATTTTCAAATGAAAACAGACACTTTCAGTTATACTTTCTACACCGTGTGTTGGATTGACGCACGATTGATTCCTACAAGTTATAAATAAATTATGGATCAATGTTAAAAAGTATCGTGACAATCCGAGTGTGTTTGCTCAGTTTTGAATATGTGACACACATTTTGAACTAAAATATCACTTTTAAATAAAAGCATTCACTTTCAGTTATACCAACCACATTGTGTGTCAAATTGATGTGAAGTTAATTATCACACGCCACAAATGAATTTTAATTTTTTTCCTTAAATATCAAGACAATCTGAGTGTGTGCTTAGTTTTGTGTATGTTATGCATTTTTGAACTAAAATGTTATTTTTAAATGAAAACACGTACTTTTGGTCATGCTGGCCACACTGTGTGTCATATTGATGTGCGATTGATTCATACACATCAAAAATGAATTATGGATCATTGTTATAAATTATTGTGACAATTTGAGCATGTTTACTCAGTTTTGAGTACGTGACACACATTTTGAACTAAAATGTCACTTTCAAATGAAAACACACAATTCTAGTCATACCAGCCACACTCTGTGTTGGATTGACGTGCGATTAATTTCTACAAGTCACAAATGAACTACCGATTATTGTCCTTAAATATCAAGACAATCCAAGTGCATCGACTCATTTTTTAGTACACGACACACATTTTGAACTAAAATGTAATTTTTAAATGAAAACATGCACTTTTGGTCATACTGGCCACACCGTGTGTCAGATTAATATGTCGTTGATTCCTACATGTTAGGAATGAATTATGGATCGTTATTATAAAGTATCATGAAAATACACGCATGTTTACCTAGTTTTGAGTATTTGACACATGTTTTGAATTAAAATGACACTTTTAAATAGAAACACGCACTTTCAGTCATACCAGACACATCATGTATCAAATTGATATGACGTCAATCCCTACACGTCAGAAATGAATCACAGATCGTTTTCCTAAAGTATCAAGACAATCTGAGTGTGTTTTCTTAGCTTTGAGTATGTGACACATGTTGCGAGTTAAAATGTCATTTTTAAATGAAAACACACACTTTGAATCATACAAACCACACCGTGTATCTCATTGATGCATGGTTGATTTTTCCACACCACAAATGAATTATAGATCATTGTTATAACGTATTGTGACAATCTGAGTGTGTTTGCTCAGTTGTGAGTATGCGACACGTTTTGAACTAAAATCTCACTTTTACATGAAAACATGCACTTTAAGTCATACTGGTAACACAATGTGTCAGATCGACATGCGGTTAATTCCTACACATCAAAAATGTGTCATGAATTATTTTTATAAGGTATCAAGATAATACGAGAACATTTACTCAGTTTTGAGTAAGTGATGTGTGTTGAGAGCTAAAATGTCATTTTTAAACACCCACTTTCGGTCATACCGACCACACCGTGTGTTGGATTAATGTGCAATTGATTCCTACATGAAATGAATAAATTATGAATTATTTTTATAAAGTATCATGACAATCTGAGCACCTTTTCTAAGTTTGGAGTATACATTTTGAAATAAAATGTCACAATTAAATGAAAACACACACTTTCAGTCATACAAGCTACTCCATCTGTCAGATTGACGTGCGATTGATTCCTACACATAAAAAATGAATCACATATCGTTTTCATGAAGCATCAAAACAATCCAAGCCCGTTTGCTCAGTTTTGAGTATGCGACACGCGCTATGAGCTAAAATGTTACTTTGAGGGGAATGAATATCCTCGAACAACTTTGGACAATCATGAAGGGAGTAGGCATAAATGTAAACAAGTACCCCAAAGGGAGTAGGAAGAAATGTATACAAGTGATAGTTACATGCCCAAATCATATACTGTAGTAAATTCAATAACTTGATTTTCTATCAGAAAAGCACAATATTGTCTCACAAGCATGTTGTTAAAAGGGCTTGGACCCAAAAGAGAATGCATTACATCACCAATGAACATAAAAAAGGTGAATAAAGAGAAAGAAACTCTATAGAGAGAACATTAAATAGTACCTTAGCAAGTCATCCTTACAGAAGCATTTGCTGAGAATTTATTTTTCTCCAAATATTTTGTGCCTATGAAGTGCAAAAAAGGCCTCCATATAGGGTTTAGGGTCCTTGAAAAAATCATTTTCCATTCACACTCCCACTTCATGAGTTGACGTGAAGTGAGAATTTGAAAGGGAAATGATTTATTCAAGCACCCTGAACTCTGTATGGAGGCCTTTTATACTTCTCATAGGCACACAATAACTCATGAGATGAGATTCTAAAGGGGAAATAAATTGGGATTCTGCAAACATTTTGACATCATGTAATATGCCCACTCATTTATAAACAAATCTACTTCATCTATTGAATACATGGACTATCGACAGTCATGGTAGTACTGAAAGAATATAAATAAAGAATTAATAAATATTTTAAATGAAATTGTAATTATCATCATAAATACCGCTTCAGGGATGCTAGTTTGTTAATGAAATACAATATATTTCATAAATTTATAAACGTAATAGCCATAATCGCCATCATTACCTTGTTTCGGACACTAAAAAAATATTAAAAAAACAAGTAATTTATTGTGATATATGTTTTGATAGTGAAATCTTATTACATATACTTTAATACTTATCCATTCGTATAAATCCATAGGCTTATTGTGCTAACTGACCATCCTCATACCATGATTTTGATAATATTTAAACACCTCCCCATCATAAAAAAAAGTCTCATCAAAACATAATATAAAATGTATAATTTGAAATTTATTTGTAAAATGGTGAATGTAGTGTATTATAAATTGATAAAAGATGCCATGTGTGGTCGATTTGTTGGATATCCACACTTTGGATCCAAAAAATAATTTTTTTGAGTATCCAAATTGATTATAATGAGCATCCAATGCTTTCTAAAAAACAAAAAGAAATAAGTAATGAAAAAATGAAAAAATATTTTATATGATTAGATTGTAGAGTTTTACTCCTGCATTGTAGGTATTAATAAGAGTATGAAGTCTGCTGGTTTCTTTTCAAATGTTGCAACTACTTGTTGTAATTTTAATGAAATTTCATCTTATTCCAATGATTTTTTTGTATAAAAGTAACATGAGGACTAATGAGTCTAAATTTTTCTTCACAGAGTTTTCCCTTTACATAACAGTGATATATACATATGTAGATAATATGGATAGTATTTAACTATAATTAATATAATAGATCAATTATTGGACAAATAGATTATGAAAATGTACCTCATGTATACATTCACAATCGAGGCTCCCAACAATTCATGATTGAGAATTTCATTTACATATCAAGACTAATCATGTATAGAATGGTATATCCTTTAATTTATTCTCCAAATTCAGTAAAGGATGTATTTTGATCTTTGAACATTATATCTAAATGAACTTGTAATTTTATTAAATGCGATAGTTGAATTGGCGGGGATAAAGGCACTCTCAGAAGGACTTTTTGATTTATTGGTTGATCATGTAGATTTTTTTTGATTCAACCTTCTGTTTCCCCCTTTTTTTTCTATTTGTAATAACATTCCCCAGTTCATTTTTTTTATTAATTGTTAAAGGTTTTTTCATAAAAAATAAATTTTAAAGAAAATACCTCGTTATCATCATGTATCTTTATAAGATTAAATATCCATTCTATGAAAGTTCCAATAGCAATTTTGATCGTGTGAGCATCTAGATTATCAAGGGGAATAGGTAGCTTAGCACTCATCTTGTGACCTATGTGAATCCCTACCCTCACATGATCATTTGGATGTTTTTTGTTGTGTATAATATCTTCTTGTATATTGCACATTGTACCCCTCACAGAAAGGTGATGGGTGGGTGTTAAAATATATAAATCACATTCAATTTCACCCTATAAAATTCTAGTACAAGAAAGGTATCAATATTTGTTTGATTCACATTTAATAGAAACTATAATGAGAAAATCGATTACCTCAAGCAAGGCATGCCTTTGATGGGAATGGATAGATTTAAAGATAGGGGGTGGCTCCTCATGTGGTGGTTCCTGGTGCGATGTTTATTCTCCTTAACCCCTTCCCAAAAACCATTCTAATAAAGTAGAATTCCATGTGAATTTTTTCATTTAGAGAATCTATATGTGCCTGCATGTCTCCAATTTTCATATATCTATCCTCATGTGTCTTTGTTTTCTAAAAAATATACTCGAGGTGACAATCTAAAACCTACACCTTTGATGTGGCCATATTGTTCTAGCTGATTCAAAGCCACTAAAAGGATTCATTCATTAGGTACAACTGATGATGATTCTTGTGTCTAAAATAGATAAAAGATATAGGAAAATAAGTAGTCATTATTATATAATACTAATTTAATGTAAAATCAATTTCTATTATTTCATACTTATACATGATTCCCATACTTGTTATGTGTTTCCATTTAACATTTTACACCTTTTATTTACATGATATCAGATGATGTGGGGTGTTAGTGTATTTAAATTCTAATCCATCAATATATATATAAACAAAGAAACATAATTATGCTGTTGTTTCATATCACATAATTTTTTTACATTAGTTTTAAAATACATAACATTTTTTTCAAGTGAAGTGTACCTCATTCTTGCTTTATGCCAGGGGTATGTTGGTTTCAATGCACACTGCTTATTTTCAGAACTCCTTTTCTATTTTACAAATTAATAATTATTATTTAAAATGATTAATACACATAATGTCAAATAAAATACTACCAACTACAATGTACCTAAAATGATTTCTCCTCATAATGGCCAATGAAAGAATTCCATGTTTCTTGGTTTATCATGTGCTTATACATATCTGGCGGGTGGAGGTTTACTTTACCCTTAACATCCCTAAGATGATGCTTCATGAGAAGTGGCCAAAAGGCTCTATGAGCCTTTCTAAAAAAAATTAATACAAATTTCATTTGAAAAACATCTAATATAAATGTACCCTGAAATTAATAATAAAGATTAAATCAACATTTTATTATTTTATTTTTTAGCACAATAGAGAAATTTATCATAATGTTTTACCTTTACACCTTCCCAAATTATTACCTTCATTGTAGACATAACATTTTACCATGTATCTAAATCAGTCAACACATGTATTTGAGTAGTGGACCAAATGTAACTAACGAAAATGGACTTGCTGGGGTCAATAGGCTAGTTACATGCATTCCATCCAACCTTGAATTTTAGGCTTTTATGTCACAGACCAACCCAGGCTACCCCTGATTGGGGCACTCGAGTTGGTTTGTGATAAGGCCCGAAGGGAGTTTTCAATCCCTAAGAGCTCAATAATTTCCTTTAAAAATGATTTTTTCCAAATGAATCCATAAAAAATGTAAATTTTTGTTCTAAAAGGGAATTCCCATGTGTGGACTTTTCGAACCCTCCACACATGCTCACCCCCTCCCCCACGAAGGGGTCACTACCCGGAGGTAGAGCCCCAACCGGGGAAGGAGCTATTGCCAGCCAAGATGGAAGAGCGTCCTAGAGGGTAACGGTCCTGTCGATGATGGTTCGTCAAAGAAAATCCGTCATTACAGTGGACTACGCCTCATTTTTCCCGCCCCAGTTGAAACCGGGCAACCCGGCAAGACGGGTGGATCCTAGGGGAGAGGCTCACCCTGAAAGCGGACTCCCAGGATTCTAACCCTAAACCTCCCAAAGAACGATGTGTTTAGGCCAATCACCTTCACCACCACGCCACCACTGAAGTGGCATAAAAAATGTAAACAAATCCTTGAAAAAACAATAATAATACAAAATCAAAATAAGAATCCAAACATGACATAAATAAGAATGGATATCCATATAAAAAATAAATAATATGGGAAACCATAAGTCTATACAGAATAGGGTAAGATACTGCTAAAATCCAAAATGAAACAAAAACAAAGCTACCCATCTCTGTGTGACATGAGGGTCAACAACACACCATGTAACCACCATCACCCAGACATGATATGCTTTCCAAAGTACCCACCTCTTCCAAACAATTCCTTGATTTTACCAATATATTACAAAACAAAATCTACATACACCCATTATATATATGTTGGGTGTGATAACAAAATACTAGTATGGTTCCACCAAGTATTCCATGAATAAAAATTGTTAGAAAAAAGTAAATATGATAGTTTGTTTTTTTAAATAAAACATGATTTTAACATTTTAAAATAAAGAGATAAAGAATCAATAAGTGAGAAAACTAAAACCAATCACCATGGGAATCCATAGGGCAACTAAGTTTGGGCCTCATCTTAGGATTCTCATACTTTTATTGAACCATTTACAACTATTCCTGTGCACAAGCCTCTAGGGAGGGCCAATCCAAAATCCTAGTGGTAACCATATTTAGAGAAGATTTTTTTTGTTAACATTGTGTCATAGTCCAAGGGTTAGGGAGGGCATACATTTTCCTAGGTTAATTGCCCCAGTCATCCCACCCAAGTACCTAGGGTTCCCATGTTCTATCCCCATGTTCATCAATTAAATTCCCATTTCCAATTCATATCATAAGAAAAACATTCCACTTTCCATCCATTTCAACCTCAATAAAGGAGGAAACTATTTTGAAATCAACTCACACACACAGGAAGACATAAACACACCCTTTCAAACATAAAAACCATTAAAAAAATCTTTGGAAAAGAAGGAAAACATGTTTAATTCATCAAAAAATGAAACAAAATAAAATCACCTACCTTCATTACTTGAAACTATTGGAAATTATATGGAAACCACAAACTAAGAGGGGGAAGACCCTATTGATTTAAGAGTAATCCATAAACATCATTCCATGTACTATATGGTTTAGATTCAAAAAATCCTAGTCCATTATGGACATAGATAAGAATAAAAATCAAGAAGGAATGAGAGAATAATCTAAATGAGTAAAGAGGAGAGCCCTGATTGAAGATAACTTGGAGAAATTGATTCACTAGAAATCCACCAAAGGATAGGAGGAGGAAGGGGGTTCATGTGTGAGGGATAGATAGATTAAGCAGGAGAGAGAGGAGAGTAAAAGTGGGTTTAAAATGAGTATAGAATTGAATTTATTTCTAATTTTAATTTTTATGGCCATGAAACATGGTTTGGCTTCACAGTTTTCCAAACCATGCATCAACAGTGTATGTTAGCATTGCCTCACCTAGGCACTTTCACAATTAGTATTCATGATTAGAAAAATTGCGTGCCAACCCTGAAAAATGTCTCTACAACAAAACTATAGACTTTTCACCATTAGCCAAATAGTTTTTACTAATTATGTGCTAAACGTTCAAATCACAATATTTTTTAAAAACTCCAAAATTTTAAAAGAAAAACACCCAAAAAGGATAAAAATTAAAAGAATTAAAAAATAAGTGAAAACATAACTAAAAATAATATCATGGGTGTGGCAATTATCCCCACCATATTGCCTTTTTTCCTTAGAAATTCAACCCAAATCATGGACAAGGAACAAATGATACAATTAATATTTTATAAAAAATTCTCACTCCCAAGTCTCGTAAGAATCATTACCATGTTGCTATAACACATAGACTAACATAATAGATTTCCCATGAATCACTTTCTCTTTGAAGTCAACAATTCGAATATGCTTCTCAGTCACGGATACATTAGGTTCTAACTTGATCTCCTCATAATTTAAAACATGATAGGGATCAAGATTGTACTTTTTTAGTTGATAAATATGGAGGGAATCATGGATTGAAACTATTTAAGAAGGAAAAACCAAACAATATTCTACTATCTCAATTTTCTCAACAATCTTGAAGGGCCCAACATACCTCAGAGAAAATTTTTGCTTCTTCTTGAGTCACCGCTGACCTAATTGAGGTGAAACTTTTAGAAAAGCCTGGTCACCAACTATAAAATCTAATAGATGACATAAATGATCCATATAAGACTTGTGGTGACTCTGATCCATCAATGATTTCTTATTGATAGTCCGAATTAAACTAGTCACCTCTTTCATGATGCTTGACCTTATCAGAGTGGTATCTCCCTCCTCCATTTAGCAGAGGGGAGACCAGCATGGATGACCATATAGAGATTTGAAAAGGTGGCATCTTGATTGATGATTGGTAACTATTATTATAATAAAATTCAACTAGCACTATATGGTTATCCCATGATCCTCCAAAATCCATGAAAAAATCATAGAGCATATCCTCCAGAATCTGGATCGCTCTCTATGTCTGATCAGTAGTCTGTGAATTATAGGTCATGCTCAGATTGATATGGGATCCCATTTCATCTTAGAGGTCTTTCCAAAAATATGATATAAACCAGGGGTCTTTGTCAGAGATAATATCTAGTGGAATCCCATGGAACCTCATGATTTTTTGGACGTACGACTTACCAATATCTTCCACCGTAGCAATGTCCCTAATCATAATGAAGTGGATGGACTTGGTTAGACAATTAACTATAATCCACATAACATTATTACCCTGAGGGGTTTGAGGCAACCTGATGATGAAGTCCATAGACACCCTACCCCACTTACAAGTAGGTATAGGAAGTGGTTAAACCAGATTCAAAGGCTTCTGATACTAAAAATTTATCTATTATAAAGTAAAACACCAAGAAAAAAAGTTTTATATGCACCATATCATACTAGGACACCAGAAACACCACTTTAGATCATAATACATCTTGGAGGTACCTAGGTGAATAGACCACTGGGACTGATGACAATCCTCTATTACCACCTTACTCATAAATATTAGAATCACATACTGGCCTTAAAAAGAAAAGTCACATTTAGGAGACCAAGACCACTCATCAGTGGTCTACCCACCATTTAAAATTCAATCAATGTTCTGACATTCCCCATCACCTTATTTCTCTCAAAGAATAATCTCAAGATAAAGAGTTAACTGGATACTGGAAAGAAACATGCTCTTCTTTTCCTCCCCCACTTCTAAATGCATCTAAGAAAAAAGACCCATAAAACTCCATTCATCAGTGGTCTCTTTGAGAGAATGAGAGGGGATATTCTGACTAAGAGCATCAGAAACCACATTTCCCTTTCCTAGTGTGTAGGTGGTGTCAAAGTCAAATCCCTGAAGATATTATATCCATCGCTACTTCCAGAGGTTCATATCCTTCCGGGGGAAGGTATGGCTCAAGATTTTATGATCTAAAAAGACCATAAACTTTTTACCAAATAGATAGTGACACAAAAAATTAAGATCATTATTCATAGATGAGATCTCAAGGTCGTGGGTTTGGAATTTCTTTTCATGTGGTTGGATTTATAGAGATCCATATGCCCCCACAAGGTCACCCTATATAAGAACACACCCTAGGACCATACCTGATGAATCGCAGTACACCACATAACCTTGACCAACTTCTAATAAAATCAAAATAAGAGCTGATGTCACCCACCACTTTAACTCATTAGAAGATACCTAACATTATTGGTTCTATAAGAACCTCACCCCTTTCTAGGTGAGTGTTGTTAGAGGTGATGCAAGCTGGGCTAATTCCTTCATGAACTTCATATAGTATCCTACCAATCTCAAGAATCTCATAACCTAGAAAAAATTCTTGGGATCCTCCTAAAACATAACAACCCTGACCTTCTCAGGATCGATCGAGATACCCCATTATGATACCACATGCCTAAGAAACTTGATCTCTTGGATCCATAAACTAAACTTAGATAATTTAGCAATGAAGTGGTGATCATGTGAAGTCGCTAGAACAATTCTAAAATGACATGAATGATCCTCCTATATATTTTAATAAACCATAATTTCACCCAAAAATACCACAATAAAGGTGTTGATATATATATGGAATATCTAGTTCACGAGTGCCATGAAAACCTCAGGACCATTGGTCAACTTAAAAGGCATCACCAAATATCTGAAGTGTGCATAATTGATTCAAAAAGAGGTTTTAGGCACATAAATATCTCTCTCCATAATCTGATGATAGACTGAAAGAAGATTAATTTTGGAAAGCCACATTGTTCCCTTTAGCTATTCAAACAGGTCATCAATATTGGGCAAGGGGTATTTATTGTTGATTGTGACCCAATTCAACTTTCGATAGTCGATGCATAATTGAAGGGTCTTGTCCGCCTTTTTTTTCAAAAATAATTAGGGAGGCCCATGGGGACACGCTAGGGTGAATGAAGTATTTAACTTCTAAGTCATCTAACTGAATCTTCAACTCTTTTAACCCAGTAGGGGCCATATGATATGAAGGGATAGATATAGACTATGTACTTGACACTAAATCAATAGAAAACACTACTTTTCTATCTAGGGGTAAGATTAAGAAATCATCCAAGAATAACTTGTGAAATTACCTAACCACATGAGGTAACTCACTCCCAAAACTCCCTTAGTCAACTTCCAAAAGAAGAGAAAACATCTAACCAATGAGTCTACCCAGTTTCTAAAGAGGAAATCCTTCTTGACTAGACCACAAGTACAATTCTCCCTAGAATAACTGAGCTCTACATTTGGGGATGGTGAAATTCACTATCCAATGGTAACAATCTACATGATCTTTGTAGGCCATCATCTAGGCCATCCTAAAAATTACATAAAAAAGATCCATTTCAAGGATGAGAAGGTCCCATACTAGCTTGACCTCTAACAGTGCGATCACACATGAAGGGAAAAAAACCCCACTATCTCTTCCTCCCAAAATTCATTTTTTCTCCATAACATAAGGCATGAGCTCATCAGGGAGTTTCAATAATTCTATAATATGATAAGATATAAAAGAAAAAGAGAAAACGATATCAAATAAAGTAGTAGCCATGCTCAAAGCAATAAGAATGGTACCACTCACCGTCACATGACCTACCTTAGATACCAAAATATCTTGATCCACTATATATAACTTCTTCACGTCATAGTGATCCTGAGGTCTTCCACTAGCTCAAGGATTGAATCTAATCTAACTCCATTTATACAAAGAGTCGGTCTTGACCCCACACCCTAGAGAATGTGGTCCATTATCTGAGAGGCATCAAACTCCACCACATATCCCCTGGTGGTTGAAGAGCCTACACCACTATGTAAATGAAGGATGGATTGACAGAACCTATAGAGATGGCCCAAATGTTTTCACAAATGAAAAGATCTGGGTTCCATTGGATTGAAGACTACACATGACTAGGCATCCTACACTGATGGAAAATATAGGATCCACCACATAAAACTACTGATGATGAAGGCTGAGGAGGATACTTAAAACTACCACTGCTTCCTTTCCCTTGATCTTCACACTTACTCTTCTTATCTGAGGAACTAGCTCCACCATCACTAAGCATAGGAGGAACTGCAATCAGCCCATACATCCTTTCCTGGTCAATCTACACCATTAGAGCATGATCGATAACCACATCACAGGTCTTGAGATTCAATAAGAAGACCTAATATAAAATATCAGGTCATAGTTTTAATACTTGAGATCCTCTTATAATATGTAAATACTACATCCCTAGACTATTGCCAATGAATGTCCTATTATTTTATCATTATAATAGAAACAATTCATTTTTATATTTAAAAGTTATGTTTCTAAATTTTATAATTTGAATTTGATAAAATGGATATACTTTTTGAGCTCATAAGGTTAAATTTAGCTTAGTATGACTTTTTTGGAATTTTTCAGAAATAATTGATATTTTGATGAATAGTGAAAATACTAATTTAGCACATTATGTCACTTTTATGAAATTATCATGATATAAGAGTGAATTGAAAGTTTATGAAACCTTTTCCTAGACACATATATATAATAAGTATTATAATGAATTTAAAAATATATTTTTGAATTTAAAAAACCATGTTTTACATTTGGAAATCTAACTAATTTTTTTATTCAAATAAAAACTATTTTTAGTTATTTTATTTTAATTAAGTAAATTCAATGTTAACATTCAGTTTTAGTTTGGTTTTAAAGTAAAACAAGACTTATTTGGTTTAATATAATCTAATTGATTCCATGATAATCAATATTATACTTTATTTTGGTATAAAGTCATTTTTAAGCTTTAAAACAAGAATTTTTATAAGAACAATTTTTTGTTGCATTTTGTGAACTTATATTAAAAGTAATTTTTATAAAATTTTGAAATTTAATATTAAAAAATGAATTCCATATTTGGGATCAAAATTTTATAATTTATTACTAATTTAAATTTCATTTTTGGTTATAAGGAATAATAATTATGGTAAAAATATATCACTACAGTAAGAGTTAAAAAGGGTTAATAAGGAGGATAAATTAAGAGATAAGGTTTAAATTATCAAAAAAAAACTTGATTAAATTTGATTGGTTGATTGGATTTATATCTTACCCTTATTATCTTAGAAACTATGACAATTTGGATCCACTTGACTTGAGTAATACATATATTATATAATAATATCTAGAGTATTTATAAAATTTCCACCCATCTCACTTATAAACATGGCACATCCTCTCCTCTCTCATTAACACTTATTGAGCACCTTAGTATGACCTAAATCCACCTAAATCCATCCCAAAATATATTTTTATTGACCTAGAGTTCATGGTATCACCAAAACACCAATCTTATAGGGCTTAAGGCCTAAGCTGAAAGAGGTTTTCCAAGTAATAGGTATACATTCTTACTGAGATTTTTCAAGTTCCTTCTTCTTAAATATTATCTAAATATTATATAACCATATTAAAATAATTAAATTAGTATATTTAATATAATGACATGTTTTTATTTTAATTTTAAAACCATTTTCTATCTCCTTTCCATTTGTTGGAAAATGATAATGTCACTTCTACGTATGTTTAGACTACCACCTCCACGAAGCGATGTAATTCATTTTTCATTTTCAACATAATGGATAGTCATTAGAGTATATTTAATGAATAAATATTATATTAATATTATTATTATGATTTTTTAAAATTAAACCTATATCTACTTTATTTCCTTTTCATCCATTAGAAAAATGAAAACGTCACTTATGCGTATGCACAGACTACCGTCTCCATGAAATGATGTATTTCATTTTTCATGACCATTTTTAATATAGGGTTATAAAATTATATTGAATATATAAAAATGATAATTATATAATTTTTAATATTATTGATATGATGAAACCATGACCAAGGTTTAAGGATAGAAATCGTCGAACTAAAACATGTATGTAAAACATAAAAGTCAACACTCAAATATTGATTTTAATGACAAATTTTTTATAAATGGGTAAGATAAAATTATAAATGAACAATATATAGTAATATAAATAGAAATATGGTTTTGATATAGATTTATAATAATTATAAATTTATTATACATGATATTAGAGCGTGTACGACCAAGTGGAAGTCCAAGGTATGGTTTTATTCTACAATCTCATTTTTATTTGGGATTGTTTATGTTTACATTTCCATTAGGGATATTATATGTTATTTATTTCCTAAAACCCATTTATTTTCTTCTAATATTTTTATTTTATTAGTTTTCAAGTATTCTTTCCATTTTACCTCTTTTTGGTACTCAAAATCACCAAAATAATTTTTTTAATCAAAACCAACCTTACTTATCCTTTTTTTGTTGAGAATATTCCACTTCCATCACTACGGGAAAAATGGGTATTTGCGACGGGAATAAATCCCGTCGCAAATAGTCCCGTTAAAAACTTATTTGCGACGGGGGTCTTTACCCGTCGCAAATAAGTAGTCTTTTGCGACGGGATAGGCTTCCCCGTCGCAAATAGTTTTCCCGGGCTTTGGCGCCAAATCCGGGGAAAACTATTTGCGACGGGGAAGCCTTTCCCCGTCGCAAATAACCGGCGGCGATAAAAGGTATTTGCGACGGGAAAGTATTCCCGTCGCAAATAGTATGTTATTTGCGACGGGTCCCGTCGCAAATAACTATTTACCGGTTGACCGTAATAAATGCGGGCGAAGGTATTTGCGACGGTACCCGTCGCAAATAATACTATTTGCGACGGGAATCCCTTCGCAAATGGACCCGTCGCTAATAATCTAACCTATAAATACCCCCATCCGTTTTTCTCAAATCATTCTCATTCTCCACCTTCTTCTGCTCTAAAATTTCTATTTCTAAATTTGAGTTTTTGTTCAGTTTAATTTTTTTCTTCGGAGCTGTTATTAAAGTTTTGAAGAACGATCAGAGCTCATCAATTTTCAAGGTATTTATGTTCATTTTAATTTAATATTTATTTTTAATTTTGTATTAATTTCAATTATTTTTGATTAGTTGTAATTTAATTATGTTTATATTGTTTTCTTACTTAATAAATTTAAATTATTAGTATTGTTCATAGTTAATGGTAATTAGGAATAATTTGTAATAATTTTTAATAATTAAGAATAAATATTAATAATTAGTAATAATTAGTAATAATTAGTAATAATTAGTAATAATTACCAATAATTAGTAATAATTAGGAATAATTAGTATTAATTAGTAATAATTAACAATAAATAGTAATAATTAGTAATAATTAACAATAAATAGTAATAATTACCTATAATTTGGAATAATTACCAATAATTAACAATAATTAGTAATAATTAGTAATAATTGCCAATAATTGCCAATAATTACCAATAATTGCAAATAATTAGGAATAATTAGGAATAATTAGGAATAATTAGGAATAATTAGTAATAATTAGTAATAATTAGGAATAATTAGGAATAATTAGTAATAATTAGGAATAATTAGTAATAATTAGGAATAATTAGTAATAATTAGGAATAATTAGTAATAATTAGGAATAATTAGTAATAATTAGGAATAATTAGTAATAATTACCAATAATTAGCAATAATTAGCAATAATTAGGAATAATTACCAATAATTAGGAATAATTACCTATAATTTGGTAATTAAATAGTAATAATTACCTATAATTTGGAATAATTACCAATAATTAACAATAATTAGTAATAATTAGTAATAATTGCCAATAATTGCCAATAATTACCAATAATTGCAAATAATTAGGAATAATTAGGAATAATTAGGAATAATTAGGAATAATTAGTAATAATTAGTAATAATTAGGAATAATTAGTAATAATTAGGAATAATTAGTAATAATTAGGAATAATTAGTAATAATTAGGAATAATTAGTAATAATTAGGAATAATTAGTAATAATTAGGAATAATTAGTAATAATTACCAATAATTAGCAATAATTAGCAATAATTAGGAATAATTACCAATAATTAGGAATAATTACCTATAATTTGGAATAATTACCAATAATTTGGAATAATTACCAATAATTAGGAATAATTACCTATAATTTGGAATAATTACCAATAATTTGGAATAATTACCAATAATTTGGAATAATTACCAATAATTAACAATAATTAGTAATAATTTGTAATAATTACCAATAATTTGTAATAATTAGGAATAATTAGTAATAATTAGTAATAATTAGTAATAATTAGGAATAATTACCAATAATTACCAATAATTTGTAATAATTAGTAATAATTACCAATAATTACCAATAATTGCCAATAATTAGTAATAATTACCAATAATTACCAATAATTGCCAATAATTAGTAATAATTATCAATAATTGCAAATAATTAGGAATAATTGCAAATAATTAGGAATAATTAGTAATAATTAGGAATAATTAGGAATAATTAGTAATAATTAGTAATAATTAGGAATAATTGGTAATAATTACCAATAATTGCAAATAATTGCAAATATTTAGGAATAATTAGGAATAATTAGTAATAATTAGGAATAATTAGCAATAATTATCAATAATTAGCAATAATTAGGAATAATTAGTAATAATTATCAATAATTAGCAATAATTACCAATAATTAGCAATAATTACCAATAATTAGCAATAATTAGCAATAATTAGCAATAATTAGCAATAATTAGGAATAATTAGCAATAATTAAGAATAATTACCAATAATTAAGAATAATTACATATAATTTGGAATAATTACCAATAATTTGGAATAATTACCAATAATTTGGAATAATTACCAATAATTAACAATAATTAGTAATAATTTGTAATAATTACCAATAATTTGTAATAATTAGGAATAATTAGTAATAATTAGTAATAATTAGGAATAATTAGTAATAATTAGGAATAATTAGTAATAATTAGGAATAATTACCAATAATTACCAATAATTTGTAATAATTAGTAATAATTACCAATAATTACCAATAATTGCCAAAAGTAATGTTGCAATCAGACAAACCAAGTCATTCCCTTCTTATCTATAAGAATCATCTCACATGAACCTTTACATAGACCATTCTTCCTTGAAAATTTAAGGGAAAAATAATGATATCCCCTCAAATTTTTAAGGAAGAATGATCTATGTAAAGGTTCATGTGAGATAATTCTTATAGATAAGAAGGGAATGACTTGGTTTGTCTGATTGCAACATTACTTGCGAAGTGATCAACCATGCAAGGACAATTATAGAGTTTACATTAGACATGGCTGACACAAACTTTTTATTGCGCATGACCTGACAATTGGCGACCCTTTAAGATTTGAACATGTTAATAATAGAACAAAGTCTGTTATGAATATTGATAATTTTAATATTTTTTAATTTTTGTTATTATTTTAATAATATTAATATTGTTTTTTCGTAAATATTGATAATATTTTTTTATTACTAATAATTAGTAAACGAAATCTGCTTGGATAATGAAGGGAAAATTTATAATCATCTCCACAACGATGATTACCAAATTTCCTTTCATTATTCAAGCAGTTTTCCTTTTGCTAAGTATTGCTAAGTATTTCTAAATTAGTAATAAATAGTAATAATTAGCAATAAATTGTAATAATTAGTAATAAATTGTAATAATTAGTAACAATTAGTAATAAATTGTAATAGATTGTAATAATTAGGAATAATTAGGAATAATTAGGAATAATTATTTTAACAATGTAAATGCACGTTTAGATCTTGCCCAAATTTGCAGGCGTCCAGAATTGGAACTATTTGAGAATGTCAGAACAGAAAGGTTACTGAAACCAAAAGCATCTTATACACTGTCTAAAGAAAACCGTTTATTATTTTGTCAGTGGATTGCAGATTTGAGACTTCCAGATGGCTGTGCTTCCAATTTGGGTAGATGTGTAAAGAATGGTCATATTACTGGATTGAAAAGTCATGATTGTCATGTTATAATGGAGAGACTTCTACCCATTGGATTAAGAGGTCTGTTGAATTATGTGATTTGGGATTCCATAACAGACATGTCTCATTTTTTTCGGGAAATTTGTGCGGCTACGACAGATTATGATGCTCTAGGAAAACTTGAAAAAGATGTTGTTGTAATTATATGTAAACTGGAAAAAATATTTCCGCCGTCTTTCTTCGACTCAATGGAACATTTGATGTTACATTTTCCATATGAAGCCAAATGTGGAGGTCCGGTACAGTTTCGATGGATGTACCCATTTGAAAGATGCATGCAAAAATTGAAAAGAAAAGTACGCAACAAAGCATCTGTTGAAGGATCTATTGCAGAAGCTTATTTGCAAGAGGAAATATCTTTTTTCTGCTCCCATTATTTTAAATCTGAGTATCCTTCAAAACACAACCGAATGGGAAGGAATGAGAGGAATATTGATGAAATCGACAATCAATTATCTGTTTTCAACCAGTCAGAGCTTGGTTTTGGTGGAGTTTCTGAACGCTAGCTTTCAGATGATGAACATCATAGAGCTCATACGTATGTTCTGCTCAACTGTGAAGAGATGACATCAGTTGTACTGTAAGTGTTTATATCACTTATTCTATCATTTATGTTACAGTAAATAACTTTGGTTTTTATAGGTTGTATGATAATCATATCAAGAAACAAATTCCACAAATTACAGCAGCTGCTCTCGAAGAACGTCGACTGAAAAATTTCTCTCAGTGGTTTCAAAAACTGGTAACATAAATTCTTTATCATTTAGCAACTCATTCAATGTATAGTTTACTATATTGATAATTATTTCACAAATCTTCAGGTGTCTCGACATGCTGATAAAATTGACAAACGGCTGTGTGTATTGAGTAACCCACCTTCCAAACTTGTTAAAACTTATAATGCATATGTGGTGAATGGATTTCGATTCCACACACATGCATATGGGGAATCGAAAAAAACAACGAACAGTGGAGTTAGCTTGAGAGGATCTCATCATCGAGAAAATGAAGTTGACTTTTATGGCATACTTGATGAAATCATTGAACTCTGTTATCTTGGACAACATTACATAACCATGTTCAAATGTCAGTGGTTGGATACAGAGAGAGGCGTGCGTGTTCATCCGACTCATGGAATCATCGATATTAAATGTAAAAGTGTTCTCGCAGTAAATGAACCATTCTTATTGGCTCAACAGGCATATCAAGTTTATTATGCAAAGTACTGTGCAACATCAAGAGACTTGACTGATTGGTGGAGTGTAATAAAAATCAAAATTCGAGACAATCAGTTTAGTCAAAGTGAATGTGCTTTCACTGATGTGCAAAGAATTGAAGTTTTTCAAGAGAGTACTCAAAATCAATCTTTTTTACAAAGAGATATGAGTATCAATGACGACACCCCACATTTAAGAGTCGGTGATGACGATGATGTTAATGATGTCACACATGAATTTGAAATGGTAAGAGATGAAGTAACTGCAACTCGAATGGATATCGATGATGTTGAGGAGGAATATGAAGATGACATTGACATATATGAAGATGATGATGAAGATGAACACTTATAGAATTCCATGGTATTTATATACAATCATAATATGTATATATGTATATATAATAGTAATTATCAATTATTTGCTAATATTAACATTTTCTATTTCAGATGGACGAGGCCACATTTCGTGAGTTGGCGGAGGCTGACCTGCCTTTCGATGCGGATGAGTTGCTGGCAGATGACCCTCAGCCTGCAGGCGCTCCAGGGAGTACGCGGAGGGGGCGCGGTCTTGCACGATTGATGATTCCTGACCCCATCCCCGAGCGACGTCCACGTCTTGGGTTTGATCCGCGCACCCGGAGGTGTGATAACCTGTGTCATAACCTGTGAATTTGACTAAGATTTCATTAATCTATTCACATAATAAATGTTTATTATTTTTTCAGTTTTTCGCATATAGCAGTCGGACAGGGCAGCGCTATTTTGCGCAACTATTTCTCTCAGCCGTGGACCACATGGGAGCAGATTCCCATTGATGTGCAGCATGCCATGTTCGGCCATTGGTTGGTACGTACGTAAATAAATAATTTTTATTTTGAAAATTATTTCATTTCTAACTTGATATTTTGAATTATTTGTAGGGTTTATGGTATCCGATCGAGGATACCATGCGTGACGCCATCCACGAGGCATGGGAGGTGGCCATGCGTGATCGCCTTCGTCAGTTTTTGCACAATTTAAGAAAAGCTGCGATGAAGAAAGCAGGAGTGTCAGATTTTGATGAGTCATGTAGAGCACACCGACCAGAGTACATTTCATCCCATGTATGGGATGGATTATGTGCGCACTGGTTGAGTGATGCCTTTCAGAGGAGATCATCGGTGGGGAGACAAAATCGGGGGAGGCAGGAGGTGACTCATCGAGCTGGGAGTCGTTCTTTCAGTACTCATAGACAGCATCTGGTACGTACATTATTTATAAATATTTTATATAACTATAAATATTAACAGTTTATTTTTTATTCTTATAGGCTGTCGAGCTCCCCGATATTACAGAGTACGACGTATATCGGAGGATGTATAGTGATCCTGCTACTGGGGAGCTCAGAGGTGATCGTCAGCATCACATCGTGGTCAGTATTATTTGTTTTCAAGTTTAAAAATTAACTGCATATAATATATTCACAATTTTAATTTTAAATTGCAACTATAGGAGTCATATGAGGCTGCAGCGGCACAGGCCCGGCCTGAGAGTCAGGCCGAGTCATCAGATCAGACCACTGCCCGTCAGTTTGATGAGGCGGCATGGATGCAGACCACCCAGTATTCCTTCGAGAAGGGCCGGGTAGTTGGTATCAGCTCTCGACTGACTCCCGGAGATTATTATGGCAGTGCTGCGATGTCGGCGTCCAGCTCGAGAGGAGCTCGTGCATCTTCTTCTACACAGTATGAGGAGCAGTTGCGATCTCAGACTGCACAGATAGAGAGTCTCCGACAGGAGCAGGAGCAGATGCGTCAGCAGCATGAGGAGGAGCGTCGACGCCAGCAGCAGCTGTACGAGGAGCAGACGAGTCGGTGGCAGCAGCAGCATCAGGAGCAGATGGAGTACATGCGCCGACTCACTCATGCTTTAGGGATGAAGTTTCCTCCACCACCATCTGCAGATCCCCCACCTCCCCCCCTCCCCCCCCCTCCTACAGATTAGAGTTTGTATTTCTGTTATAAAATTTGTGAAATCAAAATATTTTTTTTTTCTATTCGTAGTTTCTGTCTCATTATAAAATATTAATAATATTATATTTTTAAATAACAATATTAATATGAATAATAATAATATTTATATTTTATAATATTAAATTTTATATATATATATTAAAATTTTATTTATATAATAAAATTTTATATATATATTAAAATTTTATAATATTATAATTTAATTATTTTTTTGTAATACTTGAATTATTTTAATATTTGAATGTAAAATAATTCTATTATTTTTATATTAATTAAAATAACTTATTAATATTTTTTTTATTTATGAATTATAATTATAATATTATTATATTAATTAAATTATTTATTAATATTCTATTATTTTTATTTTTGAATTATAATTCTACTATTATTATAGTAATTAAAATAATTTATTATTTTCATTTGTAAATTATAATTCTATTATTATATTAATTAAAATAATTTATTAATAATTTATTTTTTTTATTTTTTTTATAGTATTTGCGACGGGATACTATGCCCGTCGCAAATACTAGTATTATTAATAGTTTTTTTTTTTTTTTTAAAAGAGTATTTGCGACGGGTCCCGTCGCAAATACTATGAATAGTATTTGCGACGGGTCCCGGTTCCCGTCGCAAATACTAGTATTATTAATTTTTTTTATTTTTTTAAAAAAGAGTTTTTGCGACGGAACCGTCACAAAAACTATTTACGACGGGTCCCGTCGCAAAAGGTATTTGCGACGGGCCCGTCGCAATAACTGTTTAAAAAGTTTTTTACAAAAATACGGAATACTATTTGCGACGGGGAGAATGCCCGTCGCAAAAAAAGGCTTTAGCGACGGTCCCGTCGCAAATAAGTTTAGTTGCGACGGCGTTTTCAGCAACGGGCTATTTACGACGGGATCCCGTCGCAAATAGCCCGTCGCAAATACCTGCTTTTCTAGTAGTGCATGTCCATATTATTTATTTTACTCTAAGTATTTTATTTTCTACTCTTAAATTATTTACTAAGGTCAATTTTAGTTAGATTTTACTTTCTATTCAAATTTTTAAAAGGAATATTTTTAACATTTTCCATACTAGTCATTTTTAACTTTTTAAAAAAGTAGAAAAATAATGGTTTTTTAACATTTACCACATGACCTCCTTTTAATTATGTCATAGAAATTATTCATTATAAATATTAATTTATAATTTTCCATATTTTTTTCAAATAAAATCCTATTCCCATTATTCTTGGAATTTTTTATTTTAAAATGTTCTTAAAAGAAAAGGATATTTATTTTTATTTTCAAAGAGGCATTCTAATGTCTTTATAAATGAATTTTTAATACATGTAAAAATAATTTAAATATTATTATTAATCACTAGGGATATAATCTAATGATTCCATCCACCTTATTTATATATATGTATTATGATCAAAATGTTCTATTTATTGACTCAGGAAAATATTACATGTTTATTTTTCAATACAAATATTTAAGTTGATCATATATTGTATTTTTATTCATTTATTTCATATGATGAATGTATTAGAATTATTAAGTGACAAGTGGGTCTCACTATTAGATATTCCCTTGATACATTGGTAGGTATCATGATATAAACTAGTTTGGGTATTTGGTGTATTCCTTATTTATATATGATGTCTTGGCACAAGGCCTTGATGATAAGATTATGATGTTTAACATTATGAATTATATCATTATGAAACCAATTATTTTTATCCATGTGATTATTTATGTTTCTATGCCACCCATGTATATATTCCCCTTTTATGGTATTATTTATATGACATATTTGATTATTATTTATCACCACCATTTTATTCACACTTTATTTATTCTATGATAGCTTCTATTGTATGATTTATTTTACTACACATTTGAGCTCCCCATTTATTATTTTTTTATTTCTCTAGGGTACTAATAAGTGAACTTTTAATGATTTTAGATAAATAATAGAATAAATAATAATTTTTTCACTATAATTTTATGTTTTATTTAATGTTTTCGAATGTAATATAAGAATCAAGTATGTATCTAGTATCTCAAGACTACTAAACTATTTTATCCTATCATATGTGATCTATTGTATACCGTGACAATGTATTAAAGCAACCACCATCATTAAGTTATTAGATTTAAGTTTTTTATAGTTGGTATCAAAGCAAGTTTAGTATGACCCTTGAGAACTAGATTTAAAAAAGCATGGATTAAAGAACATAACCCTATGATAGGCTATAGGGACAAGTCTAAGTATAGGAAAACATTCTAAAATTTTGGTAAAGTATAGAGTATGGGGTTTCATTATAATAAAATACCTATCAAGATACAAAAAAGTGGATACATACTCTAGAATATATGAACCTAAGGGTAAAAACCCTGAAAAATTTGGTTGGGTATTAACCTGATCTTCACTCGGTGCGCAACAAGTGTACCTAACCATACACCTAGTTTGGAACTCTTAGGGGATATCCTTTGGTTGATTAACACACTATTTATAAATCATTATTAAATATTTGAAAATATTTGTATGATTTAAATATATTCCCAATGACACTAATCTTATCTAAGACTAACTATGCATAAATTCTCAATTTATGTTAAGTGTTGCACCAGATTTAGAATTATACACTATGATTTAAAATTCACAATATGATGATATAATCTAGTGTATTCCATTATTTAGGAATGGAACATAGTGGAAGAAAAAATCTACACAAACTCTCATAATATATGCAAGGATTCCCCTCATGATCAATTAAATAGAGTTAATGAAGATGGTACTGGAGATAAGAAGATTATAACTATATTGGGTATATTATTTCCCATATAGAGAAACCTACTAATCCCCAAAATGGTGTAATAATTTTGGACTGCTTCATGAGACAATAACCTCCATCATTCAATGGTACTACAAATCCATTAGTAGCTTAGCAATGGATCAAGTATTTGGAGAAGATATTTTTCACTTTGGGAAGTAGTGAAAGAGAAAAAGTTATCATAGCAGTTTATTATTTAAGGGGAGATACTGATAAATTGTGGCCATTGATCTAGAAAACTAAAGTGATAGAGGAAATAAAGATTATTTAATGAAATAATTTTAAGGATATATTCTTCAAAAATAATTTCTTCACGAGTAATGAGAAAATATGGAAAGAAAAATACTCAATCTGCGGAAAAAGGAAGGGGAAAATATTATTAAATATGAAGTTAGATTTAAAAGTTTGAAAACTAATGCTATCGACCATGCACATAATCCTATAAGTAATATTTATCACTTCATTTATGTGATAAAACCAAACCCTCTAAGGGAATTAGCCTCTCTATCATTTTCAACATATGAGGATATAATATCACGTTCCATCAAATTGAGAAAGAATACTCCAAGTCTTATGTTTTCTAGGAGAATTAAAAAAATAAGCGAGTGAATGAATGATATATAAAAAGAAATTTGGTAAAGGGAGAGAATGGAATAGTGTAATTTCCAAAATTTAATAGTTATGGGAATAAACAACCATGAACATACTTAAAAGGAATGAGAGTTTTCTTAAAGTATAGAGAGAAAGGACATCAGGCTCAAAAACAAATGGGAAACAAAGAAGCCACCAATGTAAAATGATTCAAATTTAAGGATATGGAGAAATATTCAAATTAATTCCCCAAAAATCAAGGGATTTTACCTTATAAAATTTTAAAGAACTAAGTCCAAGCTTATTCGAACACCACAGTTGAGGCTGAATTTCTGAATAATGTGACAATAAGTACTTTGATCACAAAATAAAATTTAGATAATGATTTATTTAATTTTGGATCTACACACTCTTTTATATCTTGTATGTTTTATTAGAAACTTAAATCACCCTCTAAAACTTTGAGTAAAGGGTTTTTAGTCAAGACACCCAGTGAGAATCTTATTATAATAAGGATATATCAAGCAATATCTATTTAGATGTATAGATATTCCCTAGTTGTAGACTTTATTGTCATACCTATGATTTAATTCAATATAATCCTTGGTATGGATTGGATTTAAAAGTATAATGAAAAAATTTATCTATGATAGAAATACAATTACTATTTATTAAGGGGGAAAATAATCCCTTGTTTTTAAGGGAAAACATCTTTATCTGAATCATTTATGGATACACCTCTAGTAGCTAACCTTAATGAAATATTTGGAGAATATGAAGAGAAAATGTTATCTTTAGATAGGGAAGACATCCTAAGGATAGATGATATTCTTGTTGTAAAGGAATACATTGATGTATTTCCAGAATACCTACCATAGCATCTACCTAAGCATGAAGTTGAGTTTTCTATTGAAACTATCCCTAATGAAAAACTTATATCCAAGAATACTTATAGGATAAAATTGGTGGAATTGGTAGATTTTAAGAAACAACTACAAGAGTTGTATGTTAAGGGATTTATATGATCTAGTGTTTCACCTTGAGGAACACCTATCCTATTTGTGAAGAAAGGATGAGTATATGTGTTTGTACGTAGATTATAGGGATATTAATGCCATTACTATAAAGAATAAGTATCCTTTTCCACACATTGATGAATTATTCAATCAAATTAAAGGATCTTAATATTTTTCAATGATTTATATTTTATCTGATTATCATCAATTAAGGGTGAAGAAGGTTTATATACCAAAGATGACATTTTGTATGAGGTATGGATATTATGAGTTTATAGTATTTCCCTTCAGATTGACTAATTGACCTTCTATTTTTATGGATATGATGAATAGAGTATTCAAGTATTATCTTGATAACTTATTGGTATTCATTGATGACATATTGATACACTCTAAAAGATATACAGAGCATGAGAATAATTTGTGAATAATTCTTGAAACTCTCAGAGAAAAATAATTATATGGGAAATTTAGTAAGTTTGAATTTTGAAACTAGGAAGTTTCTTTTCTTATCCATATTGTCTATAACTATGGAATATCTATTGATTCTTCAAAGAAAAATATAGTAAAAAATGGACTATACCAATGAATATAATTGAGATGCATAGTTTTTTTTGGATTAACAGGTTACTATTGGCATTTTTTCACAATTTTACTCGATTGGCCAACCTGTTAAATTCACATGGTCAAGGGAATGTGAAGAAAGTTTTGATGACCGAAATAATATATTGGTTAATGCACTGATATTGAATTTACCATCGGGAAATGAATTATTTTTTATATATAGTGATTCATCGATGAAAGGAATGGGTTATTTACTTATATAGAATGATAGAGTTTTTGATTGTGCATCAAGATAATTGATGATACATGAAAATAACTATCCAAATCATGATCTTGAATTCATAGTTGTAATCTTTTTATTGAAGATATGGAGACACCATCTCTATGGTGAAATATGAAACATATATAATGACCAAAAAAGTTTGAAGTATATATTATCTCATAAATATATCAACATGAGGAAAAAAAGATGGTTAGAAACACTCAAGGACTATGATTTCTCAATACATTACAACCATGGGAAGGAAAACAAGGTGTTTGATGCATTAAGTAGGAGATATCATTGAGTTCTGACCATGATAAAGATTAAAAAGGATTCTATATCTAGGTATTTAGTAAATTTGGGTATGGTAATTGTTAGGAAAGGTGAAACATAATTCATTTTATAAAAAATTGATAAACCATATTTAATAGAAAAGATAGAGAAGTCCCAACAGAATGACAAAAATTTACAAAGTAAGATTAATGTAGTAAATAATGGAAAATTAGAAGACTTTATCTATAAATAAGAAGTGTTGAATTTTGGTAAGTGGTTATGTGTTCCATCCATAATGGAGCTGAAAAGGAAGATACTAGATGAAGCACAGAGCTCAAATTTCTATATACACCATGGTAACACAAATGTGTACAAGGATTTAGGAGAAAAAATTTGGTGGGATGGTATGGAGTAGGAAATTGTGGACTATGTGTCCAGTCACTTGGTGTTCCATAAGGTAATGAATTAAATATAATATCCTAAGGGAGTTATGAAACCTATTCTTACACCTTTATGGAAGTGAGATGATATTACAATGGACTTTGTCACTATAATTCTAAATACTTATAAGAAGAATGATGCCATGTGGTTAATTGTTGACCAAGTTACCAAGTATTTACATTTCTTAGTAGTAAAGGAATATCTACCCCTTGAACACCTTTCCCACTTCTATATTAATAAAGTTGGGAGACTTTATAGGGAACCTCAATCAATGTATATGATCAGGACCCCAGGTTCAAATTAAAATTTTGGAGGAGTCTTTAAGAGCCTCTCAATACTGAGATACATTTGAGAACCTACTATCATCCTCAAACTAATGGGAAACCTAAAAGGACTATTTATACACTAGAATATATGTTTAGATCTCACTCAATTGACTTTCTAGGTATGTGGGATCAATATCTATCACTGATGGAATTTTCATACAATAATAACATCTATTAAATAATATATATGGAACCGTATCACGCATTTTAGAAGAATAGATGTCACTCTAGAACTTATTGGGAAGAAGTTAGATAAAGGAATCAAGTTGGAGAAGAACTTTTTTAAGAGACAACTATGAAAGTATGGTCTATTCATAATTATATCAAAGCATCTCAAAGATGAAAAATAGCTATAGTGATAATCATATGAAGGAATTATAATTTCAAGTTGTAGATAATGTCTTCTTAAAGGTGTCTCTATAGAAGGGCGTTATAATATTTAGTAAAAGGAGAAGTTATGACCTAGGTACATTGGGACTTTTTAAATTTTAGAGAGAATCAAAGTTGTGGTTTACCAATTATATATGCCACCCAACCTCTCTAAAGTGCACAACGTCTTCCATATTTCATTATTGAAGAAATAAATTCCAAATCCAACACATTTAATCACCTAAAATGGAATAGATTTGGAACCTGACTTGTCTTATAATCAAGATCCTATCTAGATTACCCAACATGGCTGGTGAAAGTTCTTTGGAGAAATCACATACTAGAGGAGGAAACATGAGAGATCGAAGAAGCTATGAGGAAGGATTACCCACATTTTTTTAAGAACTGGCATATATCACAATTTTGAGGAATAAATTATTTAAGGGAGGGAGAATTTAATACCCAATATCCTCTTATAATAGGTAAACACTACATCCCTAGACTATTGCCCAATGTACATCCTATTATTTTATCATTACAATATATATAGTTCATGATTTTATTTAAAAGTAAAATTTATAAAATTTATAATTTTAATTTGATAAAATAGATATCATTTTTGAGTTTAAAAGGTCGAATTTATCTTATGGTATTTTTTTTAATTTCTAAAAAATAGTTATTTTTTGGATGAATAGTAAAAAATACCGATTTTACAAATAATGCCACTTTTATGAAATTATCATGATATAAAAAGTACATGAAAGTTTATAAAAAAATTTCCAAAACAAATGAATATTTAATAAGTAGTATAATTCATTTAAAAATAAATTTTTTAACTTAAAAATCTATGTTTGGAATTTTGAAAATCTAATTATTTTTTTATTCAAATAAAAACTATTACTAATTATTTTATTTTAATTGAGTGATTTCAAGGAAAAATTAGGTTTTGGTTGGGTTTTAAATTCAAATAAGTCTCATTTATTTAATATAATCCAATTTATTCCATGATAATAAATATTATACTTTATTTTGGTGTAAAATCATCTTTAAGCTTTATAACTAGCATTTTTCTAAAAATGGGTTTTTGTTGCTTTTTGAAAACTTATATTAAAATTAATTTTTACTAATTATAGAAATTTAATATTAATAAATGGATTTAATATTTGGGATCATCATTTTCTAATTTAATAATGATTTCAATTTTATTTTTGTTCATAATGAATAGTAACTACGATAAATTTTTTTCACTACGGTAAGGGTTAAAAAGGGTTTACGAGGGTGTTAAGATAATATATAAGGTTTAAATTGATAAATAACACTTGAATAAATTTGATTAGTTGAATTTATTTTTACCTTTACTTTATTATATTATAAATGATGAAAATTTGAAGCCACTTGACTTGAGTAAGATATATATTATATAATAATGTTTTAAGTATTTACAAGTTTTCCACCCACCTCACTTATAAAAAAGAACATCCTTTTATCTACTATTAACACTTATTGATTACATTAGATCAAAAAAATCTACCCAAATCCATAATTTTCTCTCTTTTTCTCAACCCATAGGTCCCAGTCTCACCAAAAGACCAATCCTATAGGGATTAAGGTGTAATCTAAAATTGGTTTTCTAAGGAAGAGGTATATGTTCTTGTCAAGATTTTTCAAGTTCATTTCTTCTTAAACCTTATACAAATATTTTATAACTAAATTAACATAATTACATAAATTTATTTAATATAATTAGATTTTTATATTAATACTAAAATCTTTTTCTATCCCCTTTCTATCTGTTGTAAAATGATAATGTTTCTCAAGCGTAAGTGTGGACTACCACCTCTATGAATCAATGTGAGTCATTTTTCATTTTTTCCCTACATGGTTGGTCATAAGTATTCAATAAATATTATATTTATATTATGATTATTATTTTTAAAATAAAACATTTATCTACTTTATTTCCTTTTCATCCATTAGAAAAGTGAAAACAATGCTGATGTGTACATACAAACTATTGTCTCCATGAAACGTTGCATTTCATTTTTATGACCATTTTTGATGGATGATTTTTAAAGTTTATTGAATTAATAAAAATTATAATTATAACATGTTTAATATTATATATATTATTAAACCATGAGTAAGGTTCAAGGATTGAAACCTTTGAATCAAAACATGTATGGAAAATGGAATAGTTAACTCTCAAATATTGATTTTAACAAAAAATTATTAATAAATGGGAAAGAATTAATTATAAATGAATAGTATATAGTAATTTAAATCCAAATATGGTTTTTACATATATTTAAAATAAGTCTAAATTTATTATATAGGATATTAGAGTGTGTCCGGTCAAGCGTAAGTCCGAGGTAAGGGTTTATTCTGCAATCTCATTTTTATTCAGGGTTGTTTAGGTTTAAATCTCCATTGGGGGAATTATATGTTATTTCTTTAACTACTTTAAAATAAGTATATACCTATGGTTTTGAAAAAAAACTATGGGTATAGGTCACCCCTATACCTACGGTTTTATAAAAACCATGGGTATAGGGTTTAGTCCAGATCTATACCCACGGTTTTGCAAAAGCTATGGGTATAGGGTTTGGTTCATGACATATGCCCATAATTTTTCCAAAAATATTGGGTATAGGGTTTGGTTCAAGAACTATACCCATGTTTATTCAAAAAATCATGGGTATAGGTCATCCCTATAGCCATGATTTTTGTAAACCATGGCTATAACTTTTACCAAGAAAGCACGGGGAAAAAAATTCCTACAGGAATACCTATTTCCACATTTTCAACCTATATACATGGTTTAAAATAATATATATAATTAAATATATATTTTTATAATTATAATTGTATGTGGTGTAGTGGTTAGGTGCTTGGATTCTATAGTGGCAGTCCAGGGTTTGAATTTGGCGGCAAGGATTTTTTTAAATCCTATAGCCACCATTTTAAAACTGTGGGTATTAGTTTATTAACAGGCTGGACACACCTATTGCCACCATTTATAACTATGGAAATATATCTTTCAAAATATGGGTATAACTTAGAGTTATACCAATGACCTAAGCTCCTATAGTTCTCTGAACTGTGGGTATATCCTATACCCATAGTTCTATGGGCTATACCCATGGTTCCAAGATGCAGGTATAGGGTAATTTTCTAGTAGTGTTTCCTAAACTCCATTAATTTTATTTTCCTCTATTTATTTATATAGTTTTCAAGTATTATTTATGCGAAGAACCCATCCTCCAAAGGCAACCCTCTTGGTACAACAATGAGATAAGGGAGATAATGATGCTTGAATCCCACCTCAAATAGGACACGGGTTGGAGAAAAACACTACGGGTATATAATACATACAGATGGGAGGAATTACCCTTTAAGAGAACATTAGTCATGAGAGATAAAACAAAACCACTAAACAACTCCCGCTTATAACAAAGGTAAAAAAAAACCCAAACATACACATATTGTCATACAATTGAACAACTGCAAAATAAACTAAAAGTACCAAAATAAAATCCTCAAAAATGAACAATGAAACCCAATGACCCCAGGAAAACTCTATAAGCTAGAATTTTCCATAGAATCCAAGATTTGGATGATGGGACTTGGACACTACATTGTGTACTCACATTAAAATCACACAAAGAAGGGTTATTTATGGAACTTCTAAAACATTAGTTCCAAAATAATGAAATCTATAACCCATACCAAAGTAGTATACAAATAAATATATATTCTAGACTAAATATTGTGTTCTATACCTCTAATCCACTAGAGTTTGTTTGCATTGACTTATTTTGGACTTTATTTTTTTCATGGTTAAGATGAAATATAATTATGAAATTTATAACATATACTAAAGATAAACTTGGGTTTAATTTATTTTTTATAATATAAAATCATATTCCTATTTTTCTCAAGTTTTTAAAAAAGGATGCTTCATGGAATTTACATAATGTCATTTATAAGTGATCATGGTTATGAGATTAAATATTAGGAATTTTCTTCTATCTTCTATAGAAATGCCTCTATACTTTTGATCAAGTTTGTAACCTTATTAATCTCCTCAATACCATCTAACTATTCTATGGTATTCTCTATAGAATGTATGTTAGGCTATCTCAAGTTTCATTAAATTCTATTATACTTTTCATTATGAGAGTCAACACATATTTATATACATTACTAGCATCATAATAGTGATTGAGATATAATTAGGGAGATCTAGGGTTAGGTCATGGAATTACAACATTTAATCATACAAGAACTTTTAGTAATCATGGTTTTATTGGCATCTTTTAGGAAGGCTACTACTATGGATAAATCTACCATTGGTGATTCATCCTCTCCTGAGCGAAATTTTCCAGATGTTCTATACAATAATTTTTCTCACTTGAATGACATAGATCCAAAAAATATTATTCATAAAATATAAATATCTCATGTGGTTATGAACATAGATTTTATCCTAGATTAGTTCAAACTTTGTGATAATTCAATTATTTCTAGGATAGTGATACCTTTAGGTGGGGGTTTATGGAAGGTTGAGGACTTGGTTCATCATCAGAATATGGTTTGGAGTTTACCCAACTAGAATTGAATACATTTAGAGAAATGATACTTTTATATACTCATCCCTTAAGTGGAGTTAAAGAATCATTCATGGGGAATTAGATCTGTGGATCTAAAATAATGTGGGATTTGTCTTCAGGAATGTGATTTTATCATTAACCCATTTTCTCTAAAGAACATTTGTTCCCATTTTTGTTTCAAAATATTAGGATTGAACTAGATTGTATGGAATCCTAGAATATTATTTGATATTTAATTATCCATTGGTATCCCTATCAAGATGGATAGAGATAATGAAGATTATAATCATCAAAATTATGCTAGAATCCTAGATAAGAGTCATCCAAATTTCAATATGGTTAATAAGATTGTTTTTTAAAACTCTGATGATGATATTTCACTCAAAATTTTCTATGAAAGGATGTTGTATTTCTATAAAAACTTCATGATATCAACAATAATAAATAGAACTGTTATAGATATGTTTTTTGTTCACATTGCTCTATAAAAGGGAACAATGAGAATAATTTTAAGATGTTGTGAAAGATTCAAAAGTGTAATGTTTTTGGGTGATGTGGTTATGAAAAGAGAGTTTAGGGGTAGATACAGAGGGTATGCTTGACTCTATAATAGATAAAGAGACGGGATAATATTAAATCATTGGGTTGCATGATAAAATTGGTGACAAACCTCATGGAACTTCCATTACTAACATGGAGGTAACATAAGGACATGATATCCTTGGAAATAGAATTGTCTTAGGGGTAGTGGATGTTGAAAAATTTAAGGAGGATAATTCAATTAAGGTGTTATGAAAGGAATGATTTTATTGGTTATTTCCCATGAAAGATCATATTACTGACTCTAAGTCTACTATTTGTTCTGGATTACATTTGAGATCTCAAATTATAAGACAAACATGTTTAGTTTAGGTCTAATCTATTATTTTTGAGTTTGGAGTTCAAAATAAAACTCTTCATGGTTCTCACAAGAAGGTTAAAAATATTGAGTTGGGTCTTGAATCTCATCCCATAATCAGAATTTTTCTTAGTCTACTTGAGTGAATGAAATGAATGATGGGACTCATACTGGTAATGATATGGTGTTAGAGGATATGTTTGGGAATGTTATAAATGGAAAAATCCCATTGGATGTTTGTTCAGTTTATATATATATTTTTAAATTCTCTATAAGGATTGAAGTTGTAATGAAGAGGTGAATGTGGTATCATGTATCATGGAAGGTGAAGGCCATGCTATACCATTTTTTTTCTATGAGGATTCACAAAACAATAATACTAGGAAGAACCATGCCACAATAGTCCCCATAGTTGATTTCTACTACACCTTTATGAAATGGTAGTGCCCAATCAGGGTTTTTTAGTGGTCATATTCATGGAATGATTCACCTTTAAGTTATGAAAAAAAAAGACCAGTTGATAGCCAATAACTAGTAGAGATGACCATGGAATATTATATGTTCACTTGTGTGAAACTATGTAACCCAAATTGGGCATGGAGAAATACATGGAAAAATCAATTAAATTTTAGGATGAAGATGATCGCAACACCATGGTGAAATTAATTTATCCATTTCATTGGGTTTTTTTGAAGAGAATATCTACTTTTGATAAATAATAAACTTAATATGGGGATAGTTCTAGTCGAAGCGATGATTTGTGCTTTTGATGAAAAAGGTTATGTTTTGTATTTATAAAAAAAGGAAAAATAGCCAAAATTCATGATGTTGTGCGTTTCTAAGTTTTTTATCCATGATATTGAATAATACATGTCTTGGTTTCTGAAAGAAAGTCGTTCTAGAAAGAATTTTTATGGGATATGTGAAAAATATAGAGATTCCAGATCAGATGATGCATGAACCCTTCTTTAATAATTCAATAATCACAGACCTCACCTTTAGGAAATTATTTTAGTAGGAATAAAAGGGATTTTTCAGAAATTTAATGATTGATTAATTGAGTAGTCATTCCATGCTACAATGAAGAGAGAGAATGTCCATAAATATGTTATTCTATTGATTGTATAAATATAGAAATCGTGGGGAGCTAAGGGTAGTTTTGAACTCCCATTATGATGATGAAAAGTGTAATGTAAATCACTAATTATTAATAATTGTTAATAAGGGGGTCAACATATTTAATAAGGGAGGAGATATAAAATATTCATGATAGAGGAAGAGGAGTTCTTCACACTTGTTGGGAAATAAAAAATCAAAGATATAGGATTAAATTTCAGGTTCTTGATCTCACTGTAATGTTGTTGGATTTTCCAAAAGTGACATGCCATTTTAGGTGTATATCCACATTCTTATCTTATAGAGAAGGAAAATGTAGTCATGGTAGGAGTAGTGAGTTTCACTTTATGATGAAAGGTAGTTAGTCTTCTCAATTATTTTATAGTGAGTTTGTAGGATTTTTGTGACTAATATATTGTGCAAACCAAACAAAATCAGTTTTCTATAGTGTTTTTGGTGCATATGCACATTATCTTTTCATGATACTTGGATTATCCTAGTTTAGGTTATCCAAGAAAAATTCTTTGTGTGATTTATTACTTTTTATTTATTAAAAATATAAATTAGTTCATTTAAATGAGTGTTCCACACATCAAGAGAAAAATATCAACATCAAGGGAAAATGTCTTAACTTTTTATTACCCTGATTCACCCCCCAATCTCTGGGTAATATTCTTGATAAGGGACCAATAATCATTATCAAAGGAAGGTTATTTGGGTGATTTTCCCTCTCCTAGAACCATGGAAACATTATCATTGGTTAATCAAAAAGGCATACCAATTTTTGAAGGAATAAATTTCCAATTATGGTAGAACATGAAGCAATACTATTTCAGGTCAATGGGAATGGAAGTATCTAAAACATCTATTCTTATTATAATAAAAAACATGTAATGTGGGGTTTTATTAAAAATATACTTAAATGAATTAGATACAGATGCAAAGGAAATTAAATCATTATAGGTAGCCTTGACATCCATATCTTTACTAAGATAATATTTAGAAAAATGTCTCATGCTATGTGTAAAAATCCCATAAATATTTATTAAGGTGATTCCAAAGTACAAGAGGGAAAGATACGAGTATTATTGAATAAATATGAAGGATTTTGGATGAGCCCAATAGAAACTGTTGTTGTGATATTTTATAATCATAATGAACTTATAGAATACATGAATAGTATTTTAGAATATATTATATATTTAAATCCTTTAAAAAGAATCATTGGGATGCATTCTCCATGATTCAAGGTAAAGGCGTTTGTACATGAAGATAATGATCCTAAGGATGTGTCACTTAATAGTATTTATACTATGTATGTCATGTATTAATTTAAAAATTATGACAATGAATCCACAGTGAAGGAAATATACCCAAATATTACTTTCAAGGAAATTTTGAAACATTTTGTTAAAGAAGGTCCACATTAAGATGAAGTTAGTTAAGTGATATCAATCATTTACTCAAACCTTGGGAGGGGAAAAGAAAAATTCAAAGGGAAGAATCCACTTAATTTCTTATAGTGTGTTAAGGTAGGTCACATAATTGGTAAGTATTTTAAAAAATTTCATGATAACCAGGATAAAAATTCTATGAAGAAACTATCAAAGGTGACAAAAGTAATGAAAAAATGAAGAAAAAAACCATCAAGAGAAAAAAAAATCTATCTCTAGAATATGGAATAAAAAATAAGTAAGAATTGGAATCAGTTTAGGACTATAGGGACCTAGGATAAGATGAATTAGATGCCATGATTGAATATCTAGAAGATGGTAGTGATGCTAAAAATGATGATGTTGAGGGTAGAGTTGATCTTTAGGTTAAACTTGAGGGAACCCTTGAAAAACATGAAAAATGTAAGGTTAAAACCAAGAAGGAAAATGTTGTTTCTCATGAATCCAAACTCTATTTTCTATATAAAGAGGGAGGAAAGTTAGATCCAAAAGTAGAGATTGAAAAGTTTAATACTATACTTTATAAAATCTTGAAAAAACAAGTGGAGGTCATTCACAAAGTGGAAGAAGAAGTGAAAATTATACATGGTTAAAAAACCAATATAATAAAGGGTTAAAATAATTTAATAACTTAAAGAAGTCATGGTTTGGTGATAAAAGTGTGTAGACTAATAAATAATATATATATTGGGCATGTAATCTAGTTGATCAAAGGAACTATCCCCATTTAAATCTATAGAAGACTCTAAAATGAATACTAAAGAGAGTACTCTCATCACAAAAGTGCACCACATTAAAAACAAAGGGAAAAAATAGTGAAACATGATCATAAGAAGGATACAACCATGCCTCATTCTTAAACTAAATATTTAAACCTTGATGAAAAGTGGATTTGGTAGAAGCTTAAATTTCCTCCGATCTAGTAGAAATAGATGAAAAATGACACTAAAAATTTAGTGATATTACTATAAAAAATTGGGACACATTCAATATGTGTGCTCCATTAAAAAAATTTATTCCAGAGATAATAAAAACAAAAGAGAGGGAATCAATTTTGCATCATCATCTTATGTTTTTAATTCTTATTTATCCTAGTATAATGTTTTTGGGAATAAATAATCCTATTATGCCTCAATAGTTCAACGAGAGGTGACTCATGAGACTAAAAAAGGAGAAAAACACTACCTGGAAACTTCAATAAACACATTGTAAAATGAAAACCATTTATTACTTTTGTAATATTAAGATAAAATTATTAAACTAAGGGAGAAACAAGTCAATCAATCATCTGGAGATATTCCTCAATGGTCATGGAAAAAAGAAAAAAAACCATGAGAAGGGAAAATTTACTGAGATTATTTTGAGGGAAATTGTCAGGTCTTGTTTATGTATTTTAGATAGTGGGTGTACCTTTCACATGAATATGGATAAATATATTATCATAAACATCAAATATGACAAATTTTAGGTAGTTCTATTTTGTAATGATGATAGATTGAAAATAATTTTCTCTTGGAAGGACAAGGTTATTAGAAAGGATCTTAGATTATATGATGTTCTCTTATTGGGTGGGCTTAGGCACAATCAATTATGCATGAGATATTTGTCTAATTTTGGGCATGTTTTTGAATTTGTAAAAAGGGGTTCTTTGTTAAACCCAAATATGTTTCATTGGTTCTACAAAGAAAATAGAAAAAGGTAATATTTATCTGATTAGTGATCAAAATTGGTGCATGTTTTACAAGGAAGATGAAAATAGGATTTACCAAAAATAACACAAACATTTAAACCAAAAATCTTTGAAAAATATGGTTAAGATTGATAGAGTTTGTGATTTTCCCAAACTCACATGTGGAAATACCCATACATATGATTCATGTCAAAAAGGGAAGAATATTTGAAAACCCTATAAGATGAAGAGGGTAAATCATCGATAGTATTGGAGATTGATCATGTATATGATTTTGGGGAAATAACTCCTTAAGGTTTCAATGTAAAAATATATTATGTTTTGTTTGTTGACGATTTAAATGGAATGGATTTCATAATAGCGATTTCTCACAAAATTAAAGATTACAAGTGAATCATTTGAAATCAGAGATTAACTAAAAAAATTCTTGAGGTAAAATTTCAATTTTTTCACACTGAAAAGGTGTAGAATTTATAAACACCCAAGTGTAAGAATATATAGAAAATTAAGGTATTGAACACCACATTTTAGCAGTAAGAACTCCTCAGTAGGATGAAGTTGATGAGAGAAGGAATCGCATCATCCAAAAAAAGGTTCATACCATGATAATTAAAAATTAATTACTGAAGAATTATTGGAATGAAGTGGTTATAATGGCTATCTATATCTCAAATGTAGAATTTTTGTGTTGAAATAAAGACAGTACACCATATGAATTATTATATGGAAAGCACATCACACTAAAATATTTTTTGGTGTTTGGAATTAAGAGTTTTATTATGAACAATGAGACAAATAGAAAGTTAAAATCATATCAATAGGATAGAATATTTCATGGATATTTTTCCAATATTAAGGAATATAACTTTTATAAAAACATCTAAGTAAAATGGTTGAAATCCATTATGTGACGGTGATTGGAAGTAATTTTTTTTTGATTTAAGTGAGTAGGTTTTAGCAATGAATGAGAATAATTCACACAATAACCTTTCAGTTTATGAAAAGGATATTGATGAAGATAAGAAAAACTTAGAGAGAGTTAAAATGGTGGAAATTAACTCTAATTACATCTTCGATGATGGAGGAAATGTAACTGGAACAACAGAATAAAGCAGAAAGTTCAATAGAGTATAAATCACAAATAAAAACAACTTTGGTGACTGGATAGTACTAGTTCATAAAATAAAGATGAAGTTGCAGTAAATAAATAATTTTTATATTAGGTTAAACCAAAATCATTTTATGTGCCTATCATGGATTCACATAGGTTCAATGCTATGAATGAGGTTCATAACCGGATTGATAAAAGCAAAACATTGTAAATTGTATCAAGGTTGAAAAATATGAATTTTATCAAACCCAAATGGTTTTTTTAAACAAACTCAATGATGATGGAATTATGAAAATGAATAAGACACATTTAGTATTCAAATTCTATTTCTATATTGATAGAAATGATGTTGATAAATCATTTTCACTTGTGGCATGGGTTGAAACCATCAATTTTTTTAGCCATGCCTAAGAAAAAGGACATTAAAGTTTTCCAAATGGATGTAAAATTAGTATTCATAAATGGTTTCCCTGAAAAGGAAGTATACATTGAGTAACCATATGGATTTAATATTCATGATGATGAGATAAAATTGTTTTATCTAATTAAAGGTTTTAATGGTATGAAAAAATCACTAAGATCTTGGTACTCATGACTAGATAAGTTATTAAAGAATCTCAGTTATGATAGAGGTGGGATCTATCACAACTTCCATATCAAGAATTAGCAAGGGAAGTGAATTTTGGTTCTCATAAATTTTTATGACACCATATTTAGAGGCCCAAATGGCATACAATGCAAGTATTTTTTAGAAATAATGAGGTGTGAATTTGAGATGACTTTAATCAGTTAATTATCCTTTTCCCCAGTCTACAAGTGATTTAAATAAAGTATGGGGAATTTATCTCCCAAATTATATTTTCCAAGGAGGTATTAAAGAGGTTTCAGATGGATAATTCTAGACTTATTAATACCCCAGTGGATGCTTGAATGAAATTTTTAAAGGATGATAAAGGTAAAAATATTGATGTCACTCTCTATATGAAAATTATTGGTAGTTTTAATTTCATGGAATACACTCTATCAGCCATTTTTTTTTGTGTCACATGTTAATATTCTTGATATCATAGTTTTCCAAAGAAATGTCATAGGAAGTTTTTTTAGGTGTATACTACATTATATAAACCAAATAGAGGATTTTGAGTTATATTATTAGAGAAATTCACTATATAATTTTGTAGGGGTATACATATGTTGATTGATCATGTTAGGATAGTGACCAAAAATCAACTTTTGGAGGTGTTTTATACATATGCAGCTCTTGTATTTCATGGAAATGTAAAAAAGAAAGTTTGTATTTCATTAACCATTATAGAGGCTAAATGTAACACCCTGAGATTTTATGAAAAATATTCTTTTAATTTCATTAATGTATTGTGTTGTATGCTACACCAATATTACCTTGCGCTATACGAAACACCGTATTAGCTTGCAGTATATGCAACACTATTCTTGAATCGTGTTACACACAATTTTGATAATAGTTATTCTACGCAACATTGAGTATATATATATATATATATATATATTCAATGTATAAATGAAATATGGTTGGATTCTGTTATACGAAACAACGAAGGATTATTGCACAACACGCAACCCTGACTTGGCTTACATTACACGCAATCGTGACCTTCCTCAATAGCGTGTGTTGTACGCAATACCGGGTTTTACTAAACAAATGATATATTATTATAATATTATTATGAACTAGTCATTATGAATAGTATTAACTAAATTTTGAATTTTATAACATTATTATTCATCTTACACATTTTCTAGAACATGGTATAAGAACAAAATAAATTTTTCGGGTAAAATAAGTATTTTTCAAAAAATGCAGTTTTGCCGCCTTTTGATGGCGCACCCACTTTAAATATAGTTTTTGACATGTTTATAAGTTCAATTTTACAAAATAAAATTCTTCTTTGGAATCAAGAAATAAAAATTTACTTTGGATAAAATTTTCATATTATTCTGGTAACTTTCATATTTTGATGAATAGTAAAAACACGCTATATTTTAATTAAAAACAACTTTTTTCATCGAAATAATTTATATGGTTAAATTATAATATTGAATGGTTTTAAAGTATAAATAGAATATATTTTTACCATTTAATATAATTTATGTCATTAGCATTTATTTTACATTAAATTCATAGGTTAAATCAATTCAATCTTTTGCAATGTTTTAAAGAAAAACCCGTTTTCTTTCGACAACGGGATTAATTTTAATTTAATTTCTGAAACATTTGTGTATTGAATTTGGAAAAATGGATTCCATATTTGGAATCAGTGGGTCCAAATTATGTTAATAAGCTACTTTTTTATTTTTGGGAATTATGAATAGTAACTACGGTAAATTTTATTTACCATAGTTAAAGGTAAATCGGATAATTAAGGGTAAATATAATATTATAAAATTACCCTAACACATACCAAAATTCTATTGGATGGCTAAAAGTAGACCCATATAACCTAAGGGTTGGATTAGATTCATTTTATGGACTTTTGACCATGAAAATAATTTAATTATTATTAAAACCAAAGAAAGTGACAACATGTCACTCTCTTAAATCTTATAAGTATAATAATTTTAATTTAGTGATAAAAATCATAAAACTTCGAACATGAATAGTATACATAAATCTAATAAAATTATCTACATCATGATAATTTATTTAGAATTTTTAGGGATTAAATAATGGTCATTAATGGTGATACATTAATGATACAGAAATTATTTATTAAGTGGAAAATAAGTAATATAGTTTTTATTGAAATAATAATACCTATTAAAAGGCCCACAAACCTGACAAAAACTTATTGGTAGTGTATATATACACCTTAATCATCCAATTACCTAATATATAACTGTTTGGAGCCTTATAAAAGTGATTATGACACTTATATTATTTTATTTTAAATGATGCCAAAGTTGTCACCTTCATAATTTAATAAATATAACAATTTAAATATTGTGATTTTAAGATGATAAATTCGAGTAAAAGTATTATTGTGAAAGGTAATAGATTTATATTAATCATAGGATTTTATTTTTAATTTTTATGCAACAAATAAGTATATTAAATAATTATACAAAAATGTTGTAGTAATTATTTTATTAAGAGATAAACCAAATAAATGGTTTTAAAAATAATAAAATAAATATTATATGAACTATTTAATGTGATCCACTAATTTTATATATACATATGACCTTTTATGAATCTATTAAAGCTTTTAGTTCGAACATATCTTCTGTATATATTTTATTTAAATTCAAATAAATGAATAGTGTCAAAATTGACACTATTGTTATTTTATAAAAATAACATATTATAAAATTGTTTAAAAATCACAAAAATATTTAAAAATTATAAATTTAACTTTATATGGTCTATAATGTTATAAAGTAACCAATTATGGAAAATTAACAACAAATAAGTAATTATCTGTTATAATTTAAAATTTATAATTTTATTACCACAAATAAACTTAAATAGATTAAATAAGGATAAATCAAAATGACAAGGTTTAAAATAAGATCCAAACATGTATAAATTTGATTGGTTTATGATATTACAACCCTATATCATCTAATATTAGAATATGAGTCATTTTTAGAGGTTTTTAAGTGGGGTAAGATTTATTATAAATTAATATTTTTAAGAATTCCAAAGGTGCCCCTCTCCTCCCTTATAAAAGGGCACCTCCTCCCTCTCTTCCTCACACCACTTTGAGCCTTCAAGATTGGAAAAAACCTTCCAAATTCTCTTCTAAACTTCCCTAGAAACATCCTAGAGGTTCTGGTCTTCTTCAAAGACCAATTTTAGTGCCCTAAGAGGAGGTCTCAAAGAGGCGCTTCAAAGAAGAGGTAATGTCCATTACCGATTCTTTCACCTTTATTTCTTCTTCCACTTCTTCTTATTAGGTTGTTTCATTATGAAGTAATAACATCAGTATCAATAATATACTGATATTTTATTATAAGTATGAAACAAACCTATTTCACCATCTATCCATCCTACGGAAAACGAAATCACCGCGTGTACGTACGTACGGAATACCGTCTCCACACTGTGGTGTAATCTATTTTACACCACCACCTTACTTGGATGGGTATAATGGTGTAAATAATAACTATATATGATTATTGTAAAGTGATATTGATTCTGTAATAGTATACATACACTCCAATAAAATTCCACGATCATGGGAACGATATCATCGCTCGTGCGTACGTACGGAATACCGTCTCCACAACGCGATGAGATTCATTCTCAATGATTAACCATTCATAAATGATTATAAAGTATATATAATAAGTAATCATGAAATATATGACATAATAATGATACTTTATTTATGTATATATATATGTATTTCATCCAATTAATTCCATTCAATTCAACGAGGAAACGAAAACAACGTTCATGCGTACGTACGACCTACCGTCTCCATGAACGGTGTATTTCTTTCCATTTATTGATCTATTATATATATATATATTCTGAATATATATTATATATAAATAATGTTTTATATTCTGGAATTAAGTAATCATGATCTAAGTAATCATATGAATAATTACAAGTCAAAACACGGACGACAAATGAAACGATTTTACCCAAAACGCTCTTTAACATGGAATTTACAAAAGAACGGGTAATATAAAGTCATAAGTGAACCATATATGATATTATAACAATGAATATGATTCTTTAATAAGTCAATGACATTATTTAAATCATTATACAGGAGGTTCGGATACGTACGAAGCATATCAGACCTAAGGTAAGGGATAATGCTGCAAATCTCATTTTTATCCGAGATTGCTTATTCGTAAGTATTTACTGGGGTTATTTATATCATCCATGTACAAGTTTTATAAAAGTGTTTTCATGTATGTTTAAAGTCATTTTTACCCATTTTGACTTTTACTACATGGTATGTATGGAATCTTACTATTACGAGGTACTTTTTGACTTTTCCGGCAAAAGTACAAGAAGAATGTTTTTTTAACTTATACGGCACGAACAAATTTTTATGGTTTTATAAAGCCTTATTTTCATGAAGCTTCCTCCAAAATATTTCATGATTATTTTCAACAAAACCCTTTTCTTTTAAAAGTGCATGGCATTTTGTGAAAAGAAAGTGATTTTAAAGAAGAAAGGATATTTTCCTCAAGAATTCATTTCAAGTGTTTTATCAAAACCATTTTCCATCTAAAATGAAATTATTTCATATGTGTATGTTTTAAGTATAATGTCTCTATGATTTACATGGTTTCAATTTTCTTATTATGAAATGATATACATTTATTTTATATGTATTATGTTATGATGAGATGATGTTTATGAAACCCATTTTATTCGTTGGGTTATTATTAATGATGTATGTTTATTTTGTGGCATAAGTAAGAATGATTTCATTATGAGATGGGTGGGACCTATATATCCCTACAATGCATTGGGTAAAGATTTTATATCTCATGAGATAGACATGGCTGGAACGGTAAGTTAATCCGTTTCAGTGTTACAGGACTGAAACGAGGAGTGAACTCGATTCAGAATGGGACTTTGTCCACTAAGATGGTCTTGGTAACAATTCCTTGGCTACTATGGAAATAATTAAATGTGCTTAATGGATGCCACAGTTAAATGTTTTATTCCCATGCTATTTTATCATGTTTTATGTTCCATTATGATCTCTGCCTTATGTACTTCCATGTTTTATGTCGTTGCTCAAGATTTTGATGTTTAAACATTATGTTCATGTTTTTAAGTTCAAATGTATATGGTATGATTTATTTTATCCATGCTTACCCTTACTGAGCATTTTAGCTCACTCTTTTTATGTTTTATTTTCCCCAGGATATAAAGAAAGGTTTTAGGTAAGAAAAAAAGGGAAGATCTTTATGGGAGATGTTGAAGATCTTTCACCACGATTAGAAGATTACGTTACAAGTTTCCAAAGACACTAAACTATTACGGTCCTTGGGTTTCTGTTTTTGTTATGTATTAAGTATTCTTCTAAAGTAATGTAATGTCCATGTACGTCAAGATTTGGGTCTCTACAGTTGGTATCAGAGGAAAGGTTTAGTCAACCTTTGGAAACTAGGATGCGAAAACTTTAGTGAGATCCCTAGAGATATTTCTAAGGTATGTCTAGGGATGTCCCTAAGGATAAGTATACGTATAAAATATAGTCCTAGAAATATGGTAACGATAATAGAATTTAACCTAAGATTTTAGATATTGAGGATACCCCCCCTTTACTATGTTGTTTTCTCTAGCATGATTTTTGCCTCTCACACTATTCTTTTTGGGTTTTAGAAAATGGCTGGAAACAGGAAGATTCACGATAATGGAGGATATGACAGATAATGGAATGATATTCTTCATGAGAAACCAAATGAAATGGGATCTGGAAGTCCAAACATCGTTATTATGCCTAATCAGAAATCTCATAATATGATCAATAATCTCAACTTTGGTAAGTTTCCCGACTCAGATAATAAGAGAAAGATGGAGTTTCATGATGATCATAGAGGAAAGAAAGTTCAATTTCCCTCATGTAAATCATGTGGGAAGAGGCATCAGGGAGATTGTTTCAAAGGAATTGGAAGATGCTTTGGGTGTGGAAAAGAAGGACACAAATCCAGTAAGTGCAAAGGAAAAGGTTCAGTTAACACCATGGACAAGGATAATGGTATTGCTACGACATCAAAAATGATTAGATGTTTTAAATGTGGAATGTACAACCATTATGCAAACCAATGCCCTAATAGAAAATCTCATGAAGAGAATAAGCATGTTCATATGGGTAGTATTTATGTGGATGATGATGATGAGACTACAAATGATATATGAGCTGAAAGAAGTGTTGAAGCCCAGTCAGTTGTTATAGAAGGTAGTGGAATGATTGTATGTTTATCGAGAGTTATGTTGTATAGTTAATGGTACTATGGAATAACGAATCATCTAAGGATTGTTAAACTATTGTTTTTCCTAAAAGTATTTGAAAGTATATATTGAATGGTACCAGTAACCATGGAAGGTTATTCATATATTTTTGTAAAGTAGATAATATGCGCATAATGAAGGAATAATAAGATAATGAGATGTTTGATTGTATTCATGAGCTCATGGTTGATATAAGGACTAAGTGATATCATGGTTTGAGTATATAGAATTTTGAGGATTTTGGTATGTGGAAAGTGTTAACTTTTAACTGCATTCATGTTTTCACTAAGGTTCAATGGGTATTCATTTTTCAAGATAATACATGATTAAGGCCTTAGAATGTTTGGAATGTGACCAACAAGACATATCTTATGATATATGGGGATCAACGATGGTATTAAATCTCTGGTAATCATTTTCACTATATTATGAGAGTGGACTGCAGTATTATGGATAAGCCTAAATATTAGAATGGATTATGTTAGACATAAGTTAGTATTGTTTAATGATAGCAGTTTTTTCGATATTGTTGATGGGATGTTATAGTAATGTAGTTTTAGAAAAAGGACAACCTGCAGGACGGGCAACAACCCATCGCGTTGGACAAGGTTGTGGGAATCGAACCCACAACCGAAGTGCAACTGGCCTTTATTGCCTACCACTGGCCTACAAGAAGTCCCTGGTTAGTAGAAACTAGTTTTATTTTATTAAGTGATATGATATATGAAGTATAAGTTCATTTTTGGAACCATATACGATTAATCTAACCATAAGATGGACTTATAACTTTTGCTAACCTTTTGTTTAAAAGAGATAGAATGACCCATCATTCTATCACATGATCTGTTAACACATCACGAATAACAAATTCAACTTCATTTCTTTAAGGGATGAAGTGGAAATTGTTCAATTCACGAACAACAGTGAGATTGTACCAAAATCATGTAAGTATTTCTTTTAATTCATCAACTTTAGGGAAATGATCTTGAAAACCAAAAATTTTTTCCTAGTTCCCTTATATCCGATGAATCAGATGGTACCTTAGATCATCACGAATCTATAGCTTTGTGATTATTGGCTTTTTCATAGCCATGTTCTCTACCACTCTCCATCAGAACTTGATGGTTAGATTTTTCTTCCATATCCATATTTTCATCTATGTTATCCTACGTGGAAACCCAGTGATGAGTTAATTTGGGTAACCATTACATTTCATACTTTAGTTTTTAAAGCCATGTTTTGGTATTTCTTTTTACGATGTGGGTTTCTATTAAACAAACTTTCGAGTAGTAAACCATTTATAACCCTGACGAATTTCGAGGGCGAAATTCATTTTAAGGGGGGTAGAATGTAATACCCCGAGATTTTATGAAAAATATTCTTTTAATTTCATTAATGTATTGTGTTGTATGCTACACCAAGAATATCTTTCGCTATATGCAACACCGTATTAGCTTGCAGTATACGCAACACTATTCTTGGATCGTGTTACACACAATTTTGATAATAGTTATTCTACACAACATTGAGTATATATATATATATATATATATTCAATGTATAAATGAAATATGGTTGGATTCTTTTATAAAAAACAACTAAGTATTCTTGCACAACATGCGACCCTGACTTGGCTTGCATTACACGCAATCGCGACCTTCCTCGATAGCGTGTGTTGTACGCAATACCGGGTTTTACTAAATAAATGATATATTATTATAATATTATTATGAACTAGCTGTTATGAATAGTATTAACTAAATTTTGAATTTTATAACATTATTATTCATCTTACACATTTTCTAGAACATGGTATAAGAACAAAATAAATTTTTCGGGTAAAATAAGTATTTTTCAAAAAATGAAGTTTTGCCGTCTTTTGATGGCACACCCACTTTAAATCTAGTTTTTGACATGTTTATAAGTTCAACTTTACAAAATAAAATTTTTCTTTGGAATCAAGAAATAAAAATTTACTTTGGATAAAATTTTCATATTATTCTGGTAACTTTCATATTTTGATAAATAGTAAAAACACGCTATATTTTAATTAAAAACAAATTTTTTCATCGCAATAATTTATATGGTTAAATTATAATATTGAATGGTTTTAAAGTATAAATAGAATATATTTTTACCAGTTAATATAATGTATGTCATTAGCATTGATTTTACATTAAATTCGTAGGTAAAATCAATTCAATCTTTTGCAATGTTTTAAAGAAAAACCCGTTTTCTTTCGACAACATGATTAATTTTAATTTAATTTATACAACTTTTGTGTATTGAATTTGGAAAAATAGATTCCATATTTGGAATCAGTGGGTCCAAATTATGTTAATAAGCTACTTTTTATTTTTGGGAATTATGAATAGTAACTACGGTAAATTTTATTTACCATAGTTAAAGGTAAATCGGGTAATTAAGGGTAAATATAATATTATAAAATTACCCTAAAACATTCCAAAATTCTATTGGATGGCTAAAAGTAGACCCATATAACCTAAGGGTCGTATTAGATTCATTTTATTGACTTTTGACCATGAAAATAATTTAATTATTATTAAAACCAAAGAAAGTGACAACATGTCACTCTCTTAAATCTTATAAGTATAATAATTTTAATTTAGTGATAAACATTATAAAACTTTGAACATGAATAGTCTACAGAAATATAATAAAATCATCTACATAATTATAATTTATTTATAATTTTTAGGGATTAAATAATGGTCATTAATGGTGATACATTAATGATACAAAAATTATTTATTAAGTGGAAAACAAGTAATATAGTTTTTATTGAAATAATAATACCCATTAAAAGGCCCAAAAACCTGACCAAAATTTATTTATAGTGTATATCTACACCTTAATCATCCAATTACCTAATATATAACCGTTTGGAGCCTTATAAAAGTGATTATGACACTTATATTATTTTATTTTAAATGATGCCAAAGTTGTCACCTTCATAATTTAATAAATATAATAATTTAAATATTGTGATTTTTTAGATGATAAATTCAAGTAAAAGTATTATTGTTAATGGTAATAGATTTATCTTAATCATAGGATTTTATTTTTAATTTTTATGCAACAAATCAGTATATTAAATAATTATACAAAAATGTTGTAGTAATTATTTTATTAAGAGATAAACCAAATAAATGGTTTTACAAATAATAAAATAAATATTATATGAACTATTTAATGTGATCCACTAATTTTATAGATACATATTACCTTTTATGAATCTATTAAATATTTTAGTTCGAACATATCTTCTGTATATATTTTATTTAAATTCAAATAAATGAATAGTGTCAAAATTGACACTATTGTTATTTTATAAAAATAACATATTATAATTTTTTTTAAAAATCACAAAAATATTTAAAAATTATAAATTTAAATGTATATGGTATATAATGTTATAAAGTAACCAATTATGGAAAATTCACAACAAATAAGTAATTATTTGTTATAATTTAAAATTTATAATTTTATTACCACAAATAAACTTAAATAGATTAAATAAGGATAAATAAAAATGATAAGGTTTAAAATAAGATCCAAACATGTATAAATTTGATTGGTTGATGAGATTACAACCCTATATCATATAATCTTCGAATATGAGTCATTTTTGGAGGTTTCTAAGTGGGGTTAGATTTATTATAAATTAATATTTTTAAGAATTCCAAAGGTGCCCCTCTCCTCCCTTATAAAAGGGCACCTCCTCCCCTCTCTTCCTCACACCACTTTGAGCCTTAAAGATTGGAAAACCCCTGCAAAATTCTCTTCTCCACTTCCCTAGAAACATCCTAGAGGTCCTGGTCTTCTTCAAAGACCAATTTTAGTGCCCTAAGAGGAGGTCTCAAAGAGGCGCTTCAAAGAAGAGGTAATGTCCGTTACCGATTCTTTCACCTTTATTTCTTCTTCCACTTCTTCTTCTTAGGTTGTTTCATTATGAAGTAATAACATCAGTATCACTCATATACTGATATGTTATTATAAGTATGAAATAACCCTATTTAACCATCTATCCATCCTACGGAAAATGAAATCACCGCGCGTGTGTACGTACGGAATACCGTCTCCACGCCGTGGTGTAATCTATTTTACACCACCACCTTACTTGGATGGGTATAATGGTGTAAATAATAACTATATATGATTATTGTAAAGTGATATTGATTCTGTAATAGTATACATACACTCCAATAAAATTCCACGATCATGGGAACGATATCATCGCTCATGCGTACGTACGGAATACCGTCTCCACGACGCGATGAGATTCATTCTCAATGATTAACCATTCATAAATGATTATAAAGTATATATAATAAGTAATCATGAAATATATGACATAATAATGATACTGTATTTATGTATATATATATGTATGTCATCCAATTAATTCCATTCAATTCAACGAGGAAACGAAAACAACGTTCATGCGTACGTACGGCCTACCGTCTCCATGAACGGTGTATTTATTTCCATTTATCGATCTATTATATATATATATATTCTGAATATATATTATATATAAATCATGTTTTATATTCTGGAATTAAGTAATCATGATCTAAGTAATCATATGAATAAATACAAGTCAAAACACGGACGACAAATGAAACGATTTTACCCAAAACGCTCTTTAACATGGAATTTACAAAAGAATGGGTAATATAAAGTCATAAGTGAACCATATATGATATAATAACAATGAATATGATTCTTTAATAAGTCAATGACATTATTTAAATCATTATATAGGAGGTTCGGATACGTACGAAGCATATCGGAACTAAGGTAAGGGATAGTGTTGCAAATCTCATTTTTATCCGAGATTGCTTATTCGTAAGTATTTACTAGGGTTATTTCTATCATCCATGTCCATGTTTTATAAAAGTGTTTTCATGTATTTTTAAAGTCCTTTTTACCCATTTTTGACTTTTACTACATGGTATGTATGGAATCTTACTATTACGAGGTACATTTTGACTTTTCTGGCAAAAGTACGAGAAGAATGTTTTTTTTAACTTATACGACACGAACAGATTTTTACGGTTTTATAAAGCCTTATTTTCATGAATATTCCTCCAAAATATTTCATGATTATTTTCAACAAAACCCTTTTCTTTTAAAAGTGCATGGAATTTTGTGAAAAGAAAGTGATTTTAAAGAAGAAAGGATATTTTCCTCAAGAATTCATTTCAAGTGTTTTATCAAAACCATTTTCCATCTAAAATGAAATTATTTCATATGTGTATGTTTTAAGTATAATGTTTCTATGATTTACATGGTTTAAATTTTCTTATTATGAAATGATATCCATTTATTTTATATGGATTATGTTATGATGGGATGATGTTTATGAAACCCATTTTATTCGTTGGGTTATTATGAATGATGTATGTTTATTTTGTGGCACAAGTAAGAATGATTTCATTATGAGATGGGTGGGACATATATCTCCCTCCAATGCATTGGGTAAGGATTTTATATATCATGAGATAGACATGGCTGGAATGGTAAGTTAATCCGGTTCAGTGTTACAAGACTAAAACGAGGAGTGAACTCGATTCAGAAAGGGACTTTGTCCACTAAGATGGTCTTGGCATCAATTCCTTGGATACTATGGAAATCATTACATGTTCTTAATGGATTCCATAGCTACATGTTTTATTCCCATGATATTTTATCATGGTTTATGTTCCATTATGATCTATTCCTTATGTACTTCCATGTTTTATGTCGTTGCTCAAGATTTTGATGTTTAAACATTATGTTCATGTTTTTAAGTTCAAATGTATATGGTATGATTTATTTTATCCATGATTACCCTTACTGAGCATTTGAGCTCACCCTTTTTATGTTTTCTTTTCCCCAAGATATAAAGAAAGGTTTTAGGTAAGAAAAAAAGGGAAGATCTTTATGGGAGATGTTGAAGATCTTTCACCACGATTAGAAGATTACGTTCCAAGTTTTCAAAGACACTAAACTATTACGGTCCTTGTGTGTCTGTTTTTGTTATGTATTAAGTATTCCTCTAAAGTAATGTAATGTCCATGTACACCAAGCTTTGGGTCTCTACACTAAATATGTCACATCGACTCAATCACGAACTCAGTTGATATGGTTGAAACAACAACATTACAACAATGGAATTAAAGTGGAATATCTTATTCCAATCATGCGATACAACTCGATAATCATTATAAAAAATCACATTAAACACTTGAGGATAAATAACATTGATATTAAATATCATTTCTTAATGGATAAAATTGAACAATATATTGTGATGTTGGAGTGTGTTCTAACCCAAAATCAAGTAGTAGATATTATGAAAAAGGTATTACATAAGAGGGATCTTGAATGATATTAGTTAGAATTTGGATTCCAATTTAATAAATCTTTTTAAATGGAATTAGACATGGGCCCCCAATCCCTATGGAAATTTCTAATTAAGAAATGTCTGATATCTTTCCTTAAATCCATTATAATCTACCTAACTCTATCTTATGAATCTTCAAGGAAGTTTTCTTTGGGTTTATTAAAAAAGGGGGGGAAGTCAATTTGGGGGGAAATGAGATAAATTAATCATAGAGAAAATATATATCAGATTTTTGGGTATCTATAAAGGTGGAGAGTGTTTTGTTATAGATTTAAGGGTAAGAGGATTGATGGTTTGATACATGTAGTGAAACATGTTATCATATTATAATTATTTCATTTAACTCTTATTTCTTACATTTTTCATTAACCAAGATGATATTAATGTTTATGATTAAGGGATCTATGTTTTACTCTTTTAATTAAAGAGTAATTGTATGTGGTTCCATTGAGTGTGACTATGGAATTTCCAACAAATCTAAAGGGGGAATTGTTGGAAATGGAAAAAATCCCATTGGATATATTGTGTGTTTATTTTTTATTAAAAATTCATTCAAAGGGTTGAAGTTGTAATTAAAAGGTGAATATGTATTATTTTAGAAAGTATGGTGAAGGACAAACCATATCACAACGAATTTTTCTGTGAGTATGCCCAAAACGAGCATGTGAGATATAACCACACCATTGTGGTCCTCATGGGTGATTTTCAGAGAACTTGTGTAAAATGATGAAGCCAAATATAGGTGTTTCTACTACTGTGGTCAAGGAATGATTCACCATTAATATCTAAATACCAAAATGGCTAGCTAATAGCCAACATTCCATGAACCTATTCATGCTAAATTAGAAGTTCACCCATGTCAAACATGGTGACCCAAAATGGGTATGGAGAAAAACATGGAGAACTCAATTAAATTTGATGATGGTGAAGACCACCACTCCATGGTGATAAGATTTTTTTTTACTATTATATTTGAAGAGAAGCTCTAATTTATGAGAAATAGTTAGCCCAAAATTAGAATGGTGTTGCCTGTGGTGATGATGTTTTCTTTGGATGACGAATTTGATTTTTTCTATACCTATAGTGAAATGAAAAATGGCCAAAATGTTATAGGGAATGGAATTTTAAATGTATTTTTTTTCTAGAGATTGAAAAATCCACAATGTGGTTCCCATACGCAGGCTATTATAATGAAAATTTTGATACGGGATGAATAAAATCATAAAATACCACATCAGACAATGCATGTTCAGTTCTTTAATGATTTAATTATAACACCCCATTACCATTTTTAGGTACTCCATCTGTTCATGCTTTGTTTATCATCATTGTTTGGGTGAGTTTGTGGTATTCTAAGAGATGGAGAGCCTTTGATGAAGAAAATGACCTAAAGTTTGGGGATGTATGTTTTTTTGAATTAATAAAGTCTAGGTATAAATGTGTTAATGGATTTTAGGAATTCTTCCCATGTTCAGATAATGTCACAGGTGCTTTGGTGTTTTTATACTGATAATTGGCATGTTTACTATCTACAGTGTGAATAAACGTTGTGTAAAGTGATTACACATCATGTAATGGTCTCTGGGAAGATTATGTGAATATGGTTTAGGGATTGAACTTTACACATAGTTTGTTTGGAGTTCACATCGTTTAATAGAATTTTTTTGTCTTTTATAAAAAGGAGGCATGTTTTTTGTCATTTTCAGCCTTCATGGAATTAAAAATGTGTAATGGGATTTAATTACATGTAATTATCACAAGTTGTGGTTTTAGGGAACCATAGGAGTGATTTTAATTTAATTCAACCATGTATCCCACCTCTCTTGACCCAAAGCTCACCCTAGGTTATTTTGGAGATCTCTTCTCCTTCTGAATCATTTGTTCGGCGATTGATCATCAGGGTTGTTGTGGTGTACCTCTTAGGGTAATCATTACTTCTATTTTTTCATTTATTTGGTCATTTATGATACGTTGGATTCATTTATGGTTTATATTCATGATCATATATTTTTTTCTATTAATATTTTCCAGTTTCTTATTGCTCCTTGTCTTTTGAAGGCCTATATCTTGGTTTCCAATAACCATTGTCGAAGGCAGCTAGGTTTATACCATTTTGAGGTTGTAATTTCTATATAATGGGTTAATTTGAATAATTTATAAATTTTCTTGATAAATTCCTTTAGGATGTTCATTTAATATAAGTGATTTTGTTTTCAAATAATTTCTTGGAAAGATAATTGTTTTTAAATGTGCTTGATTTAAAAATGTATTTGTTCTGATTTAAAAATAGGTTTTTTCAAACACCAAAGAGGTTTTGATTGGATTTAATTTTTTTTTATAAAATTTGAGCATGGTTATTAAATATAATTTTAAAATAATTGAACTTTGGTAACCTTGGTTTCATCAGGAAATGGATAAAGGCAACCTTAGCCTGTGTGGAAACACTAGTGGTGGTTTGTTGATATCGATAGACTGTGGAAAGAATCAATATTAGTTGGATCCAACGTTTGGATTGAATTATGATATTTTAGGACTAATATGTATTTTACCATAAACTAGATCCCAAATTACAGTGTTCTTAGTCATTTATAGGTTTTTAATTGCATGATAGTTTTTATCATTTATTATTGGTCACAGATTTTTTATGAGGTTGTATCACATGAAATCACATGATGGAATTTCATGGACATGTGTTTACTTACTTACCTTATGATGCATGGATTTTATTTCATGTTTTATCACTTATACATTTCATTTATCTTATTTTATAACATGAAATGATTTTATGAAAAACTAAAGGAGAAATGATTTATAAATGTATTTGGATTTATGAAAAATGAATTGTAAAATTATTTTGTTTTAAAAGATAGAAATGTTTCATTCTTAATATTAGACCTTATATAGACTCTGTGGTGGTATCCTACTATAATTTGTGATCACAACTTAATTTTTCCTTTGGTAATTTTCAGATTTTTTATTTTAGGATACAGGTAAAGAGAAGGGTATCTTGAAGAATGTTGGATTCTCCTTTTATCTTTGCCTTTGTAGTGGGGTGGTTTATAGGTGACTATTGGGAACGTAGAGTTTTTCCATACTTTATGATTTAGACTACTTTGGAATGGATTTTATGGATTTAGATGTATCTTTTTCTTCCCCATAGTACTCTGGTTTTATGTATTGTTTCATTATATTCAAGACTTTTTTTGTAATTTTTTTCTTCTCTGCACCATGTAACAGCTGGATGACGTGTATGGTTCGGTTGACCCAGGTTGGTCTATTATAATTTTGGTATTAGATGAGGGATTAGTCTGAATTGTGTTAAAACTACCTATGTTTGGTTTTGTGTCTTGAGTAGATAGGAGTTGTGACCTTTAGAATTCATATAGTAAGTGTAGAAAGGGGCCTATCCATCTTACTTATGTGACTAAAAATGAGTTACCATGGGTGGTCAGGGATATTTTACTAGGTTTGAGACATGGGTTTTGAGTTAATTTTAACGAATTGTATGGGAAGTTTATTTAAATTGATTTATTATTTTTTAATTAATGTATTTGATTGGAAGATTTCACAATTGCTTAAGATTATGGTTATTTTAAATCATTGGTTTGAATTTTTAGAGTGGTCCTAAGATTGTGGAAGGTTCCCATGATCTAATTGTTTACTTTATTGTGTTTATTAGACAATTCATGTGATAAGAGATGTTCCAAATCCGATATAGTAAGTTGCAAGATAGGATCCATTGGATAATCCTTCGGTGGACCCTTCTTTGTAAGAAGGTATATTATACACCATTAAGACTCTGGGTCAGGTGGATGTTGGGAACCAATGATGTGTAGTGGATCATGACTCTGATTTTACTAAGCAGCATCTACCTATCATCTGTGGTGATAAGAACCATAGGAATATAAGGAGTGGATTGAGTGGATTGAGGGGATCTTAAATTTCTTAAAGACACCTAAAGACTCTAAGGTGGGTTTTTTCACGTACATTCTTGAGGTACTGGGAAAGAGATGATGGGAACTGATTATACAAGATAAGATGAATGAGGATCTTACATGGACATCCTCAAAAAATATATTTAACCATCTATTTTATCCTAAGATGTTACATTCAAAAAATACCCATGAGTTCTAATCTTGGAGAAGGGGTAAAATACAATTATGAAGTATTCCACCCATTTTGATGAGTTGGTTCATCTAGAATCATAGCTTGTACCTAATGAGTACCTAATGAATTAGAGGTTTGAGTTGGGACTGAGGCATGTCATTCAATCAATGTTTATTATCATGTGCCTTTTGATCTTTATGGAGGCAGTTGACAAAGAAAATATGTATGAGGAAGATATATCTAGGAAGATAGATTATGGTGGAGCATCAGTTGGTGTAGTTGTTAGCTAAGGTTATATTTTGGCCAGAAAAGGAAGTGAAAAGGTATCCAGTTTTCTTCTAGACCTATCTTGGGGGATTTTTCAAGAAAGTAGTATACTGTTTTCTATTAGTGTTGGTGGATTAGTCATTCTAATATAAATTGTGCAGTGCCTCCCACGAATTTTCATATTTGTGGATGATCTATCCATTTGAAATACTTTTATGATAGGCTATCCTAGGTAAATAAGGCAGGATCCGCATTCAACAAGGGTTCACAGGTATGTACAGATTCTTCCAAGGGTGGTGGGTCCTATCCTTAGGATAAGGGAAATTTTCATGTGTATAAGAAGATGAGGGAGGAGATGAGACCAAATGTCTTTATATAGTGGAGTATGCACCATAGAAATCTAAATAAGGGCTGGCTATAGTTAGAGGTACAATGTTTGTTTCATCTTCTATGGTGATGGATTTATTTGATTTAGGTGATACTCATTATTTTATATCATCAATGTTGGTTTATGTGTTGGGCTTGAATTTGGAACTTATGTCGTACTTTTTGGATATTTCCATACCTTTGGGAAAGAGTTTTGGACAATGTTTTAAATTCCTTGTGTGTTGGGTGATGATAACAGACATTGATATGGTATGATAATTTTTAGTTCTTGATATTGAAATATTTGACTTGATTATTGACATGGATTGGATGATCAGTGTTATGGCCCAGATATACTTTCATCACTATCGAGTACAATTCATATCTACTGATGAGATCACTCATGACTTTAAGGGTTAGTGGAACTCTAGATTAGGAAGGGAAGGGCTTGTTGTTCCTTATGATGGGGTAATATTATGCCAGTTGTCAAAGATGTTTCAAGATTCAATTGAACCTTGTTTGGGTGGTCAATTTCATACAATGGTGTGTGAATACCTTAAGGTCTTTCCAGATAATTTTTTTTGGTTTACCACCACAGAGAGAGGTCGAGTTTATGATTGAACTGCTCCCTAGTATGATTCCCATTTCTATGCCATCTTATCGAATGGAACTAGCAGAGTTGGTGGAACTTAAGGTCTAATTTGAGGACCTATATTCTAAAAGATTTATTCATACTATATTGTCACTATGATATTTTTCTAACCTATTTTATAAAATGGTATATGGATGGATTAGAATTTTTATTGACTATCAAAAGTTGAATTAAGTGACTATTGAGAAAAAATACCATTTTCCTTGGATTGTTGATCACGTTGAACATCTTAGAGGGGAATGTTGGTATTAAAAGATTTATCTTCTATCAAGATACCACCAATTTAGAGTCTGGTAATAGGATATACCTAAGAAAATGTTTAGAAGACGATATAAGATTTTTACATTTCTGATTATGCCATTAGGTCTAGCTAACACTCATATTGTGTTTATGGATTTGATGAACCATACCATTCATCGGTTCTTGAACTATTTTTCTATTGTGTTCATGGATTATATTTTGGTTTACTCCAAGATAGAGGAGGAGAATAGTGACCATTTGGATATAATTCTTAGAACATTGGGGGAACATCGTCTGTATGGTAAGAATTCCAAATGCAATTTTTGGATCTGGGAAGTGAAATTTCTTAGGGCATGTGATATTAGAGAGGGGTGTCTTAGTGGATAGTGAAAAGTTACTGGCTATTATATCCTAAGATCATCCTTGAAACATGTTTTATATTTGAAGCTTCTTGGGTTTGGATGGTTATTATAGATTATTTTTTCATAATTTCCCCAATATCAAATCTTTGATGACCACCATAACCCATAAGGGTGTAAATTTTTAATGAAATGATAATTTCTAGATATATTTTGAGGAGATGAAAGTGATATTGACTTCAGTGCCAGTTTTGATTCTTCCAAAATTGAGTTTGAGTTATGATGTTTTCTGTGATACTTATGGAATGGGTTTACGATGTGTCTTGATGTAGGGGAAACAAGTTATTTCCTATGGATCATGCCAATTATTCTATAATGAGAATAAATACTCTACCCATGATCTTGAGTTGGCAGTAGATATGAATGCACTAAAAATGTGGTTGCACTACCTCTTTAGAGAGTGGTTTATTGTGTATTCTGATCATAAGAGCCTGAAATATATTTTTACTTAGAGGGATCTAAAATTTCTACAGAAAAACTGGGTGGAGTACCTTTATAATTTTGATTTTTATATTGTATATACTCTTGGAAAATGGAATGTGGTTACTGATGCATTGAGCAAGAAATTACAGACACAAGATGTGATGAAATCATTTGAGGGGTGGTATTTGATGTGTTTGTTTATTTAGATGAGCTTGGGAGAAGAAGAAGTTGATGGATATGTGTTCTTGGATTTAATGAAATATAGATCATATTTTGATGAGTGAGTTTGTCATGAGAAGATGACAGATTTTGAGTTCCAACATTTGGGTAAAATCCTTTCTTATGGGGATACGCCGGGTGAGTGGTTTCGGTCTCCTAGTGGCACTTTATGCTTCAAAAGTAGTTTGATTGTTCCATTTTCCCTGAGGTAGGATTTAATGGATAGTAGAAACTAATAATGTTGGTATGTGCACCCTAAGGATACCAAGAAGTATTACTACTTGAGATGTAAATATTGGTGGAAGGGGATGAGATGATCGATTGTGATTTTTATATCGCGATGTCTTACTTGTCAGATAATTATGGAAGAACAAAAAATACCTATAGGTTTATTGTATCCTTTAATCATTCTGGTATGGAAGTGAGATGATATTTTCATGGATATAATCATTGGATTTCCATATAATACTAGTGGGAAGGATGTGATATGGGTGATTATTGATCAACTCATGAAATCAACAAATTTCCTCCCTATAAAGGAGACGATGAAAGTGGAAAATCTTGGGGGATTTTATGTTCAATAGATTGTAAGAATTTGTGGGGTTACCTCTATGGTTGTATCTAATAGGGACCCGGGGTTCATTTCTAGGTTTTATAATGGTTTAAAGGTGGTGATATGTTTTCAGATTATATTGAGCACGGCATATCATATATAGATGGATGGATAAATAGAGAAGGCTATCCATGCTATTGAGGATATAATCTGGGCTTGTATATTTGATTGTTGAGTATCATGGTAAACAAATTTTCCTCTAGTTTAATTTTTCTATAGAAATAGTTATCATGATTTAGTAAATATGATTACCTTTAAGGATTTGTATGGGTGGCCATGTAGATCTCCCTTAAGCCAGTAAGAGTTGGGAGAACGGTTCTTGGTTGGGATGAGTCTTGTTCAAGAGATGATAAAGAGGGTTCAGTTTATCCATAAATGATTGATCATGACATAGAGTCATTATAAATCTTATGTGTAATATCATCATTGGATACTATAGTTTTAGGTAGGTGATCAAGTTTTCCTTATAGTTTCATATCACTTGGACATCAACAATTGAGTAATTAGGTAATGTTTTCACTTATTATTATGGGACACTTTGAGATAATTGGACGATTGGGAAATGTGGACTATCACATGGAATTTATGTTAGGTTTGACTTATATCCATTAAGTTTTTAATTTCTCCCATCAAAGTAGTTATATACCTCACATGTGATTGGATGGGAGGATGTTAGTCTTGAGACTGACACCACTATGGTTAAGCATCCAGTTAAGAGTATGGATTACTTAGAGAAGGTACTGCACGGTAAAATGATTCCTCTGGTTTGGGTACTGTGGTAGTGTTGACAGGATAAACATGAGATGTGGGAGAGATAATTGTTGATGAGGTAGTAGTGGCCTTCAATTTTTTCAAGTTTAGGAATTTGAGGGATTTTTGGGGGTATAAAGATTTTATGGTGGGGGATATTGTAACACCCTATTATGTTTTTAGTTACTCCCTTATTCATGATTTATTTATTGTCCTTTTTTGGGTGATTTTGTAGAATTCTTAGGGATGGAGAGACTTTATTGGGGAAATGAACTAACTTTATGGGATGTATTTTTATTTTAATTAATAGATTCTAGGAATAGTTCTCCCCATGTTTAGAGAACATCCTAGGTGATTTGGCATTTTTCTACTGAGAAATAGCCTGTTTGCTGTCTACAGGGTGAATACACATTGTGTAAAGGGATTACATACAATGTAATTATTGTCTAGAATATTTCATGAATCTGGTTTAGGGAATGAACTTTACACACTGTTTATTTGGATTTCACATCATGTAATGTAAAAAATCAGGTTTTTATAAAAAGGTGATGTGTTTTCATTATTTTCATCCTTCATGGAATTTAGGACATGTAATGGAATTACACGCCAAGTAATTATCATGATTTGTGGTTTCAGGGGGATGTATGAGGGATTTCCATTTCATTTAACCATGTATACCCCTATCTGAACTTAGATATCAACCTAGGTGATTTTGGACATCTCATCTCCTTCCAGATCATTCGTTTGATGATCGATCATCAAGGTTGTTATGGTGCGCCTCTATGGGTAAGAATTTATTTAGGTTCTTCATTCCTTTGGCCATTGATACTGTGTTGGATACATTTATTCATTCGATTCATGATTGGATAGTGTTTTATATAAATAATTTATTGTTTCTTGTCATAACTAGTCTTTCAAAGGCCGATCTCTTGGTTTCTAATCACCATTATCAAATGCAGATAGGATTATACCATTTTTAGGTAGGTATTTATATACAATGAGTTATTTTGAATAATTGATAATTTTTATTGATAAATTAATTTGGTTTTTTCATTTAATATAATTTATTTTTTGTTTTAATGAATTTTTTGGAAATATAAATGATTTTAAAGGGGTTTTCTTTATAAATAGATTTGTTCTAATTCAGAAATGGGTTTTTCAAACATAGAAGTGGTTTGGATTGAATTTGAAAAGTTTTTTATAAATTGTGGGCATGGTTTTGAAATTTAATTTGATAATCTTATCACTTTTGGAACATTGGGTGCATGGGGAAATAGATATAGGTAACCTTAGTGTGTTTGGAATAATTAGTGGTTATTTTTTGATATTGACAAACTGAGGCAGAACTCGATATCAATTGGATACAATGTTTTTCTTGGTTTAGGATCTTTTATTTATATTACATATTATACCATAGGATAGAGCCATATTATATTATTATTTTTAATTTATGTATTTTTATCACATGGTAGTTTTTATCATGGATTTTTGCTCACAAGTTTTCATATGAGGTTGAATCACATGGAATCGCATGATGGTATTTCATGAATATGTGTTTACTTGATTACCTTATTATGCATATATATGATTTACTATTTTATCACTTATAATTTTCCTATTTATTTTTTGAGAATATAAAATATTTTATGAAAAAACAAAGGGGAAATTATTTATAAATAGATTTGGATTTATGAAAAATAATTTATAAAACTTTTTTGTTTTAAAATCTAGAACTGTTTCATTCTTAATATTAGACCTTGTATAGAATATGTGGTGGTATTGTATTGGGATTTTTTCTCACACACCATTTTTTCCTTTGGGAGGTTATAGTTGTTTTAATATAGTATATAGGTAAATGGAATGTCATCTTATAGTATGTAAGCTTCTCTATTCATCTTTGCCTTCATACAGGGGTGGTTTGGAAGTGACTGTTGGTCACATGGAGTTTTTTCATACTTTATGGTTTAGCCTTATTTATCATAGATTGTATAGATAGGTTGTATATTTTTCATCCACATAGTAATCTGGTTTATATCTTATTTTGTTATATTCAAGACTTGTTCTATTGTTTTTTCATCACCTCACCATGTAATGGCAGGCACAGGTGTATGGTTTGGTTGACCCAGGATGGTCTGTTACATTAATAATCATGGACCTCAATTTTTGGCCATGAATTTAACATGGTTATAAAAGAGTTTTCATCAATTCAAAGGTTTACTAATTGATATTTTATTACATTATCCAAATAAGAAAGATAAGATCCCTAAATCAATTATTTATTTGACTCCATAAAGTTGTAAATCATAGAGTGTTAAGGGAGGTTTTGAAGTCCCTTTGTGATGATGAAAAGTGGAATGCTAATTGGTAATGATACCTCCTTGTTAATAAGGTATATCTATATCTATGATAATAGAGTAGGAAGAATATATCCATGAGAAAGGAATAGGAGTTCTTCAGATATACTGGAAAATTAAAAGTGATGAAGGGGGAAGAAATTTGAAGAGATTTGTCTCACTGTAACATAATCATATTAGGAAGAAGTAACACACCATTTCATGTGTATATACACATTATTATATCATTAGTAAGTTCAATGTTTTCATAGAGGGATTAGTGGGTTCTTTTTTTTACAAGAGTCAGTGATCCTTCTCAATTTTTCGAACAGTGATTTTGAAATGTCAATCTAGCCACAATATTGTGTAAACAAAATAATAGTAGTTCACTATTTTTATTGTATAGGAACATCTCCTTTGCATGATCATTAGAATATACCAGTTGGTAAAACCAAGTAAAATTATATATGTGCTTTACTTCTTCAAGTCACTTAAAATGGGGAATAAAGGTATAAAAAATGAGTGTTCCTCACATAGAGAGAGAATGATAAAAATAAAGGGACTAAGTTTTAATTCATTTTTAACCTGAACAATTGGTAATATATTTATAACTTAAGATAAGGAAAGGATAGATAAGTCTCCTTTGGATGTTCAATATATTTAGTCAAGGTCTAGGTATCCCTCTGATGTATAGGGACTGGGTCTTGTTGTTTCAAGGTTTCAAGGGTCCTTAATATAGGCTGATGATCATACCTTAGATGGTTATGCCTTTCAAGTTTCAGTTTATGAAGGAACATTGTAAGTAGGAGGGATTAAATATCTTGATGGTCTAATTACACCTTCAAAAGGAATCTCTTCATTAGTTATGGTTGGGTTATAGGCTATCATTTTAGGGTTGGGGAATGAAGCCATTGGTTAGGTAAAGGTATTCAGAGCTCATATTATTGGTGTGGATTTTAGTGTGGTCAAATAAGACCACTCTACTCCCTATACTATCAAGGATGATATAAAGCATGTGATAATGTTTACCAATAATTAATGTAATTGATTATACATAGAATATGATGATCTAACTCCAAGGTATAATACATTAAGGAATGTCAGTGAAAATGGTAGTAAGACATTGATTGGTGATGAGGGTTCCCAAAAGGTTACATCCTAGAAGACTCGATGATGGAAAGACTATTCTCAAATGAAAAATATATATTTACTAGGTTGAAAATTCCATTTTATTGTTATAAATTATTTGATGAATATTATCCTAGAAATGGATTTTTGTGTTATGATTCTTAAGATGGTTATGTGTGTCTCTTTCTATTGGAAATGGGTCTTATGGCTTATATGTACCCTATCCATCTCCATTTTCCTCCATTTTTCTTTTATTAAATAAGGGGAAGGGGTATTTGACTCCTTGGTCACCTGTTTCAATATAAATTACAAGTATAATAATGTGTGTAACGTCCCGGTTCTGGAAGCCGCCCAGAGGCACCCTGTACCCGGTTGGTCACATGGCCTCAAGCACATTTCCCCTAATGCCGGATGCTGCCGACTAGAAGTGAGAGCCTTGGGTGTGACAGTGGTGAAACTATTCTCTCATTGGTAGAGTAACACAGTGGAAGAGAAACAAAATACAATAGCTGGAGTAGTAATAATGGCATTCAAAAGAAAACAGCGGAAGACTGAAAGTAATATGTAGCTGAAGAACATATATATAATGATGCATGATAAATATGTCTAGGAAAGTATCCAAACACTTCACAATGCTAAAATACAGTACTAAACCAAAGTACAAAAGAAAATAATAAACAACTCCTCAGCATCGCAAGCCTCAGCTTGGTCCCATGCTCTCCAGCTCTATAACACTCAAGTAGTTGAAGTAGAAGGGAACTTGACCTTATCTATACCTAAAACAATATAATCTATTTGGGACCAAAATCACGACCCAAATAGGGTGTGAGACTAAATCCTAGTAGGCAACCAAAAAGAGATCTGTGCCTAATAGTCAGTGAATATATATGGTAGGTAATAAGATAAAGTAGTAGTAAACAAGGAAGTACTCAACAATAAACATTCATACAGTTTCAAAGAATTCAAACACCACATATCAAGAAAGCAGATAATCACAAATAGGTAACCCTCTGGGAAGTACACACAGTATAACCCCTTTGGTTCAGCTTTTGTAAAGGATCTCTAAGGAAGAACTCAATGTCAATTCCCCTTATAGCCAAGTATGAATAGAGACTCTCTGAGGAAGCACTCACCATCAATTCCCCCTATAGTCTTTTAGCGGAAACTATAGGAACTCTGAGGAAGCACTCAACGTCAATTACCCTTATGGCCTCGTAATGTAATTATAGACACTCTAAGGGAGCACTCAACGTTAATCCCCCCTATGGTCTCATAGCGTGATAAAAATAACAGACACTCTAGAGAAGACCTTACATCTATTCTCCCTATGGTCCACTACAACAGGTTCTCACGACCCTGTGTAAGTCAAACAAGAATGGAAAATCATATCGGCCAAAGTAAACCTCAATAACTACTTGGCTAACCGGTTTACAGCATAACAGAAAGACATATAATAATTACTCCATCCTAACAATACTAGTCATGGAAAGTAAACAGCAGCCTAATAGGAAAATTAGACCAAACGGTCAAAACAAGAAACATGGAAAAAACCTCCATAGTATAGTTATTAACCCTATTCACATTAAAGTTAGCTCTAATCAAGCATACAAGCATAGAAATTGATTAACAGGGATAAAACAGTAAACACGCAATACCCCGTTCAAGGGTATTGGGAACTTTTTCACATATAACTCAAAGACTTTCGATGGAAAGGCACAAACCACCTACCTCGGTGTTGTAGGATCGATATAAGTGAACCTCAAGCCTTGAATCTCCCAAGAACATCGTAGATATATAAAAACGCTAAAAACACTCAACCGAATATAACTTGAGAAAGAGGAGGAATCAGAAAATGAAGCTCTAGAAGAAGGAAGAGCTTACTGAGGTGATTCCAATGCAATCGACAGTGGTCGAATTGGAGAACGGACGCTTGATCGGGGGTTCAGAAGAAGATTGCGGCCGTACGGGTTCTCTCAGACGAACTAGGTCAAGAAGTATATAGTTCTGCCTGTCAGACACGAACCCAGTACGTTTAATGAAAAAAAAATACACAGTGTGTACTTTAGAAGTACATGGTGTGTACTTGCCATCACTGGCCCCCGCATTAATCATTCTCCAGGTCACCACACACGGCCGTGTGCACGGACATTACACGACCTACACCCGGCTACCCGCGGTAATCGAGTACACAATGTGTACTCATAAAGTACACGATGTGTACTTAAGAAATTTCCAGAAACTCCTCTTTTTTATCAAAAACACCAAAAAAAGAAAAACATACCTGAAAAGAAGACCCGAGTTCTTACAAACTTCCCCCCTTAAAGAAATTCATCCCCAAATTTCCCTATCAAGGTGGCGTAGAAGAAGAATCCTCAAACAGCTCTGGCCACTATGATCGTACATCAGCCTCCCTCTCCCAGGTCTTGTCCTGTACTCGCCTGTGCTGCCATAACACTCATACAAAAGGAACAGACTGGCCACGGAGAACCTTCGTACTATGATCAACAATCTGGATAGGATTCTCCTTGAACGAGGCATCCAACTCTAAATCAACCTCCTCAGGTTGAAAATCATGAGACAGGTCTGAGAAGTAACATCGAAGTTGAGAAATATGGAAAACGTCATGCATGTCCTGATACCTATGAGGTAACTGCAACCGATAGGCAACCAACCCAACTCTCCCCAACACCTCAAATGACCCGACGCACCTCGGTGAACACTTACCCTGTCTCCTAATCCTCTTATTCCCCAACCTCGGTGTGACACATAGGAAAACCTGATCCCCGATCTCGAACTCCAGAGGTTGTTTCTGCTGACCAGCATAAGACTTCTGTCAAGACTGTGTAGTATCCATCCTCTTCTGAATCAACTCTATCTGTTCTGTGGTCTCCTGGACAAGACGAGGTCCCAACATAGTTGCCTCTCCTACCTCCAGCCAACATAAACGTGATCGGCATGGCCTACCATACACACCCTCATAAGGTGCCATCTGAATAGTTTCTTGAAAACTATTATTGTAGGAAAACTCCACAAGAGGTATGTGCTTCTCCAAAGAACCTCCAAAATCCAGGATGCATGAAAGAAGAATGTCCTCAGGCACCTGAATCGTACGCTCAGACTGGCCATCTGTCTGGGGGTGGTATGCTCAAAAGTACCTATGTACCCAAGGCCTTCTGTAATCCCTGCCAGACTCAAGAAGTAAAATGCGAAACCCTATCTGAGATAATGAAGTGTGGAACCCCATGTAAACATACAATATCTCAGATGTACAACCTTCCCAGCTCATCAAAACTGAAGGTCTACTTAATCAGCAAGAAGTGAGAAACCTTCATGAGTCTGTCAATGACAACCCAAATTGAATCATTATCTTGAGGTGACCTTGGCATACCTATCACAAAATCCACTGCGACATCATTCCATTTCCACTTGGGAATAGGTAACTGCTGCAAATGCCCTGCTGGTCACTGATGATCTGCCTTCACCTGCTGATAGGTAGAACACCTCATCCTGAAACTAGCAACATGTCTCTTCATACTTGGCCACCAATACTAACGGTGTAGATCACGATACATCTTAGTGACACCGGGATGAATTGCCCAAACTGAGGAATGAAAGTCCCGCATCAGCTCTTCGCGTATGTCTGGTGACACCCATACACGCCCATGAAAACACAAGATCTCATCCTCGCCTATGGTCCATCCAGGAATAGGGTCCTCTCCTGACACGCTTTACCATAGGACTAGGCCTTCAAAATCTGATAGCTGCCTCATTCACACTCGATCAAGAAGAGTAGAGGTAACAACTATAGAAGAAAGATACATCTGCCCCTATCTGTTGTAAACATCTAAATGCATCTTAGAGAAAAAATCCATAAGCTTCCACTCACTGCTAGCCTCATGGACTGCCTGTATCTGAGTCCTCCTGCTCAGTGCATCAGCCACCACATTTCCTTTCCCAGGCGTATAGACAAGCTCAAAGTCAAAAGACTGAAGGTACTCAACACACCTTTGCTATCTCAAATTCAGGTCACGCTGAGTGAAGATATAATTGAGACTTTTGTGGTTAGTTAAAACCACAAAATGCTCTCCCAGAAGATAATTTCTCCAACAACGTAAGGCATGAACAACTACAACCAACTCAAGATCGTACATCAGGTAATTTCTCTCATGTGGCCTCAACTGTTGAGACCCATACATAATGACTTTTTCTTCCTACATAATCACTGCTCCAAGTTTGATACCTAAAGAATCATAGTACACAGTATAGATCTTGCTCATCTCTAGAAAAAATAGTATCGGTGCTGAAGTTAACCTCCCTTTCAGCTCCTAAAAGGATGAATCACAAGAATATGACCATAAGAACTTTGTACCCTTCTTATTCAATCCTGTCAGAGGTGCTGCTAAGCATGAAAAGTCCTGTATAAAATGTCTGTAGTATCCATCCAGCCCTAGAAAACTCCATAACTCGAAGATGTTCTTCTGCTGCTCTTAGGAAACTAAAGCTCTCATTTTCTCTAGGTTTACTGAAACTCCTGTCTCTGAGATAACATGACCCAAGAAGTGAATCGGGTCCATCCAAAATGGAATTTTGAGAGCTTATCATATAACTGATTATCTCTCAGTGTACTCAAAACGATCTCAAGATGGGTATCTTGGTCGTGTTGAGTGTGAGAGTGCACCAAGATATTTTCCACGAAGACTACCATGAAAGAATCCAAGTATGGATGGAACACTCGGTTCATCAGTTCCATGAAAACTGTAGGCGCGTTCGTGAGACTGAACAACATAACCACATACTCGTATAGACCATACCTACTCCGAAAGGCTGTAAGAGGTATATCAGATAGTCTAATGCACAAATGATGATAACTAGATCTCAAGTCAATCTTCAAGAACACCTGGGCTCCTCGAAGCTGATCAAATAGATCATCAATATTTGGTAAGGGATATTGGTTCTTGACCGTCAACTGATTCAGCTTCCGATAATCCACACAAAGTTTGAGGGTATCATCCTCCTTCTTCGCAAACAGGATAGAAGAACCCCAAAGAGAAGTACCGGGTCTAATAAAACACCTTTCCTGCAACTCTTCCAACTACTTCTTGAGATCCTGTAACTCTAGTGTAGCCATCCTATAAGGAGGAATAGACACCGGTGCCACTCCTAGCACAAGCTCAATAGAAAAATCTAACTCTTTCTCTGGAGGAAAACCTGAAAATTCCTCTAGGAAGATATCCTTGAAACGATCTACCACAGGAGGAAAGTCCATCTAAGAAGTCCCTTGGTCATCCAGATAAAGACTAGTAATCTGGGCTGTAACTCCTCTCAACCCATGATGCTCGGGTCCTGCTCTACTCACCTAGACATCCCATTCACCCTTATGAAGAAATGATCCACCCTTTGGTGATGTGAAGCTCACCCAATGACGATAACAATCGATAACTGCCTGGAAGGTAACTAACCAGTCCATTCCAAGAATGAAATCATAGCCTGTCATCTCTAGGGCATAAAGGTCCCATAAGAAGTGACACCCACCAAACTCTAGAGGGAACTCCTTGCACCGATGTACACTAGCTGTTCTTGTCCCCAACAGAGTGTCTAATGTGAAGAAATCAGCATAAGTAAAGATACAGAGCCCAAGGCTTTCCAAAACAGCAACATATATAAAGATATGGGAAGCCCCTGTATCAAAAAGAGCAGAATCTAAGACTAAGGAAACTAAGATCGTACCTCAAACTATAGAGGGTCCGGGATCCTGCTTCTGCTGGGTCTACTCTACTGTAAAAGTATGACTTGCACCACGGCCCTGTGACCTTTCCTAACCACCCTGAGCTGACCCACCCTATTGTCACTGAAATCTTGGTGACTGACTACCACAACCACGACCTCCACCTCAGCCTAAATGGCTGGAAGAACTACAGTTCTCAGAATGATGAGAAACTGGTGGTGCTTCTCCTGAACAAGGAGTCATAGAAGACCCCCTGTCACCAGCTACTGGTGAGAAGATCTGAAAGAAACACTGCAGATGACCCATCTTGCTACAAGATCGGCACTTCACTAGGTCTCTCGGGAAAAGTGGCCTCATATGCCCAACCTTACCACACTGGTATCATACCACCTGGCTACCTGAAGGTGCATCCCGCCTACTCGGATCTCCACGTGTTGTCTCCATGCGGCACTTCCTACTATCAACCAGCGAAACACTAACTTTGGATACTGAACCGCCCTCACTCATAGCTCAATAATCCCTCAAGTTACACTCTGTGATCAGTGTTTGGTTGATGATATAAGTGATGGAAGTCAACCTGAAGATGTTCACCTGAGACCGAATCTCCTGCCCGAGACCATCCTCAAACTTCCATGCCAGGAATAAACCATCACCCCCTAGAAAGGGTGTAAATCGCTACAGCTCAGTGAAGCGAGAAGTTTACTCCATAACAGAATGAGTACCCTGCTCTAAACTCATGAACTCTTGGGCTCGATCGGCCCTCAAAGTCTCTGGATAGAAGTAATTGTGAAAGGTGTGCTAAAACTCCTCCCAAGCCATATCCTGCTAGCATCCCACTTGTGAGATCACATCCCACTATATCTTGGCAGAATCTCGAAGCATATATGTAGCGAGCTTGACCCTCCTCTCTGGTGGCGTCTCCAGATGCTCAAAAATTGTCAACATGGATTCTAGCCATGACTATACAGCCTGGGGTCCTCCATCCCCTAAGAAGGTGGGAGGATGCTGCTGCTGAAAGACCCGCGTCAATTCTGCCATCGATGGGGCAGGAGGCGGTACTCCCTGGAAGGTCTTCATGAACCTCATAAATCCCTCTCGGAACTGTGCATCAACACCTATGTCCGGAATGAAATCCGATGCCAAGTCTAACACAACTGAAGGATCTGCTGGTAGTCCCTGATCAGCCATGTCCAGTGTCTAACAGTTTCCCTATAACTAGAATACAACTAGAGAACTTCTTGGTGGCATGACTCTGCAAGGTCAAGTACACACCTTAGATCAAGATTACCAGGGACTGAAACTTAGAAGGATAAGAAGTGAATAGGATAAATAAAGCATTCAAGATCTTCAAAACATGGATACACGACATGTATAATTACTACACAACGTGTTCCCTTAATCCTTTCACATGGGCGTGTACCTCTGCCCAAAAATGGTCGTGTAACACCCCATACACGGCGTGTTGTCCTTACACACAGCGTGTACTTGAATCCTCTTCCCCTGTCCGAGTTCCCTTACATGGCTAGGCCACACGGTTCTCATAGAACAAGACTACACGACGTGTTAGTGCCAGAAACAGCGTGTACTATATGAGCTTCACCGACCCATGTTGTTAGTGACACAACCGGATACACAGCTCACACTACACGATTGGTTCCAGATGGACACAACGTGTACTAGGAAGACTTCGCCGACCCGTGTTGTTAGTGACATGGCTGGATTCCAGGGATTATACTACATGACATGTTTAAAACCAACACGATGTGAATTAGAGAAGACTCAACTGACCCATGTTGTTAGTGACATGACCGGCTACACGATTCTGCAGCACGACGTGTACGTCCGGTACACGGCGTGTCCTACTGAAGATTTCCCAACCCCGTGTCTCTTCCCACACAGTCTGTGACACGGTTAGATACTATACAGCGTGTACATATAGTACACAGAGTGTACTTAAGAAAAATAGTTTCTTACCAAACATAAGAAAACATGGTGTGTATTCATCATTACACGCCATGTATTCTGGGTTTTTCTGGACAATAAGCCTCAGAAACTACTCCGGAGCCCAGAAAAACACTGAAATGGACATTTAATTGCCAAATTCCAATCCGTCAGGGTCCATACTCACCGCGAATCAAAGTTTGTCATCTTATACATGTTATAAACAAGCATAAAAGATCAATGATCCACCAAATTATAGTCCATGAGGGACCATAAAACCTCAAGGACCAAAGTTTGGCATTCAATCAAACAAAACCTTACACAACCAATACCCTATAAAACAACAGGTATTTTTATCAAGGTGTCTATCACAACAACATGAATATCTAGCACAATATCTATCACAATAACATGAAATCTCTAATTCAACCTAAATAGCATGGAAAGAATGCATGACAAGTGATTTCTAGTAAGTTCCTATATGATGCATGAGATGGAATACCCTCATCTCATTGGGTTACAACAAAAATAGAACCTCAATAAAATCAACAATAACTGTAAAGACCTGTAAAATTCAAGTAATTTTTTTTCTTAATTTTCTTTGGGATTTTACAAGAATGCAATTTCTGACGGAACCTGATTCTGAGGCCCAGTGTGCTCGGAATCAATTTCCAAAGTTTAGCTCGGGTACGTTCAGTGAACGAGCGAGAGGGTTTTCCTAACTTTTGAATCAGTGCTCGGAATCGAAATCCGAGGACACCGATGAAACCGCAACGTCGATATTTTCTTAAGAACACCTTTTCTGGAGTTGCGTTTGCTCAGGTGAGGTTATTAATTAAACGGGTTAACTAAAGAATAAAATAAAATATTGTGCTACAAATTTTATTTCTATTCTAGGTAGTTTAAACCTATACTTGGTGGTTGGAGTGGGACCCACTAATATCCTAACTCCACTAGGTAGGATGTTAGTGAGGTGGGGCCCACACGAGCCCCACCCCTTCAAATCCATTTTAACCTCCCTCTCGTGCATTTAATATGTAACTCACACACACACATTTTAAATACCAAGTCAACTCTCTTAATTATTGAATTGAATTAAGTTATTCAATCTAATCAATTCTTGAATTCATTTTGAATTTCGAATTGAATGTTGGATTGTGTGTGTTAATTAAATAAGACAAAGTCTTATTTCTTTAAGGGTTATTTCATTGTGCAAGAAGGTTGGAAAGGAATTGCTCAAGCCTGAGAATCTTCATCTTCCTCCTTGAAGAACGTGAAGAACACACCGTCACCGACGAAGAACGCTGACCTCCGACGAAGGACGACGAATAACGCTAATTCCTCAGAGATCGACGACGCGACGCTGTGTACCGCGATGCCGAAGGTCCTCTTCTTTGCGACGCCGTGTACCGTGACGCCGTGTACCGTGACGCCGACGATCCTCCTTTCGTGATGCCGTCTTCCGCGGCGTCCCTTTCCCACGACAAACCTCGTTCGACGACTTCATCGAGGTAGGGGTTTGGAATTTTTGTTCGTGATTATTCTTACTGTTCTTCATCTTTTATTTTGGGGCCACCTGTTATCATTTTAACGGAAGGAGGTCGGACCGCACGAACATGACCGACCCTCCTTCTCCTTTGATGTTGTTCGTTGCGGCTCGAAAGAAGGCCGCGCGGTGCAACGACACCGCGCGGAAACATAGAGGAATGCGGCGAAGAAGCGCGGCGCCGTCGCACCGTGCCGTTGAGACCGAAAGAATCCGCAGCCGGAGTCGGGCCGCGACACCATCGCGCGCCACCGGAGAACCACGAAGGGCTGCGGCCGGGGTGGGCCACAACGGAGGGGCGCGGCGCCGTCGCACCGCGCCGGTCGGACCAAGGCCGCGACCTTTGGCCGCGACGGAGCAGGAGAGGCGGCCGGAGCTGCCGGCTGCCGGTGCACAGGGGGCGGGACCGGCTGGTCCCGTGCAACACCCTGACTGGCCATTTTGGCCGGCCAGATCCAAAAAATGGGGGTCGTAACCCCCGACTGGCAAAGGGAGCAGCCCCCACGTGGGGGCCGCGGTTTCAATCAAGGGGGCAGCGCGCCCCCCCTTCTGCGGCGGCTCGTCCAACACCGAGCTGGCCACACCGGGCCGCGCCCACTCCAAGCCAACCGGCCGCGCCGGCTGGGCCGGGCCGCGTCGGTTGGGCCGGTCCGACCCAGGGGGTCTCGGGCCGGGCCCAAAACCCCCTAAAACCGGACATGTTCGTTCTTTTTCCCATATCTTGGGCTACAGACCTCCGATCGACTTACCGTCAGTTGCAATGCGATACTTGGATCGAGACAGTCATTTTGGTATATTAAACTCAAGGTTTAGGAGAACTTTGTGTACAACCGAGTTGGTTCGAACACGAAACCAATCGGGCCCTCAGAGCGGAAACACTTATAACTTGAGCTCCGGACGTCTGATTGACGTGCCATCGACTTTTTTGGATTAATCTTAGTGAGACGGACCTTTTGGCTTACTCCGCTCGAGGTTTGGATGCAGTTGGAGTATGGTCAGGTTGGTTTTGACTTAAAAACCAACCGGACCCCTGGAACAAAAAATCCAATAACTCTCAGACCGGGCGTCCGATTGACGCGCCGTCTGTCGTGTTGAGTTCCCTATGTCGAGACAGAACTTTGGGATACATCAACTCCAGACTACGTGTCAATTGATGTATCGAACCCCCTTGTCTCATGGAGCAGACCCTCTCGGAAACGAGCATGCTGTGTGCGGGAATCCTAGAGATGGCTGTGACTGCGACAACGATGACGACTGCAATGAAATCCTCCGTGGGTTCTTCAGCGACGACGACTGCACTGAAATCCTCCATGGGTTCAGCAGCAATGAAGACCGTACTGAAATCCTCCGTGGGTTCGACGGTGATGACTACTGTTCTTGTATCCTATGTGGGTCCAGCAGTACTACTGTTCTTGTATCCTACATGGGTCCGGCTGTGTTTGAATCTGTTCTTGTATCCTACGTGGGTCTGGCAGAGTAGCTGGTCTGTATCCTATGTGGGTCCGACAACTTAGCTGGTTTAGTATCCTACGTGGGTCCCAGCTTAGATGGATCAGTGGCTACATCTGATAATCTCTTTTACCTTACGAAGAAGTATACCTGTGTGAGCTGAGTCTTGATTTTCAATCATTATCTTCGATATGATTGACTTGCTTTCCTATGTGGACTGTGTTGTGCTTTCTTGTCTGGATTGGGTTGTACTATCCTGTGTGGACGTGATCGAACTTGGGCTCGGATGTTGGAGCCAAACTGGAATTGATGACTTAGGAATATGTATGGGCATATACCTAAGTAGTGTTGGATTTTACTTCGTGATTGTATCTTTCCTTTGTGGATTATCCTTTGTGGATTCTGGGAGATCTTCGGGGGTCTCGGGGTCCCTACTGAGTAGCGTATACTCACCCCTACATGGGCTATGCCCGCACTACGTTGTGTTGGATACAGACGACGGACAACGCTAATCGTGGTTGAGGCTTGTGGATTAGGTCGGTACCTGGAGGTGGACCACTGGGTGGGACGTACACGGATCAGACGACTGGACCCGAGGAGTTGAGGAGGCTATCTGTACCCACCCTTCAGGTGGGACTTCCAGTGGACGACTTGACGTTGCTGCTTTACTTTCAGTTGCTGTACTTTATTTCCAGTTGTACTCTACTTTCAGTTTGGGTTTATATTCTGGCCCATTTACTTTCCGCACTTACTATTGTACCCAGTTTTACTTAGTGTTTACTTCTGCTTGCTTACTCTGTGGTGTTTGTTTACTTTATAAGGAAATTCCTTCCCCTTTTTATCAGTATTTACGCCTTTGGTGCTAGTCGCCAGCCCCTGGCCTATGGAAGGCGGGATTGGGGTAGTCACGGCACAGGTCCCGAGGATGGGTCATGACAATAACAACACAAAACTTGTGAATTACCTAATGGTAAAATCAAATCAAATATAAAATTGTAAAACCAGAAAATTGAAATAAATGAGGTAAATTGGATTTTCCTTGTACACAGGTTAGCTACTCCTAGGTACAACTTATTACCAAGTACCTATTTCTGTCATATCCCTATCTATAGGCTCCAAACAGTAAGTCAAGAGAAATGAACCCCTCTGATACCACTTTGTAACATCTTGGTTCCAGAAGCCGCCCAGAGGCACCCCGTACCCGGTTGGTCACATGGCCTCAAGCGCATTTCCCCTAACGCCAGAGGCTGCCGACTAGCAGTTAGGGCCTTGGGTGTGACAATCGGGAAACTATGCCCTCATTGGCAGTGTAACATAGCAGAAGAGAAATAGAATACAATAGCAGAAGAAGTAATAATGGAATACAACAGTAAACAACAGAAGACTGAAAGTAATAAGAAGCTGGAGCACATATATATAATGATGCATGCTACATATGTCTTGGAAAGCATCCAAACACGTCACAATTCTGAAATATAGTACTAAACCAAAGTACAAAATAAAATAGTAAACAACTCCTCAGTATCACAAGCCTTAGCTTGGACCCATGCTCTCCAGCTCTATAGCAGTCAAGTATCTGAAGTAGAAGGGAACTTTCCCTTATCTATACCAGCAAAAATATAATCTGTTTGGTCCCAAAAGCATGACCCAAATAGGGTGTGAGACTAAATCCTAGTAGGCAACCACCAAAAGATCTATTCCTAACAGTCAATGAATATATATGGAATGTAATAAGAAAAATTAGCAGTAAACAAGGAAGTACTCAACAGTAAACATTCCTACAGTTTCAAATCATTCAAACACCACATATCAAGAAAGTAGATAATCACAAACAGGTAACCCTCTAGGATGTACTCATATCCTGTCCCCTCTGGTCCTACCTAGAAAACCCAAGCAACCCTCTGGGAAGTACACACAATCTAACCCCTCTGGTTCAACTTTTTTAAAGGCTCTCTGAGGAAGAACTCAACATCAATTCCCCTCATATAAAAGTATTAATAAAGACTTTTTGAGGAAGCAATCACCATCAATTCCCCCTATAGTCTTTTAGAAGAAACTACAGGCACTCTGAGGAAGCACTCAATGTCAATTCCCCCTATGGCCTCGTAACATAATTATAGACACTTTGAGGGAGCACTCAATGTCAATCCCCCCTATGGACTTGCAGTGTGATAAAAATAACGGACACTCTGGAGAATCCCTTTTGTCTATTCTCCCTATTGTACACTACACCAGGTTCTCACAGCCCTGTGTAAGTCAAAAAATCATGGAAAATCATATCATCCAAAGTAAACCTCAAGAACTACTTGGATAACCAGTCTAAAACATAACAACAAGACAGATAATAATCACTCCATCCTAACAATACTAGGCATGGAAAGTAAACAAAAGCCTAACATGCAAACTAGACCAAACAGTCAAAACAAGAAACATGGGAAAAATCTCTACAACATAGTAATTAACCCTATTCACATTAAATTTACCTCTAATCAAGCATACAAGCATAACAGACAATTAACAGGGCTAAAACAGTAAACGCACAATACCCCATTCAAGGGTATTGGAAATTTTTTCACATATAACTCAAAGACTTTCGACGTAAAGGCATAAACCACCTACCTCGGTGTTGTAGGATCAACATAAGTGAACCTCAATACTTGAATCACCCAAGAACACCATAGATCTACAAAAACGCTAAAAATTCTCAACTGAAGATAACTTGAGAAAGAGAGGGAATTAGGAAATGAAGCTCTAGAAGAAGGAAGAGCTCACTGAGGTGATTCTAACGCAATCAACGATGGTCGAATCGGAGAATGAATGCTCAATTGGGGGCTCGGAGGAAGATCGTGGTCATACGGGTTCTCTCGGACGAACTAGGTCGAGAAGTAGACGGTTCTTTCTGTCAGACGCAAACCCAGTATGTTTAATGAAAAAAATAAAATATACAGCATGTACTTTATAAGTACATGGCATGTACTTGCCTTCACTGGCCCCTTCATTAGGCGGTCTCTAGGTCACCACACACGACTGTGTGCACGGACGTTACATGGCCTACACCCGACTACCCACGGTAACTGAGTACACGATGTGTACTCATAAAGTACATGACCTGTACTTAAGAAATTTCTAGAAACTCCTCTTTTTCTCAAAAACACCAGAAAAAGAAAAAAATACCTAAAAAGAAGACCCGAGTTCTTACAATTTTATTCTCCCATTATAGTGTGACCCATAGATCCAAAATTCATAGACATAATCTCTTTATAGAATATCAAAATATCCACAAAATTCACTCCACCACTATGGAATAAATAGATGCATTGTGGGTATGTTCTTCATATCTATAGTAGACATATTATTTCCTGGAACAATGTAGAAAAACTTTAGGGGTTGGTCCTCTAAGATCTTTGGGAATTAAATTTTTTCAAACTAGTAGATTGAGGAATGAAAACAAATTTTTTTGGCATGATTTACAAGATTTTGAATTGGTGGTATTCAACTGTCATAGATATCATCATAAAAAAAATATTATATCACTCTATCATGTCACAATTTGAACCCCATTATTTCTCATAGTACACTCTTCATAATGTAATTAAGAGGGTTGTAGTGTGGTTCATGTGTATAATAGGAGACTCATTTGATTTAACCAATCACGATGCAGTCTTTACACCTTCACACCATGATTTCCATCAACTCTTGAAATATTTATTCCATTTCATTATACTTAACACTTATCAGCTTCCAACTTAACCATGATCATATTTTCAAAAAATAATTCATAAAATCATCTTCAAAACTCATGATTTTTTAAAGAAAATAGTCATAGAATAATACTAGTGTGGAAGTTATCTAAACACCACACCATAGAATAAAATATCATTTTTGGGAATTATTTAACTCTCATTATAAAGGTATATTCTATATTGACTATTTTGACATAGATATCAACTCACAAGTCCCAATTTTCAATTATCAATGGGACTTTCATTCCATGAATCATTGACTCTACAATCATCAAGGGATATTTAATCTCCCCTAAGGTCTCTTCACAATAACACGTCATAATCAAAATAATATTTTTATCGTATATCCATGTTAAATAAAATTTCATAATTAAACTAATTTTTTTCTCTACTTTATTATATATCTAAAAAAACACGGGTATTACATATATAAATACTTTATTCCCTAAAAAGTTGCTTCATCATGACTATTCAATGACACTTGTTTTTTTTGGTGGTATCTAGATGATATGAATTTTTTAATGCATAATGTCAGGTAAGGTATCATTTATAAAGTGTAGGCTTCTAATTACATATTTATACTCTTAAATATTAATTCATATTCCATCACCATTTTTTATGAGTTTTGTTACATATATAATACTTGTGTCCATTATTTTTTGTTTTCATCCATTTGAAATCACATAAAAAATTACTTATTTATTTTAAGAAATTAAAATCATAATAGTATTTTTAATATATTATAATACATAAAAATATGTAAGATCACAATTTAATGATATATCAAACTCCATTTTAATCATATCCTCAAATCCCCTATAACTTTCTTATATAAATACAAAAAATATGTTTTTATCTATAAAGACTAATACACACAAACAATTATTCACCTATAATGAACTAATCTATATTTAAATCCTTGGGTTTTTATAAAAAAATCATTAAATAGTATTATACTTTTTTTCTTTAAACCACATAATTCCTTCCTAAGAGACCAGACCTTAGTACTATCAATTTCATGTTCAATACTGTAGAGCTATTTTATGTAGAATCCCTCATCCATTATCATAATAAAAAAATAATTAAAATATATTAGGTAAATTTTAAAATGCATCTAATCTATAATTGAAAAAATTATATTCATTATTTATATATATAAAATTGTCTCATCAATATCAACTCATTCAATATTTGAGTAAAACTTTCATTCAATACTTCCCTTGTTTTGAATTACCTCATGATACTTAGTGATATGATTTTAAAAAAATATAATATATTCGAATAATATATTTGTTTTACAATCTTTGAAAAATTTCTTAGGTTTCATTATTTTCAATTTATCAAAGACCCTTATTCAGTATTTTGACCTTACTTTATTATTATTTGTAGTTTTAAAATTCCTTTGTTTAAAAAAGTGATATTAAAATTTAAATTTGTATTATCTTTATTATCACATTTTCGATAAGTTTTTTAAGATAATTTTTTATGTATCTAAAAGATTTATTTTTATTCCATTAACCGTGTTTTAGTAATTAAAACTGAAAAATATTCACCATCCATCTTGTAATCAATTTTTAAATCATCATTATTTTCCCTATGAATTTTCTATAAAATATATCTCTTCATAAAATTAAAGTTTTCATGAATTTTTGATTTAAAATCCTATATATTTTCAATTATAATGACTTCATTTCTTTAAAACATCCTCCCAAACCTTTTATTATAACATATTTAGGCTGAAAAATTGAATATGTGCAACGAACCAGCCCATGTCAACTAGAAAAGTTACTCGAGATGGTCCGCCACATGGTGAGATAAAAAAAATAACAAAAAGTCTCATGTACAACTAAAGAAAAATAAAATTAAAATGTGGAAGAAAATAATACATATCCATGAGACATAAAAATTAAATCTAAATAGGCCAAAGTAGAAAGACAAAGCAAGACAAACTAAACAAGTCTCCATGTGATGATTTGTCACCACCAAACCATCCCACTATGAATGTGATGAATGACCAGAGAACCTGACATACTACATGATTCCTTCCCCTTTACCTGATTCCTAAAAACAAGTTCTAAATCCACCCTAAGGAAAAATTAGTATGTGAGCATAGATCCTAGTAGTATTAAACCAAATAATCTATATAGGTTTCAATATCAAGAATTCACAAGATATAGCTTTAAAACAAATCCATTTTATAATTAATTTTCATAAAAAAACCATTTTTTAAAAATTCCACTATTTTCCATAAATGCATACCATATGGACCAAATCTAGGAATATATCAAGTATAAAATAATGCAGGTAATAATAGTCAAAACTAACCATAGATACACCATGAGATAAATATGGGAGAAAATATCCATGAAATAATCCATCGTGTGATAAACTAGTTATAAATGAAAAGTAACACCATTTGGGATCTAGCCTATGGGAATACATACTTGTCATAAAAGAATCATAAACCAGGCATATGTTAGTTCCAAATTATATCAAGTCTTTACATAGTCTATCGATATCACAAAATCCTCTATTGGCATTACACACACTGAAGTGACATGTACATTTCCCGAAGCACCCAAGGTTCCCAATGTGCTAGGTTTGTCAAAACCATTTCAACATTTATGATCACAATTAATAAAACCTTTTCATATAAAAAAAATCTTTTTTCAAATTAAAATCCATTAAATAAATAAATCCTTTACAAAAAATCATTTCAAACGTAAAACATGAATTTTTATTTAATAACCCAAAGTAATTAAAAGGAACATATAAAAATTCAAGAATTAAAACCACTTGCATAGATAAATATACCTTAAGAATGATGGAAACCTATAAACCTTTGACAATGGATATTAGAAACCAATAGACCATCCTTCAAAATACAAGGAATTAAAGAGTACGACAAAGGATTGATTGATAGAAAATACCAACCGATCACAATCTGGATAAAAAATGTGGTCAATGCCACTACTATGAATAAAAACACCAAATAATTAGGAAGACCTCTTATCAGGGATATGTGATGAAACCATTATGATATTCTAATGTTGAATGTAGAAATTCATAAGGATGTAGATCTCCAAAAATCACCAAAAATAACCCTAAATCTTGAGTGGGAGGACTTCTCCCCAGATAAAAAATTGTTATTAATGTGGTGTGGTTAAAACCACTGAACCTGAAGAATTAACTTTATAAACCCCTTTCATGGTGTAAATTCCATGAATTTGAAGTACGCTAAAAAAGGAATCACTTAGGGTTAAATTAAATCTAGATAAAACAATTCATGACATGAAATGGTTTTACAGATTGTAAATTTTCATGCTTTAAACATGACTCATGAAATCTTCCCTGTAATAGGTTCATGTCATGTAACTCATTCACACTGAATATGTCATGCGGGTAGTTCACAAACCAATTTTCTATAGAAAATCCCTAAACCCATTCTTGAGGATATCCAAAACCAAGTATCACCCTCTAAATCCATTTAAAAATTTATGCTTGAAATCCGTTAATTTAAACAAACATAAATTTTTGTAGTTTAGGTCATTTTTCCTAGCAAAGTATCTCCATCCTCAAGAATCCCACAATGCACCCAAAAAAAAGGGAAACCAAAATATGAGTCAAAGAATACTTGAAGGAAGGTTACTAGGTGTTACAATCTCCCCACCATAAACTATTTTTGTCCTTAGAAAGTCCTTTATATCCTAGAATCATAAAAATTGATGGTTATTGTAGAGACCCGAAGCTTGACGTACATAGACATTACATTACTTTTGCGGAATACTTAGTACATAACAAAAACACACACACAAGGACCGTAATAGTTTGGTGTCTTTGGAAACTCGGAATATAATCTTCTAACCGTGGTGAAAGATATTCAACATCTCCCATAAAGATCTTCTTTTTTTTAAACCTAAATCTTTTATTTATATCCCGGGGAAAAGAAAACATAAAAGGGTGAGCTCAAATGCTCAGTAAGGGTAAAAAAAAGAAATATCAATCACATCATATTCATAAGAACATATCTTTTGGAAATCTTAACCTGCAAAAGAGATCATAATTTCATAACATGGGATAAATCATAGTAGTGAAATTTAATCCCAATAATCATAACTTAAAACATGAAACTTTGTTTCATACACACATAATCATAGAGAATCATTTCTTATTAGTCAAGACTCATTGCCAAGACTATATTAGTGGACAAAGTCCCTTTCTGAACTGAGTTCACTCCTCGTTTCAGTCCTATTTCACTGAACCGGTATAACCTAACGTTCTAGCCATGTCTATCTCATGAGATATAAAATCTTTACCCAATGCATTGGAGGGATATATAGGTCCCAACCATCTCATAATTATACCATTCTTATGTGTGCCACAAAATCATAAATCATACATCATTGCATAACCCATGTAATAAAAATGGGATTCTTAAACAACATGACATCATAAAACAATTCATATAAGATAAAGGAATTCATAAAAATAATTTCATCACAACATAATCAAATCAATGTAATAATAGGGATAGAAGCAGAACCCTATATTATCTTAGATGGAAAATAATTTTGATAAAACACTTGAACTCCATTCTTGAGGAAAATATCCTTTCTACCTTAAAAACAATTTTCCTTTATTAACATGTCATAAAATTTTAAACTAAAAGAATTTGATTAAAAATAAACTTGAAAACTTGTAAAGGAAGATTCTTGGAAATAATGTTTTAAAAATCCATTCATGCTGTATAAGTTAAAAAAACATTCTTCTCGTACTTTTGTCGGAAAAGTCAAAAAGTACCTCGTACGAAAAATGAAAAAATATTCCTTTCATATCTTTTACTAAAAACTCACCGAAGAGTAAAATTGGATTTAAACAATTGTAGGTGGATGGAACAATATTACATATTGAGGAAACATGGATGTGGATGATAAAATACACCCCAGTAAATTTCAAAGTATAAACAATCTCGGATAAAAATGAGATTGTGATATTTCCCTTACCTTAGGTCCAATTTGCTTCGTAAGTGTCCGAAACTCTTGTATAATGATTTAAATAATGTTATTGAATTATTACAGAATCATACATATTTTTATGATATCATATATGGTCATATTCTTAGCTTCTTATTGGTAATATTTCATTATTACTTGTTATTCGGGTGTTTATTACTTTTTGTTCTTATGCGTGTTTTGTCGAATAAATTATTATTTTTCTTTTTAGGTTATAGATACCTCATTTCCAGAATGGTATTAGGGTAATATATATCATATTAATTCATTAAATTAATTTATATAATCATTATGCAATGAAGATCATGTAGAACGAGTCGCATCACATCGTGGAGACGGTATTCCGTACGTACGCACGAGCGATGATATCGTTCCCATGATTGTGGAATTGTATTGGAGTATATATATACTATTTCATAATAAATATCACTTTACAATAATCATATATAGTCATTATTTACACCATTATACCCATCCAAGTAAGGTGGTGGTGGAAAATAGATTACACCACGGCGTGGAGACGGTATTCCGTACGTACGCACGCGCGGTGATTTTGTTTTCCGTAGGATGGATAGATGGCGAAATAGGGTTGTTTCATACTTATAATAACATATAAGTATATGAGTGATACTGATGTTATTACTTAATAATGAAACAACTAAAGAAGAAGAAGTGGAAGAAGAAATAAAGATGAAAGAATCGGTAACGGACATTACCTCTTCTTTGAAGCGCTTCTTTGAGACCTCCTTTTAGGGCACTAAAATTGGTCTTTGAAGAATACCAGGACCTCTAGGATGTCTCTAGGGAAGTGGAGAGAAGAAATTGGCAGGGGTTGGACGAGATTGAAGGCTCAAAGTGGTGTGAGGAAGAGAGGGAGGATGTGCCCTTTTATAAGGGAGGAGAGGGGCACCTTTGGAAAACTAAAAATATTATTTTATTATAAAGCCAAATTCGGTTTTAAATAGATCCAAATTGATTTATTTAGAAGCTAAGGTGGTTATGGGTCGAAATAATCTCATCCAATAGAATTTAGACAAGTTTAGATTCCTATTTTAACCTTATCATTTCGTTTTAACATTAAGTTAAATAATTTTACTTTTACCGTGTCTTCTTGTGTTCTTACACTATAAGGTTAATAAACTTACTATAACAAGACAAAAGAACCCAAAGTTGTTTATTATTAATATATATAACCTTATATAAGTCATTTGGCATAACATTAGATTTTTAGGAATAAAATAACAATTAATAATATAATATTTGTTTTAAAAACTATTTTATGTCAATTTTGACACTATTTAGTAATTGTTTTTTTTGAAAATCTTAACAGAATGATTAGTTCAAAACAAGTTAATTAAATCAATACTAACATGTCATATTAACTTGGAAAATTAGTTTAATTCATAAAAAGTCTCAAATTACATTTATTTGGGTATTTATAACATTAATTATGTCAATATTCCATTAATAAGATAATTACTGCATCATCGTTGTGTCATAAATAAATTAAATTATTTAATGTCTAAAAATTACAAATAAAATACCATTATGTAGGAAATTTCTTTATCTTTATAATGAATATTTATAGTCGAATTTATATTATGTATAACCACATATTAAAAATGATTTACTTATTAAACTTTGATTTTAACTATTTTAACCCTTCTTTAAATAAATTAATAATAAATGTCCTAATCTAATCCAAGTGGGCCTAAATGGTCATATTTTATTCCTAAGGTTGTTTTTGGTCGAATTACACTTATCCAATAGAATTAGGACATGTGTTAGGGTAATAATAATATCTTTTTTTACCCTTAATCACCCTATTTACTTTTAACCGTGGTAAAAAAAGTAAAAAAGTTACTATTCACCAAAAATTATTTTCATCTCATTGAACCACATTTTAGTCCTTGATATTAACCGTGTCTCTCGGATTTTCGAAATTCCACTCACAGAAGCGGTAAAATTAAGTTTTATGAAAAATTCAGTTTTTTAACTACCACTTAGTGGTTTCACTATTCATCAAAAAATGAAAGTTTCCAGAAAAATACAAAAAATTAGGCCTAAGCTATATTTGATATTATGAATTCAAAAATGATGTCTATTTTACCAAATTAAAAACATATCAGTTGCATTAATTAATTTAAAAATTAATTCTCATCGTCAAAACAAATAGCGTGTTTTTAAGAGATAATAACTATCAAAAGATTGACACTTGTTTATGTCTGGTTTAGATGTGAAATTACATCAAATGACAAAAATTGTATTAAATGGTAAAAATATATTCTAAATATACTTTAAAACCACTCAAATTAATAGCTTATCACTATTAATTATTTCGATTAAAAAAGTTTTTTTAATTAAAATTTAGTAATTTTCACTATTCATCAGAATATGAAATTTATCTGAAACGTACCAAAATTTCACCCTAAGTTAATTTCGATATTACGAATCCAAAAATGAAGTCCATTTTGAAAAATAAAATTTACAAAATTTCAAAAAGTGGTTATTACTATTCATAACGGTTAGTTTTAATAATATTTTAATAGCATATCGTTGTTTAGTGAAACTCGGTATTGCGTACTACGCACGCTATCGAGGAAGGTCGCAATTGCGTGTAATGCAAGGCGATTCAAGGATGCGTGTTGTGCAAGATCCTTTTTGTGTAGTGTACAACACAAGACATTAATAAAATTAAGAATATTTTTCATAAAATCTCAGGGTGTTACAGTTATTCGTGCCTTCTCAACAATTCCTTCTACCATGTCTCTTGGACATCCCTTCCACACTACCATAGAACATGGACCAAAGGAATCATTTTAAAATTTATAACCTTCTCTCAAAGATCCATAATCTGAACTGATTTCTCAACTAAATTGGGGTCAGGCACAATATCAACATCCTACCATTCAATCATATGGGAAGGATTCAACCAATACCTCCTCAGTTGGAAAACATGAAGCAAATCATAGGTGGAAGTAAAATTAGATAGTAAGTACAACTGATATTCCACATTTTTAAGTTATACAATGATCTCAAAGGGGCCCACAAACCTCAGTGCCAACTTACCTTGCTTATCCAACCTATGATGTCCCAAGTGAGGTGAAACTCTATGAAATACCTGATCACCAACCTCAAACTCTATTGGTCGATGAAGATGATCCACATAATATTTCTTATGACTCTATGAAATGATCAATCTATTTCATATTGACTGCACCCTTTCTGTCATCTCCTGAACAAGACTTGGCCCAACAAAGTACTTCTCTCCCAAATATACTCGGCTTAAGGGGGGTCTAATTGGAAACCCATAAAAAGCCTCAAAGGGATCCATTTTGATCCATTATTGATAACTATTTTTATAGAAAAACCGACTAAATATTTTTTTCCTAATAACCACGAAAATTAATCACACATGTTCAGAGCATAACCTCAAGAACTCAGATAGATCTCTCTATCTGTCTATCTGTCTGCAAATGATATGATGTTTTCAATTTCAACTAGGAACTCATTGCCTCTAATAAACCTTTCCAAAACATGGATGTAAAACTCAATTTCCTATTATAAATAACTATAGTGGAACCCCATGAATTCTCATAATCTCTCAGTCATACAATTCCTCAAGTCATTTCACCTTTATCATCTCCTTGATTCAGATAAAATGTGTCGATTTCATAGGTCGATCAATGATCACCCAAATCACATCCTTCCCAATAGAAGTCCATGGTAAAATAATGATGAAGTACATGGAAATATTATCCCATTTCCATACCTAAATAGGCAATGGATGAAACAAACCAACAATTCTATGGCACTCTACCTTAATTCTATGACAAGTAATTCACTGTGATACAAAATCCACAATTGACCATTTTACCCCCGACCACTAATAACGATGTCTCAAATCATAATAAATCTTGGTATTACCTAGGTGTATAGAACAAAAAGAGTGGTTTCCACTATCCATCAACTCCTACCTCATAGAAAAGAAACAACCAAATTGTTTTGAAAACACAAAGCACCACCGGGAGACCAAGAAAACTCACTCAAGGTCTCCCCACCATAAAGGATTTTACTAATACTCTATAAAACGAGGTCAAATATCTTATCAAGATGAAACCACTCATCAAATTATGAGTCAGACTTCATCAAATACAAACATACCTTCCCACCTAATTCTTAAATTCCCAAGATCATCTTAGAAAATAAACTCCTCAGATACCACTCTTCCACTGATTCCTTCACTTATCGTGTTAGTAATTTCCTACTCAACACATCGATGACCACATTCCCTTTTATAGTAGTATTAGTAATATCAAAATCAAAAGTCTATAGATACTCCACCTAGAATATATTTCATAATATTATATCCCTATTAGTGAAAATATAACTCAGGATCTTATTATTAAAATATATAGTAAACCTCTCCCCAAAGAGGTAGTGACGCCATGTTTTGAGTGCATGTATAACTGCTACTAACTCAAGATCATGGGGAGGGTAATTCTTCTCACGAGGGAGTAACTTGAGAGATTGATAGGATACTACCTATCTTTCTTGCATTAAGAAAAACCCCAAAACCATTATAGAAGCATCAAAAAAAGAATTATAACCCAAACCTGGTTCTAGAAGAATCAAAACTAGAGATGAATTCAATATCACCTTTAGTTCCAAAAAATAAATCTGATATTTTTCATTCCACTCAAAATTTACACCCTTAATGGTTAATTATGTCATTAGAGATTCATGCTTGGAGAATTCTCGAACAAACTACCTGTAATAACTAGATAACCCCAAGAAGCTTCCGATCTCAAGAAAATTTCTAGGCCACTCCCAGGACATAACTACCTGTACCTTTTTAGGATCCAATGTGATTCCCATCTCTAATATAAAATGTCCCATAAACTTTACTTCTTGAATCCAAAATTCAAATTTAGAAAGCTTACCATACATATGATGTTACATAAACGTTCAAATAATGATATGTAAATGGTCCATGTGCTCCTACTATGACTTGGATTAAACCAAAATATCATCCATGAACACAACAAAAATAGAAGTTAAGAACTAATGAAATATTTAGTTAATAAAATCCATAAATACCACAGGATAATTAGTGATACCAAATGGAATAACTAGATACTTGAAATTCCCATACCATCTATTAAACAATGTCGTAGATATATCCTCTTCTCATACTCTCAATTGGTGGTACCTTGACCGAAGTTCAATATTTGGAAACCAATAATTCCATCTAAGATGATCAATGTGATCATCAATCATGATAAAGGGATATTTTTTCTTTATGGTCACCTGATTTAACTTTTGATAATAAATACAAAGCCTGAGTCTCCTGTATGACTTTGTATAAAATAGGATAGGATAATCCCATGGTGAAATGCTTGTAAAAATAAATCCCTTAGTCTCAAGATCCTAAAGTTGGACCATAAGTTCTAATAACTCAGATGGAATCATAAGATAAGATGGTATAGAAATGAGAATCATACATGGTAGCAATTATATGATAAACTCGACAACTCTCCATAGAGGTAAACCAAAAAAAAACTCTATAAAGGCTGTGTATTCACAAACCACCTTTGAAAGTGAACTACTCAAACAAGGATCAATTACATCTAGGAACAATTCCAAAAATCAACATGAGATTCCCCCAGTGTAAGAAATAATAGGACCCAATCTCCCATACCCAAAATCCCACTCATCTTGAAAGACACGAGTGATTCCATCTAGAAATATAAATTGAAATTGATGGTGAAAAAAAAATCAATATGGTCCTTAACACTGATCATCCTAACCATTCCAATAACCATGTCAAAGATATTAAGATCAAGAACTAAGAAATACCACTCTACCTCATGGTCTGATATCATCATTCAACATGTTGGACACTCGAAACCTTGTTTATACCACTTTTGAAAAGGCATAGAAAGATCTAACAAGAACAAAATAAGTTTCAAACACAATCCCAACATGTTTAATAACTTTGATAATATAAAATAATTAGTATAACCTATATCAAACAAATATAGAACTATAGAATAGGAAATAAAAACCATACCTCTAACTGTATCCAACCCTACTTTAGATTCCTCGAGGTCATACTCTAACACATAATGGAATATGTTCTCAACTCCTCCATGAGATTTCTTAGCTAGATAAAAATCCCCATTAGCCCAAGGATAAGAACCCCACCCTTTGAATCGTCGATATAAACCCATAAAACCTTGTTGATAGTGTATCCAAACTTACTTACTTTGTAAATCCTTTCACAAAAATGCTTCAGATGGATAAATTTTCCATAGTTATGAAAAGTATTGGGAGCCACCATACAATTAGGATTGGTATGAACAATACTTCCATAATGATAGAAAAAACCCCACTAATTTCCTAATGAATCCCATGAAAATGTTTCTAAATAAAACCGACTACATTTATACTTCCTTTTCTAGCCATAAGATAGACCCTGGCTAATGATAGTACGAACTAAAGAACCTACTAAGCCTGTTTTTCCAACTATGTCAGCCTCTTCCAAAGATTAATTATCGACTACCTCTGCAAAGGTTAGAAGGAACATGAGAATCAACATCAACCTAATATCATCCCTCAACCCCAACTCAATACTATAATCCTTTTGGTAATCATTGGTGATTATCTACGGTTCCAAGTGCACCAAATCAATAAAAAATTTAGAATACTCCAGAATGGTGTGATCTCCTTTTTCTAAGGTCAAAAATGCCTAGTCCTTTTCCCCTCATACTATATCAAGATAAAACTGATAGTTTAAGATTTTTTTAATGTTACCTAGGTGATATCCTCATGACACTTAGTTTTCACAATAGAGTTCCACAATCTAATTTATAGTCCCCCCAAAATATATATGGAAAAACCCACCTTAGATTCCTTAAGAGTATTCAGAATGTTCAAGATCCTCTCAATCTACTCAAGCCATTTTTTAGATTCCTGGGGTCCATTGTCACCACCGAAGATAGGTGGATGATACTTAGTAAATTCCGAGTCATGATCCACTGCTCATCCTAGGATCCTGACACTTTTCTGACATAGATTCTAAATAGTGTGTATTATAGATTCTACCAAAGAAGGGTCCACTGGATGATTCACTTACAGAACATGTCTTGCATCTTCCTCACTTGTACTTGGAATAGATATTCTAAGAGGAATTTTCTAATAATCACAAGACAAAACGAATCATTCATGAGCATATTCCAAAATCATAGGACCAACATTAGGTATCTATATTAATTCTTTAAGACAACATGAATTTAAAATAATTATGTTTTTTTGAACAAAAACTGAATAAAAAGAAGGAATAGGTCCATTTAAATAAACATATTATCTGGTTTATTCAAACAACCATAAATACCAAGTCTCAATATTGGAAAAAATCCCTGACCACCCATGATAACTCAAATTCAGACATGAAAGTGAGCTGGCTAGGCCCCCTTTCTGCACTTACTATCTGAATTATGATGTTCCTAACTCCAGTCTTCCAAAACATTGAACCACACCCAGATAGCATCAACAAAACTTCAGGTTGGTAATTCCCTCTAATACCAATTTGTAATGAACCGTCTTGGGTCAACTAGACAATTCACCCAAGATGTTCCACCACATGATGAGATACAAAAAAACACCAAAAGTATCATTTAAACAGAAGATAAATCAAAGTACAATGTGAAAGAAAAGAATACATATCCATGAGACATACAAATTCAAGAATAAAAGTCCAAACCAAAAAGATAAAGAAGACCGAACTAAACAAGTATTCACGTGACCATCTATTACCACCAAAATATCATACTATGAAGGCCATGAATGAAAAGAGATCCCAATATGCTACATGATTCCCTTCCCTTTACCCGAGTCTTGCAAGACAAGGTCTATAAAATCCCAAAGGAAAAATTAGGGTGTGGTAATGGATCCCGGAAGGATATCACCAAAGAATCTATAAAAGTTATAATATCAAGAATACACAAGTTTGAGCTTTAAAACAAATCTACTTTATACATAATTTTCATAAAAAAACCATTTTGTAAACATTCCATTATTTTCCATAAATTCATACCATATTCACTAAATCAAGTATAAAATAATGTAAGCAAGTATAGGACAAAACAACCATGGATGCACCATAAGATAAAACATGTGATCAAATATCCATGAAATAATCCATCATACAATAAACCAGGTATAAATGAAAATGATCACCATTTGGGATCTAGCCTATATTAATACATTCTAGAAATAATAGAAGCCTAAACTAGGAATATGTTTCTTCCAACCGATATTGAGTACTTCTATAGTATGTTGATATCATAAAAACTCTAGTGTCATTACACTAACTAAAGTGATATGTCCATTTTCTGACACACCTAAGGTTCCCAATGTGCTAAGTTTGTCAAAAAAATTTAAAAATCCATGCTCACATTTAATAAAACCTTTTCAAATAAAATAAAATCCATTTTTAAATCCAAGTCCCTTTAAAAACTTCAATCTTTTACAACAAAGCCTTTAAAATTTAAAACATTCATTTTCATTCAATAGCCCAAAGGAATTAACAAGAACAAATAAAAATTCAAGAATTAGAACCATTGCATAGATGCACCTACCCCAAGGATGATGGAAACCTAGACACCTTTGACAAAAAAGATTGTAAACCAACAGACCGGCCTTTAAAATACGAGGCATAAAAGAAAACTTCAATGGATAGATAAAAAATAAAAACCAATCACAATATAAATCACAAACACAGCCAATTATACTGTTGTGATCAACAAAAACAAAGAATCAGGAAGACCAATTACCAGGGATATGTGATGTAACCTTTTATGGGATTAAAATGCCAAATAGAGTGATCCAGAAGGAGCATATGAGCCTTAGCCCAGTTGGTAAGGACTCTGTAAGTGCATCTGGGAGACCCGGAATCAAATCCAGGATGAGACATCATTTCCGGTACTGTAGCAGCACTGTAGTAGGTACTTTAGTAGGTACTGTAGTGGGAACTGTGCAGTACTATAGCAAGTACTGTAGAAGGATTGTAGAAGATACTGTTTGGCACTATAGCATCCAAGAATATGCCCCTGTTTTGGCCTTTGGGCCACCGATTTGGTCCCCGAGTCCTTTAAGGCCTTCGGGCCACCCAGGCCTTCGGGCTAGTAAGGCCTTTGGGCCACCTCAAGGCCTTCAGGCCACCTTAAGTGAAGATGCAAACCAGACGACCTACGAGGAACAAGCTCTACAAGGAGGATGAGTAAGGAGCTTTCACCACAGCAGAAGCTAAACAGATTGCAAGAATGAGAGGGTATGGAACCTGCCATCGAGACAAGCCTGTGCATGCACGAGAATGCCTAACTAAACAACCATGCAAAGGTGGAGAGATGATTTCACAATGAAGATGCTGGGGAGGAGTAGTTCCAAGTAGTTATTCTGGGTTGTATGTAATGTTTGAAGCCTACAAGCAAATGAATTCCTATAAGGCTTACGGTCCATATTGTAATTACTCCTACGGGCCTTGTAAGGGTTCCACCTCATCCCTTGAAAAAGTGGATTATCAAAATCAATAAAAAATGAAGGCCTTAGGGCCATTGGAGTGATCCAGAAGGAGGTAGATCTACCAAAATATCCCAAAATCACCCTAAATCTTTAGAGAGAGGTTTTTACATCAAATAAAAAAAGGGTTATTCTTACAATGTGGTTAAAACCACCGAACCCAAAGAATTAACATCGTGAACCCCTTTCATGGAATGAACTCCAAAAATTTAAAGTATACTGAAAAAGGCATCCCCTTGGCTTAAATTAATTCCAGATCAACCCATTTATGAAATGAAATAGTTTCAAATCTTTCAACTTTTAATGCTCTAAACAAGACTCACAAAATCTTCCCTACAACAGGTTCACATCATGTAACTCATTCACAAAGTGAATATGTCCTAATAGAAGTGCACTGTTTAGTTTCCTGTAGATAATCTACGAACCCATTCTTGTGGCTCTCTGAACCCAAGGAGAACCCTCTAAATCCATTATCACATTTATACTCAGACTCTATTAATTCAAACAAACATACATCCCCAGACATTAATTCATTTTCCCATATAAAGGTTGTCCATCCTTGATAAGCCCACAATGCACCCAAACAAAAAGATAAGACAAGACAAGAGTCAAAGTATACATGAAGGGGAGTAATGGGGTGTTACAATGAGTATCCTAGAAAGATACCACCATCACTTATACTACAAAATATGACAATTTTTATTCTTTGTTTTAAATATGATAATTACTTATAAATAATAAAAAACACTAGATATAAGGTTATTCATTATAAAAAATATAAAATTTTGTATTCTCTTCATATGATATAAAAAATTTCAATTTTATATACATAATAATCAAATAACTATGTTTTTTATTACATTATAAGAATTGTTTTTGCAATAAACATTGTTTTGTCAATATTTTTAATCATTTGATTTCTTCTTTAAAAAACCTTATTCTATTAGGGTCAACATACACCTGAAATGTGATTAAATATACATTGCTTCTTCAATTATTCCTCTAACATATGATTTGTAAACTCCTTACCATTATCAAATCTCAGAGATGGATTTTTTCATAATCAAATACACTTTAACACACTTTTTTATTTCTTTATAAAATCTATAATTTCAAACATTTGTCAAATTTTCATTATCTATGAAATTATACTATAATAATCATTGAAAAAAGAAGCACCTTTTAATATTAGAATCCTTTCATTGATTGATCTACATAAATCATCATGGACTAATACAAATAAATTATTAGAAGTATTTTCCCATTTATCTATAGGTCTAATTTATAAATTTTCCTCTTAACATGCTAAAAAATGTGTTGTTCAAATTATGTTAAATGTGGGTGTGATATTCGTCACTTTATATATTGTCAAATATTTTATTTAATTATTATTGATATGACCAACTTAGTAATTCCATGTTAAATTTTAATTTTTTTGACAATAAGAAAATAATATTTATCACTATTGATTTAATATGAATTATATATTTTACTTCTTCATATTATTATAGTTGGGAAATAATTAACATTACATGTGTGTGATTTATAGTTAAAGTATGCATCATACACAATTTCCTAAAGTTTACACCAACTATAAATTAATTTTTTATAGTTTTTTTTGAAATAACCTCTTTTAAGGAGGGTGAATGGGGGAAACCCAAACAAGACATACGGGCTTGCAATGTAAAACCCATTCTCAAGCCCATTAAATCACTATGGTGTCCGTTTTCGTGCACGAGTTGTGGGTCTCGTAGGTTGAGTTGGGGTCGCGTACTGATCTTCAGGACGAGACACCATCACCCATGAATGCACTCGAGCATCAATGACCCCCCTGAAACCATCCTGTGCATTCCAAAGGTCATTGAGGAAGTTTTTTTAATAAGTTTTTTTATTAAAAAATATAGGGTATGGTTTTACATATTTTTAAAAATGGTTCGAGGGAAGCATGAACCTATTTGATGTTTCTTCCTTCGCTAGGAAGAGAGAACGGGGTTTACGCTTCTTATGTGGGATTTATTAAGGAAGTGTGAATGGAATTCATGATTTATACAAGATTTATTTATTAATAAATATTAAATAAATATTAAAAAAATGTTATAAAAATTAATTAAATATTTATAAATATTACTAGATATTAATTAAATATATTTAAATATCAATAAATATTAATTAATATTAATTAAAAATTCATCAATATTAATAAAATATAAATAAATATTAATTAAATATTAATAAATATTTACAAATATTAATGAAATATTAATAAATATTAATGGAAATTAAATAAATACTCATAAATATTGATAAATACAAATAAATATTATCAAATAATGATTAAATATTAATTACATATCAATGAATATTAATGAATATTAATAAAATATTAATAAATATAAATTAAACATGAATAAATGTTAATAAATATTAAAAAAAATAAAAATGATAATTAAATAATAAATAAATATTAATAATATTTAAAAAATTAATAAATATTACCAAATATTAATAAATATTAGTAAATATTAATTAATATTAATGAATATTACTAAATATTAATAAATATTAGTAACTATTAAATATATATATATATATTAATAATGTTATAATAGTGGATAGCCTAGACCTAACTTAAACAGTACTTTTCAATTACCATACCAGCTCTACAATGAGTTACACATTATGTACACTTACTATAATATTGTTGATATTTATGCATCCACTATTTACACGGTAATGTTTATAGATTATTTGTTGTATCAAAAGGTTATAGCAGTTCCTGAGCTATAATGAGAACCTCGAGATACTACGAAATTAATCTTAAACTTATCTCCTATAGTCCAGATACATCATGTTGACCTGACATAAATGATGTGTGACTATAAGGTGTTGGGGGATCATAAGAAATGAGACTTTTTCTCATGAAGTTCACACTTGGTGATCTCAAGTAGATGAGATAATTAGGATTGAACCGCCAATGGGAACAACATATGTTTCATGTGTCATTGGGTGTTTCTATCTTCAAACACATGTAATGGTCTCCAGACTTGAGATTATTATCAGTGTATACTATTTTAATACATTCTTTGATGCAAGAAAAAACTATGGGATTGATGTCATAGTGAGGTAGCTTGTGTTTGGTGTCTCATTAGTGGTAAGACATTGATTGAATAATCAAGATAGAATCTGTCGCTTCCAAAAGGTAGTGATATCTCTGGGCTAGTTGATCAATATGGTAGTATCTTCACTAAATCAATGGTCATAGTATAACATGGTTAGTCCATCCAGTTAGGTCAATGAACAATAAAGCGAGAAATAATGATGACATAAAGTGTTCATCATGCTTTATAAGATATCACGAGACAAAGAGATTATATTATGTGGCATGTGTTCATAGGAAAGGTTTTCATTGATATGACTATACGTTATCTCTTTAGGGGCCTTGATGGGTTCCTATAATCCACTCTTGATCTGTGAATAATATTCACTACTATTGAGATAAGGTCCTAGAAGGACACACACTAAATATGGGGTCTGTGTGATGTTTGAGAATATATGATATCCATGAAATAGATAAATTATTATTATTTGTGTTTAAAATAATTAGTATTAAATTTATTTATTAAATTTATTCACAACATATTATGTGAATACTTTGTGGAAAAAATTATACGAATGAATATTATATTAATATTTAAGGTTAGATTAATATTTGTAGGAATTATGTTTCAAGCTCATGACTCACTTTTATCATCCAATATATTTATTATATTACAAGAAATTGAGAAAAATATAAATGGTGTTTATGACCTAGTTAGATAGTTATAACACATCGTTTATAGCTTATTTAGTGGGAAATAAATATCCAGGGGTTTGGGAGCCTTTTTTTGGGTATTGTGAGCCTTTCTATATAAGTGGAAGGAGTCTCTCATTTAGGAAATATTCATCACATGAATTTGAGACCCTATATCTCCTCTATCCCACTTCTTAAAGAGATAAGCTTTAAATAAAAGTAACTGATCCAAGTTCTCCTTCTCAGATCAAATGATTGATGTAGTGGTGATCATGAGGATGTCGAAGGCATCATTGGATCTCTGTGAAAGCACCCATATTTCGATGATTGATGCTCCAACAAGACTTTCAAAGAATTTTTTGATGATCTAGGTGGATCCAACTTTGGTTCCCTTGAGTAATGGTCATCGACTATGAGCGATTATCATATCGGGCTCTGTATTTCCAAAGGCGGCATGGTTACATAAACCTGGAAAGGAATAATTTTAAATCCCCAAATCATATACTTTCGGTGTACACCCTTGTAACCTCAATTAATATCTAAGGGATTGTGTGACGATTTAATCCAAAGAAAAATTAAAATTGTAATATATTCATGTAGAGAGAATCACAACAATCTTAGTGCTGCATACAGTGATCCAATCTGATTTTAGATGAATGAGGTATGAATATATGAAGATCAAAATATGAATCAATGTTAGTTTTGTGCTATTAAATTTTGAAGAATTTATATATATCCATGTGATAATTATTTTTTTTGGTGGTAACGATTTATGGGTTTTCTAAGTTTTTGGTGAACACTAGTATTTCAGTTGGAACTATGATGGAAGAAATATATTTTTTATGCCAGACCAAATTCCAAAAAATTTTAAAGAATGTATATATATCCATGTTATAATTAATTTTTTGGTGGTAATGATTTATGGGTTTTCTAAGTTTTTGGTGAACACTATTATTTCGGTCGGAACTCTGATGGAAGAAATATATTTTTTATGCTAGACCAAATTCAAAAAAACTGTGGAATTACCTTTTTTAAATTTTTCTTCATAAAAAATCTCCAATAGCTTACTTACGATTAGAAAGTAAAAAAAAAAAATAAAAGGGGTAGGGGTGGATGGAATTTGGTCAAAATTTAAAAAAAACAATAATAATTCATATGGGTTGGCTGGGCAACATAGGCTAAAGAAACCCAAAAAAGAAAGATTTTGGGAAAAGGGGGTTGGGGGTGAATTACTCAGAAAGGAAAAAAACTCAATTGTGGGGTGAGCCGCCACACGCCGTTGCTCTGCCGACCCCAGCTCTATCATGCCTATGCCCCCACTGAATAGACCCTAGCCTTGTAGACCTTTCCCTACTGCTCGACCTCCCAGCCCCATCGAAGACCCACTACGGAATGCCTCCTCTTCTGGTCATCCCGCCGAGCGTGGTCAGACCCCATCACCACCGTGTCATCCCCATTGGCTATCCTCGATGGTTCAAACCCCCTATCAGCCATATCCTTCAGGGGTTTTCCGAGATGTCATGGACTGAGAATTTTTTTTAATTTTTTTCGGATTAAAAATTATATTTAATTAATACCAAAGAACAAAAAATTTATTTGTATTAAAATTATTAGAATTATTTTAATTCATTTAATTCCCTCGACATAAATTTATCACACATTTAATTTTTATTTTGCATTTAAATTGTGCGTTGAATGGTCTTAAGAATTGAATCACCAATGTATGTTTGGAATTTATTTATTTATTTAAATTTCATGTGGTATGGAATAATTATTTTTTTTTGACGATTTGTGATTTTTTTCTTACTTAATATATATAAGGGTCTGTATATCCATGAGAGTTACATTGTATGTGTATTATGCATTAACGAGACCCCCTCAACTACGTGAGAGTATATGTATTATAATGATGATGTTACATGATGCAGTATATGTCGAGACGAGGTGGTGTTCCAAACAAGATGTGGATACATTAGAATGGGGTACATATAGTGATTTGAGTCAGAGACGACTTAGTTATTATAGCTCTAGGGTCATGGTTGATCTAATGGGAATAAATGGACCAACCAATACCAAATTCTCAAGATCACCCACGTTGTTTATTTAATATATACATCATTTATTATTTTTTTAAATATGAAAGTTTATATGAACACATAAAATAATAAACAATTAATGCATAGATTAAAAGAAATTAAGACGTGATAAATGTTTTTCTATTTACTTCATAGTCAAGTTGTGAGTGTGATCACATAGTACATGCAAATCAGATAAAAAATGAATTCATTAATTGAGAAATAATAAAAACCCCTAAAGAAATATTAATCCATAATGTCTTCTGTTGTTTGAATTTGAACAAAATCAGGTGTATGAGGTGATCATCAGCCCTAATTGAGGGTCCTCCTACAACTGAGGATTTATTATGAAATCTATTGGTTGAATTAACTAAATATGTAAGCATAGAAGCATCCATAGCTATTTTGTTTCATCTTCATAGGTAAAAAATTGAGTAAATTGAGGTTTTGATTCTTAGAAGGTGGGATTTCACTTAACAGTTCAAGTAGTCATGAATTAATGTGGTTGGTTAGTCAAAAAACTACCTTGAAACTCTTTAAGTAGTGGAATATCCATAGCTTGGATTATGAGGAGAGGTTTCAATAATCTTTTCCACTAGAATACTCTAGCGACCAAGTATTCTGAATCTATAAATGAGGACTGTTAGAGTTTGATAAAATAATCAGAGAAATATAATGATTTAATAAATCAGTAATGTCTAATTAGTAATAAAGATAAGGTACTAATATTATTAAGTATTATTTTATAGAACATGGCATGTAATACCACATATACAATATGATTAATATTGGATAAAGTCAATGTCCTCACCAATACCAATTTCCAAGTGCATTACAGGGGCTTGCGCATAGTACTATAAAATGAACGGAAATTATTTGTACTAAAGTCCCAATAATTACTCAAACTTCTCACACATAAATATTAAATCTTAATAGGTGAATATTAATCACATATCATAATGATCCACACTAGAATCATTTAGTTCTAATGCCTTTAAAAAATTGGGAATATAAACAACTGGTCCATAAGTGAGCTAAATCATCTCTCACTAAGTTCTTCATAACCATCATCCTTATTAGACATAACATACATAATAAATTTCATCATAACCTGGGTAAAGGAAACATAAGAAAGAGAGATATCATATTCCTAGTAAGGGTAAATAAGAGATACATTAATATATCATGAGCATAAGGGAATGAGAACATGAGAATAACATTTGTAAACCATAAACTGCATATCATAGATCATAAAATTGAGTTATTAGATAAATATTTGTAGTTCATAAGGCATGGATCATATTGAAATCAAATAATATGAACCATGATAATATAACTTTTGTATAAGGCATATATTTTTGGCATACACATAGGAACAAAAAAACATTTCCTTAGTAGTTCAAGTATCATTGCTAAGACTATCATAGTGGAATGGGTTCACTCCGTAAACCATTATAGTAGTCAAGGTTCACTCTAAAAAATATTATAATGGATATAGTCCCTTACTGAACTAGTTTCACTTCCCATTCTAGTCTTATTTATCTCAAGAGATATCAATCTTTATCCAATGCATTGGAGGGAGATATAGGTCCCACCCATCACATAATGAAAATCATACATATGTGTGCCACAAGATCATAAAAAATTAATCATATCAGAACCAATGAAAATAAATGGATTTAATAAACATTTCATTATAACATAACTTTTGTAAAAGAAATATGTTTCATAATCATTTCATCATTTCATCAAATCATAACTCGTGGAAAAAGAAGTGGGTTTCATAATCATTTTATCATGGTACAACCCGTGGAAAAAGAAGTGGGTTTCATAAGTGTCATGTCACCATAATCATAAAACTTTTAGATAAATAATAATAATGGTATTATTGGATCATATATCTAATAAATCATAATTAACATTAAAGTATGTCATCTTAGATAGAAAATTATTTTAAAATAAAAATCACTTGGAATATTTCTTTAGGAAAATATTATTTATTTGAAAAAAACCTTTTTAAAATTAAAAATTCATAAAATATTTTGGAAGTAATTTTAATTTAAAATAACCTTGATAATATATAAAGGAAACTTCAAATAAAATAATGGTGTTGATTTCGGGAAATTCTGTTCAAGTCGTACACGTTAAAACAAATATTCCTTTCACATTTTTGTTAAAAGCCAAATGGGATTTATTTGGAAAATGACATGAAGATTACTCTTAAATGTTTTTGGTAAAAATTAAAAAATGGATAAAAATTTATTTAATAAATAATTTATATAATGTTAAAAATATATTTGAAAATATTTTTATCAATCATAGTTTTGAAAGATAAAGGGGTTTTCAACCAAAGAGAGAAATGAAAATGATTTTTCTTAAAAACATTCTTTTGAAATATTGAGTACATAAAGAGAGGAAAATGAAGATAAAACATGTATTCTCATGACATAACCAAAGGAGAATAAAATTCATGAGTTTATTGAGAGATGGATCATAATATTTCATCATCAAAAGCATAATCATAAACAATCCAGATAATGATGAGATTATATCATAAAACTCTGACCACTTTGGAAACATTGAATCGTAAGACCAAATGAAAGAACAAAATTAAATGAAACATAAAATATCATGAGAAAAAATATATTTGTTACATTAAATTTAAATGGGGATGTATATACACCTCGTAAGATAATATTGGTGAATAATATAACATATGTCTCAAAGAAGGCAATTTGAGACAAAAATCTCTTACCATTTTGGTAACTTTTGAGTCATAAAACCCATGAAATAGATATCCTAAAAAGGATATGTAAATCACAATAATTTTAAGGTTAATAGTAATAAAATAAATTCATGGTTACTATATACACCACATAAAATAAATAGTTAGAGAATGTGACATGTGTCTCATAGAAGTAAAAAGTGAGACGAAAATCCCTTACCATAAGTCTCGACTTCCTTCATACACATTCAAACCTCCATTATAATAAATATAAATTTATTATATGTTTATTTAATAACCAAAAATATATATATCATACCATATATTATTTAATCATGACATTTTATTACCTGTTTATTAAAAATTCCTTGTTAAAATCACGTTTCGAGTAATAATTGCTTAGTTTTTAGTGTATGTTTCAATTTTTTTTATTTTTAGTCCTCCTAATTTTTTCATGGTTTAATAATATCCATAAATTTAACCATGATATAAATATAATAAATATAATATATATTTATTTATAGTAATCCATAAAAGTTATATATATAAAATGAAATACACCATTAATGGAGATGGTATATCATATGTACGCATGAACATTATTTCCATTTTCTTGATGTATGAAATGAAAGAAATTTAAATAATATAATACCTTTACAGAATCATTTTTATTTAATATATATCCCATATATTCGTTCAATACACCCTTATTACCTTCCATACAAAGCATTAGTGAATAACTAATCACATCGCTTAGCGAGGCGACAGTCTGTCGTACACACAAACGACAATATCGTATCCCCCAAGAAATGGAAAGTAAGAAGGTATATGTGATATCATCATTTAATAAGTATAATTATGTTAAAAATATGATATATATTAATTAAATATATCCTTATTACTATCCAAGTAAAATAGGATTGAAACTCAAATCACATCAGTTTGCAAGGCGGTAGTTCACCGTACACACGAGCGATGTAATTGTTTTACAACGGGGTTAAAGGTAAGAAGATAGGTGTGATATTATAATTCTAGAAGTATAATATTATCATAAATATCTTATGTAATTATTAAATACATGATTATATATATCCATGATAGGTGTTGATGAAAAATTAATAACATCAATTCATGTGGTGGTAGTCCACTATTATGACCCAAGCTTAACATACATGGGTATTGCATCATTTTAGATGAATATTAAACACATTAAAAAAGTAAATTCCCATGAACCATAATAATTTAGTGACTTTGGAATCTTGAAAACACAATCTTCTGACTTGGTAAAATATCTATAATATATCCTGTAAATATCTTCCCCTTTAGTAATCTTCACAATCATATCCTACTTAAAACCTTTCTTCATAACCTAAGAAGAGGAAACATAAAAAAGGGTAAGCTAAAATGATCAATAAGGGTAAAAAAGGGAGGTATGCAAGCATGAAACAAGCATAATGGAATGATAACATGATCATAACATTGAAAAATTATACCCTTCATATCAAAGAACATAAACATGAATCATGGCATAAATATTGATAGTTCATAAGACATGAATCATAATAAAATCATAGAAAATGTTTTATGATAGCATAACATTGGAATATGATATATAATTTATGGAATACACATAATTATATAAAATTATTCACTATAAGTCAAGGATTATTTCCAAAATATTTATGGGCACTTCATGGGGGATACACCTACTGGGTGAGACACACCACCATCCCCAGTCACAAACCTTTCCTTATAGTGGATAATGTTACACCTTCTTCCCATAGTGAATAAAGCCCATATACTTTTTTTATATAATTATCTCATGAGATATAAATCTCTACCCAATGCATTGGAGGGATATATAGGTCCCACTCATCACATAATGAAATCATACATACTTGTGCCACAAGATAATAAAACATTCATCATTTCATGACCATAAAAGAGATGGGTTTAATAAACATCATATAATAACCCATGAAATAAAATGGGTATCATAAAAATTTCATCATATCATATCCTGTGGAAAAGATACATGTCTCATAATAGTTTCATAATAGAATAACCCATGAAAGGTAGCAGGTTTCATAGTGGATGGCCTAGACCTAACTTAAACAGTACTTTTCAATTACCATACCAATTCTACAATGAGTTATGCATTATGTACACTTACTATAATATTTTTGATATTTCTGTATCCACTATTTACATGGTAATGTTTATAGATTATTTTTTGTATCAAAATGTTATATTAGTTCTTGAGCTATAATGAGAACCTCAAGATACTAGGACATTAATCTTAAACTTATCACCTATGGTCCAGATACATCATGTTGACACAAAATAGATGATGTGCGACCATAAGGTGTTGGAGGCTCATAATAAATGAGACTTATTCTCATGAAGTTCTCACTTGGTGATCTCAAGTAGATGAGATCATTAGAATTTACCTGCCAATGGGAACATCATATGTTTCATGTTTCATTGGTTGTTCCTATCTTCAAACACATGTATTAGTCTCCAGACTTGATATTATTATCAGTGTATACTATTTGACTACATTATTTTATGCAAGAAAAAAAAACTATGGGATTGATGTCACAGTGAGGTATCTTGTGTTTGGTGTCTCATTAGTGGTAAGAAATTGATTGAATAATCAAGATAGAATCTGTCGATTCCAAAAGGTAGTGATATTTTGGGGCTTGTCGATCAAGATGGTAGTATCTTCACTAAATCAATGGTCATAGTATAAGATAGTTAGTCCATCCAATTAGGTCAATGAACAGTAAAGAGAGAAATAAGGATGACATAAAGTGTTCATCATGCTTTATGAGATATCACGAGACAAATAGATTATATTATGTGGTGTGTGTTCATAGGAAAGGTTTTTGTTGATATGACTATACCGTATCTCTTTAGGGTCCTATATGGGTTACTAGAATCCACTCATAATCTATTAATAATATTCAATACTATTGAGATAAGGTCCTAAAAGGCTACACACTAAGTATGGGGTCTATGTGATGTTTTAGAATATATGATATTCATGAAATAAATAAATTATTTTTATTTGTGTTTAAAATAACCAGTATTAAATTTATTTATTAAATTTATTCACAACATATTATGTGAATACATGGTGGAAAAAAATTATATGAATGAATATTATTTTAATATTTAAGGTTAGTTTAATATTTGTAGGAATTAAGTTTTGATCTCATGACTCACTTTTATCATGTAATATATTTATTATATTAAAAGAAATTTATAAAAATATAAATGGTGTTTATAACCTATTTGGATAGTTATAACACATCTTTTATATCTTATTTAGTGGTAAATACATATCTAGGGGTTAGGGAGCCGTTTCTAGGTATTGTGATCCTTTCTATATAAGTGGGAGGAGGATCTCATTTAGGAAATATCCATCACATTAATTTTAGACCCTATATCTCCTCTCTCTCGCTTCCTAGAGAGATAAGTTTTCAATAAAAGTAACTGATCCAAGTTCTCCTTCTCAGATCAAATGATCGATGTAGTGGTGATCATCAGGATGTCGAAGGCATCATTGGATATCTATGAAAGCACCTATATTTTGATGATTGATGCTCCTAAAAGACTTTCAAATAATGTTTTGATGATCTAGGTGGATCCAACTTTGGTTCCCTTGAGTAATGGTCATCGACTATGAGCGATTTTTGTATTAGGATGTGTATTTCCAAAGGTGTCATGGTTACATAAATCCGTTAAGGAATAATTTTAAATCCCCAACCCATCTACTTTCAGTGCGCACCCCAGTAACCTCAATTAATATCTAAGGGATTGTGTGATGATTTAAGCCAAAGGAAAATTAAAATTTTAATATATTCATGCAGAGGGAATCAAAAAAATATCAGTTCTTCATACAATGATCCAATCAAATATTAGATGGATGAGGTATAACCATATGAAGATCAAAAGATGAATCAATGTTAGTTTTGTGATATTAAATTTTGAATAACACACACACACACATATATATCTGTGTGTGTTTTAAAATTTTTCCGGTGGTAATGATTTTTGGGTTTTATAAGTTTTTGGTGAACTTCAGTATTCTGGTCAAAACTCTAGTGGAATAAATATTTTTTTGTACTAGATAAAATTAAAAAAAATTGCAGAATTAACTTTTTAATTTTTTTTTCATAAAAAATTTCCAATAACTTACTTACTTATAGTTAGAAAGTTAAAAAAAAAACAATAAAAGGGGTAGGTGTGACTGGAATTTGGTCAAAACTGAAAAAAAACAATAATAATTCATATGGGGTGGTTGGGCGACATAGGCCAAAGAAACCCAAAAAAGAAATCTTTTGGGAAAAGGGGATTGAGGGTGACTTACTTATAAAGGATAGAAACTAAATTGTGGGGGGTGACCCCACCCGCCGCTGCTCCACTGACCCCTGCTCCATCATGCCTATGCCCCCGCTGAATATTCAATAGCCATGAAATGGACTTCCCCTCTAGGTTTGACCCCTCCGCTCCTGACCCCCACAGACATTTCCTAGCCACTCAGCCTCCCAGCCCCACCGACGACCCACTACACGCTGCCTTCTATTCCAATCATCCTGTCGAGCGTGGTCAGACCACATTGTCCCCATTGTCCATCCTCGATGGATCAGACTTTCCGAGATGTCATGGCCTTTGTATTTTTTTAATTTTTTTTTGGATGAAAAATTATATTTAATTAGAAACAAAGCACAAAAAAGTGATTTGGATTAAAATTAGTAGAATTATTTTAATTCATTTAATCCCCTCAACATAAATTTATCATAAATTTAATTTTTATTTCGCATTTAAATTGTGTGTTGAATGATCTTAATCATTAAACCACCAATTTATTTTTAGAATTTATTTATTTATTTATTTTTTTCAATTGCACACAGTATGGAATAATTAATTATTTTTTACGGTTTGTGATTTTTTTCTCAATTAATATATATAAATTTCTGCATATCCATGAGAGTTGTATTGCATGTGTATTACACATTACTGAGACCCCCTAAACTATGTGAGAGTATATGTATTATGATGTTGATGTTACAAGATGCAGAATATGCCGAGAGGAGGTGGTATTCCAAATAAGATGTGGTTACATTAGACTGGGGTACGACAATGATTTGAGTTAGAGATGAATTAGTTATTATACCTCTAAGGTCATGATTGATCCATTGAGAATAAATGGACCAACCAATACCAAATTCTCAAGATCACCCACATTTTTTATTTAATTTATACATAATTTATTATTTTTTAAATATGAAAGTTTATGCGAACACATAAAATAATAAACAATTAATGCATAGATTAAAACAAATTAAGATGTGATAAATGTTTTTCTATTTACTTCATAGTCAAGTTGTGAGTGTGATCTCATAGTACGTGCATATTAGATAGAAAATGAATGAATTAATTGAGAAATAATAAAAACCCCTAAAGAAATATTAATCCATAACATCTTCCGTTGTTTGAATTTGAACAAAATCAGGTGTATGAGGTGCTCATCATCCCTAGTTGAGGGTCCACCTACTACTACAGAGTTATTATGAAATAGATTGGTTGAATTAACTAAATATGGAAGAAAAGAAGCACCCATAGATATTTTGTTATAGCTTTAGAGGTAAAAAATTGAGTAAATCGGGGTTTTGATTCTTAGAAGGTGGGACTTCACTGATTAGTTCAAGAATCCATGAATTAATGTGGTTGGTTAGTCAAAAAAATACCTTGAAACTCTTAGAGTAGTGGAATATTCATAGCTTGGACTATGAGGAGTACTTCCAAGGATATTTTCCAGTAGAATACTATCACAAACCTCCTTCACCAAGATGAGGGAAGGGACAAAAAACTACCAGACCCTTCCTTCTTCAAGTTGAAGGAGAGATAATGACCCCCGAGTCGCACCTCCAATAAACCCCGGAGTGGTGACTAGCACCAAGGTTATAGAATCTCACGTAATATGGAAGGAATTACCCTTTTTATAGAACAATATTGGGATATAAGATGGTAAACCCAAACAACTCCAAATATTGAAAGTAAAAGTAAAGCAAAAAATCCATTCCCATATGCATGTTCAATATAAACTGACAAAAAGTACAAGAAAACTCTGAAAGGACGTACCAAAAAAAAAAATTGAAGCAACAACAACAACTGTCCCGACATCCGAGCTAGTAAGGTCCGACATGGTCCTCAAAGTCCTCCTTGAAACCTGAAAGTAGTTTTATATACATAGGGTGAGTATACAGGTATACTCAGCAGGGAAACCAAAGGCTATCGTGCATAAGTGGGGAAGTATTCTAATGCTCCATGAGAAAGTAAGGGTAACCAAAACACCTAACATGGAACACTATCCACCCAGCCTCACCAAGGCACACTCCCCAAGTAACGCAAGTAAGGTAAAGTAATTGTAATAGCACATCAATATTTAGGTACCCCACACCACTTTCCCACTGGTTATTTTGGGTCATGTTATGCATCAGACCTCCCCCACAGGTTCCACCACAGTCCCACTGCCGCTCCAACAACAACCTTATGGGTCATCCCAACCACATGCCTATCCCTCTCACAAACACCTATGCCACCACAACCACACACAACCATGCACACATACACTTGGGCCACAAAAATCACCGCCACACCTAAAGACATCTTTTCCAAAACAACCATTGCCATGCCTGAAGACACCTAGGCCACATCCCAAAGACACTTGGGAAATAAACCTGCCCGCACACACCTAGGACAACCACTACAACACACCTTTCCCAAAGAGTCTTGGGACATAATGAACCTTAGGCCGTCACAGCCTACCCGAAGAGTCTTGGTCTACCTGGAATATGGAGTAGAAATGGGTCTAATAACTAGCCACTCATAGGAATGTTGAGAAAAACACCCTCCCCTATGAAATGAGTGGTTTTGACATGAAGTGATCAACATGGGTGGGGTTTGTATAAGAAATACAAGAACTAAATATTGTACATATAGGCAAATAAGCACTCATCCCAACCTAAGGGTTCCGAAATAGACAACCATCCCATACAAAACCACTCTTACTGTTATCCCTACATGCACAAATACACAACATCCATAACCAGAACACAACCCATATCTAGAAAACAATTCCCCTATTGTACCCATTCTCATTATCATGTTCAAGTGATTCCATTTAGATATTCCTCCACTACCGGGAAACTAATAGGCATAACCACAAGCCAAAAACAATAAATGAAACAAAAAATCTAGGAAGACATTTAAGCATTCACAACCGGTTCTTTTGTAAAGTAACAATATCAAAAGGGATCCATGAGATCCCTCTAAGTAATAGAACCAAACCAAGCCCCAACATACCGGCTCCACATGGACTCAAACTCACAGGACAAAAAAATCTCAACCAGAGATTCCATTCCCATCCACATCACCCCACAAGCATTTAAATAGAACAACCATGCATATTACTAGAATATATTAAGGGAATATTCAAATTTATTCAACACCATTCATTTGGTTCCTTCTTTCCGTTGGGTTAACTGGGGTGATCACATAGGGGTTCTTATTCCTCAAGAATCCGTTTAATCAACAAAATTTATGTGATTAACCAGTTTCACGTTACATCTATTCAATCAAAAGATTATTTAGAAAAACAAAGCTTCATTAGTGTGCAAGAAAGGACCACTAATGGACACAATTTTTAGTGGACATGAGTCCATACAATTCACAACATAAAATAAAGGTAAAACACAACAACATCAACATCATCATTCCCACCCCTTAATTCTTTAAAAGTTCCTTAATTATCTTAATTAAAGGTGGTTTCATATATATTACAAGGGAACATCATTATACCCACCCCGCATGATGCAAAATAAAGAGAGACGAATGAATAACCCCTACTTCGATGATCAAGGATCGAAGTTCTCTCCTTGTGGTAAGAACTACGGATGCCACAACTTGTAGGAAACTCCAAGAAGGACCGAACAAGAGGAATATAATGAAGGAATGAATCATCTCTGGAAGAGGGACTCCAAGTTCACCAAGGAAGAGAAAAATATCAAGTAAGAATACGATCTCAGTGTGATAAAGGGCTGATCCTAGAGTTACGGGATGTACAGTCTTGAAGTGCTGAAAAAGAGGTTTGTGGATCGAACACATGGATCAGTGGTTTCACACATTTTTATTAATTGATATTTAATAATTATATTTAGATACAGTGGATATAGACCAAAAATTGTCAATGAGTTGATAGATTTACATTAAACAGAGAAAACACGTAACATGGGTGAAATTGGAAAACATGGGAAGCTGGAAAATGTGGTAAGGGTGTGACAACCCAAAAGTTTTGATATCTTAAGGGTTTCCCAACTCTTGGGAGTTTAAAACATATTTTACAGGCCTTAAATCACTTTAAAAGAGGTAATAAAACTCAAAAGAGGCGTTACGGGAAAACTGGGAAAGAACCCTGACACCCCACAATGGCACCTATGAGTAACACCACGGTGACACCCTTACATCAACACCGACACCATCCTGACTCACTGATGGGGTCCAGGACACCCCAAACACTAGAATTTAGAAAAGTAATGGACTAGTATGGTCTGAGCCATTACAAATACTCTAGTGACTGAGTATTCTGAATCTAGTAGTGAGAACTGTTAGAGTTTGATAAAATAGTCAGAGACATATAATGATTTAATAAATTAGTAATGTCTAATTAGTAATAAAGATAAGGTAATAATATTATTAAGTATTATTTTTAATAACATGGAATGTAATACCAAATATACAATATGATTAATATTGGATAAATTCAATTTCCTCACCAACACCAATTTCCAAGTGCAGTACAGGTGCTTGCGCATAGTACTATAAAATGAATTGAAATTCTATGTGCTAAAGTCCCAATAATGACCCAAAATTATCACACATAAATATTACATCTTAATAGTTTAATATTCATCACATATCATAATGATCCCCACCAGAATCATTTAGTTCTAATGCCTTTAAAAAACTGGGAACAAAAACAACTGGTCCATAAGTGAGCTACGTCATCTCCCACTATGTTCTTCATAACCAGCACCCTTCTTAGACATAACACACATAATAAATTTCATCATAACGTGGGTAAAGGAAACATATGAAAGAGAGATTTCATATTCCTAGTAAGGTTAAATAAGGGATACATTAATATATCATGAGAATAAGGGAATTAGAACATGAGAATAACATTTGAAAACCATACACTGAATATCATAGATCATAAAATTGAATCATGGAACAAATATTTTTAGTTAATAAGACATGAATCATAATGGAATCAAATAATATAAACAATAATAATATAAATTTGGTATAAGGCATAGATTTTTGGAATGAGTTCAATCCCAAAACCATCATAGTAGTCAAGGTTCACTCTCAAAAATATCATAGTGGATATAGTCCCTTAATGAATTGGTTTCACTTCCCATTCCAATCCTATATATCTCAAGAGATATCAGTCTTTATCCAATTCATTGGAGGGAGATATAGTTCCCACCCATCACATAATAAAAATCACACATATGTGTGCCACAAAATCATAAAACATTAATCATATCGAAAACCATGAAAATAAGTGGATTTAATAAAAATTTTATCATAACATAATTTGTGTAAGATGAATATATTTCATATTAATTTCATCATTTCATCAAATCATAACTCAAGGAAAAATAAGCAGGGTTCATAAGAATTTTATCATGGTACAACCTGTGGAAAAAGAAGCGGGTTTCATAAGTATCATGTCATCATAATAATAAACCTTTAATATAAAGGATAATAATGGTATACTTGGATCATATCTCCAATAAAGCATAAGTAACATCAAAGTATTTCATCTTATATGGAAAATGATTTTGAAAGAAAAATCACTTGAAACATTTCTTGAGGAAAATATTCTTTGTTTGAAAATAACATTTTTAAAATTTAAAATTCATAAAGTATTTTGGAAATAATTTTAATTTAAAATAAAATTGAAAAAATATAAATTAAACTTCAAATAAAATAATGGTATTGATGTCAGGAAATTACATTCATGCCGTACACGTGAAAACAAAGATTCCTTTCACATTTTTATTAAAATCCGAATGGGCTTTGTTTGGAAAACAACACGAAGATTACTCTTAAATGTTTTTGTAAAAATTCAAAAATGAATAAAACTTTATTTAATAAATAATTTATATAATGTTAAAAATATATTTGAAAACATTTTTAGCAATCATAGTTTTGAAAGATAAAGGGGTTTTCAACCGAAGAGAGAAATGAAAATGATTTTTCTTAAAAACATTCTTTAGAACTATTGAGTACATAAGGAGAGGAACATGAAAGGAAAACATGTATTATAATTAAATAACAAAAGGAGAATAAAATTCATTAGTTTCTTGAGATATGGATCATAATATTTTATCATCGAAATCATAATCATAAACAATCCAGATAATGATGAGATTATATCATAAAACTCTTACCACTTTGGAAACATTGAATCATAAGACATAATGAAATAACAAAATCAAATGAAACATAAAATATCATGATAATAAATATATTAATTAAATTAAATTTAAATGGGGATTTATATACACCTCATAAGATAATATAGGTTCATAACATAACATATGTCTAAAAGAAGGCAAATTGAGACAAAAATCTCTTATAGTTTTGGTAACTTTTGAACCTCAAACCCCATGAAATAGATATACTCAAAAGGATATGTAAATAAAAATAATTTTCAGGTTAATAATCATAAAATACATTCATGTTTAGTATATACACCACATAAAATAAATATGTAGAGAATATGACATGCGTCCCATGGAAGTAAATAGTGAGACGGAAATCTCTTACCATAAGTCTTGAATTCCTTCATATACGTTCGAAAATCCAGTATAATAAATATAATTTTATTATATTTATATTAAAGAACAATAAATATATATATCATACCATATATTATTTACTCGTGACATTTTATTACCCTTTTATTAAAAATTCCTTGTTAAAATCACATTTCGGGTAATAACTGCTTAGTTTTTAGTTTATGTTTAGATTTTTTTTAATTTTCAATCCTCTTAATTTGTTCATGGTTTCATAATATCAAAAATTTTAACCATGATATAAATATAATATATATTTATTATATATTTATTTAGAGTAATCCATTAAAGTTATATATAGAAAATGAAATACACCATTAATGATAATGGTATATCATATGTACGCATGAACGTTGTTTCCATTTTATTGATGTATGAAATGAAATAAAGTTAAATAATATAATAATTTTACAGAATAATATTTATTTAATATATATCACATATATTAATTAAATATACCCTTATTACCTTCCTTAAAAATCATTAGTGAATAACGAATCACATCGCTTCATGAGGTGATAGTTTGCCGTACACACAAACGACATTATCGTATCCCCCATGAAATGGAAAGTTAGAAGGTATACGTGATATCATAATTTTAGAAGTATAATTTTTTTTACAAATATGATATATATTCATTTAATATATCCTTATTACCATCTAAGTAAAACAATATTGAAAAACACATCACGTCGGTTTGCAAGGCGGTAGTCCTCCGTACACACGAGTGATGTTATTATTTTACAATGGGTTTGAATGTAATAAGATATGTGTGATATTTTAATTATATAAGTATTATAATATCATAAATATATTATATAAATATTAAATACATGATTATATATAGCCATGATAGGTGGTGATGAAAAACTACTAACATCAATTCGTGAGACGGTAGTCCACTATTGCGATCTAGGCTTAACATACATGGATATTACATCATTTTAGATGAATATTCAGCACATTAAAATAGTAAATTACCATATACCATAATAATTTAGTGTATTTGGAATATTGGAAATATAGTATTCTAACTTGGTGAAATATCTACAATATCTACTATAAATATATTCCCCTCTAGTAATCTTCACAAGCATACCCTACCTAAAACCTTTCTTCATAACTTGGGGAAAGGAAACATAAAAAGGGTAATCTAAAATGCTCAATGAGGGTAAAAAATATAGGTAAATAAGAATGAAATAATCATAAGGGAATTAGACCATGATCATAAAATTGAAAAATCATACTCTTCATATCAAAGAACATAAACATGAATCATGGCATAAATATTGACAGTTCATAAGATATGAATTATAAAGAAATCACAGAACATTTTTTGTGATAGTATAACATTGGAATATGATATAGAATTTATGGCATACACATAATCATATAAAATAATTCACTATAAGTCAAGGATCTTTTCAAAAATTTATATGGGCACTTCATGGGGCTACACCTACTGGGCGGGACACACCCCCATCCCCAGTCACAACCCTTTCCTTATAGTGGATCATGTTACACCTTCTTACCATAGTGGATAAAGCCCATATACTTGTTTCCAATAATTATCTCATGAGATTTAAATTTTTACCCAATGCATTGGAGGGAGATATAGGTCCCACCCATAACATAATGAAATCATACATATTTGTGCCACAAGATAATAAACATTCATCATTTCATGACCTATAAAAGATATGTGTTTCATAAACACCATATCATAACCCATGAAATAAAATGGGTATCATAAAAATTTCATCATATCATATCCTATGTAAAAGAGATAGGTTTCATAATAGTTTCATAATATAATAACCCATGAAAGGGAGCGGGTTTCATAAGTAGTTTATCATGGTATAACCCATGGAAGGGAAAGGGGTTTCATAAATAACTTGTCATCTTAAACATAAACCATTAAAAGAATGGATAATAATGGTGTCCTTGGAACATATACCCAATAAATCATAAACTATAACAAATGATGTCATCTTATATGGATAAGTATTTTTAAAGACCACTTGGATAATTTCTTAAGGAAAATAACCTTTCTTTGAAAATCATTTTTAAAGCATAAAAAATATTCAAAATTATTTTATTTTAAAACCACTTTGAAAACTTATGAAGTAAGATTTAAAAACCATTTAAAACATTTCTTGATGAAAATATCCTTTTCCATTTGAAAAAATACTTCTAAATTTATAAAATATTTTAAAAACATTTTTCATTGAAAATATCTTAGAAAACTTATAAAATAATATTTGAAAATCATTTAAAGTAATTTTTAAATGTAACACATTTTTGAAAACCTTTTTCTTTGAAAAATAATTTTAAAACAATTAATTTCCCTAATATTTGGAAAAAAAATCTTTATTTTTTTTGTAAACTTGAAAAATAAGATTCAAATAAATGTTGGTCACAATAGTAGATAAATCCGTACATGTCGAACATTCCCTTTTCACCATAAAAAGTTTAGAAAAGTCCCTTGGTTTGAAAATGGAAAAATATTCATTTTAAACCCATATTTTAAAAATATAAAAGATGCGTAAAAATTTATTTTAAAAATTCTTATAGAACATTTTTGAAAAACATTTTTAGAAAACATGGTTATGAGAGATAAAAAATTTCTAACCGAATAGAGAAATAAGGATGACTTTTCTAAAATTTATTTTCTTAATAATATTAAGTAGAAAAGAGTGAAAAAATGGTACAAATACATGATGATATAATTAATAACCATATTATAATAAAATTCATGAGATTTACTAAGATATTGATCATAATATTTCATCTATGGAAGCATAATCATAAACAATCCTGATAAACAATGAGATTATAGTAATAAACTCTTACCACTTTGGTAACTTTGAATCATAATAACCATGAGAAAATAAAATTAAATGAAGCTTAAAATATCATTAAAATAATGATATTACTGATACAACATGTCAAACGGAAGTATATTCACCTCTCAAAAAATCTAGGTGCATAACATAACATGTGTCTCAAAGAAGGCAAATAGAGACAAAATTACCTTATCGATTTGGTAACTTTTGAACTATAAACCCCATTAAAGAGAGACCATAAAATAGACATGTAAATACCCATAAAATTAAGGATAATAATCATATAATACATTCATTTTAATTATATACACCAAACAAAAGAAACTAGTGGTGAATATGGCCTAAGGCTCACAGAAATAATAGTGAAACTAGAAATCCCATTACCTTAAGTATTAACTCTCATCATACTTGTTCAAAACAACTGTATAATAAATATAAGTTTACTATAAATTTATAATAGAACCATATTAATATATATAATACCATATATTATTTACTTATGACTTTTCATTACTCATTTATTGACAATTCCATGTTAAAGTTACATTTCAGGTAATAACCGCTTTGTTTTTCGTACATGTTTTGGCTCACTATTCTTGGTAATATTACTTAGACCATGATAAAATAACCTAAATAATGATAAAAATGATATAAATATCATATATATTAATTATATATTTATTTATATTAACACATAAAATTTAGTGATAGGAAAAGAAATACACCGTCCATGGAGATGGCAGGTCGTATGTACGCATGAACGCTGTTTCTGTTTTCTTTTCGTATTAAAAGAAATAAAGTAAATGAAATATATATATTATCATTATAGTATAATTTTTATGTTATATATATATATATATGGCATATATCTATTTAACCCATATTTAATACATTCCATGTAAAGAGTAGACGAATCACATCACTTTGAGGAGGTGGTAGTCCACACGTCTACAAACGATGTTATCGTATTCCTAAAAAATGGAAAGCATGAATGTATGTGTTATATAATAAATATATAAGAATAAATATATAAAAAAATAATATATATAATATACAAATATTAATTCCATCTTTATTCAAAACCTTTAAAGGTGGTAATTGAAGAACATATGACATCGATTCGCAAGGCGGTATTCTGCCGTACACACAAATGATGATCGTGTATCCCATTTGATGGAAGTGTGTGAATTTTTAGGTCATAAACTTAACATAAAATAATATAAATATATTTAGGATACTTATGTTATTATATAAACTTGATATAATAATAATTAAGGGGTCAATGAAGGAAACAAAACAAAAATACAGATTGATGAAAGTTACCTCTTCTTCAGGAAACTCCTTTTGGATTACACTAAAGGGATTCATTGGTTGGATTTATTCACAATATTAATCTTATATATTTAGGGAAGGTAATTTTTGATATTATTTGGGTAGTTTTTAGATAAGATAAAGGTCTTGAGAGGTGCGAATATAGGAGAATAGGTGGTGGCCTTTTATAACTGGGGGAGAGAACACACTTGACATTTTTTCAAAGAAGTTAGGTGTACCCACGTTTTTACATAACAATAGGATTAAATAACACCAAAGATTTAATACATGAAGGTTTAATGTCTAAATATATCCATAAAATATATTTTATACAAGTTTAGGATCATTTTTACACCTTATTTTTTAAGTTTAACCACTAAATAATCTTGTTTTTACCTTAATTGCTGTAATTAATTTTAATTACTTTCACTAATATTCTTGATAAAAAAACTAAGTTTAAATTATTATAAATTTTAAGTAATTATTATTCTAAAAATGGAATCCATTTTTCCAAAATCTAATCACATAAGTGGAAGAAATTAATTCAAAATTAATCCCGCAGACAGGATGAGACAAAGAGTTTTTAAAGTGAAAAAGTTCAAATGTTTGAAATGTTTTTATATCCAATTTCGATGTAAAATTGAACCAAATGGAATAAATTGGATTAATATATGAAAAATATATATAATTATACCTTAAAAAATAAAATAAAATTTAATTATATAAATAAATTAGATGAAAAGGTAGTTTTCAATTAAAGTTCAGTATTTTTCAGTATTCATCAAAAAATGAAACTTCTCAGAAAAATAAAAAAATTACCCTAAGATAATTTTGATATTAAAATTTAAAAAATTAATTTTATTTTTTTAAATAGAATATATAAAATTCTAAAAAATTATATTTAAAATAAGTGTACCATTAAAATGTGGTAAAAACACCTTTTAGGAAAAATACATCTTTTTATGCATAAAATTAGATTTATTTTTATGTATCATATAGAAAAAATATAAGATTAATGGTAAATATTTGATTGAATATATAATATATATATTTCATTAAAATCATTCACCAAAAGTGTCTTGTTTAATTTATTGAGATAAAACGTGTTTTTGTATAGAAAAATAGTTTTTTAGAAAACGAATTTCTTTATTTCCAAATAGTTATTACTTTTATTTATAATTAATTGGTTTAAAAAGAATTAATTTTATAAAAATTAATCAACCATATTTTCATAACTTTATTAATCCATTTCATACCTACCATTCCAATGGCTAAGTGATAAATATAATAATATTTTAATAATAATATTAATAGTATTTTCTAGTTTGAAAAAACTAGGTCTTGCATGTAACACAAGTTATTGAAGAGAATTGGTACTACGTGCCCCGAAAGATAAACTCAGTGTTGCATGAAACACAATCCTAAAATGGTGTATCTTGTAATTTAATCCATCAAATAATTTTAATTTATTCAAAAAAAATCATAAAAACTTGGGGTGTTACATTCTACCCCTCTTAAAATAAATTTCACCCTTGAAATTCATACAGGTCATCAAATTTTAAATACTTGAAAGTTTCTTTAATATAAACCCAAATCATAAAAATTAATATTAAAATTTGATTTAAAAAGGGAAAGTTAGAAACATAATGGTTACCCAAAGTAACTCATAACTAGGTTTCCACACAGAAGGATATGGGTGGAAAGTGAAAACATAGACATAGAAGAGAAAAATAACACCCAAATACTGATGGAGGGTGATATAGAACATTGATAAGTATAAGTGGGTAATCCAAAGAAATTTAAAAATCATAAAACCAAAAATCTACAACGATCTAAGGGACCATTTGATTCATCGAAAATGAAGAAACTAGGATAACATTTTTTTTATTTCAAGATCCTTTTCCTTAAGTTGAAGAATCTTCACAAGGTGATATACTTACTTTAATTCATTCCATTTCTTTTGCACAATCTCACCCTTTGGTTGTGTCTTGACCAATTTCCACTTAATCACTTATTCTGAAAATGAAGGTAAATTTTTTATGATTGAATCACTAATGGATCATAAGATCCATAAGTAGAATGATAAGTAATTCCATAAATATTTCATTATTATAAAAGAAAAATAGTTAGAAAAGGTTATCTAATATACATAAATTTTCATATGGTGAAATAATATGTGAATCTACAAAACCTCATCCAATGTTCAACTCAAACCATTCCATAAATGGTTAACCTTATAACCCTTATAACTCACCCTTTATTCCTTAAAAAATGTCTTATCTTATACCAAAAACATTTTCATAGGAAACTTGGTTTCATCCTTGTAATGATAAAATATTAAATATGATTTTATTATTCTAGAATCTATATAGAGGGAGATAATCATGTGAAATCTCACTAAAGGATGAACAATAATATTTTCATAGGGTTTATTCATACACAATCAAACATAAAATTACCAACTAAGTAGGGGAGGATAAGTGTTTTCTAATCACCATGATTCACTTATCCATTGTGGTTTCATAATATTTACCTTTTTTATTTTTTCCTCAAAGGTTATTGTGCCTTATCAGCCATATTAGCCCTTGGATTGGGGAATTGATTGGAAAAATTACCAAACTCCTTCCACTTGAAACACTGGAGTGTGGGTGACATATTAGTTGAAATTATATTCTATTCCATGGAATTAACCATACCATTAATCATACTTCATCATTCACAGATATTATGACCCAATTTTACACATTTAAAGCACCTCCATGTTCCATTAAAGCAATTACCTTTATGCTTCTTCCCACATTTCTAGAAAACGTATGTCTATAATTCTTTATGCTATTTTAGTTTTCATGATACTCAATCTTTATTTTATTTTTAAAACCAGAGGAATAGTTGGAATATCCAATTTCCATTTCTACCTTCAGTTCACATTGAAAAAAATCTTCATAACTGCTGAAGTTTCTTATATCCAAGTCCTTTCTACAAATTGTTTTTTAGCCACCAAATAATAGATCAATTTTACTTTTAGGTATGATGATAAAACCATAAGTTTACCTAGTAAGTCTTGTAAAATTAGCTTCATAGGTACCAATAGATTCATTTTCCCTTTTCTTTAGCTCAATAAACTCCATATCCATTTTTGTTCGTATAATATAAGGTAAATACTTAATAAAAAATATGACCTTATCTTATTCCCATTCTATAGATTCAATTTATTCTTATTCTCTCATGTTTTTAATAATATTCCACCATTTATCTACTTCACCTTCCAGACGATAAGCAGTCAAAACTAATTTTTCATGCTCTAAGAACTAAAGAATGGAAAATATCTTTTCAATGGTACTGATCCATTTCTCAGAAACTAGTGCATTTGTGGAACCACTAAAATAAGGTGGACATTTCCTCATGAAGGACTCAAAAACACATTATTTCTTCCTTTAGTTGTTTGTAAGTTCAATATGATTCATATCTTGAGAAAGTTGTTTGAGAATATCAATAAGACTTTTAATTCTATCTCCCATATCATTTGGTTTCTCAAGAGGACAATCATCACATTATCTATTGAATTAAAAATTAAAACAGTTCCTTTGGGTTCCATCTATTAACTAAATCCCTAAATCATAGTGCGAGAAAAACTTATCATAGTAGAAAACATCATAATCATGAAAAATTACTTATCAGATGTCTAAATAACGACACTTTATTTTAAATATATAACACCCTAGGTTTATCCAAGGTCATTAATGGAAATATTCTATTTAAATCCTTTATTATGGTTCATAAAGAGGGTGAATTTACAAAGAATATTCCCTAACAGTGTAAAAAATGTCACATCCATGATTTTATTTTGAGGTATTCCTTTGTTTATTTTTAGTCTGGTATTTATCCATTGGGTTTAACATTAGTTTTTTTTATGAAAAATAGAGATTTTGGGCCTGACAGTATGTGGTGCACGGTTGGCGTATGGTTAGGGGAAACCATATGCCCTCCCCTAGGAAACCATACGAAAAATGGTCATTTTGAATAGTGGAAAAATCATGGTTGGTGCATGGTTTTTCAAACCATATAGGATAATATTGTGCCATGTTCCTCTTGGATATCTAGGGATTCATGGTTGCTACATGGTTTGGAAAACTGTGTGGGATAACCGTGTGACCTGTCTAGGTCATTAAAAAGTAGAAAATTAATTTTTTTACCTCTTCAATTTTAACCCTAAATCACCTCCCATCCACCCCATTCAGGATTTTCAGTCATCAGAGCTTCCTCTAATCCTTATTGGAGTCTTTGATCATCAAACTTTGGGTGGTTTTAGCCTTGTAACTTTAAGTAATCATCAAGTAAGTCCCTTTTCTTATTGTTTCTTCCTTCTTTTAGAGTTTCCCTCCCTCCCTTTTTGGGTTATTGTTTTTTAATAGGTTTTTTGACCTAAATAGGATTTTATCTTATGTTTTTGGGTAAAATATTGATGGTTATTGTTTGATATTTCCTTAATAGGGTCCTGTGGTGGTGTGGTTTCCTAATAATTTATAGAAGTTTCCAAGCATGAGGTAGGTGGTTCCATAATTTTACATTATTAGATGAGTTTTTATTGCTTTCTTTTTTGTTGAAACATGTTCTATAGATTAATTATGTGGTAAAAAATATGTTATGGAAAGGTTTTGACATGTATATGTGATAAAAATGGGTTTTCTAAAGGAAATTGGTTATGTTTCATGTGTGCCTTGTTGTGGTGTTTCTTAAATATGCTTATTCCTTGTGTGAAAGGTGAGAAATGTGTTTTCAAAGAGATTTAAAAGTGAAGATGTGAGGAAAAGTGTATTTTCTAAGAGAAATAGATTTTTTACATATTGGATTCTTTATTGTACACCTTAAACGTGTCTTTGAATTATAAAAGTGATATGAAGCATGTTATAAAATGGGTTTTATGTGAGTATAAATTTGAAAGGGTTTTTTCCCATGAAAATGGTTGGATTTCATATGTGTTATTTCTTTTTGTGTCTCCAAATGGGATTTATGAACTATGAAAGTGGTGTTAAAGGTATTTCTAAATGGTTTTGGTGTGCATGTGAAATGGAAAATGGTTTTGTTGCCATTTAATTATGTTCTTGTGATGTTTGGAATTTTCATGTGAAACTGATGACTTATATGGTATGTGGAATAGAATTCGAGCACAAAGGGGATCTGGGGTATTCTAGGTGGGAAAACTAGAACTAGTATTCTAGTTAATTTGGAAGTGGATGAGGCCCATATTCATATAGAAGTATTGATGATTGAAACATTAACTAAACATGTGATATGATCATAGATCATAATAATTTTGAGATGGGTTCCCCTATAGTGGCTCATGCATGAAAATTCTGTTGTTATTGGTTTATAATTTGGAGACCACTATAATTTTGGGAGACGTTCCCCTCCAGTGGTTCATGAATAGGAACACTTTTGGTAGCTGAGTTGGAGGATTTTGATCACCAAGGTATGTGGTTCATAGGGACCCACTATTTTTAGTTACCTATAGGAATTTCTCCGTGGTTCTCTCTTATGACATGATTTATATGTGATGTGGTTCTAGCCATTGATATACAGTAGAACTAGTGTAATTTTTTATTTCAAGTAATCTTATTTGTAAAAAAAGGTTTTCCTCAAAAAGTGTTTCATAAGAGAGTTTCCCTTAAAATGTTTTCTTGGAAATGTTTCAAATATTCTTATAGAAAGGTTCATGTTGATTTATCTTCTAATGTTATAGAATGTAATCTTTCTTTGGGTGGAATCCTACTGAGATTTTTTTCACACCCTGTATACACCTTTGGGTGTATGTAGACTTTGTTATGTATGACCTGGGTAAAGGAAATATGTGCCGTGGTGGTGATGGTGGATATGGTTTATAGTTATTATGTTCTTATAGGTGTTGTTGGTGATGGATTGAGAGTGATGTACCTATTGTTTCCTGGAGGATTTTGGGATGTTTCAGTTGTTACCTTTCCATTACAGTAATTTTTGTTTTGATTAAATTTGTAAAACTTTAAATATGAAAATTGTTATTCCTCATTTGTATATGATTATCAGTTATGTGTTAGTTATTTCTTTTTGGTTGTTTATGGCCATTAAAATGGGTGAAATCATTCCCAAATCATATTTTTGATACCCAGTCAGTAGTTGATTTCCCGTGAAGATTAAGAATGCCCTTCGAGCCATTCCCTGAATCGGGTCGAGTGTTGAGTTGGATGGAACCCATACTTGGTTCATGAAAAAATGTTATAAGATAAGGTCACACTCTTTTTAGTTCAAGTTATTTTGAGAAATATTCCTGATATAATGGAGCTAGGATTGTTGGGGATTGAGGTTCTAGTTGTCAGTGGCGTGTCTAGCCAACACACCTCATGACATGACTTGAGTCTCCATGGGATTTTGTAAAATTTGGTTTGACTTCTCCTATAGGTGTGACATACAGGCTGTAGACTGTATATGGACACATGGTGGTAGTGGAGTAGTTTGGTTTGGACTGTTATTGTGTTGGATTTAATTATGTTTTGATCTATGGAAGTGTTAGATATTTTTTTGTTGCTAAAAATATTCATTATGTTTGTTGATGGTATTTTTGTGTGGTTATTTCTTGATATAGTGAAATTCCTCCTCAAAGAATTCCTATACAATCATAGGAAGAGGATGGAGAGATTTCTCCCTCACCAATTGATCAAAGATTAGTATAAGTTATGATTCAAGATATCCAAACTTTGGGACAAGGAGCGGGCTATAGTCCTACTCAGGTTAGAGAAGCCGAACCAGGTCCAAGAAAAGAAAAAGCTTATGAGTTTCTCAAGAACAATAATCCTTCTTTTTGGGGTAGCACAGAACCTCAAGAAGTAGAGGAGTGTCTTGAGAAGATAGATATTATGTTCTAATTTCTTTATACTCCTGAGGCAGTTAGAGTGAAGCGTGTTTTGTTCTTGTTGGAAGGTCCTTGTCAGAAGTGGTGGGACTCAATAGTGTAAGCTGGGAAGTATGAGTAGATGGAATAGAAAGATTTTAAGGTTGTCTTAAATGAGCTGTATTGTCATGAGATTTTTTAGTTCTTCAGGTCCCAAGAGTTTTTAGAGATTATCAAGGGAGACCATACCATGATGGAGTACACTAACCACTTCATAGAGTTAGTTCAGTACGCACCTGAGATCATTTATAGTGAGAAACTGAAGGCTCAAAAGTTTGATATGGGGTTGTGACTAGAAATCTGATCTCAAGTCTTCAAGTTTAAGATGAATACTTACGCTGAGGTGGTTGATTATGATATGATGGTCAAAATTGATCACGAAGGAATGTTTGGTTTCTTTGGATAATATTTACCAGTGAGCAGTGGAGATTCATTTGAGAAGAAGAGGAAGTATGACGAGCAAGGGAAGAAGGGAGGTGGTAGTTCAGGCCATCCTTCCCGGATATCTTTGTTTGTGTATTTAGATGATAGGACAATTGTTTTCCATCATTTTGGGAAGGTAATAAGTATGAAATATTCATGCTCATCTCCACCCAAACATTGTCACTGGTGTAGAGCTATGGGGCACTTGCAGTGATTTTGCAGTGTGACGCGCCCATATCAGAGTGGTGCATGATTTGTAGCTTTTAAAGGGATGTAATCCCAATGAGAACCATATGGGATAATGGGTTCTCTATTCAGAGGTCATGGTGGTAGGGATAGATCATCTTCTGGGAAGAGTCAGTTCAGGATAAATCCATAGTCCAGTGGTCATTCTCAGGGCCTACAACAGTTTGAGGTACCATTATTATTTCACCATCTTTAACTGTTGTTATATTTAATACTAGTTCTTTAGTTCCTTTTATTTCTACCCATTTTTTGGTTTCATTAATGTTAATAAATGAGATTATTCCGTATTCGATAGAGTTAGTAATGATTCTTGGTAAGAAATGAGAGTAGTGTTTCAGGTGTCCATATTGTGTACTCACTGTGCTAGGGGTCGAGCTGGAATGAGATTTTCTAGTTTTGGAAATTGACCTTTTTTATGTGATCTTTGGTATGGATTGGATGCCGCATTTTTAGGCACACATAGATTTATATAGGCAGTGAGTGATTTTTGTGGCACCATATGGAAATACCCAAGTTTTTCAAGGAGAATGGGATCCTCAGTCAGGACATGCTGGACCTCTACTTTCAGAATTGGTAAACCTTGTTTATCAGATATTGTTGCTCACATTGGAGTAAAATGATGGTGTTCCTAAGAGTGGATTACCTTCTATGGTGGATGAGTTACCAGAGGTTTTTCCAGATGATTTCTTGGGTTTGCCTCCGAAGAAGAATGTAGAGTTCTTCGTTGATTTGAAATCAGGAACATAACCAATATCTCTTCCCTCATACCATATGACCCCACCAAGTTGAGGGAATTAAAAGTACAACCAGATTATTTGGAATCTAAAGGATTCATTCTCCCAAGTGTCTCACCTTGGGCCGCCCTAGTTCTGTTTGTGAAAAAGGATTATGGATATATCTATTTGTGTATTTATTACCAGAATATGAGTAAGGAAAAAATAAAAAACAAGTACCCTTTTCCATGTATTGATGAACTTTTCAATCAGATTAAGGGGGGAATGTGATTTTCTAAGATTGAATTTCATTCTGGATATCACCAAGTTAGATTTAGAGATTCATATGTTCTGAAAATATCATTGTGAAGAAGATATAACCACTTTGAGTATTTATTCATGCCCTTCGGGTTGACAAATGCTCATGCAGTCTTTATGAAACTTATGAATAGGGTGTTCCACCAGTATCTCGATTCCTTTTTCATGGTATTTGTAGACGAAATCCTCTTCTATTCAGGGACCAAGGAGGAGCATGAGTGGAATTTGAGAATTGTGATAGGTACACTTTGGGTTCACCGTATCTATGCAGATTTTTCTAAGGGTGCCTTCTAGATCATGGAGGTTAGGTTTCTGGCCCATGAGATCTCAGAACAAGGGGTTTTGGTGGACCCTAATATGATCAGTGTAGTGATGTCATGGGAACATTTGAAGAACTTGTTTTAAATTAGAAGTATTTTGGTCCTTGTAGGATAGTATAAGTGGATTTTTTGGGATTTCTTGTAGCTTGTTCCATCCATAATGAATATCACTTGAAAGGGGGTGAAGTTTTATTAGATCCTAGAGTGTCATTCTTCTTTTAAGGATATTAAACAATAGATGACCACAACCCCTATGTTGATCTTACTAGAATCTAGAAAGGGATATGTGGTCTATTGTGATGCCTCAGGTATGGGTCTTGGGTGTGTATTAATGCAGGACGACCATGTGGTGTCTTATGGTTTGCACCAACTTTGACCACATGAAAATTATTAACCAACCCACGAACTGGAATTAGTAGCAGTGACGCATGACTTAAAGACACGGAGCCACTATCTTTTTGGGGATAAGTTTGTAGTTTATTAGGATCATAAAACCATGGCCTATATTTTCTCCTAGAAGGAGCTGAATTTGAGGTAACGTCATTGGGGTGGGTACCTTCAGGGATTCGATTTTGATATAGTCTATACCCCAGGAAAAGGAAATGTAGGGGAAGATAATTTGAATAGGAAAGTGCCAGTGCAAGATTTTAAAAATTCCAGTGATGAGTGGATGTTGATGGGTCTTTTCATTTAGATGCATCTTGAGACCAAGGAACATAGTGGAGGTGTGTTCTTGGCCAGCATGCAGCTGGCACCATTTCTTATGGAGTTGATTCATAAAGAACATATGAATGATGTTTTGTTATAGTGTTATATGCTATTTATAAATGGTGGATAGGTTCTTTACAAATGATCATTGTCTCATAAGGGAGTTTTTTTATTCAAGGGCCGCTTTGTGGTTCCATTTTCTTTGAGGAAAGTGGTGATGTAGGATATCCACCAGTCTCAGTGGGATGTTAATCTTGGTGCTACCAAGATGTACTATGACGTGCGTCAGTAGTTCTAGTGTCTAGGTATAAGGAGATATGTAGTAAATTTGTATCACAATGTTACACATGTAATAAGGTTAAAAAAGATCACCAAAGTCATTTGGATTTACTTCAACCATTGCCTATTATTAACTAGAAGTGGGATGATATCACCATAGATTTTATTGTTGGCTTATCTCATACACCATGGGGGAGGAATTCTATTTGGGTAGTGATTGACCATTTGAACAAATTAGTCCATTTCGTTCCAATCAAGGATTCATCCAAAGTGGATGAGTTGGGTCGGTTGTATGTTTATAAAGTTTTGAGGATCCATGGTGTAACTTTGATAGTTTTTTATGATAGGGACTCTTGTTTAACCTCATAGTTTTGGGAAGGACTTCAGAAGGTGACGAGGTCACATGTCATGTTGATCATGAAATGCCATCATAAAATAGATAGTAAGATGGTGCAGGAGAATCAGATTTTGGAAGACATGCCCTGGGCATGTGTGTTAGATTTTGGAGGTTCATGGGATAACCATTTGGGATTGGTTGAGTTTGTGTATGAAAATAAGTATCAATCCTTGGTTTGAGTGGATCCTTTTGAGGTGATTTATGGTTTTTTGTGTTTTTCTCCTTTGTGTTGGGATGAGGTAGGTGAGACCTCGTTTTTCGGAATGATCCTTGTATAGGAAATGTATGATAAATTCAAGTTGATTAGGTAGTGGTTTTTGATGGTATAGAGTCATCAAAAGTCTTATGCTGACCAAAAGAATTGATATTTGGATTTTCCATGGGTGACTGGGTGTTTCTAAAAGTGGCATCTTTCTTGGGTCATCATCGTCTAGGTAAGCAAGGGAAGCTAACACTGAGGTATGTCAGACCTTTTGAGATCGCTGAGTGGATTGGTAAGGTGGAATAAAAGTTATATTTTACCTCTCATTTTAAATCAATTCATGATTTTTGTCATGTCTCCCAATTGAAAAAGTATATCCCAAATCCTTCCTATGTGTTGAATTGGGAGGAGTTGGGGTTAGAGACTAATTTGTCTATGTTTGAATGACCAGTATGGATTTTGGATTAATTTCTTCATGGAAAGTATATTCCATTGGTATGAGTTATTTGGAAGCATGGTAATGATGTGAATGAGACTTGGGAGTGGAAATATTGGGTTGAGGATGAGTATCCGTTTTTTTTCTCTGATCAATCTTTTGATTGACTTTCTGAGGGAGAAAAGTTTTCACGTTGTGGAGAATTATCACATATGTGATTTTATTTTGAGGTATTCCTTTGTTTATTTTTGTTCTGGTATTTATCCCTTTGGTTCCCCAAGATTTTTTGGTGAAAAATAAATATTTTGGTCTTGATAGAATATGGTACATATTTAAGGGAAACCGTGCTCCCTCACCCAGGAAACCGTGTTGGAAATAATCATTTTGGATAGTGGAAACTACATGGTTTTTCAAACCATGTGGGATAACAGTGCGTCTTGTTCCTCTTGTATGGTGAGGGATGAATGATTTTTGTATGATTTAGAAAACCAAGAAGGCTAACCATGCGACTTATTTAGGTAATTAAAAAGTGGAAAATTTATTTTTGTGCCCACTTCGATTTTAACCCTAAATAACTCCCATCTTTTATATTTAGGATTTTCAGCCATGGGAGCTTCCTCCAAGCCTTCTTGGAGTCATTGAGAATCAAAATTTGAGTGGTTTTATCCTTTTAACTTCAAGTAATCATTAATTAAGTCTCTTTTATCATGGTTTCTTCTTTATTTTAGGGTTTCCCTCCCTCCTTTTTTGGGTTATTATTTTCCAGAAGGTTGTTTGACCTAAAAAGGGTTTGATCTTATGTTTTTGGGTGAAATAATGATGTTTATTATTTTATATTGCCTTGATATGGTCTTATGGTGGTAATTATGGATTTTCATTGATTTCCAGAAGTTTTCATGTGTGAGGTTTGTGGTTCCATGCTTTTACAATATTAGATGAGTTTAGATTTCTTTCTTGATTGTTGAAATGTGTTCTATAGATTAATTGTGTGGTGAAAAATATGTTTTGGAAAGGTTTTTACATGCACATGTGATGAAAATGGGTTTTCTAAAGGAAAGTGGTTATGTTTCATGTGTTCCCTTTTGTGATGTTTCTTAAATATGTTTTTGAAATGTGTGAAAGGTGAAAAATGTATTTTCAATGAGATTTAAAGGTGAAAATGTGATGAAAGTGGATTTTATAATAGAAATGGATTTTTATTGCATGTTGCATTCTTTATTATGAACTTTAAACGTGTCTTTGAATTTTGAAATTGATATGAAGTATGTTATAAAATGGTTTTGATGTGAGTATGAATTTGAAAGTGGATTTTCCATGAAAATGGTTAGATGCTATATGTGTTCTTTCTTGTTGTGTCTCGAAATTGTCTTTATGAACTATTCAAGTGGTGATAAATGTATTTACAAATGGTTTTGGTGTGCGTGTGAAATGGAAAATGGTTTGTGGTGATTTCCTTGTGTTATTTTGATGCTTAACATGTATGTGTATGTGAAATTGATAACTTATGTGGTATATGAAATGGAATTTGATCACAAAAAGAATACCAAGTATTATAGGTGGGTAAACTAGAAATAACATGCTAGTTGATTAGAATTGGATGAGGCGAAGATTCATCTAGAAAGATTGATGATTGAGACACTAACTAAACATATGATATGATCAGAGACCAATAAAATTTTGGAATGGGAACCCGTCTAGTGGTTCATGAATGAGAATGTTGTTGGTATTGGATTATGATTTGGAGACCACTATAATTTTGGGAGACATTCCCCTTTAGTGGTTCATGCATGGGAATGTTGTTGGTAGTTGAGTTTGAGGATTTTGATCATCGAGGTACAAGGTTCATAGGTCCAAACTAATGCTAGTTACCTATAGATAATTGCTCATAGTTCCCTCTCATGACATTATGCATATATGATGCGATTCTAGAAATCAGTATATGGTATACCTAGTGTACATTTTATTTCAAGTAATATTATTTGTAAAAAAAAGTTTTCCTCAAAAAGTGTTTCATGAGAAAGTTTCCCTTAAAATGGTTTCTTGAAAATGTTTCAAATATTCTTATAGAAATGTGCATATTGATTTGTCTTATAATGTTATATAATGGAATATTTCATTTGGGTGGCATCCTACTAGGATTTGGATCACACCCTGTATACACCTTTGGGTGTATGTAGACTTTGTTATGTATGCCCAGGTAAATGCAATATGTGTCGTGATGGTGATGGTGGATCTGGTTTCTAGTGTTCTTATTCTTGTAGGTGTTGGTGGTGGTGGCTTGATGGTGACGTCCCTCTTGTAGAATGGAGGTTTTTGGGATGTTTTAGTTTTTCCCTTTCCATTATAGTACTTTTGGTTTTGATTAAAGTTGTAAAACTTTGAATCTGAAAATTTTTGTTACTCATTTGGATATGATCATCAGTTATGTGTTGGTTATTTCTTTTTTGGGTTTTTATGGTCATTAAAATGAGTGAAATCATTCTAAAAACATATTGTTGATACATAGGTACTAGTTTCCAGCCCATGGAGATCAGGAATGCCCTTTGGGACATGCCATGAATTGGGTCAAGTGTCAGGTTGGATGGAACCCCAACTTGGTTCGTGAAAAAACTAGGTGTGTATCAAGGCCCATTGTTATGCATTAGTTCCAGATTGATTCTATATCAATATGGTGTTTTTGGGGTATTTAACCCTAGGTACATCTATTCTAGATCCATATTCTCTTACAGTATCCAAACAAGGATGTATCTCTAGGAAACCACTTGTTGTGTCCTTCACTAATATTCTGAGACATTTTCCTATTCTTTGGCTCATCCTTGGACTTATCATTATAAAAATCCCTAGACATATCCTTATAAATATCCCTAGGGGTATCAATAAATTTTTCTCATCATAGTTTACAAATTTTGACCAAAACGTTTATTTGATACCAACTATAGCTACCCAGGCTTAACATACATGGATATTACATCATTTAAGATGAATATTCACCACATTACAAAATTAAATTTTCAAGGATCATAATATTTTAGTGTCATTGAAAACTGGGAAAAAAATTCTTCCAACATGGTGAATGATCTTAAACATATATTATAAATATATTCCCTTTTATTAATCTTTACAATCATACCCTACTTGAAATATTTATTCATATCCTAAGGAAAGGAAACGTAAGAAAGGGTGAGCTCAAATGCTCAGTAAGGTTAAACAAGGGAGATGTGTTAGCATGACATAAAAATAAGTGTATGATAACTTGAGAATAACATTTAAAAACCATACCATATATATAAAAGAACATAAACATGAATCATGGAACAAATATTGGCAATTTATAAGACACAAATCACAATAAAATCATAGAACATGTGTCATGAGATAATAACATTGAAATACAACAAAGATTTTGTTTCATACACATAATCACATAAAATCATTCCCTATTAGACAATGCTCATTTATATGAATTATATAGGAACTTAAAGGGAGTAAACCTACTGGTAAGGACACATAACCATCCCCAGTTATAGCTTTTTCCTTACAGTGTATTGGGTTACACCTTCTTCCCATAGTGGATCAAGAACATTGAATTTTTCCCATTATTAACTCATGAGATATAACTCTTTACCCAATTAATTGGAAGGATATATATATCCCAACTGTCACATAATGAAATCATATATACATGTTCCAAAATATAATAAAACATTTATCATATCATGACCCATAATAGAGATGGGTTTCATAAACATCATATCATAACCCATGGAATTAAATTTGTATTATAAACATTTCATCATATCATAACACGTATAAAAGAGTTAGGTTTCATAATAATTTCATAATAGAATAACCTATGAATGAAAATAGGTTTCATAAGTGTTTTATCATGGTATAACCTATGAAAGATAAATAAGTTTCATAAAAAACTTGTCATCTTAAATAAAAAACATCCAAAAAAGGATAAAAATGGTGTCCTTAGATAATATCCCCAATAAATTATAAACTATAATAATCTATTTCATCTTATATGGAGAAGTATTTTTAAATATCACTTGGATTATTTCTTAAATAAAATAAACTTTATTTTAAAATAATTTTTTAATACATAAAACATCTTAAAACTCATTTTCTTTGAAAACCACTTTAAACACTTATGAAGTAACATTTAAAAATAATTTAAAAAATTTCTTGAAGAAAATATCATTTCTTATTTAAAACAAAACTTCTTAAATACTAAAATATTTTGAAAAAAATTTTCTTTGAAAATAAATTAAAAAAAATTAATTTCAAGAATATTAAGAAAAAAATTTCTTTAAAAATAATCTTGTAAACTTGAAAAATAATCTTTAAAGAAATTTTAGTCATGACTGCAGATAAATCCGTACATGCTGAACATTCCCTTTTCACCGTAAAATTTTTAGAAAAGTCCCTTGATTAGAAAATGAAAAGAAGATTCCATTTAAAACCATTTTGTAAAATGTTAAAAAATGGGTAAAAATTTCTTTTAAAAATCAGGGTAGAACATTTTTTAATTTTTTTTAGAAAATGTTGTTTTGGGAGAAAATAGATTTCCAACTAAAGAGAGAAATAAGGTCATTTTTTTTAAAAACATTTTTTAATCATATTATATACCAAATAGTGAAAAAATAGTACCAATACATGAATACATCCTGAATAAATAGTGTAGAATAAAATTCATGAGATTTTTTGAGATATGGATCATAAAATTTCATCATTGGAAGCATACTAGTAAATAATCCCAATAAATGATGAGATTTTAGAAATAAACTCTTACCTATTTGGTAACTTGAATCATAATAACATGAGAAAATAACATTACATGAAGCTTAAAATGTCATTAAAATGAGTATATTCATGATAAAAAATTTCAATGTGAATTATACACACCTCATAATATAATCCAGGTGCATAACTTAACATCTGTCTTAGAGAAGGAAAATTGAGACAAAATTACCTTGCTGATTTTGTAACTTTTGAACTGTAAACTCCATGAATGAGAGATCATCAAATTGATATATAAATAACCATAAATTTAATGAAAATAACCATATAATACATTAATGGATAATATATACACCACACAAATGAAGTGAGTGGTGAATATGGCATAAGTCTCGCAGAAATAAAAGAGAAACTAGAAATCTTCTTACCTTAAGTCGTGACTCTCATTATACTTGTTAAAAACTAATATATAATAAATATAAGTTTGTTATACATATAAAAAAACCATATTCATATATATAATACCTTATATGATTTACTCATGAATTTTTATCACTCTTTTATTAACAATTTCATGTTAATGTTGCATTTCAAGTAATAGCCGCTTTGTTTTTTGTATGTGTCTAGACTCTCTATTCTTGGTATTCTTACTTATATCATGATTTAATCATATAAATAATGATAATAATTATATAAATATCATATAAATTCAATATATATGTATTTATAGTAACACATAAAATTTATTTATAGGAAACGAAATGCGCCATTCATGGAGCCAGTAGGCCGTACGTACGCATGGACACTATTTCCATTTTCTTATCATATTGAAAGAAATAAAGTAAATAATATATATATATATATTATAATTAAATTATAATTATTATTCTTTAAAAATAACTCATTATTAATACATTACATGTAAAATGTGAATGAATCACATCGCTTTGAGGAGGCGGTAGTTCACACGCCCATAAACAATGTTATCGTATTCTCAAAAAATGGAAAACATAAAGTTATGTGTTATATAGTAATTTAATAAGAATAAAGTCAACATAAAAATCATAAATATAATATAAAAACACTAATTACATCAGTATTCCCAACTATGATATGTTGTAATGGAAGAACGAACAACATTAGTTCATGAGGTGGCAGTCTGCCGTACACATGAACGATGATGGCATATCCCATTTGATAAACATTTGTGAAGTTGTAGGATATAAAATTCACATAAAAAAATCTCACTATATTTATCATAATGATGTTATTATATAATTTTTATATAATAATAATTTAAGGGGACAGAGAAGGAAGGAAAAAAAATGCACGTTGATGAACATTACCTCTTCTTTGGGTAACACCTTTTGGTTTGCACCAAAGGGATTCCTTGGTTGGATTTATGCCCAAAGTGATGCTTCAAGGTTGATAAAAGGGAATTTAGAGTCTTATTTTGGAAGGATTTTTATGATAAAAAGGTATTGAGAAGGGTGAATAGAGGGGAAGAGGTGGTGGCCTTTTATAAGTGGGGGAGAGGACACACTTGACATTTTTGAAAAGAAGTTATGTGTACCCATGTTTTTACCTAACAAGAGGCTTACATAAAACAAAAAATTAGATCCATGAAGGGTTAATGTATAAATGTGGTTATAAAATGGTTTTTGGACAAGTGTGGGTTCATTGTTACACCTGATTTTTTAAGTTTAACAACTAAGTAATCTTGTTTTTACCTTAATTTCTATAATTAATTTTAATTGATTTCAATAATATTTTTGGTAAAAAAATAATTTTAACTTATTATAAATTATAAATTATTATGATTAAAAATATGGAATAAATTTTATATAAATTATAATAACATAAGTGGTAGAAATTAATTTAAAATTAATCCCGCATATGGAACGAGACAATGAGTTTTTTAAAGTGAAAAAGTTCAAAAGTTTGAAATGTTTTTATATCCAATTTAAATGTGAAATTGATCCAAACGAACTAAATTTTGTTAATATATGTAAAATATATCTAATTATACATTATAAATAAATTTAAATATAATTTTACTATATAAAAAAATTAAATGAAAAGGAGATTTCTAATTAAAATTCACTAGTTTTCACTATTCATCAAAAAATGAAGCTTCTCTAAAAAATACCAAAAAATCACCCTAAGATAATCTTGATATTACTATTTAAAAAATAAAGTTTCTTTTTTCAGATATAATTTATAATATTTTTAAAAACTATATTAAAAATAAGTGATCCATTAAAAGGTTTTAAAACTACTTTCTAGAAAAAATACATCTTTTTATGCATAAAATTGGATTTATTCTTATCTCTTTTCTAGAAAACACATAAGATGAATATGAAATAGTTGATTGAATATAATATATATATATATATATATATATATATATAATTAAAATAATTCACCAAAATTGGTTTGTTTAATTTTTTTAGATAAAATGTGTTTGTGCATAGAAAAATAGTTTTTTTTTCTTCAGAAAATGAATTTCTTTATTTTCAAATAGTTCTCACTTTTATTTATAATTAATTGGTTTCAAAAAAAAATTAATTTTATAAACATGAATAAAAAATATTTTCATAATATTTTTAATCCTTGACATACCTTCCATTATGATGTCTAGGTGATGATAATAATAATATTTTAATAATAATATTAATAGTATTTTGTAGTTTAGTAAAACTAGGTCTTCCATGTAACGCACGCTATCAAAGGGATTTGGTATTGTGTGTACCGTAAGATAAACTCAACATTTAATACAATAAAATCCTAAAAGTAAGTATTTTACAATAAAATCCATCAAATAATTTTAATTTATTTGAAAAAATAGGCCATAAAAACTCAGGGTGTTACATCAACTGTACAAACAAATGATTATTTTGTATCCCATTTGATAGAAAGGGAGATAGATTTAGGTTATTAAATTAAAATAATAATATCTCAAAATATTGGAGATACTGGTTGTATTATTTTATAATAGTTGTAATATATTAAAGAGTTGGAAGAAGAAATAAAACAAAAAAGCAAGTTTAAAAATTTTACCTCTTCTTCAGAGATCTTCTTTAAGTTAACACATAAATACTTATTTAGAGTGATTCCTAACCAAAATAATAACTCTTGGATTATGGTAGGTAAGTAAGGAAATTATTTGGGTAGGTTTTGGATAAGACAAAAGGTTTTTTAGTTATGAAGATAAGATGAGAGGGGGTGACCTTTTATAAGCAGGGGAGAGAACACACTTGGTATTTTTTAAAAGAATAAAGTATACCCACATTTTTCACATTCCAAAAAGCTCCAAAACGCATCATTATCAAAACTTAGAGGTTACAATGTCTAGATATGGCCATTAAATGGAGTTTCATAAGTTTTGGGTCGTTTTTAAACCTTATCTTTTTAGTTAAACCCTCGATAAACCTATTTTAACTTTAACTGAGGTAAATAATTTATACTCCTTTTACTATTCATACTGATAAAAAATTAATTTTAATTTTAAGATAATAAAAATTATGATGGATAAAAATATGTAATCTATTTTTATGTATTCCATTCACAAAAGTGGAAACTTTTAATTTAAAATTAAACCCGCATATGAGACGAAGAAGCGATTTTCCAAAGAGAAATATTCAAAAGTTTAAAAAGTATTTATATAAAAAATAAATATTAAATTGATTCCAATTAAAATAATTGGATTAAAAAATATATAATTTAAATAATATTAATTTTAAAACAATACTAAAACAATTTTTAGTTTTTTAAAATCTTTAAAATAAATTAAAATTATTAATAAAACAATTATTTTTCACTATTCATCAAAAAATTTATCTTCTCAAAAAAATTTCAAAACTTTACCCTAAGATAATTGTGAAATGACGATTTAAAAAATTAATTTCATATTCTAAAATTTATTTTCTAAAATTACAAGGAATTAATTTTAAAATAGGTGTTCAAAATGTGAGAAAACATCTTTTAAGAAAAATATAGTTTTTATGAGTAAAATTGGATTTATTTTATCTAATGCCTAGAAAATACATATGATGAATGTTAAATATTATATTGAATATTTAATAAATAAATATCATTAAAAAATTACTATTTTTAATTAATTTATGTAAAACATGTTTTTGTGGATAAAAAATAGTTTTTTTAGAAAACTATTTTCTTTATTTTCAAATGGTTCTTATTTTTATTTCTAATTAATTACTCACCAATGAATTGATTTTATATACATGTGTAAACCAAATATTTTCATAGTTAATATTATTTATACCTTCCTTTACAATGACTAGGTGATAATTATAATATTACATAATAATATTTTATTCTTATGTCATGTTTTTTTAAGCTCGATATTGTGGGTAATAGAAACTTTTAAAGAAATTAAATTTATTGAAAAATAATATTTCATAAAATATTAGGAATTTATTTTCTGTCCCCATTTAAGTGAACTTCTCCTTATAAAATTTTCACTCTTACAAAATAATTTATGTACTTTTTCCTCATTACATCCTCTGGTTCCCACGTTGCTTCCTTAAACTGGTGGGTTTTCCACAAAACTTTGAATAGGTGAGTGGTATTATTTCATAGCACCTTATATGTATGATCTATAATCTCAAATGATTTTTCCTATATGAAAGATCATGCTCCAGTAATACTAACTCTGAGTTCAGTGCATGTGATGGATCAGGTATGTACTTCCTTAGGAGTGATACACAGAACACATCATGAACCTGAGAGAGGTTTGGTGAAAGCACCAATCGATAGGCTACAATACAGATACAATCAATAATTTAAAAGGGACTGATACACCTAGGGATTAAATTTACTTTATATAATAAGAACAATTTCATCCTTTGGTTTTGATTTGATTAATTTTTACTTCATCTCTTACTCCAAGAAATGAAGATGGATTTTTTATGCCTAAAGCACTAATAGATCAAAATATCCATAATATAATTATAAGTAATTTTTTATATCTCTAGTTATCATCATAAAAAAATGGTTAGAAAAAACTATCCAATATCCATAAATATTCATATGGTGAAGTAATACATTAATCTCCAAAACCTCATCCAAATTTCAACATAAACCATTCCATAAATGGTTAACCTTATAACCCTTTCAAAATTAAAAGTTTATAAAGAATGTCACTAAATTTCAAAAATAAACCTAACATTAATCCCCCAAATATCATTAATTATAACTTAATGAATATATACCAATTATGTAAATACCTTGGTCATATATTATCATAAAGCATGGTAATAACCTTAATTACCATAAGAACTCAATGAAATCGTACATGCTTCATCATTCCTTAAATAAAACCATAGATTATTGAATATATTCTATAAATCTAAAAATGATATAAACTTCTTCAATGATAACATATACCACTTTATCAACAAATAATTAATCTGTTATGGGGTCATCAATACTATCCAGTTTACTTTATCCATATCAATCATATTTTTATCCAAAAAAACACCATTTTCTAAAAATCGGGAACATATTAAGGGTTATCTTATCTTAATCATTTTTCTATAAAATATCACATTTCCATTAAATCAATTTTCTAGTTTATCAGTACCATTCAACATATTATTGAAAATTATTAATGAAAAACTTTTATAGAACATTCCTTATATATTTTATGATTCGTATAACATAATTCTTGAATCCCCATACATGAACACTTAAATCATTCCACTTTATTCTTAAACCATTGATTGGGATTCAAAATATTATTCTTTAATAGCTATTTCCTACAATATGAAATGTAAATCATGTCTTAAAATTACTCAACCTCAATTTAGTTATGCTTCTCATGTTTAACATAAACAATACTGTTATAACAAACCACACCTTTCATATGTCATTCATGGTATCTTAATCATCAGCATTATATCCATTTATCATATAACCGTGGTGATTATATTCATGATATTTCACATTAGGACGTCAATTTTGATAATGTACACACTTTCCATATTTGAAACATCCATACTTTAATGATATATTAGGGAGACCATTATTCTCATCCATTATGTTAACCAAAATTTTCATTTTTCCACTATAATTACTTGATTTGTTTTCTTATTTTCCTCTCTCAAAACATATTATAATTAATTTAATAAATTCACTTGGGTACTTTTTCCCACATTCTTGAAACATAAGAAATTGAATCTTCTTTCCTTCATGGTCTCCACCACCCACACTCTCAGAAAACTATTTGCATATCTTCTTTGGTGTGTTAGAGAGTTGGTTGAGGCTTAAGTTGTTAACCATATATCATGATAATTGATTAGTAATAATTACAATATTCTTCACTCTAGTATTCACACCATTTTGTTTCTAATCAAAACATTGTATATCATATTAAACATTGACCTATTTTCTTATGGTTCTGTCCATTGACTAAAATAAAAAAGAATAGTGTTAAAAACAATAATCATTATGGGAAACCACATAGTCAAGAAAAATCACTTAGAGGATGTCTAAATTATGAAACCTTATATTAAATATATGAAATATTAGGCTTAAACTAGGTTATTCATGGTAATTATTTAAATCATTCGTGATGGTTCCTAAAGAGTTGGTGAATTTCCAAAGCATATTCCTCATGAGTGTCAAACCAGGTGTGCATCAAGGTCCATTGTCGTACACCAGGTGATTATTGAGTCTAGATCAATAAACCCTTTTCAGAGTTATTAACCCTAGGTACCTTTGTGCAAGATCCATATCCACTTTTATTATCTAGATAGGGATTTAATTTCTTATAAAATACTTTCTATATCCTTTATAATAATTCTAGAAAATTTTCAAATACTTTGACTCATCCTTAAATTCATACTTAGACATATCCCTATACATATCCTTAGAAAAATCCATGAGGGTCTCACTAATGTTTTCTCATATTAGTTTCCAAAGGTTAACTAAGACTTATTATGATACCAACTATAACAAACTAAACTTCTCAAAAATAAATATTACATCTTAATAGATTAATATTTATTACATAACATAACTATTCACATCAAAATCATTTAGATCTAGTGCCTTTGGAAACTTGGACACATAAAGAACTGGTCAATAAGCGAGATACATCATATCCCACTATTTTCTTCATAACTATCACTCTTATTAGACATATAATACATAATATATTTCATCATAACATGGGGAAATGAAAAATAATAAAGTTTAAGCTCAAATTATTAGTAAGGGTAAACAAGGTATACATAAACATATCATGAACAGAAGAGTGTGAGAACATTATAATCAAATATTAAAACCATACCCTGATTATTATAGAATATAAACATAAGTCATGGAATAAATATTGATAGTTCATAAGACATAAATCATAATGGAATCAAAGAACATAAACCATGAGAACATAACATTAACATAAGGTATAGATTTGTGACATAACATAGAAAAGCATTTTATTAGTAGTTGAAATCTCATTTCCAATAGTATTATAGTGTAATGGGTTCAATCCCCAAACTATTGTAGTAGTCAAGGTTCACTCCCAAGAATATAATAGTGGAGATATTCCCTTACTAAAATGGGATCACTCACCATTATATTCCTATTTACCTCATTATATATTAATCTTTACTCAATAAATTGATGGGAGATATAGGTCACACCCATAACATAATTAAAATCATATATGTGTGTGTCACATGATCATAAAAAATTCACCATATCATAAACCATGAAAAGAAATGAGGTTAATAAGAATTTAATCATGAAATAACCTATGGAAAATAAATAATTTTCATAATCATTTCACCATTTCAACAAAACATAAACTATGGAAAAATAAGTAGGATTAATATGAATTTTATCATGGTATAACCACTGGAAAAAGAAGTGGGTTTTATAAGAATAATTTAATAATAATCATAAAAAAATTAGATAAATAATAAGAATGGTATAATTGGATCATAACCCCATTAATTCATAATTATCAAGAAAGTATTTCATCTTAGATGGAAAATTATTTTTACTGAAAAGTCACTTGGAATGTTTCTTGTGGAAAATATACTTTCTTTGAAAATCACCTTTTTAAAATTAAAAATTCATAAAATATTTTATATTTTTTTAAAAAAATAAACCTGAAAAATTATAAATGAATCTTCAAAGAAAATAATGGTCATGACATTAATAAATTCCATTCATTTTATACACATTAAAACAAATATTTCTTTCACATTTTCAATAAAATCCAAATGGGCCTTGTTTGGAAAAATATGAAGATTCATTTTAAAATATTTTGTAAAAATTAAAACATGGGTAAAAATGTATTTAATAAATAATTTTTTTTTTATAATTTTAAAAAATAATTTCATAACATTTTTAGAAAACATAATTTTGAATGAAAATGGGGTTTTTAACTGAAGAGAGAAATTGAGAAGCTTTTTCTTAAAAACATTATTCTGATATATTGAGTACATAAAGAGAGAAAAATGAAGGGTGAAAATGTATTATCATGAAATAACTATAGGAGAATAAAATTCATGATTTTCTTGAGATATTGATCATAATATATCATCATTAGAAACATAATCATAAACAATCCTAATAAATGATGAGATTGTATCATAGAACCCTTACACTTTGGTGACATTGAATCGTAATCTCCAATGAAAGAATAAAATTAAATGAAACTTAATATATCATAATAATAAATAAATTAATGTTATTAAATTTCAATGGGGATTTATATACACCTCATAATAGATTATAGGATCATAATAAAACATATAGATCAAATAAGGCAGATTGAGACAAAAACCCTTTACCGCTTTGGTAAATTTTGAACCGTAAACACCATGAAACTGATATAATAAAATGGATATATAAATCCCCATAATTTTATGGATATAAAATAAAAAATTAATTCATGGGGTATTATATACACTATATAAAATAAATAGGTGGTGAATATGACATGTGTCTCACATAAGTAAAAAAGTGAGATAGAAATCCCTTACCATAAGTATCGACTTCCTTTGTACATGTTTGAAACTCATATATAATAAATTAAAGTATATTATATGTATATTAAATAACCATAATTAAATATATAATACCATATATTATTTAATTATGAAGTTTTTTAACTATTTATCAATAAGTTTTTGTTAAAATCATGTTTTGGGTAATAATTGCTTTGTTTTTCATGTATATTTAGATTTGTTATTTTTGGTCCTATTACTTTGATAATGATTAAATAATATAAATAATTTTAACCATGATAAAAATATAATATATATATATATATATTCAGTATATATGTTCAGTATATATGTATTTAGAGTAACCCTTAATGGTTAGAGATAGAAAATTAAATACACTATTCATGTAGAGGGTATGCTGTACGTACACATCAATGTTGTTTCCATTTTCTCAATGTATAAAAAAACTAAAGGTAAATAATATATTACATTTAAATAATATTTTTTATGTAATATATATCACATATATTCATTAAATTTACCCTTATTACCTTATATTCAAAGCGTTAGTGAAAAACGAATCACATCACTTCGTGAGGCAGTAGTCTGCTATACACATGAACGACATTATCGTATCCCCCACATAATGGAATATAAGAAGGTATATGTGATATAATAATTTAATAAGTATAAATATATTACAAATATAATATATATTTAGTTAATGTATTTTTATTACCATCCAATTAAAATAGGAATGAAAACACATCACATCAGTTTATGAGGCAGTGGCCCTCCGTACACACAAGTGATGTTATTGTTTTCCAACAGGTTTGAAGGTAAGAAGGTAAGTGTGATATTATAATTCCATAAGTATAATAACATCATTAATATATTATATATACATTAAATCTATCATTATATCCATCCATGAGTGGTGACAATTGAAAACAAATAAAACCGATTCTTGAGGCGGTAGTCTACTGTTCCCAAGAATGATGATTTTGTATCCCATTTGATGGAAGAGGATAAAGATTTAGTTAATAAAATTTAAATAATTATATAAAAGTATATTGGATATAATGGTGTTATTATTTTATCATTTTTTTAAAATATTAAAGGAGTTAAAAGAATAAATAAAACAAAAACGCAAGTTTAAGAATTTCACCCCTTCTTTAGAGAGCCTCTTTAGATTTACACCTAAAGAATTGTTAGGAGTGTTTCATAAAAAAATAAGGACTATATGAAAAGTTTAGGTAATTAATTAAAATATTTTGTTAGGTCTTGGTTGAACCAAATGGTTTTGGAGGTCCGAATAGAAGAGGATAGGGCTGGGCTTTTATAAGTGGGGGAGAGGACACACTTGGTATTTTTGAAAAGAATAAAGTGTACCAACGTTTTTCACATTCCAAAAATCTCCAAAATATGTAATTTTATAATCTTATAGGTTATAAGGTTTTTATATGTCCTTAAAATTGGTTTTGGATATTTTTTGGGTCATTTTTAACCCTTATCTTTTTAGTTTAACCCCTGGTAAACCCATTTTCACCTTAATCGCGATAAATAATTTTTATTGATTTTACAATTCATAATGGAAAAAAATTATGTTTACCATGATATATAATATAAATTATTTTTATTAAAAATATGGAATCTATTTTTCAAATTCTATTCACATAAGTGTAAAATTTTAATTTTGAATTAAACCTGTCGATATGATTAAAAAGCGATTTTCCGAAAAGAAAATATTCAAAGGTTTAAAAAGTTTTTATATCAAAATTCAATATTAAATTGATCAAAATAACTTAATTATATTAATAAATATATAATTTAACTAATTTTACTTTTAAAACCATCTTAAAATAATTGGATGTTTTTCAACTATTTAAAAGAAATGGAAATTCTTAATAAAAAGCTGTATTTTTCACTATTCATTGAAAACTTTTTCTTCTTAGAAAATTCTCAAAAAATTAAAACTAAGATATTTTTTACATTTTGAATTCAAAAAAGAAGTTATTTTTTTTAAAATTAATTTTCTAAAATTTCAAAAAATCAATTTTAAAATAAGTGTACAAAATGCGACAAAACTATTTTCTTAGAACAATACAATTTTTAAGTGTAAAATTGGTTATATTTTATATCATGCCTAAAAAAACATAAGATGAATGTTAAATATTAATTTTAATATTTAATATATAAATTTATTTAATATAATTCACGAAAAGTTATTTTGTTTTAATTTATTAATGTAAAACACGTTTTTGCACATAAAAAATTGTTTTTGAGAAAAATATTTTCATTATTTTCAAATAGTTTTTATTTTTATTTATAATTAATTGGCCATCAAATAATTGATTTTATATACATGTGTAGACTATATATTTTCATAATTCAGTTAATCCTATACATAACTACCTTTCCAATTACTAGGTAATAACTATCATATTAAATAATAATATTTTAATAGTATGTCATGTTTCGTTTAATATTGGTGTTACGTGTAATGTATGATATTGAAGAAATTAAATTTAGTAGAAATTATTTTCATAAAATCTCAGGGTGTTATAGTCTCCACTACCTTTTATGCTGCCTTAGGAAGCAAGGGTGTAAAATATGATTATATGAGACTCATGTATAACTCATTTGATATTTAAATCATAATGTTATCATCAATTTCCAATGAGTTATAGAAAAAACATCAGGACATTGATGATTTTACATGTTGTCTCATCTCCAAAAATCATGCGAGGAGAAAGTGAAGCGAGATGTGAATAAGATGATGATTACACTGAATATGTGTAAATTTAAATATGGGTCACTATATTTCAATACATCCCTTTCATATATCATTTTCACCCACTTACTCAAGTTTTGTTTAAGATTAAAAAAATAACAGTATAGAGAAAATTCTTCATGCCTTTTGGTTAAGGTTTTCCAAGTTGATAATAACTTAAAGAAAGATGAATAATTTGATCTTATAGTGAAAAATTTGAAAGACAAGGTGAAAATGCCAATGAAAAGTGTGATTCCAAAGGCATATTTGAAAAATACTTCAATGAACTAAGGTAGATAATCATAAAAGATGTTATTTGCTTCGCATGTTGCAAGATCAGTATATTTAAGATTAAATTTAATGAATTAAAGTAGAAGCAAGCAAAGGATTCCAATTAGTGTATATTAATCATTTTATATGATGTTTTTATCACACTAATTGGGTATTAAAAAAATATTCCTATCATATATGTGTATTGAAATATAATAACCAAGTAAGAAAAGAACTGTTACATTTAAGATGAAATATCCAAATAGATGAGAGAGGGTGATCCCTAAGTCAGCAGTGAGAAGTGAAAAACTTTTAATTTCCAATATCAATGATATTAATTTTACTTTTATTGAGTATAACCAATTTTTTCTCACATGTCCATTAGGAATAAGGAGAAATTATTCTAGTTTAGAAATTAATATTGTTTGTGGTGTGTAATACTCAATTAATAGTTCATTAATACTTGAATAATTGGCAATACCTACTGAATAAGAAAATTCAAGACTCAGTTTTACCCAGTTTTGGAAAGATAAATATTTTTATAGTAAAAAATAGACAGTTTCCAAGGATATACCCAGTATGGTTTTAGAATATTTGGAGTTATAAACCATAGGTATTATTGAAACTTTTACAAATTTAGTTTTAGACAAATAAACACTTGAGAATAATGGTAAGCCAAACATCATTTAGAATTAGTTTATCTAGAGACCGTGAATGATTCTAAGGAGGTGCTAGAGGTAAATTTATATACTTCATAAGATTCTTTTAAGAGTATTAAGGAATGAAATATTGAAGTATGAAATATGCATGGTCATAAGATATGAGTTGTTTTGGTCCCGTGTACTGAAGAATATCATAACTAAGCATTCATTGATCATTAAAATATAACATGGAAAAATTACTAAATTCACATTTACTAATACACATAAAATTCATGATGTAGGTAAAAGGAAAACCAATGTTAAGATTCATATAAATTTTAGATACTTATATTATTTTTCAAGACATTCTTCACAATTAGTGATGTAATACCATAACCATATTTTGACTATAAGGAAAAATGTATATCATATGAGTTGTAATATGAAATAAATATATAGTCATAATAACACGTGTTATGAAGAAAATAGTTTGTTAAGGATGTAAACAAACTATCATCAAGAAAAACATGAAGTGCATCTCTGTTAGTATCCTAAAGTTCATATAAGATATTATATAAATATCTATGATTGAAAATTTATCCATGTTATAAGAAATATTTCTATAAAAATGTGAAAATCTCTATTTAAGATAATAGAAGCAGGATTGGGTTGGATTTATTCAATGTCAGATATGCACAACTAGTTGGTATAAGAACAAGTTCCACAAGAGCATGTGAAAAAGTAATATTCCTAAGACAGATAATGCGTAGTAAGAATGAATCCATAGTGATGATTTTACATTCACTGTGTTTACTAATACAATATTAATTGAGAATAATGAATCCTACAAGTAAACAATAAATGAAAATAATATAATATTGAAAGTATCAACTAAAATTCAATAATGGATTCCATTTATTAAATTATAAGTGCTTATTATTTTGAATGTTTCAAATATTTATATTATAGTGGTATTCAAGAGAAGAAATACATATATGAAATTTTTGGACCAATGATGAAATATTAATAGTCAAAATACATAAGAGTCTAGACGTAGTCTATGAAAAATCATTTTCACCAATTATCATGCTCAATACATTAGAATTTTACTTATCATAGCTACTTTCCATGATCATTATATTTAGAATTGAATTTCAAGACCTCCTTTCTTTGAAAGTGTCTATATGATACAACCATAAAGATTTGGTTTCACAATAGAATACCAAAAAGAGGTTAAAGTTACTGAAATCCAGTTTAGTATTGAAGTAAGAAACAAGATCATAGAATATTAATTTAGAATTAATTCTTTCCATATTCCTACAAGAGGTTAGTGGGATAATCACATTTATCCAAGTAAAATTTGTTAATAATATATGAAAATAACTTTTTGGTCTTATATTTAGTTAATACCATAATTAAAGTAACTCTCCATAGATTTACTTAAAGTAGAAACCTAATTTTTAGGGGATGAGATCTACTGATGTAGATCTAATGGGTTTCTTAGACCAAGTCAAAGTATATTTATTTAAAAGGTATTGGAAATTATAAGTTGGAATAATTTGAGAGAGAATTTTTACTAATGTCACATGGAATAAATCTCTCCAAGACACATGTATGATAAATATGAGGAGATTTATTGCAGTGAGTAGAATTATATATACTTATATGATGGATCAATCACATTTTCCATGCTATGTACAAGATATGATATTACCAACATGTACTTTATGGTAGGTAAATACCGTTTATATCCAGGAGAATTTCACAAGAAGATGTCAGAACTATCCAATTATACTTAAGAGAGTTGAAAAGATATGTTCCTAGAATATGGAGATGAAGGGAAACTAGTTATAAAGGCACATAAAATAGTCATCCTATATATCATTATGATCTCATATCATAATCATACTAAGGTAATAAGAAAGGGATTATCATTAAAGATAGTGGTATACATATCTACAAATATCATGTGCATAACGAATTTTGATGAAGCTGAAGAGGCACTATAAAATACATAACGATTTGTTCTATTTCATGTAATCACACCAAGTAATAAGGTATTATCATAATATAAATTATGATAATCCTACTATTGGTACTAACTAAGATGTCAAGTTTAAAAGTGTAAAAAAATAATACACTTGGGGATATAATCTCATGAGGAGTCTTATTCAAGGAGGTGAAGTTGCAGATATAAGAGTAGCACACAGTGGAGACATGGAATTCCCATTGACTAAAGTCATAAATTATAAGAAGTATGATATTATCACGAGAGAGCTAAAAAGGTTTGTTAGAAAATTGGATCTAGTGTAAGTGGGACTATTGTAAAAGTGGGTTCACTAGAACTAACATAAATAGTAATTTAAATTATAATATCACAAATACAGTGAGTTATTAATGATGTGCACTTAACATAATAGTGTTGATATTTTTGTGTGAAATATTTACATGGTAATGTCCATATATTATTTTTCGTATTAAAAGGTTATATAAGTTCTTAGGATATAATGAGAAATTCAAGATACTATGAAATTAATCTTAAAATTATGTAATTTAGTCTAGATACATCATATTGATAGGAAATATATGATCTGTGAACATCAGGTGATGATGGATTATAAGCATTGAAACTTTATCTCATTAAGTTAATGATTGGTAATCTTAAGTAGATGAGATCATGAGAAATGACCACATGTTTCATGTTTCATTGGTTGTTCCTATCTGCAAACATGTGTAATGGTCTCCATAATTGAGATTATTATAAGTGTATCTTATTTGATTATGTACTTTGATGCAAAATGAAAACTGTGGAATTTATGTCATAGTGAGGTATATTTCTTTGGGTGCGTCATTTGTGGTATGGTCTTGAATGAATAATAAAGAAATAATTTTTCACTTATGAAAGGAAATGATATATTAGGACTAGTTTATAACACCCCAATCTTCCACGGTACGCTTCTCTTTGAATAATACAGTAGCGTATGTTGTACGCAACTTCGAGTTCTAACACACCACAACCAATCAAACTAGCCATTATGAATAGTAATTCCCACTTTTTGAAATTTTATAAATTTAATCTTTTAGAATGGACTTCATTTTTGGATTTGGAATATCAAAATAAGCTTAGGGTGAATTTTTGGTATTTTTCTAAAAACTTTCAAATTTTGATGAATAGTGAAAAACACTGAGTTATAGTTTAAAACCGAATTTTTATTTAAATAATTATTTATTTTATTTAAATTTATTTTAGGTCAAAATAGATACATAATACCTATATAATTTCAATTTAATTAATTGGAGTCAGTTTATAATAATTTTAGATATATAAAAATCTTATTGAACTTTTCACCGTCTTTTACCCATCTCCTAGGAGAATTTGCAAATTCATATAAAACTTAATTTTACCGCTTCTGTGAGTGGAATTTTGAAAATCTGAGAGACATGGTTAATATAAAGGAGTAAAATGTGGTTCAATAAGATAAAAATAATTTTTTGTGAATAGTATATTTTTACTTTTATTTACCACGGTTAAAAGTAAATAGGGCAATTAAGGGTAAAAATGATATTATTATTACCCCAACACATGTACTAATTATATTGTCTAAGTATAATTCGACCAAAAAAAACCTTAGGAATAAAATATCAACCTCTTTGGTCCACTTGGATTAGATTAGGACATTTATTATTATTTAATTCAAAGAAGAGTTAAAAGAATTAAAATCAAAGTTTAATAACTATTTTTTTAATATAGGGTTATACATAAGATAAATTCGATTATAAATATTAATTAGAAAGATAAAAATATTTCCTACATAATTTTATTTTATTTATAATTTTTATACATTAAATAATTTAATTTATTTATGACACAATGGTGATGCAGTAATTACCTAATTAATAAAATATTAAAATAATTGATATTATAAATATCCAAATAAATGTAATTTGAGACTTTTTATGAATTACACTAATTTTATAGGTTAATATGACATTTTAGGATTGATTAAATGAATTTAGTTAGAATTAATAAAGTTTTTAGAACTTAAAAAAAATCAATTATTAAATAGTGTCAAAATTGACATAAAAGAGTATTTAAAACAAATATTATATTATTAATTGATATTCTATTCCTAAAAATCTAAGGTTCAGCCGAAGGACTTATTTAATGATAGGTGTATTATTAATGAACCACTTGTGGTTCTCTTGGATGTATATAGTAAGTTTATTAACCATATAATATAAAAATACAAAGAGGCATGGTAAATGTCAAACTATTTAACTAATAGTTAAATATAAATGATAAGGTTAATATAGTGACACAAACTATCTAAAATCTATTTTCTGAAAGGATTTAGACCCATATTTACCTTATCCTCCAAATAAGTCACTTTGGAGCCATTATAAACCGAATATGAATTTATTATAAAATAATATTTTAAGTTTTTCCTAAGGTGCCCCTCACCCCTCTAATAAAAGGGTACTCACCCTTCTCTCAAATTCATAGCTTCAAAGCCTTTTGGTTCCGCCAAACCCTACCCAAATATCCTCTCAACTTCCCTCACTTAATCCTAGAGGCTGTCCTTTAGTCATAAATCCAACTTAATGATCCCTTTTGATCAAATCAAAAGGAAGAACCTGAAGAAGAGGTAATGTTTTCACCACCATCTTTCAAGGTCCTTTCTTCTTCCACTTCTTATTTCTTCATTATTTTCATTCTCAAATAATAACTCCAGTATCTTCTATATACTATGATGTTATTATAAATATGGTATAACCATATTCAGTATTCTATCTATCCCTTGGATGACATTTCATCATACGTGTGTACGTATGGCTTACCGTCTCCACGTCGTTGTGTAATTGTTATTCAATACATTATTATTTGGATGGGTATAATAATGATGTTTAATTCATATAAATAATAAATATAACATGATAATTATTCTGTATATATGATACACCATCCAATTATATATTATTTTAATATCAAAAGAATGATATTATCACTCGTGCGTATGTACGGAATACCTTCTCCACGAACGCGATAAGATTCATTCCCCATCATATCCATTCAAGACAAATTTTCATTTTATGATTAAAAATAATGTTTAAGGACTTGATATCATTCTGTATATTAATAAGATGCAACCTATGGATAAAAAACACGGCTTATGTAACAAAACATATAAAAGAAAACGAGTAAGTGAACACCCGAAATGACGATAATACTAAAATATTATTAACAAAGCAATATTAAAAGATCATATATGATATCATATTTATGTATATGATTATTGTATAATTTAATAAAAATTATTTAACTATTATACAAGAGTCTTACCTACTCTCTACCAAGGAAAAGTACAAGGTAAGGGTTTATTTCACAATCTCTTCATTATCCGAGGTTGTTTATACGTAATTATCTACTGGGACCTCTTTATCATCCACATCCATGTTTCTTAAAAATGTTTTTCAAATCATTCTTACTATTTTACAGACTATGGGTTAAAGTCATTTATACCATTTTTTGACTTTTTATAAGAAGTTTATAAAGGAATCTTTCTGTCATTTTCCAAACATGGTCCTTTTTAACCTTTTCGACAGAATTAAAATAAGAATATTTTTTTTAACTTATACGGTAGGTGCGGCTATTTTATTCCATTATAAAATCTTTGAAGCTTCACTTACAAGATTATAAGAATATTTTCAAAGTAAATGTTTTATTTTATAATTATGTGACTTTTAAATGATTTAAAAAAAGAGATATTTCTCTCAAATAGTTTTGATTTAATCTATGTCAACATCCTTTAATGGATTTTAAGTTTATTCGAAGTTGATTTATTATGATACAAAAATTCCATATTGTATTGAAGGTTTTGTGATATGTTTGACTATGGATGTTCTATTTTTATAACATTCATGGTTTATGGTTAAATTATTGACATTTCGTATGCTAGTATTTATGATATGTTTAAACCTTTTCATATGAGGAATGTATTGGACTTAGTAAGTGACTGGTGGAGCCCGCTATACATCCTTGATGCATCGGTAGGTCTCATGAGACAACTAGATGTGGAATTGGATGAGTCCCTTTCCCAATTTGATATATGGTTTTGGCCGAGGCCTTAATCATTTTTAGATGTCTTGGCCGAGGCCTTGACAAAATGTTTCAGAATGTCTGAAATTATACATTTCCTCATTATGAAAATAATATTGATGGTTCATGTGGTCATTTGACTAGTAGAATACCAATTATTATGTTTTATTATGGCATTATTTACTCATCTCATATTCCTTCCATAAAAGTATTCATGTTTATTATTGTTAAAGTCATGTGGTTCCAATTATTCATCATGCTTAATATTTATGTGATCTTCCGTTGTATTGCTTACCCTTACCGAGCATTTGAGCTCACCCCCTTCTTATGTTTCATTTTCTCAGGATATGAAGAAGTTAGTTATGAGTGACTTGCAGGAATTATTTTAGGAAGTTTGGATGTTTCCAATGGAATAAATTCGTGTTGTATTTCTTTTCAAGTTGTAAAGTTTAACTTATGTATGAATCTTGTTTCTAATAATACTAAACTGATCGGTCTTTTGAGACATGATTTCCTTGTGATCATGACAATGTTATGCAATAATGCACCGACTCTGGGTAACTGGGTTCAGGGTGTTACAGTTGGTATCAGAGGAAGTTTAATATAAACCTTGAAAACTAGATTTATATAAACTCTGATTAGAGCACATAGCCCTAAGATAAACTTTGAGGATTAGTATAGAAGAACTTCCTAGAATATTGGTATTGTAGAGATTTTGTGAGTTTTCCGAGCAATACATCCCTGTCTGGATATGATCAGGTAGAGGCGGCTCTGGCACAGATGTACCTAGGGGTAAAACCCGAAAACACCGATTTGAGCTAGACTTGAACAGGAACTGGTGCACGACAACAGGCCTTGATGCACTCTTGGTTACGACACTCTGAGGGGATATGATTAGGATAATTGCCATTTTCTTTACAAACCATTATGAAGGGTTTATGAGTATATACTTCCTCAAAGAAAACATTTTTATGAATATGGATTATATCCATAAACTGTTCAATTTATGTTAAGTGTTTTACAAGTTTGGATTTGTGCATTGTAATTCATAAACTAATCTAGTGCATGACATTTCTTAGAAATGGTGCCTAGTGGAAGGAATGAAAACTGTATCAATGCACGCACTCCATGTAGGGATTTCCCTCCTGCTCAAGATAATTATAGTGGAGCTGGTGATGTAACTGGTGCTGATCAGCTAATCACTATACTGAGACAACTCACTCAGGTTATGAATAATAACCTTACCCGTATGGAGCACCCTGATCCGTAGCATAGAGGATCAATGTTAGATTTATTCATGAAGAAATAACCACCAACATTCAATGAGGGTACAAACCCACTAGTATCTGAGCAATGGATAAATTCCTTAGAGAAAATATTCCACTCCTTGGGGAGTAGTGAAAGGGAAAAAGTTGTCATGGCAGTTTACCGCCTCACTGGAGATGCTGATCAATGGTGGTCATTGATTCAAAACACGAAGGAAGATGATGAAGTATCAAATATGTAATGGAGGGAGTTTAAAGAAATTTTCTTAGAAAAATACTTTCCTCATGACCATCAAGAGGATATGGAAATACATTTTCTAAGTCTGAGGAAAAAGGAGGATGAGAACATCGCAAAGTATAAAGCTAACTTTACAAGGTTAGCGAGGTATGCAACAGATTATATACATAACCCAAGAAGTAAGATTGATCATTTATTTGATGGGTTAAAACCATTTCTCCGTCGAGCATTAGTATCACAATCCTTCTCATCATACGAAGATATTGTCTCATGTGATATCATGACAGAAAATGAATTCTCTAAGTCTTATGACTTTAAATCAAAGCAAGATAAGAAGAGATATGCTGAACACTATAGGAAAGGAAATAAGGAAATAGGGAAGAAAGGAATAATTGAATTTCCTCCCTGTGATAATTGTAAAAGGAAGAACCCTGGTGCCTGTCTAAAAGGAAAATGAGTATGCTAAAGATGTGGACAGAAAGGCCATCTAGCTGGTGATTGTAAAGAAAATAAAGACGCTACCAATGTTCAATGCTATAATTTCAGGAAGATGGGAAATAATGAAAATGAATGTTCTAAGCATCAGGGAAACTTACATCAAAAAGGAAAAGGGATCAAGGCCAACCTTATGCTATCACTACTGCTATGGTAGAAGCTCCGAAAGAGGTGGTGGCAGGTAATTTAATGGTTTCCTCAAGTTTAGAAAATGATTTATTTTATTCTGGATCATCGCATTGTTTCATATCTTCCCAGTTTGCTAAGAAAATTAGATATTTCCAATTTGATTTTACAAGGGAGTTGTCAGTCAAAAATCCTAAGGGAAGTATCATTGCAACAAAGTTTTGTGAATCAGTCCCCATTAGAGCACATAAATATTTTTTATGTGCTGATATCACCGTCATACCCATGATTGAATTTGATATAATCCTCGGTATATATTGTCTTTCAGACCATGATGTGAAGATTTATTGTAAGAAGAAGGAGGTTACGATTTTTGATGATGATGATAAAGAACACCTTATCTTTAGAGAAGAATCATAACCACCTGATTCTTATCAAGATCCACCCCAGTAGCTCAACTAAGTTCAATTATCGGGGAGGAATAGAATGAAATAACTATGGGTGAGGAAAGGAATTTTCAAATAGAGGATGTACCTATTATGAAAGAATATGTAGATGTGTTTCCGGAAGATTTACCTGGACATCCTCGAGAACAAGAAATTAAGTTTTCCATTAATTTAATTCCTGGTTCAAGGCCTATATCAAAGACCCCTTATAGAATGAACACTGTGGAATTAGTTGAACTAAATAAACAACTAGAGGAATTGAGTAATAAGGGATTTATTTTTCCTAGTGTTTCTCCATGGGGAGCCCCTGTCCTTTTTGTTAAAAAGAAAGATGGATCTATGAGGTTATGTATCAACTACAGGGAAATAAATGCTATAAAAATAAAGAAAAAGTATCCCCTACCTCACATTGATGATTTATTTGACCAACTACATGGAGATCAATAATTTTCAAAGATTGAACTTCGATCTGGATACCATCAGTTGTGTGTGAAGAAGGAAGACATTCCAAAGACAGCATTTCGAACTAGGTACGGGCATTACGAGTTTACAGTAATGCCTTTTGGGCTGACTAATGCACCCTCTGTTTTCATGGATCTAATGAATAGAGTTTCCAAGGAATATCTTGATGAATTTTTAGTGGTATTTATTGATGATATCTGGGTATACTCCAAAATCTACGAAGATCATGAAAATCACTTGCGCATTATATTGAAGACTTTGAGAAGACATGAATTATATGGGAAGTTTAGAAAGTGTGAATTCTGGATTCAGGAGATTTATTTTCTTGGCCATATTGTCTCTAAGGATGGAATCTCTATTGATCCTTCTAATATAAGAGCAATCCAAGAATGTCCAGCACCAACGAGTATAACCGAGGTATGCAGTTTTATTGGTTTATCAGGATATTATCGACGTTTCATCCAAAAAATTTCTCGGTTGGATAACCCATTAACCAAACTCACACATAAAGGGGTTAAATTTGTTTGGACAAAAGAGTGTGAAGAATGTTTTGAAGAACTGAAGAAAAGATTAGTCAATTCTCTTATATTGACTCTACCATTGGGGAATGATGGGTTTTTTATTTATAGTGATGCTTCAAAGAAAGGACTTGGTTGTGTCCTTATGCAGAATGATAGGGTTATTGCCTATACATCACAACAGCTGAAAATTCATGAGAAAAACTATCCTACTCATGATCTTGAGTTAGCAACTATAATATTTTCTTTGAAGATTTAGATACACTATCTCTATGGTTAAAAGTGTGATATTTATACTGATCACAAGAGTTTGAAGTATATTTTCTCACAGAAAGAACTCAACATGAGGAAAATCCGATGGCTTGAACTACTCAAGGATTATGATTGCACGATACACTACCACCCGGGAAAGGAAAATAAGGTGGAAGATGCTTTGAGTAGAAAGGATCATGGAGTTTTGAACAAGATGAGAATTTAAAGGGATCCTATTTTCATGGATCTAGTGAAGATGGACATGGAAATAACCATGGAAGGTGAAACATCAATGCTTTTTCAAATGGTTTCCAAACCATATTTACTAGAAAGGATTAAGAGTTCTCAGACCGATGATGAAGAGTTTCAAAAGAAGATTAAAGTTGTGAATGATGGGAGATTGAGTGACTTTGTGTATGAAGATGGAATTTTGAAATTTGGGAAGAGACTTTGTGTTCCCAATATACCTGATCTAAAAAGAGAGTTGTTGGATGATTCTCATAGTTCCAATTTCTCTATACACCCTGGGAGAACCAAAATGTATAGATATTTGAAGGAACATTTTTGGTGGGAAAACATGAAGAGGGAGATTGGTGATTTTGTGTCAAGATGTATGGTTTGTCAATAAGTGAAAGTTGGAAGGCAACAGCCTGGAGGAGTATTGTAACCTCTTCCCATACCTGAGTGAAAATGGGATAATATTACGACGGACTTTGTCATGGGACTACCAAAGACTCTTATAAGGAATGATGAAATATGGGTCATTGTTGATCGTCTTACCTAGTAAACACATTTTCTTGCTATGAGGGATGATTTACCACTTGATCATCTAGAAAGACTATATATTAATAAATTTGTGAGACTTAATGGTGTACCCCTATCGATTGTTTCTGATCATGATCCACATTTTACATCAAGATTCTAGAAAAGTCTTCAGAAAGCCCTGGATACTAAGGTTCGTTTGAGCACTGCCTACCACCCCTAAACTGATGGACAATCAGAACGAACTATTCAAACCTTAGAAGACATGTTGATATCCTTCTCACTTGACTTTTAGGGTATGTGGCATCAATATTTACCTATGGTAGAATTTTCCTATAATAATAGATTCCATTCAAGTATTCAGATGGCACCATATGAAGTGTTATATGGAAAGAGATGTCACACACCAACCTGTTGGGATGATGTTGGTGAAAGAAAACTCATAGGCCTAGAACTAGTGGAGGAAACAATGAAAAATGTGAAGGTAATCCAAAACCACATCAAAGCAGCTTAAAGTAGGCAGAAGATCTATGCCGATAACCGAAAGAAGGATTTGGAATTTTAGGAAGGAGATCATGTTTTCTTGAAGGTATCACCATGGAAGGGTGTTATATGTTTCAATAAAAAGGTAAAATTGAGTCCCAGGTAAATTGGACATTTCAAAATTCTAGAAAGAATTGGGTCTGTAGCTTATTGTTGGGAAATGCCACCAAATCTTATCAAAGTTCACGATGTGTTCCACGTATCACTGTTGAGAAAATACATGCCTGAACCAATGCATGTACTCACCTATGAGGAATTAGAATTGGAACCTGATCTGTCTTATTGAGAAGATCCTATAAAGGTTCTTGATACAAGATATAAAGTGCTGAGAAACCAGACGACTCGTCTGGTAGAAGTTCTATGGAGAAACCATAAGATGGAAGAGGAAATGTGGGAACCCGAGGAACTTATGATGAAGAACCACCCGAGTCTTTTTATGTAGTAATATTCTAGAAATTTCAAGGATGAAATTATTTGAAGGAGGGGAGAATGTAATACCCCAAGCTTCCACAGTACGCTTCTCTTTGAATAATCCAGTAGCGTATGTTGTACACAACTTCGAGTTCTAACACACACCACAACAATTCAAACTAGACGTTATGAATAGTAATACCCACTTTTTGAAATTTTATAAATTTTATCTTTCAAAATGGACTTCATTTTTTTATTTGGAATATCGAAATAAGCTTAGGGTGAATTTTTGTTATTTTTCTGAAAACTTTCAATTTTTGATGAATAGTGAAAAACACTGAGTTATAGTTTAAAACCGATTTTTTATTTAAATAATTATTTATTTTATTTAAATTTATTTTAGGTCAAAATAGATACGTAATACCTATATAAGTTTAATATAATTCATTAGAGTCAGTTTATAATAATTTTAGATATATAAAAATTTTATTAAACTTTTCACCGTCTTTTACCAATCTCTTAGGAGAATTTGCAAATTCACATAAAACTTAATTTTACCTATTATGTGAGTGGAATTTCAAAAATCCGAGAGACACGATTAGTATCAAGGAGTAAAATGTGGTTCAATAAGATAAAAATAATTTTTTCTGAATAGTAACTTTTTACTTTTATTTACCACGGTTAAAAGTAAATAGGGTAATTAAGGGTAAAAATGATATTATTATTACCCTAACACATGTCCTAATTATATTTGATATGTATAAGTCGACCAAAAACAACCTTAGGAATAAAATATCAACCTCTTTGGTCCACTTGGATTAGATTAGGACATTTATTATTATTTAATTCAAAGAAGAGTTAAAAGAGTTAAAATCAAATTTTAATAACTAAAACATTTTTAATATAGGGTTATATATAAGATAAATTCGATTATAAATATTCATTATAAATATAAAAATATTTACTACATAATTATATTTTATTTATAATTTTTATACATTAAATAATTTAATTTATTTATGACACAATGGTGATGCAGTAATTACCTAATTAATGAAATATTAAAATAATTGATATTATTAATATCCAAAGAAATGTAATTTGAGACTTTTTATGAATTACACTAATTATATAGATTAATATAACAAGTTAGTATTGATTTAATTAATTTATTTAGAATTAATAAAGTTGTTATAACTTTAAAAAAAATCAATTATTAAATAGTGTCAAAATTGACATAAAAGAGTATTTAAAACAAATATTACATTATTAATTAATTTTCTATTCCTAAAAATATAATATTAGGCCAAAGGACTTATGTAATGATATTTGTATCATTAATGAACCACTTGGGGTTTTCTTGGATGTATATAGTAAGTTTATTAACCATATAATATAAAAATACAAAGAGACATGGTAAATGTCAAACTATTTTACTAAGAGTTAAATATAAATGATAAGGTTAATATAGTGACCCAAACCTGTCTAAAATCTATTGGATGAAATTATTTAGACCCATCCATACCTTAGAATCGAAATAATTCACTTTATAGCCATTATAAACCTAATATGAATTTATTATAAAATAATATTTTAAGTTTTTCCTAAGGTGCCCCTCACCCCTCTTATAAAAGGGAACTCCCCCTTCTCTCAAATTCATACCTTCAAATCCTTTTGGTTCGGCCAAAACCTGACCAAATATCCTCAAAACTTCCCTCACTTAATCCTAGAGGCATTACTTTAGTCATAAAGCCAACATAAGGAGCCCTTTTGATCAAATCAAAAGGAAGAACCCGAAGAAGAGGTAATGTTTTCACCACCCTCTTTCAAGTTCCTTTCTTCTTCTACTTATTCTTTCTTCGTTATTTTAATTCTAAAATAATAAATACAGTATCTTATATAAACTGTGATGTTATTATAAATATGGTACAAGCATATTCAGTATTCTATCCATCCCTCGAATGACATGTCACTATACGTCCGTACGTACGGCTTACCGTCTCCACGTCGTGGTGTAATTGTTATTCAATACATTATTATTTGGATGAGTATAATAATGATGTGTAATTAATGTAAATAATAAATATAACATGATAATTATTCTTTATATATGATAAACCATCCAATTATATATTATTTTAATATCAAAAGAATGATATTGTCTCTCGTGCGTACGTACGGACTACCGTCTCCACGAACGCGATAAGATTCATTCCCCATCGTATCCATTCAAGAATAATTTTTATTTGATGATTAAAAATAATGTTTAAGGACTTGATATAATTCTGGATATAAATAATATACAACCTATAGATAACAAACATGGCTTATGTAACAGAACATATAAAAGAAAACGAGTAAGTGAACACCCGAAATGACGATAATACTAAAATATTATTAACAAAACAATATTAAAAGATCATATATGATATCATATTTATTTATATGATTATTTTATAATTTAATAACAATGATTTAACTATTATATATGAGGTTAAACTACCCTCTACCAAGGAAAAGTACAAGGTAAGGATTTATTTTACAATCTCTTCATTATCCGAGGTTGTTTATACGTAATTATCTACTGGGACCTATTTATCATCCACATCCATGTTTCTTAAAAAAGTATTTCAAATAATTCTTACTATTTTACAGACTATGGGTTAAATTCATTTATACCCTTGTTTGAATTTTTATAAGAAGTTTATAAAGGTATCTTTCTGTCGTTTTCCAAACAAGGTCCTTTTTAACCATTTCGACATAATTAAGGTAAGAATGTTTTTTTACTTATACGGCGGGTGCAGCTATTTTCCGCCATTATAAAATCTTTGAAGCTTAACTTACAATATTATAATGATATTTTCAAAGTAAATGTTTTATTTTATAATTATGTGACTTTTAAATGATTTCAAAAAAAGAGATATTTCTCTCAAATAGTTTTGATTTCATCTATGTCAACATCCTTTGATGGATTTTAAGTTTATTCAAAGTTGATTTATTATGATACAAAAATTCCATGTTGTATTGAAAGTTTTGTGATATATTTGACTGTGGATGTTCTATTTTTATACTATTCATGGTTTATGGTTAAAGTATTGAAATTTCTTATGCTAGTGTTTATGATATGTTTAAACCTTTTCATATGAGGAATGTATTGGACTTAGTATGTGATGGGTGGAGCCCGTTATAGCTACTCGATGCATTGGTAGGTCTCATGAGACAACCAGACGTGGAATTGGATGAGGCCCTTTCTCAATTTGATATATGGTTTTGGACGAGGCCTTAATCATTTTTAGATGTTTTGACTAAGGCCTTGACAAAATGTTTCAAAATGTCCAACATTATACATTTCCTCATTATGAAAAATATTATTGATGGTTCATGTGGTCATTCAACTAGTAGAATACCAATTATTATGTTTTATTATGGCATTATTTACTCAGCTAATATTACTACCATAAAAGTATTCATGTTTATTATTGGTAAAGGCATGTGGTTCCAATTATTCACCATGCTTAATATTTATGTTATCTTCCACTTTATTGCTTACCCTTACCGAGCATTTGAGCTCACCCCTTCTTATGTTTCATTTTCCTAGGATATGAAGAAGTTAGTTATAAGTGACTTGCAGGAATTATTTTGGGAGGCTTGGATGTTTCTAATAGAATAAATTCATGTTTTATTTCTTTTCAAGTTGTAAAGTTGAACTTATGTATGAATCTTGCTTCCAATAATACTAAACTGATCGGTCTTTTGAGACATGATTTCCTTGTGATCATGCCAATGTTATGTAATAATGCACCGACTCTAGGTAACTGGGGTTAGGGTGTTACATAGTTGATCAAGATAACAATACCTTTACTAAATTCATGTTCATGGTAGAACAAGTTAAGTATATCCCATTAGGTCAATGAAAAATAAATCAAGAAAGGATGATGACACAAAGTGTGCATCCTTATTTATGAGATATCACAAGATAAAGAAATTATATTACACTACATGTGTTCATAAAAAAGAATTTTTGTTTCTATGACTATACATTATCTTTTTAGGGGTCTTGATGGGTTCCTAGAAAAATGACAAATAATACTTCAAAAAATTCACTTGATTTCACTTAGAAAACTCATATAAGGTAATAAAATTGTTAACTAAGTAAAAAAAATTTCCATTACATAATATAATGATTTTATACATCAAAGTAAGAATATTATAGGGATATTGGGACCAAAAAATTGAAACATTATAGAAAAACAAATCAACATAATGTTAGTAAGAACACATGTAGGTATGAATAGACGAATAGATTAATTACTTCTTATAGAAAGCACTGTCAGAGGGGATAGTGATCTTGTTCTTATTGCACATGACAATGATGGAGTTCACCATAGCACCGACCATTCCACCAACCATGATATTATCTTGAAAGTATTTATCTAGTGATATGATATCCATAATCTTATCCTCTATCATTTTCGCGCAGTCTATGGTGAAAACAAACCCATACTTTTTTTCCTTTGGGTTCAATAGCTGTACCCCCTTACCGATTCTTAATGGTCTTTTCCTGTAATCAATCAAAACATAAAAAGGATACAGATATAGAGATATTGAAGATAGGATGGGTTGGAGGAGGGGAATAGAAGGTATTTGGAGAAATGATTACCCAACTGTAGAGTAACTAGGGTTTTGGTGATCTCACCTGCATGGTATCTGAAGGTTTCAAAAAAAAATTAATGAAAAAAACAAAAACAAAAAACAATGCCCCATCACTTATTACTTGTATTCTCCTATTAATTTTCACGAAATATAGAAGCATCTAAATCAAAGAAAAATAATATTTTTAATTAAAAAAATAGGCACATGCATTATAGAATGAAAAAATTCTAGAATAATGTTTTGACTTCAATAAAGTAAAGGTGTTCCTGGTTAAATAGTGTAATTGAATTCCTCGATAAGATTATCAGAAAAAAGTTCTTAATTTTTAATAAAATATTTTATAAAGATTAATAATTGGTAAAAATTAAACAAATAAAAATAGTAAGATATCATTTAATAAAAGTATAAAATATTAAAAATCACATATTTTTCAAATATTAGTTAGAATACTTAAATTTTAGTAACATATATGTGAAATAGAACACACACAATAAATATTATTTAATATACTAAAAATATGGATATAATATTTGATAGTATTATAAGTGTAAACTATTTTATGGTATAACTATGTATTCAATTTCACTATACAAGAAATGAAAAAGGACTGTGCACTTATTAAAGGGGATTAGATTATGAAGTAATTAAAGGGGAGGGTTACCTATAGGCCAAACACAGAATACAATTTTCGTTGATTAGTGGAGTCATTGGAAGATTTTGTGGATAAAATGAAACTTCATTAAACTTAATGTGTAGTATACATGTATGGAAGACATATACAAAATCAAATTAAATTTAAAGTGAATAAAAAATACACATACATGAAATGCATAGAAGAAATTCACACTAACTGAAATAAAGTGAATTGGTACAAACTATGCATAAAAAATATTTGATATTCTTATAAGTGAAAATGATTTTACAGTAAATTTATACAAAATATGAAAAATGATTATGATTCTATATATTGATAACTATGTACACAATATGGAAACTAAAATTGATTATATATCATGATAACTCTATATATAATATTATTATATAAGAAAGGAATATATATATTGTACAAAGTTAATGGGATAGTATCATCACTTTGTTTTCAATTTTATTATACAGGAAGTCTATTCACAAAGTAAATGGGTAAGTGTGGTCACTTTGTATTAAATTTAATTATAATGGAAATGAATAAGGATAAAATAATAACCATGGAAAATGAACGATAAAAAAGATGCACAATAAAGTTGTCATTGTTAGATAAACTTGTGGAAAAAAGTTTCAAGATAAATTGAACATTTAAATGACATCATTTTTTGGATGAACTTAAACTATAGTAAACTAAAATTGAAGTATATATAAATAAAAAAATGTTTGAGAGTTGATATAGTAAAGAATATGATTTTTATAATAAGTATGCTGTAAAGAGTTAATACACATGCATGTCAATTTATATTTTTGATATGGTAAATAAAATTACATTTAAATAAAATAATACAATATAAAATATTTATATGGAAGAGGAATGTAAGTCATGGGAAATTATCTATGAAATATTAATCTAGAAGTGGCATGGGAGGCATGTGAAATTCTGTATTCATACTCTATATTTATTTTGTATGCAAATGGAATAGAAACTGAAATTTCTTAAAATACATACCATGAATTTAATGTCCACACAAAATATACAAACATCAAATGGATACAAGAAATACACACTGAATTAAATTAATATAATGGATAAAAACTATGTATAAACAAAATTTGATAGGATAATGGTTGAAAATTATTTTATAGGAAATACATAATGAATATGGAAACTAGATATATCATGATAACTGATATTATTATATTGGGAAGGCCTTAAGATTATGAAAATCATAAATGGAATAGTATGATTAGTCAATATAAAATATGATTTTTTAAGAAATTCATAATGATTATGTAGAAAATAAAGGAAATATTTATTAATAGAATAAATAAGCAATATAGTTTTAATTATTTAAATATTTAGTGATAGAAACATGAGGATAAACTAAAAGTTAAGAAGAAATTTATTTTTTCCAAAACTATAACTTCAATAAATTGAAAGTGTAGTATACAATTATAAAATATGATGGTATATAAAAATGAAATTGTGATTAATTAGAAATGAATGACATTGGAAATCCATACAAAATATGAAGGGATGTTACCTCAGTGATCCAAATGGAAATAAAATATATTTTTGAGTATCGGGTTTAGTAAATGATGAATACGCTGAAGAGAGGATACCGAAAAAGGATATTGTTTATGAACAAAACAATCAGTTGGTAATAAAAAAATCATAAGTTTTAGGGTGAAGAAGATACAGTATTTGGAGAGGATTCACATGTCGATCCATATATTTTAACCAATAAAATGTGATCATGCTGGTATTAATCAATCATTGATATGAATCCAGATACGGTGAAATGGAGAAGAGGAAGGTGGGACTGATTGAATAAATTGTAACTATATTGAAAGAAGAAGTTAGGATTTGGATGTAAAATAGGGAGGGGGTTGTGAATGATTAAACAATGTGGTGGATTGTGGCGATGATGAAATGGAGTATAGGATAGTGGTGAAGATAAATAGGATCAAAGATATTGAAAAGAGGAAGATTCTTGGGTTGGAAGGGATAATGGGGGGAGAATAGTCAGGATCAATGGAATGGAATTAGAAGATGAAGAGGAGAGGTTGACTTGAAGGAGGTGACAAGTTGGTGTGAAACACTTTTTAGGTGACACATGTGAAGGGAGTGTGGTGCTTTAGTAAAGATAATCTAATTCTCTAAATGATTAAAAATTAAAAAGTTTTATCTTTTTTTTAATTACAATAAAAATAACAATGAATTTATCTTGTAAAAAACTAATAAATTTATTATTATTATAATTTATTTTATGTTCATCATTTAATATTTTTTTGAACAATTTTAAAAAATAGTAATTTTTTATCTATATCTAAATATTATTTATTTTTAAGAAAATTAATCAAATCTAATATATATAAAAAGTTTTAGGTTAATTTATAAAAAATAAATTTATTGATTATATATCACTGAGAATTTATTTTTAAAATGTTTTAAAAAATTACAGTTTAGTAATTTGAATATAGTTTAAAAATGGTAATTTAAATTTTTTTTTGAAAAAATTATAATTCCCGATTGAATTTATAAAAAATGATATATTGATCACATACTTTACAAGATAATAAATTTTATATGAATTTAAGAGTATATTCAATATTTAATTCCTTTCATAAAAACAAATCTCTTTAAAATACTTGTTTTTTAATTTGTATTTTAATACAATTGTTTTTAGATAAGAAGTTAATTTTTTAATGGGATAAAAAATCTAATGAATTTTTCAACACAATAATTTCATATAAAAATTACAATACTAAATAATAGTTGAAATTGTTAATGAAAAATTAAAAATTACACTACTGTGTACCATGGAAAAATATAAGAGGTAAAAAAATACATTTTTAAAAGTTATAAAAATTATATTTGAAAATTCCACTAAATTTTATGACTGAAAAATTAATTTTTGTTATTATTAAATTGAACATAAAATAAAAAGTTCAAGGAGGTTAGATGTGATGCAGCCTAAGGGAATCCTAATGAATGGTTATGTTATAATCTAGAGGTAAGAAACCAATACTATAATAGATAATTGACGTCTCTATCTTATCACCCTTGGAAGAAGGAAGATCGCCAAACTTATTCCCCTCATGTTAGGTGTGGGTAATGAAACATGTTTTTACAAGATCTTATGGTATATAAAATAATCAATTGAAACTTTCAATAGAAAGTTCTAGTGTATACTTTTACTAAAAAATTCTTGTGTAAAATTCCAATGAAATATTTAATTGAATATTTCCTTGATTCTAGTGGAAAATTTCAATCGAAATTTAACTAATTCAACTAGAAATATACACTAAAATATTTCAATAGATATTTCTACTAAAAACCAAAATTGAGGATTTTCATTGAAAATTTTCATTGAAAATTAACTCATTCAACTAGAAACTTTTAATTGAAAGTTATAGTGTAAAAGTTCATTGAAAATTTTCATTGAGTAAATCTAATGAAATGTTTCACTCAAATTTTCACTAATTAAACTATAAACTATCACTAAAATATTTCACTAGAAATTACCACTAGATGATTCAAGGAGAAAATTTTGATGAAAATTATCATTGAAAATTTCATTAATTCAACTAGAAAGTTTAAATAGAAAGATCCAATTGAAACTATAACTAAAACATTTTAGTGAATAAATCAATTAAAAATCTAGTTGAAGGTTTCCCTTATCAAATATTTTTCTCCAATTATATTTTCACCATAGATATCAATATTAAATTATTAATAAATTCCAAAATTCTCTTTACCTACCATATTATATTTAATATTATTCTATAGATTATTTTTTATTATCTTTTATAAGAATCATTATCATGACCCATCCCAATAGGGCCCGTGCCGCGAATCCCCAATCCCACCTCTAATAGGCTAAGGGATGGGGATTAGCACCTACTAAGCATATCAATATATGGGAGGCATTACCTATGTACCTGTACGTACACACCCATATCCAAGCCCAAAAATGATAAAATGTAAAAAACACTAAGTAAACAATGCATACATACCAATATATCCCAACCGATAGAGTATGATAGGAAAGTAAAGTAAAGTGAAACTCGGGAAAATACAAACCCACCAAGAAAATTCTGTAAACCACAAGTCCAACCTATAAACAAAAGGTAATGGGACTACTATCTATATCCATAGGAACAAACCTCAGGCTGCCTGATCTTATATAGCACCATCTGGTCCTGGTTTGCCTAGGACTCCGTCAAAAGGTCTCTCATCTACACAAGACACGACATGTACATGAAAATCTCATGTAGGGGTGAGTATAACAATACTCAGTAGGACACCCCGAAACCAAAAATAAATATAACAAAGGAAAGTAAACTCAAATATACATAAGTATATGTATACAACACATATAAGAATATCCATATATACTCTATCAAAGATACACAGTCTAGAGGTAAGTCACAACTATCGCATACCAACACTAAGGATTCAGCTCAAAGATTCCACAAAGCACTCATCCAGGAGAACACACTCTTGAGTCCGATAGCACTGCTGATGTCCATCTGAGAGGTATTACTCATCAGGTCTCTTCATGAGAGATATATTTTGATATATCTAAATAGAGATACAATAAAACAGATGAGGATCATATCCATATACATGGGGTGATACCAACAACTCAATCTTGATTAATTCACTAAGTAGAGGATCGACGCCCTGTAAAGTTGTTCACATCAATACCAAAGATTCTACTTAGGGAAAGAATAATGAATATAGGATTTTAATTTGGGTCTATCGGGGGATTCCACAACTCTATCTTGAAAGTCTTACTGAAGGGATCATATTACTATGAGTAGGAAATTATTTGCACATAACTTCTGGTAAAATGATAAACTGAACAAACCCTAATGAAACTTGTCCAAGATATGAAGGACAATAGAATCAAGTCTTGTATAAAGGGGTACATGATGTGTAGTCATGTCACATTACATATCCCTTGAACTTGAGTACTTCCCGTGTACAATGACCTATGTCTTTATAACATGTCGTGTAGAAAATGGGTACATGGCATGTAGAGGGAGTCACATGTTTGTCCTTCCATCCAGGGTCTTCCCATGTGCTCTGGCCATGTACTAATACATGGTGTAAATATGTGTAACCTTTCCCATGTACTAGTACATAGGGTAGCCCATGTATCTTGTTTAGGCCATTCCGTGTGGTGGAGTACATGCCTTGTAGGCAACCCTTGTACTCCACCCTATGTCCTTGTATCTCCCAAGGCACAAACTAAGTCTCTGGGGAGTACCTACACACCGTGTGAATGGGGTCACACGCTGTGTGATACTTAAATATTCCCCGAAACCCTAGTTGCCACTCAGTGGGGTCCACAATCCGTGTAACCCTAGGTTATATGCCGTGTTCATCAGGTTTTTCTAGAAAGTCACATTCTTCATCTGCACGCCTCGTCCAATGATCCAGATCTTGTTCTGGTGGTTCATTCACCTCAAAAATTCTGATCTAGGGTCATTTTAGAACCCTAACACTTAATCAATGTGTTTTGAGCCTTCAATCATATTAGAAATCTATTTAAATCCATCATGATGCAAACCACTCAAAGAAAAGGTTCTTCCAAACAACTTCTATCCATCCACTGCTATCACTGTCACACCTCCTTTAGGTCATCCCAATGTTATATCTTTAATTTCATATTTTTGTGCCAAGAAAAAAAGGCACAATGATAACATGTATAGAAATTCCATGGGAGAAAAAGTACAAGAAACGGATTTGAGGAACGAACCCCAGCCATTATTCTTTCTATCCTTGATCCATTCCCATAAGAATGATCAACAATCAAAACAATAATCAAACACTATAAATCTTGCAATTAAATCCCATACCACAAAGAACAATTGAACCACAGATCAACATATTCATTGGTTGTTCCATATTCATCATTGAATCTAAGAATGAGGAAATAAAATCCAAAATAACACACCCTACTTGGAAATTGAATCGCTCGCTGTTGAAAATCGATTGCCGCTGGCGAGATCCATTAAGAACAACATTCATAAAACTTCGATCCATAGTTCCTTTGTCTCTAGCCAAGAGAAATCTTCAGGGTTTCCTCTATAAAGCCTCCAAGGAATCCCAGGTTTATGATCCTAAACATGGATACCTTCATAAAGGTTTATTTAAAATAAAACCATTACCACATCATTGTGTCAATGAAACAAAAAAATAAAATAAACATTTCAATTTATTTTATTCATTAAAAATACCTGTAACAAATTTTCATAGTTGACCCATGCTGACTAATGTTAGGCTGAACCTAGGGTAAATTCGATATTATTAATGCAATAATTCCCTCATATTTTTAATCTAGACAAACATTTAGAGGTTATTCCACTTTTTTCAAGAAAACCGTGCATGCATTCTATTTAATATTTTAGTATATTTCAAAAAAATTTTCCGAGAACACTGGGCCTTAGAATCATACACCGTCTCATCATTTGGTCTCGAATATAATACATTTAATATTTAAAAATAATACACATAAAATATGAACATTAAATTTTCCCCACCTTAAGGATTTATGTCCCTGAAAAGTAAACAAAGGCTACTCAAAATGATGTGGGTACTGTGCACGAATATGAGCCTCCCTCTCCCATGTTCTCTCCTAGAGATTCTCGTACAGCCACCAGACATGCATCAAAGGGATCAATTTCCCAAAAAGGATCATCTATTTCCGATCCTCGATCTCCACTGGGTAATTAGAAAAAGTCACTCCATCCTTGATGTCCAACTCACCCTAGTCGATGACATGTGATGGGTCATGCAGGTACCTCCTCAACTATGACATGTGGAATACGTCGTGTACCAATCCAACTATGGTGGTTGATATATATGGTACACCACCTCTCCAACTCTACACAGTATCTGAAAAGGGTCGATAAACCTTAGAGATAAATTATTGCCCCGACCAAATATCCATAATCCATGTCAAGGTGAAACTTGTAGGAACACATGGTCTCCTTCCTCTAACTCCAAAGGCCTCTATCACATATCAACATAAGACTTATGATAGCTCTATGTAGTCTTCTTATACTCTTGGATGATCTGTACCTTCTCTGTAGTAGCTTGTACCAACTCCGGGCCCATGAGTGATGACTCTTCTTGGTCAGTTCAGTAAAGTGGTGACCTACAAGGTCTCCCATACAAATCCTCAAATGGTTCCATACCAATGGTATAATTGTATCTGTTGTTTTATGCAAACTCCATGATTAGTAGGTGATCCTACCAACTACATCCAAAGTCCAACATGAAAGCTCACAACATGTCCTCTGGAACCTGAATGGTACGCTCCATCTGGCCATCCGTCTATGGGTGAAACACTGTACTCATGCATAACTGGGTCCCAAATGGATCTTGTAATCCCTTACACAACCAGGATGAAAAAAGAGAACCATGATATGAAAATATCATCGATGGAACTCCATGGAGTCGAACTATCTTTTGAATGTAGAGGTGTCCAAAAATCTCTACTAAACTCTATTCTCGGATAGCTATGGAGTGGGATGACTTGGTGAGTCAATAAAAGATCACCTAGATGGAATCACTTCCCCTAGATGTATGTAGTAAACTCATCATGAAGTCCTCTATATCTCATACCACTTCCATTCTGTAACCTTAAGGGGTTGAGCTAAATCCGATGGAACCTACTTCTCAACCTTCACTTACTAAAAAGTAAGGCATCAAGAAATGAACTCTTAAACAATATTCTTTATCCAAGGCCACTAAAACTAAATTCTAAGGTCCTAGTAAATCTTTACCACACCTAGATGTACCACTAAAGTGGTATTATGAAACTCCATCAAAACCTCCTCCTGCAACGTCACTGGTACTACTCTACATCCTATGAAAATAACGATGTGTTCCTCACCTTGTGAATATCCATAAAAACCATTCCTTGTGGATATATAAACATGTAGGGTCTCATAGTTAGTATCCCCAAGCTGTGCCTCCCTGACTTACTATAAAAGTGGAGGGGTAACAACCATTGACTAGAGGTAATCTGATCCATCTCCATCCATAAAGGATAATTGTAATGAGTCCAAATACATACTCGACACCCTCCTTCGGTAATCTCAATATTAGAGCGCTCGTCAAAATCTGTATCAACTGCTAAAAATCCTACTAGAACTTCTATTCACATAAAAAACGCTGCCCATTTTGAGTCAAAGCTGTCATAGGTGCTGATATCCTAGAGAAATCATGTATGAATCTCTGATAATAGCCTACTATCCCGAGGAAGCTCCTCACCTCCATAACATTATTAGGTGGATCCCATGCTAACACTTCCTCGACCTTGGCCTAGTCCACTACCACTCCATCTACTGAGATAACGTGTCTTGAAAAGTGGACTACCTGAATCTAGAATAGGCACTTCAAGAGTTTCCAATAAAGCTGGTGCTCTCGAAGTAAGTTCAGAACCATCATTAAGTGTCTCACATGATCCTCCTCAGATTCTGTGTACACGAGGATATTTTTGATAAATACTACCATGAACCGGTCCAAGTAGGGCTGAAATATCTGGTTCATGAGTCCTAAGAACACTTTTGGGGCATTCATCATTCCAAAGGTCATCACCAAGTACTCATAGTGACCATAATGACATCTGAAATCCATTTTTGGTACATCCTCATTCTGTACTCTCAACTGGTGATAGCTTGATAGAAGGAAATCCTTTAAGAACCATTATTCCCCTCTCAAATGATCAAAGAGGTAATCTATCATCAGTAGTGGATACTTTTTCTTCATGGTCACCTGGTTCATGTTCTAGTAGTCCACACACAACCTCAAGCTTCTGTATGCCTTTTTGGCAAACAAAACCGGGGCCTCTCTTGGTGAAACACTAGGTCTCATGAATCCTTCCTCCATAAGTCCTCCAATTACACCCTCATCTTGTGAATCTCTATGAGAGACATCCGATATGTTGGTTTAGATATCGAGGATTTTTTGGGGTGTAAATCAATGCAAAAGTCTATCTCCCAACATGAGGTAATCCTAGAACATATTCAGGAAAGACGTCCTCGTACTCTATTAACATCGCTAGAAACTCAAATCTCATAACATCAGCTGCATCGAGGGCTAGGATAGCCAACTGATAAGTAATCAACTTCACCCTCCTATTTATAAGTCCATCCTGTGCGGCTTGGGTTTTATTTTCACTAATAAAGGAAAACCTCATTCCATAACTGCATACACACTGTATCCTTCACCTAAAACAGTCAATCTAGGAATGGATTGTGGATAACCAATCCATACCATGAATGATGTCATAAGGGATCAAAACTCCCAACAAGAGGTTCCAACCTAAACTCTTACCTTCGAGGGTTAGGTCACACAGTCGACATAGATGTGTGATCATCGAGTCTTCTCTAGTAGGTGTCTCTAAGTTTAAGGTCCGATTCAAAGATTCAAATGATATATCAAGGTCTTGAACAAGATATGTGGAAAGAAAGTAATGACTAGCACTTGTGTCTATCAGTACTATAACTAAAGTTGAAAAGACACAGATCGTACCTTAGATCATTCCTGGATCCCCTGGGTCATATTCCTTGACCACATGTAGTTGTCCCCTCCCCTGTCCTCCAGCTCCCTGAGCCTGACATGGACCTCCTAGGGGTGGTATTAGTAATAAGTCGAAACATTGACCACCTTCTACTGCTCTCCCAGTTCCTCTTCCATGACTACCACCATGTGAATCGGTCTGCGCTTGTCACTGTCTCTACCTCAGTGGTTCGTCAACAGTATACCTATTAGCATCATGATGGGTCAGACAATCTCAAGAAATATTTCCCCTTCTGTCACATGAAAAGCACTGCCTCTCCCTAGGTTGTATGGACCCACCCCGTGAGCCCTAAACTATAGATCCTCTATCCTGGGACCTCCTCTTGAAATGTATCCCACATCATATTCCCTAGGAATGATGTCGACTCCATGATGCTAAGGTCTTCACTCCCGATCATCCACTACTGACTATCACTAGATATATCTGCTTAGCCAATAATATTTCAACCACTAAATCTCACTCATTCACCCCAATATAAGTAGGAATGCATAGAGGTTTAACACTTGATCAGATGTCTCTATGCAGACCTCACTTGAAGGTCCATTCCATAAAGTAATAATCTTTAACCATATACATAGAGTACCTATAAAGGTTGGTGAACCTCAATGTATAAACAAACATATCATTATAATTGGTGGGAAATAATCTCTAAATAGATGCTCGAACTCTATCCTTGAAAGAGTCTCCTCTTCATGAGTCTAGATACCCAAAATCCACCATTTCCATGCTGATCCGTGTAGAAGGATTGCTGCCAGAACCACTATATGATCTGTTGGTGTTTGGACTAGGAGGAAAACTTGGGTCACCACCTCAAGAAAGCCTTTATCCGCCTAAGGTTTGGGCTTGCCTCAGAACCTGAGGGGTCTCTATCTCTAAAACTCATTTAGTGCACTCATCTTTTGATCCTCATCTGCTGGTACTACAGGTACCACGTGCTTCTCAACAGGTGGAAGTGTAGCTAGTGCACCACATGGAGGTAAAATTTAAGGAATTGGTCTCTATATCGAAGACTTTTAACTAAGAGGGTCATCCTCATGATCAAGTTACTGAATCTTAGATGTTATGCGTTGCGGTGGAATACTGTAAAAAAAACAATATGTACCGCAACCAATGATTATATCTGAAGATATGACTCAAGAAGGACATAGAAACCACAACCCATTTCTATATGATTCATGTACCATTATTTTCCCTGACACCAGTGTTCTTATTTACTGAGTATAAAAGAAGGTTATCAAAGTCATGGTGTATGGATACATTAGCTGCCCACACCAACACTAGAGTCTCTGGCCTAAAATCCGAACTCAAAACACTTAACACTGTTGCCCCAAACCAATCTCATAGACTCTCAGTACTAGAGTAGAAATGAACACCTCTGATACCACTCTATCATGACCTGTCCTAGGGGGTCCCATAATGCAACTCCCCAATCCCACCTCCAATAAGCCATTGGATGGTGACTAGCACCGAGTAGGTATATCACTAACATGGGAGGCATTGTCTATGTAGATGTACTCACCCACCCATCTCTAAGCCCACAAAATGATGAAATGTAAAAACCACTAAGTAGTAAATGAATGCATACCACTATATCCCAACCAACAGAGTACGATTGGAAAGTAACGTAAAGTGAAACTGGGCTAAATACAAGTCCACCAAGAAAAGTCTATAAACCACAATTCCAACCTGTAAACAAAAGGTACTGGGACTACTGTCTATAGCTGTAGGAACACACCTCATCCTTCTTGATCTCACAAAGAACTATCCGGTCCTGGTCTACCTATGACTCTATCAAAAGGTATCTCATCTACAAAATACATGGCACATGCGGGCAAAGCCTATGCAGGGGTGAGTATAAAAATACTTAGTAGCACACCCCAAAACTACAAAGCAATATAAAAAAGGAAAGTAAATTCATCTCTATACAAGTATATGTCTACATCACATATGATAATACCCAGATATACTAAATACAAGAAACACAATCTAAAGGTAATTCATGACTACCGAATACCAACACTAGGGATTCAGCTCGAAGATTCCACAAAGCACTCATCCGGGAGAATAAACTCCTGAGTCTGATAGAACTGGTGATGTTCGTCTAAGTGGTACTGCTCATTGGGTCTCACCATATGAGAGATACACTAATAAATCTGAAGAGAGATATGGTAAAACAGATGCAGATCATAGCCAGAGCCATGGGGTGATACAAAAAACTCAATATGGATTAACCCACTGTGTAGAAGATCTATGCCCTGTAAAGTTGTTCACGTCAATACCAAAGACTCTACCTAGAGCATGAATAATGAATAGAAGATCCCACTCCGAATCTCTTAGGGGATTCCATAACTCTATCTATAAAGTCCGGTCAAAGGGATCATATTCATATGAGTAGAAAATGATTCGTACATACCTTCATAGAAAATGATAGAGGGAACAAACCCTAATAAAACTTGTATAAGATACGAAGGACAAGAGAATAAATACATACAGAAATGGGTACAAAGTGTGTAGTAGTGTCACACGCTGTGTCCCTTGACCCTGGGTACTAACCATGTACAGCAACCCATGTCTTTATAACATGCATGTAGAATATGGGAACATGGTGTGTAGAAGGAGTAACATGCCATGTCCTTCCATACGAGGTCCACCCGTGTGCTATAACTATATTCTATTACATGACGTCAACCCATGTAACCTTTCCTGTGTACTAGTACATGGGGTTTCCCATGTATCCAGTTTAGGCCATGCTGTGTGGTGGAGTACACTCCATGTAGGCAACCTATGTACTCTAACCCATGTCCATGTATATCCCGATATACACGCCAAGTCTCTAGGGATTACCTACATGATGTGTGACTAGGGTCACATGCCATGTGATACTTAACTATTTCCTAAAACCCTAACCTTTTTTCCATGGGGGCCTCACACTGTGTAACCCTGGGATACATGCTGTGTTCATCAGATTTTTCTAGAAAGTCACGTTCTTCCTCCACGTGCCTCGGATGATGATATGGATCTCATTTTGGTGGTCCATTGACCTTGAAATTTTAGATCCATGGTCATTTTTCCACCCTAACACCGAATGAATGTGTTTTGGGCCTTCAATCAGCTCAAAAATCCATTTAAATCCATCTTGATTCAAACCGTTCGAAGAACGGGTTCTTCCAAATCACTTCGATTTTTACACTTCTATCACCGTTACACCTCTGTTAGGTCCTCTTGATGTTGGATCTTCAATTACAGATCCTTGGTCCAAGAAATGAAGACACAACGATCGATCGTTCATGAACACTTCAAATAATGAAGAACACGCATAGAAATATCATGGGATAAAAAGTAAAATTAACAAATATAAGGAAAAAACCTTGACTGTTGTTCATTTCAGTCTTGATCCATTCCCGTAATAATGATTAAAAATCAAAATAATAATCAAACCCCATAAATACTATAATTAAATCCTATCTCACAAAGCACTATCGAACCATGGATCAACATGTTCATTGGTTGATTTGTGTTCATTGTTGAATCTAATAATGGGAAAAGAAAATACAAAATAACACACCCTAATTGGGAATTAGATCAATATATATTAAAGATTGATTGGTGATAGTGAGATCAAGAACATCATTCATCGATCTTCGATCCATAGTTCTGTCATCACCCACTGAGAGAAATCTTCAGGGTCTCCTCTCCATAGCCTCCAAGGAATTCTAAGGTTATGACCCTAACCCTAGATCACTAACTAAAGGTTAATTTAAAATAAAACCATTTCTACATCACTGCGTTGATGAAATAAAAAAATAAAATAAATATTTCAATTTATTTTATTCATTAAAAATGACCGTGACAACTTTTCAAAGTTGACCCATGTCGGCCAATGTTATGCCATGCCTAGAGTAAAGATGCTTCTCTGAACTCAACGGTACCCTCAAATTTATAATCTCGGTACCCGTTTATAAGTTATTATACTTTTTTAGGAAAATTGAACGTGAATGATATTTAATATTTTAGTATATTTCAACCATTTATTCCGAGCACACCAGACCTCGAAATCCCACACTATAACAATGCTTGGTCTCAAAAATAATCCATATAATATTTAAAAATAATACATGGAAAATATGGGACATTAAAATCACCCACATTTTAGGATATATATTATATCTCCTCTACATATCATGAGTGAAACTAAAATATATTTTATTTATTCTTATACCCCTCTTCATGCATGTTATTTAATATTTATTCACTAACATTCTTGCTTAAAATCAATCATCAATGAGGGGATAATTTTTTTACATTAATATAGAAATATTTTTCTATATTTTTTAGTTTTATTTGGTATTTTACTTGTTAAATATTCATGGTGGATGATCAATTCTTATCATAGGTAGACTTTTAGTTCATTTTATAAAATAATAAATTGTTTTCTCTGCTATAAAAAGCATCTATCTCAATGTTAAAAACATGTTTTGTCTACCCAAAAAAGAGATGACAATATGAGAACCCTTAAAAGAGTTCAACCTTTATCAATGATAAAAAAAGTTTTGATAAAGGCCCCATATATCGATTCTAAAAATAAAGTATAGATAAATACCCCCTTTATAAATAATTCATTTTTAGCATTGATAAAGGGGGTTTTATAAGCTCATTTTTCAGTGGTCATAAAAGATACCTTTATCAATTTTTTTCTTTAGATGTAATTAAGGGTTCCTTTATCAACGCTCTTGTTAGAATTGATAAAGGGAATGAAAAATGTTGTAAAACTTGAATCCCCATAACAACCATATAACAAAACCAGTTATAAAAATACAATCAAATTGGAATGAAAATATTACAAAAAACTAGGTTGAAATGAAAATATTATATTTCACTATCATTTCAATTCAAAATTTACATAAAAAATATTTAAATTGAAATGATATTTATAATTAATAAAAAAAATTACAACCCAATATACAAAATCATAATTCTTAAGGCAATATATCTCCAATGATCAGTCTCTGTAAAAAAGTTTCTCACTACAATAAAACCAATGATTATTTTTTTAACAGTACATAAAAATTAAATAAATTATAATATTAATGTTATATAATCCACATATGATAAATAATATTTTAAATTACTAAATATATTAATGATATTATAATTTATACTAGTAATTATATTATTAATTATTATATTGTTAATTTTATATAAATTAGTAATTATATTATTAAATAATAATTATATAATGAATTTTTAATTACATTATTAATTAATAATCTATATAAATTATATTTTTAATTACTGAATATATTATTGATATTATTGGTTATTAATTATCTTAGTGACTCAAATAATTGTTTATAATTATATAATTAAACTAAAATGAAACTTTTGTATTGAAAACACACACTTTGAGTCATACCAACCACATCGTGTGTTAGATTGACATGTGGTCTATTACTACATGTAAAAAATAAATTATAGATTGGTTTCCTAAAGTTTTAAAACATTATAAGGTTTTTTTATTAGTTTTGACAATGTGACATGCATTCTAAACTAATATGACAGTTTTATATTGAAAACACACAATTGGATTCATACCGATCACACAGTGTGTTGGATTGATTTGAGGTTGATTCATATAAGCTATGAACAAATTATAGATCATTTTCCTAAAGTAATAAGACAATATGAGCTATTTTACTCAGTTTTCGCTATGAGATCCATGTTTTAGAGTAAAATGATACTTTTAATGTGAAAACACACACTTTGAGCCATACCAACCACATTATCTTTCAAATTGATGTGCGGTCAATTCCTACACATCATAAATGAATTAGGAATCATTTTCTAAAAGTATCAATAAAATCCAAAATCTTTTACCCAGGTTTGGATCTGTGATGTTGTTTTAGAGTAAAATGATACTTTTAATGTGAAAACAATCAATTTAAGTAATAAAATCCACATCATGTGTTGGATTGATGTGAAACTGATTCCTACGTGCCAAAAATTAATTGTGGATAATTGTTCAAAAGTTTCAAGACAATATGATCTCGTTTAGTCAGTTTTGTCTATGTGATTCTTATTATTCCCTAAAATGATTTTTTTATAATGAAAACACACACCCAGAGTCATATTGGCTACATCATGTATCAGATTAACGTTCAGTTGATTCCTACTTATCGAAAATAAATTACGGGTTGTTCTAAATTTTGAAAACAATCCAAGATCTTTTTCTCAATTTTGGATACGTGACACACATTTTAAACTAAAATAACACTTTTATATTAAAAATAAACACTTTGAGTCATATTGACCACATAATGTTTCATATTAATATGAAGTTAATTCAAAAATATCAAAAATAAATTATGAATCTTTTCCCTAAATTTTGACAACAATCCGAGATCGTTTTCCTAGGTTTGGCTATGTGACACACAATTCAAAATTAAATAACACACAATTTGAGCCACACCAACCACATCAAGTGTAAAATTGACATGTGGTAAACTTCTATATGTATCAAATTAATTATGGATCATTTTACTAAAGTTTAAAAATAGTATGATCTTGCTTTCTTAGTTTTGGTAATGCTACACATGTTTTAAATTTAAATGATGTTTTTATATTTAAAACATGAAATTTGAGTCATACAACCACATTGTGTGTTAGATTGAAATTTGGTCAATTCCTACACATAAAAAATAAATTAGGGATCTATGTATAAATATTTGAAAACAATATGAGCTCGTTTTCTAAGTTTTGACAATGTGGCATGCATTTTAAACTAAAATGATACTTCTACATTGAAAACACACACTTAGAATCATACTAGACACATCATATGTTGTATTGATGCATAGTCGATATATACATGCCAAAAATGAATTATGGATCATTTTCCGAAAGTTTCAAGAAAATATGATCTTTTTTACTCAATATTGTCTATGTGATGCATGTTTTAGAGAAAAATGACACTTTTAATGTGAAAAAACACACTTTGAGTCATACCAATCACATCATATATCAAATTGGTGTGCAATCGATTCCCACACATCACAAATGAATTATGGGTTGTTTTACTAAAGTATCATGATAATACAATCTCTTTTACTTAGTTTTGTCTGTGGGAAACATGTTTTAAAGTAAAATGACTCTTTTATTGTGAAAACATGCACTTGGAGTCATACTGGATATATCATGTGTTTGGTTTATGTGTAGTTTATTCCTATATTACACGAATGAATTTTGGATAATTTCCCTAAATTTTCAGGGAAATTAGATCTTTTTTATTAATTTTTGGTTACATGAAGCATATTTTACACTAAAATGTTACTTTTATATTGAAAACACGTTCTTAGAGTCATTACAACCACATCATGTGTTAAATTAATATGCAGTAAATTCCTACATATAAAATATAAATGATGGATCATTTTACTAATTTTTATAAATAATGCGAGATCATTTTCAAAACTTTGGCTTCATGACACATGTTTTAAATGAAAATGACATTTTTATATTGAAAACATAAAATTTGAGTCATACCAAACACATCATGTGTCATATTGACATGTGATGAATTACTACATGTCACAAATAAATTATTTATCATTACCTTAATGTTTGAAAATAGTCTGATATCATTTTCTCTATTTTGGATAAGTGACGTGCATTTTAAAATAAAACAACACACGCATTGAGTCATATCGATCACATCATGTGTTAGATTGACATTTAGTTGATTCCTATATGTATAAAAAAAATTATGTATCATTTTTATATATTTTAAAAATAATCCAATCTTATTTTCTCAGTTTTATCTATGTGATTATAATTTTAAACTAAAATGTTACTTTTATATTGAAAACATACACTTTTAGTCATATTGACCACATCATGTGTCAGATTGATGTGTGTTCTATTCATATATGTCAAAAATGAATTATGGATTAGTTTCATAATGTTTGAAAACAATATTATATTTTTTTATTAGTTTTGAAAATGTGATGCATGCTTTTAACTAAAATAAAACTTTTATATTGAAAACATGCACATGGAGTCATACCAGACACATCATATATTAGTATGATATGATTTTAATTCTTAAATGAAAAAAATAAATTATGGATCATTATCCTAAAGTTTTAAGACAATATGATCTCTTTTAATTATTTTTGGATATGTGGTGTGCATTTTTTGTTAAAATGACTATTTAAAACACACAGACTATTCTTGAAAATGATCAGGTACACCTGTCAACACATCATAACAACCCGATTATGATACCTTTACCCCTAGAGGAATACCATGATCATTTAAGTATTCTCCATGATTCTTATAAATAGATTTTATAGAAATTCCCTGATTGGAATCTCAATTCAAGTTACCCTTTAGCAACTCAAGAAAATTTCAAGTTTTCCTATAGTAAATTAAGAAAAATTCAAGTTACCCTTTTATAACTTAAGAAAACTTCTTGTTACCCTTCAATAACATAATAATTATTCAATTTATCATTCAATGAATTATTTAAATTTTGATTAACCCTTCAATGAATTAAGAAATCTTCAAGTTATCCTTTAGTAACTTAAGAAAACTTCAATTTACCCTATAAATACTTAATGAAAATTTGAGTTACCGTATAGTAACTTTATAAATTTTCGAGTTTTCCTTTAGAAACTTAATAAATTTTTAGGTTACCCTTCAGTAACATAAGAAAATTTTGAGTTACCCTTCAGTAAATTTAGAAATATTCAACTTACCTTTCAGTAATTTATTAAATCTTCGAGTTACCCTTTAGTAACTTAAGAAAACTTCATGTTACCCTTTAGTAACTTAATAAATTTTTGAATTACCCTTCAGTAACATAATAAATTTTCAAATTACCCCCCAAAACCTAAAGAAAATTTCATGTTACCCTTCAATAACTTAAGAAATATTCAAGTTACCCTTAAAAAACTTACGAAAAATTCAAGTTACCCTTCATTAATATAATAAATCTTCAAGTTAACCTTTAGTAACTAAATGAAATTTCAATTAACCCTTTAGTGTATTAATAAATATTAAAGTTACCCTTTATAAAATTAATAAATATTCATGTTAACCCTTATAAACATAAAAAATATTGGCGTTACCCTTCAGTAACTTAATAAATTTTGGAGTTACCATTTTGTATCTTAATAAATCGATAAGTTACCCTTTAGAAACTTAATAAATATTTGAGTTACCCTTCATTAAGGTCACATCACGTGTTGGATTGAATTGAATTCAATTTCTACACACCAAAAAAGAATTATATATCATTTTTTAAATTATAAAGACAATTTGACATTTTTTCATGGTTTTGTCTATGTGATGCATTTTTTAAACTAAAATGACACTTTTAATGGGAAAACATGCAATTTGAGTCATGCCAGCTAAATTTTGTATTGGATTGACATGAGTTTGATTCCAAAACATCAAAAATAAATTATAGATCATTGTAAAAAAGTTTGAAAACAATTTGATCTCATTTTATTAGTTTTGATAATACGATGCATGAAATAAACTAAAATGAAACTTTTATATTGAAAACACACAATTCGATTCATACCAACCACATCATGTGAAGGATTTAAATGTGGTAAATTCTTTCACACCCAAAATGAATAATGAATTGATTTCTTAAAATTTGAAAATGATCTGTGTTCATTTTCTTAGTTTTGACAATGTGATGCAGATTTTATCCTAAAATGACACTTTTATATTTAAAACACATAAATGGAGTCATATTGGCCACATTATGTGTTGGATTTTTGTTTTTTCAATTCATACATTCCAAAAATTAATTATGTATCATTACCCTAAATTATCAAGACAATGTGAGTCAGTTTACTCAGTTTTGGATATGTGATGTGTGTTTTAGTGTAAAATGACACTTTTAATGATAAAGGATGCACTTTAAGTCATACCAACCACATAAAATATTAGATTGATGCATATTCAATGAGACATGATTAGAGTTTGGGGTACTCTCGATGCCACGAAAGCTCATTACTTATGACCTAGAAGGTGATGGACACCATACTGGTCCCTCCTCCCTCAGTTGGGGAGGGACCTCTATCGTTATTAAAGGGAGATAGATATATATCCTTTTACCCTTTTTCTAATACTAAATTCCTTCCTTCCCCCAGATATATCTCTAACCTAAATTTCCTGACTTTTTTTGATGGTTTCCCATAACTTTCATTTTCATCCTTATAATTCACAGATACCCCATCTCTTCTAAATCTGATGTTGATTTATCATTTCAAAGAGAGTCGTCCATTAATGGATTATTTTTACAGGTTTATTTTTAGATCTGAGGTATTAAAGGATTGTTTTAGGTTGGGTCTTCTCGATAATAGGCACATCATGATTCTATTTTCATTGGAGAATGACATAGTTCAGGCCTGGTCTAGAGCCCCTCACAACTTCAATGGTTTCTAGTTCTTTATAATTAGATGGAAATATGATTTACACATGAGATGAGATACCCTAACTACAACGAATTGGGTTAGTTTTCTAGAACTCTAGATCCATTTTGAAAATCTTGGGATTATTCAAAGGTTGGGTAATCTTTTTGACCGCAATCTTTGTTTCAATAGTAGAACCAGATCTTTATGTCATCCCATTTCTCTAAGAATATGCATTGAAGTCGATATCTTAAGGATTATAGTCAAGTATGTTTGGATTACCATCAAAAAATAGATTCACTATAATAAACCTATTGTATTTGATTTGTGTATCAATTTCTACTCTTCGTGTAAGAAAATGGTTCACTCGTTGGTAGGGTGTAGGCATGGGAGCATAAACATATACAAATAAATAGAGGTGGGATTAGGGATCATTAGAAAGGGTTTGGTGCCTATTTCTAGTGATGTTACAAAATAACATGTTAAATTTTTTTATTTAATTGTTTGAAATAGTAATTTGGAGGTTGTGTGTTCTGAAACACATGATGGTGGGGAGTTGGTGAAGGAACTTCCTGGTGGTTTTGGAATTGGAACATCGAAGGATGTCTCTATCCTAGAGGCATGACAATTACCATCTAATATGAAGGTTATAGAAATTTTTGATAGATTGAAACGTGATTTGGAAAGAGTTAATACGATAGGGATTTAGGATCAAATGAATGAATATTTGGTGGAAACCAATGTGAAGACATTGGACACCAAAGAGGTAGAAAAAGACAAGGAGGTGTTTCAAGTATCATGTGAGGAAGGTGTAATGGTTTTTAAAATAAATAGAGGCAATAAGGGATGTGTTAATTAATTAATCATGGTGAATTCAAGTAGGAACATTTCGATGATTAATGTTAGTAATCAGTTTGATGGTTTGAAGGTTGAAGGTTTGGTCCAAGAATAAGGGGATGGAACTCAAGCTAGAATAGAAATTATAAACAGTACACCAAATAAAAAACACTCTATTGATATAGGATTTTATGAGATAGATTTGGAGGATCAGATTTATATCCATATTTCAGTGGATAGTGTTGATGATGTGCCTAGAAGAGGCCTACACAACCCAAGGAGGAAGAAGGGGTGGAAATGCAGAAGGGTTTCAGGGAGATATATTGTGTTAAAGGGAAAAAATCTTAATGATGAAAATATTACTTATAGTTACCTAAACTAATTGAAATAAGGCCTGCTAAAAGAAATAAGGTGATGGATAATGGACACATGCTTCATGACTAAGTAGGAAAGTGTTGTTTAATTATTCTAGAAAAAAAATCAAATTATGGAGTGCGATGAGTGGGAGATCATCATCAATTATAATGAATAAATTCTAGAGGTGGAATTTGAGATCAAGGATTTACAGGAGGAGTTTGAATAGATGTTTGAGAGGATGATTTGAGTGGAAATTACTAATTCACAATGTTATTGGATCAATAAACAATATCAAATTTTGATGTGTGGATTCAAAAAAAGGAAGATTATTATGGAAGAGTTTATATAAACTTGGATAAGATGAACTATAGTTTTGAAGACCTCATCATGGATGAACTCGACATGAAGTTCACTATTCTCAAATGGAGACTATAAAAAGTTAAGGTTTATAATATACTTAATCTTAATTTCAAGGATTTAGTTATTTATTATGGTGTAGGATGATTGTTTATTTCATACTTAGAAGGTTTCCCACTTTTCCATAAAAGTGATCTGCATAATAAAAAAGTAAATTTTCAGTCAGATTGATGTGCAATTAATTCATACCCATTACATATGAATTATAGATCATTATACTAATTAATCCAGTCAATCCAATCTCTTTTACTTAGTTTTTGGATACGTGATGTGTGTTTTAGAGTGAAATAACACTTTTAATGTGAAAAAACATACTTGGAGTTATAGTGGACACATTTTTCATTGGATTGATGTGAAGTTTATTATTATATGATGAAAATGAATTATAGTTCATTTTACTAAAGTTTCAAGACAATAAAAGTTATTTTACTCAATTCTGGCTAAGTGGCATGTGTTTTAAACTAAAATGACACTTGAAAACATGCATTTTGAGTCATACTAGACAAATCTTGTGTAGGATTGACATGAGGTCAATTCCTATACATTAGAGATGAATTATGGATCATTTTCATAAGGTTTTAAAACAATAAAATCCCATTTTCTTAGTTTTATCTATGTGATGCATGTTTTAAACTAAAATGTCACTTTTATGTTAAAAACATGCACTTTAAGTCACACCGGCCACATTGTGTATCAAATTGACATATAGTCTATTCCTACACATCACACATGAATTATGGATTTCTTTCCAAAAGTTTCAAGATAATCAGATCTTGTTTTCTTGGTATTGGATTTGTGATGTGTATTTTAAACTAAAATGACACTTTAAATGTGAAGAAACACAATTTGAGTAATGGGTCTTCAAGACATTAGGCCTTAGAATCATGTAAGGGTTACCTATAATCCTTGCTTAAAAGAGGGTTTCTTTCCTTAATAAAAATTTGGTGTTTCCCCTACCTTTAAAAAAACTCACAAATACTTTGTGTCATACATTCCATATCATGTGTCAGATTGATGTGGAGTTGATTCCTACATGCTAAAAATTAATTATAGATCATTGTAATAAATTTTAATGAAAATATGATATATTTTTATTAGTTTTTTCCATGTGATATTTTTTTAAAACTAAAATGACACTTTTAATGTGAAAACATTCTCTTTGAGTCATACTAGATACATTGTGCATTATATTGATGTGTGGCCAATTCCTAAATATAAAAAATGAATTATGAATCATTTTCTTAAATTTTGAAAATAATAAAATATCATTTAATTAGTTTTGAAAATGTGACATATGTGTTAAAGTATAATGACACTTTTATATTAAAAACACACACTTGGAGTCATATCAGACACATCATATTTCGGATTGACATGTGGTCGATCCCTACACATAAAAAATAAATTATGGACCATTTTACTAAATTTTTAAAACAATAAAATTTAGTTTTCTTGGTTTTTATATGGTGATTTTTTTAAAAATAAATTATCGGGTAGAGATCAAATGATGTCTCAACATTTTCAACTTCAAACCCTGGTTAAACTTCCTTCATTATCAAATCTTCATTTATACTTTAAGTATTAGATTGTGATACGGGTGAGACGTATCTATAAGTATTTATAGTATCCTTCATTATCATGTATTTGTTTAAATCAAACATGAAAGTAAAGGAACTAATCTTGCTTATTCATCATGGAGATATAAGTGATTGTAATAGGTCCTAGAATCTTTTTAAAAATTCATAAAAATATAGTAATAAAAGAGTGAAAATGATGGGGAAATAGTAATGGAAGTTCCTTCCCTAGTAGTTGGTAATATGTATCCAGATTTTTTTGTATAAGGATCCTTGACCCATTTCTCTCTCACTATTATCTCAGCAATATCCTTGAAGTCCACTCTCTCACAAGCACTAGCAGCTTTAAACATGTTACTTCATCTCCCAGTATACATTGAGAAAAATCCTCCATGACACTTCTCCTTGAGAAATAGATCAAATATTTATTTCTTTTAAGGTTCATCACCAAAGAATTTTCACTTTATACCAACTCATCCTAACCCCTAAAGGAAGGAAATTAGTGAACATTTGAATCTTATTTTAGGAAAAATAATATTCAATAATTATGATACTAATGATTCACATCCCAAATGTATCACTGATTTCATAGCCTATACTAGATCACATTAATAATAGGTAATCACCTAAACATGATGTTGGTGAACATTCTAACACTTTGTACTCTTCCCATTAATCTCTAAACAAATTTACTTATTTTTTTGAGTACGAATAATGTTAGAAGTCCTAGTGGTAATGAGAAAATTTAAAAAAAAATTTATGAACAAATATTTTACATTATATAGTCATTACTATCAGAAATTACTTGTTCAGGGATGATAGTTTTTTGATGGTATATAATATCTATCATAAATTTTTAAATGTAATATCTATAATCATTGTCATTATTTTCTTTCTGACAATATAGAAATATTGACCAAAATAAGTAATTTTTCTGAAATATGTTTTCATAGTTAAATATTAATATATGAACCTTAATCTATTTCCATTGAAGTAATCCATTGGATTTTTTTGTTTAGTTACTGGTCTCATACCATGATTTAGTCAATATTTATATACACCATATCATAATAGAATTATTGTTAAAGAAAAAACTAAAATGTATAATTTGAAGTTTATCTATAAAATTTTGATTAAAATGCATTAAAAATTCAAATTAAATGTCATGTGTTTTTTTATTTGTTGTAAATAGATGATTTGGATATAAAAAATTAACATTTGAGGTATCCAAATTGATTATTATTAACATTTAGTTGTTCTAAAAAAACAAATAAGTAATGAAAAAAATAAAAATTCATTTTGTAGGATTAGATTGTAGAGTTTTACCCTTGTATTATAGGAATCAAGAGGAGTCTATTTTATATTATTTTATTTTCAAACATAGTGCTCAGATCATATTTTTTATTTTCAAATTTTTTCCATTCCAAATAAACTTTTTCCATAGAAATGAAAGAGGGTTAATGAGTCCAAATCTTACTTTACAAGGTTTACCCTTTACATAGTGGTAATAATTATTCCTATGAAAATATGAATAGTTAATAACTGTAATAAATATAGTAGATTTTTAGGTAATCTTATTATAAATATATATCTCATGTATATATTCACAATTGAGACTCTCAATTATTTAAACATGGGAGTATCATTTATACTCCCAAGATCAACCACATCTCTAATGGACTCTCCAAATATTTCTTCTTCATATTCAATTTAGGATATATTTTCATCTTTAAATTCTATATCTGAATGAACTTGTAATGTTAATATATACAGTTGTGGAATTGGTGGGGGTGAAGGCACTCTCAGAATTTCCATTGGGTTTCTTGGTTGATCCACTAGATTGTTTTGATTTGGACTTTTATTTCACATTCATTTTTTATATATTGAATTCCATACCTCATTTCATACATTTTATCATTAAATATTAAAGGATTTTCATTTGATTTTTTAGGGACATACCAAATGTATCTTTATAAGATTAAATATCCATGCTATGAAAGTTCCAATAGTATTATCGACCATTGTAACATATAGATCATCAATCAGAATAAGAATATCGACATTCTACTAGAGAGATACTTCAATACCCACTCTCACATGATCTTTTGGGAGTTTTTTATTATGTAGCATATCTCCTCATATATTTCACACCATACCCCACACAACAATTGGATGTGTGGGAATTTATAGATATAGATCACATAAAATTTCACCATGCATAATTTTAGTAAAATAATGTTATCAATAGTTTTTTATTCACAATTTTTAGAAGGAGTAATTAAAAAATTGGTTACATTGGGTAAGGAATATGATTGAGGGGAATGGATTCCTAAAATCTAGTGGGTCATGTGTCTCTTCTTGCACTGATCATTATTATACTATCGGTTCTCATTGATCATTTCCCATATATTAGTCTTCCATACTAGAACAAACAATATATATTTTAAACCATATATATATTCCTACATGTCTTTGGTCATATCATGTGTATATCCTTGCATATTTTTCTTATCCAAATATTTTTGAGGCGACACTCCAAAATTCGCACCTCTAACACGACTATATTGTTCTGGCCACTTCAAAGGTATTTTAATTAGTTGTTCTTAAGGTATAATTGATTACAATTCTTGAGTGTAAACTATATAAAAATAATATGAAAATTAATAAATATTTTTATATAATACTGTTTTAAATAATAAAAAATTAATATTATGCCATACTAAGATTCCCATAATTCTTGCGTGTTTTCATCTAGTAGTTTTCCATCTTTATTTACTGAGCCTTCTTACATAGAACATTATGTGGGATGAAAGTGGATTTATATTCCAATTCATCAATCTATATATAAATAATGGAATATATTTTGTTTCATATCACAAAAAACTTTTACTATATATTTAAAATACATACCATTTTCTTTTCAAGTGAAGCATACCCCATACTTTATTTTAAGTAGGGATGCATTGGTTTTGATGCACATTTTTTATTTTAATCAATAATTTTTTTTCTTATAAATTTATAATTTTAAATAAAAGTGGATAAAATAAATAATTGAAAATAAAATAGTATTGACTATAATTAACTTTAAATTATTCCTCACTACGATGACTAATGAAATATTTCAATGTTTCCTGGTTTATAATGTGTTCATACATAGCAGGAGGCTTAGCACCCCTCATATGTTTCTTTTTAAGAAGGATTTGGAATAATCTATGAGATTTTCCAACAACAATTAAGGCAAATTTATGATGTTAATCATCTAAAATAAATGGACTCTTCAAGGGATAATTAAAATTAAATAAAAATTTCATTATATAATTTGTTTGTAAAATATAGAAAGTATATCGTAAAATTACCGTAATATATTAGAAAATGGATACCATAAATGTAAGAAATACATTGTTCTAGGAATCTTTATCAATTTAAACACACATTTTCTTTATGACCCCCATAGTTACTAATGAACATTGACTTGTTGGTGTCAATTTTGGTCATGTTGATTCCATCCAACCTCAATTTTTATACCTTTTCTTCTTTTCTTGATAATTTTAGTTAACATGGTAATGATATTCCATTATTATTTTTTCATCAACATGTTATTGATCCCCTAATAATTCTGTAGTTTCAGCATCAATCATGTTTTCTTTCTCGAGATTGGTAACATCAGAATATGCAGAATTAATTATTTTCATGAGTAGTCCAAAATTTAATTTAGATTATGTAAATGAAATATATAAGTCATAATATTATGAGGAAAATCATAGTATATTAAAAAAATACTTTAACCTATACATTGTAATCTCTTTTTTTCTTTAAAGTTTGAATGGATTTGGTGGCTCTATTGTGTATCCAAATCCCCTCCTTATGGTCCCCTCTAACATACAATACACTATCTATATTGAGACCACCATGAAATGATTATGATCTCCTAATGAAAAGTTCATCCTAAATTGATTTTTCATCTAACCCTATAGTTGTTTTAGCTTCTAATAGAAAAATTATCCAATTCTTATTTACTGGATTTGGGAAGTATAATACTTTCACTTTTTGTGATTCCATTATGAATGGTTCATCCTTATACCCTTGAAAAATATAATTCACATTTGTGAAGCCCAATTCGTTGACATTAATTGTACTCATACTATTAAACACTTTTCAATAGAAAATAGTCACTTAAAATTTTGTATAATCCAACTCATATATCAGTTCGATGATTCCAAAACATGAAATTTTCACATAAATTGGATTTCTATCCTTAGAATCAGATACATGCATCACTTCCATCACAAGAATATCTCTACCATTATTAATCATACCATGTTAATCCTTTTCCTTTTTATAGAATTTATAAATACTAATTACAAAACCAGTGTATGATATAACATTTACATCTGGTCCCCTGACTTTCCATTGAAGTTGTATGATAATTAAATTCAGATTTTCATATAAATCATTATAAATATAATCCATGAAATATCCTATAAAATATTTATTATAGGTATTTGATATCCATCCATCTGTCCTTGATGAATTTAAATATCTAATAATTAATTTGTGTGCTTCAACATATGGGTAAACTTTTTCACTATTATGTAAAATGTAACGGTGAGCTTTATCCTTCTCTATAATGGTAATTTCAACAATATATCTTCTAGAAATCCCCTCACCCATAAAGAATCTACTGTGATGATATTTTGGGAGATTAATTCTATCAACATATGATAGGAAATCAGTTTATAATTCAATAGCTTCTTTAAAAATATATTTCTCTAAAATGCATCCTTTTGGGTTACTTTGATTCTTGACATTCCCTTTTAAAATCTTCATATACCATTCATTGGGTTACATCCATCTATAATGTATAGAACCACATAGTTTAATCTCTCCAACCAAGTGAACCATCAGGTGGACTATTATATCAAATAATTATGGTAGGAATAACATCCATAATAAACATAATATAACTACAATTTCCTTATTCATGATTGAAAAATTCACTAGGTTTATAAATTTACTTTATATGGATTTGAAAAAGAAGAAAATTCTTGTTAATAAATATTATACATTTTTATGCAGAATGAAATTTAAATCTATATTCATTAAATCTTTCATAAAAACATGATATCTGTGTAATTTTAGACCCTGTAACTTCAAATTATTAATTGACATGAAATTATTGAAATTTTAAGAATATACCTCTAGAACTTTTACCAAATTAAGTATGTTGAAAAATTGAAATTTTTTCTTATCTGTATAGAGTGTAATCTGTTGGAGGAAGAATATTTCATTTTTCACCCTTTATCAGTTCCAACTCTTACATTATCCCCATGACAATCATGTCCAAACTAGACATAATTATATTTTTTTCTCTTATAGATTTAGTAATGTATCAATAACACTATCATATGAATTTTTTCCATGTTCATGAAACCAAGAAAATGTACGACATATAAGAAATTTTAGAAAAATAATTCAAAGAAAATTGATCTATTTTTTCAACCATATTTCATAAGGTTTTCTCAAAAAATGTTTACCAAAATGAGTGCCAATATATTTTACTTTCTAGAATAGTTTTTCACTTGTTAGTAGAGACGATGCTATACCTTTTTCTATATTTCCATTTAAAGTTATAATATAGGATCAATATTTATGTTTCCTAGGTAAAAATTTGTGATTTATTACAAACATAGTTTTTATTAATGTCTCAACCTAACTCATTATGTACTTTCTTTAAAAAAAATGGGATACCCCAACATTCGTTTAATGTTATTTCCTAAAAAATTTCCATAAGTGGGAAATTAATTTATCTTTCTATACAACATGGATCTCGATGTGAAATATTAAATTCTATGATAATAATACAGTGTAAAACTTTCATCCTACATAAATTTTAATTATTTTATCAATGGAGCCAAATGAACATCAATAGAATTACTGGGTTGTTTTGTTCTAGATTTAATTAAAGAAAATATAATTTATTTTTTCTTTATATGTAACCATGATGGAAATTTATAATTTAACAACATAATTAGACATGCACTATGAATATTAATTTTTATACCAAAATGATTTATTCTATCTATAGATAATGAAATATAGTGGTTTCTTAGCTCATTTCCAAATTCTGGATACCCATAAACAATATTCTTACCCCAATAAGAGTCTACTCGGGATGTTGTTTCCCACATTCAATTCTTGTATTTTCATGCCATGAAAATTTTCTAGAAGTTTCAAAATATCCATGAAGTAGTATAGACCTTGGAATGATAGAAAAGTACCATACAACTTTTAAAGGACTTGATTCAACTTTGTTGTATCGATCTTTTCCACATTTAGGTAATTTTTAGAGTGATTCATAGTTCTTGTGAAATAATATACAATCATTTTTAAAATCATGTATTTTTTCAGAGATCATACCCATTAAACATACCATTCTATTAGAATCTTTTTTTCTAAAATGAAACTCATTTTATTCTAGTATCTTATCATTTAGGAGACCAATTAGTTCTGTAAAACTGATGTCTCTCCATCCTCTACCATCTTTAAATTATATAACTTCAATACCAATGAAAATATTGTATATTTAGTACAAACAGTATAAAATGGAATCTTTACATAATTATTTGACTTGTTAAAAAACTTTTTAAAATTATAAAGGGAATCTTCAATTTTCATTTTCATTTCTTCCATATGATCTCCATCATCATTTACACCAGTATTCATATCAAATGATCCATAAATAGTAGTGTCATCCTAGTAAATATATATACATTCATTTTCCCTAGTTTTAATAGAATATTTATAGATTCAATATATTCTATGAAAAATAAAATATTCTTCCAACTCTTTTAGATGAATTCATCTTGAATAGAAACACTGTAAACACATATAAAGGATTTGAGAAGGTTCCTATGCATTCTCTATTGCAAACTTGATGAGCATTTTAATTATATCCTTATACTCCCTTTTCATATAATTATTTTTCATCCATTTTTGATTCATATCCATCCTTTAGGGTTCACTAATATTAATTTTGTACAACAAATAAACAAATATACATAAGGTATCCATATAATTTATATATACATTAATATGTAAATAAAGTATCATAATTTGAGTGTATGCATGATCTATTTTTGGATTATTTACCTAGTTTTAACATGTTTAAGTTCACCTCTATAAATGTAGTTCTTAATTTACTCAAAATATAAATTATTCCATTTTAGATCCTCTATCACAATTTAATTTGTTTTTAATTATTAAAATACTATTATTTCTATACTAATTTTCCAATAAAAATCACCATTTATCATAAATTTGTTTTCAATAAATCCAATTCAATATATTTTGAGTCACTTAATATTTTAATTAACAAATAACTCAATTAGAAACCTCCCTGAGAGGAAACTTAAGACAACTGTACTATATTCTTAAGTAAAAAATATTTTCAGTATCCAAACCCTTTGTAAATCATATAAATAATATGAATAAATCATGTGAAGAAACCCCATGTTAATAAAATGTATATAGATTTATATATGTGTGTGTATATTCTAGGTAACATTCTAATGATATAGTCTCTTCACACTCTAATAGCACGTGAATAAATAAAAATTAGTGGAAAGTGTTATAAATATATGAGGGAAAATCAGATGGGGACTGAACCAATTGATTTATATGAACACTCAATTATTAGAATAAAACTGAACTATATCAATCCTTATGGAATATATATAAACCTAAAATCAGAACAAACTGGCCTAGGACCGAAATACACAACTATTCCAAATCCCTAGTGACATATACACTATATATATATATATATGTGTATATAGATATATTTGTGTTTATATGCATATATTAAGATATATATATAATTTTATGTTTTATATGTTCATATGTGTGACTATATATTTTATACATTTATATAGTATCAAAAAATTAAATCAAAACATAAATATAGTACATATATGTGATTTCATTATGGGGATTTTTCTTGATAATTATCAACTATAAAAATTAAATTCATAATTGTATTTAAATTTTCGTATTAACTTTTCCATGGGTAACTATAATTTTTCTCAAGAAATTATACCAAAAATATTTTAAGATCCACTACCAAAATTGAAAATTTAAAACACCAAACATTAAGTATTCAAATCATTTGTAAATTGAAAATAGTGGTTTTATGGTACACTGGATAGCCACTATGGTACCCATAGGACAAGGGGAATTAGGGTCGTATAGTACACAGGTAAAAAAGAACTACAAAGGGTGAAAAAATGCACGATTGACTAAAAAGGAGTAGAAATAATCACATACCTTGGGTTTTGAAAGGATTGATTCATCCTAGATGTTCTAAGGGGAGCGAGAAAAAAGGTACAATTCTTCTAAATCTTGAATGACACGAGTGAGTAGTGTTCTCTGATAGGGTTGAATTTAAAAGACTAAAAGGGTTTTATCAGCACTAAAATATAAAATCACTAATAAAATGTATCTTTATCATCTCTAAAATATAGCATCAATAAAGATAGGTTTTATTAGGGATTTTTTATTTTTAGCAATGAAAACTAATATTTATCAGTACTTTTTGAAAATCACTAATAAGAACTTTATAAAATATATTTAAATTTTTTTAAATGAATATATATTAAAAATGAATAAATTATAAAAAATTGAAAATTAATTAACATTATAAATGAATAAATAATCATAAATGCATGAATGTTATAAATGAGTGAAATTTAATAACTAAAATGAAAATACTTCAAAAATATAAAAAAGAATATGTTTTATTAATTATATAAATTATTTAAAAAATTAAACATTAATATATATTAAAATGAAGATGAATTCATATTAAATATTTTCATTACAACCATATTAAAAACATTAAATGTTAATGAATAAATATTTATAAATATATATTATAAATGAAAAAATTACAACAAATATTAAAAAAATAAATATTAAAAATGAATAAATTATAAAGAAAGATAAAAAATAAATATTATTAGTGAATAAATAATACTAAATAATATTAAATGAATGAATGTTAAGAAATAGTGAAATTTAATATTTACCAGGAATGTTTAGGTGCTGAGCATGATCAGTTCAAAAATTTATTTAGGAAAATATAAATGCAGAGAAAAACAACAACACAAGGAATATGGCACAAAAAGTACCACCAAACACGAAAATGGAAAATAAGAGGCCCGATAATATTGAGGCCTAAGGAACACCATTAATTCATGGCCTATCATCCCACAAAAATAGCCCAAATCCCCCTGGATATTGAGACATATCCCCACTATGGGATCCTAAATGGACACCATGATCCCACCTCTCACAAATACCCCTTCACACCCGAAGACCTTATGTAATCGTACTTTTATTCGTCGAACTCCACACTAATTATATTTTTGTGCCCTTTGCATCATCTTCCATGTGTCTTATGTGCGCTTGAAATTCATCGTTGGAATTTTTCCACAAATCCATTAGAATCCCATACAACTAATAACTACATTGAGTAAAGGCCATCACACCTGTCTAAATCCCATAATATTGATAGTTATTGTGAGACACATATCCCACACTTCTTATAGTCACTCGAGAGTCCCACACCATCTTCATAATCCCCTTTCCACTCTCACCTACACATGAGCCTTCATCCCATATGAGGTTGGACCAGAGGCATATTCAGCCAGAGACCCCCCTAAAAGTATGGTTAAAGGGATTATGCTTGTGGTCCTTAAGGGACTATGTTTTCCACTAATGAAAGATGATTTTATATTATGTTCATTGTACCCAAAGAACTAGGACAACAAATGTTGGTTGGTCTTCCGATCATCTTACCTATGGTTATTGACAACTCCCATTTTTTCATTCACCACCTTCCCGCCACTTGAGTTTACCATCCCAATGGAGGTCACTGAAAAACCTAGTTTTTTTTTTCTATTTTCACCTTCCCACTGCTCGAGTCCTTGTCACTGTCAACTTGCTACTCGAGGTCAAGGAAGATATCACACCAATTCATTATAGAATTCAAAAAGAATCCATAAAGTCATCATAGATACTCTTACTAATGTTAGTAGATTCCATCACCAGCAAACTAAATCCAAAGTGTCCAGCTGTCATTATGCATCTCGAAGTTGTTATTGAAGGACACACCCAAAGATTTTAGAACTAATAAAGTCTTTAATATCCCTAGCCTGTGTGAGTCACATCCTGAGGTTGAACCACATACCTAGGTTCTTGTCTCCCAATGTGTCAATGTCTCCATCCATCATCTGATTCTTATCATCGTCAGCTTGTTTCCAACTACCATATCTATCATTAGGTGGCCCTGTGTTCCACCATTTCCAACTGATTCCAGTTTGTAGACCTCTATCACTAGCCACCATCACCAAATCCATGTCACCAACCATCAAGGTCTTTTAAAAATTATCACTATTATGTTTTTACATCTCTATCATCGAGGTGGTTCATATGTCTCTAGTGGTACGAGGTGTGGAAAACCCCTAATCTTCAATGGTAAAAAGTTGCATCAGATCCAACAAATAGACATCTACACCACTAGGATCCCATACCCCTCAACAGCTAGCTCCCCGCTCCACGAGGTCACTGCCGACCTACTCTCTATCCCCACTGTCGGGTGGCCCCCCTATAAAAAAGATGAGTATTTCCACATACAACCATCGCTCTGTGAACCCCCACTGTCATTTTTATCTTCGGGGTCCTAGACCCCTATATTTGTATCTAGAAAGTGTCACGAATTAGGCCACGATTTCATCCAACCCGACATCCAACCCAGTCCGAGACAAGGCCCGAAGGGTGTTCCCAATCCCTAAGGGATGAAAACTAATTTCATGCATCAAATTAATCACAAGGGGAACAATTTTTTCCAAAATAATAACAAGGATCAAAATAACCAAAACTAAATATGAAACAAGATCTAATAATTGCTCGTCAATAATATACAAACAAATCCAGATGCAAAAGCTGAAAAAATAGAACTAAATATGAATAAAACTGAGACCGAACATGATGCATGATCTCCACATGACCTCTTGGTCACCAACAACCTCAAGACCAAATTTCTCCAAAGGTGAGAACATAACCAAAAACCTGAACCTGCAAAATATCTTGGTTCTACTGAAATTGAGTGGCACAAGTAGGGTGTGAGCTTAAACATCTCAATAGTTAATCACCACATAATCCATTCATTTCCTTTCCCAAAAAATTCCACAGACACTAGTTTGATATAAATTTAGAAAATATATCTTTATACATTTCAAAAAACTAAATATATATTTAAACAAATTCCCTTAAAAAAACACAAGTATATTTCCTTTTCAAAAATAGCTTCATTTTCCACTATATAGTTTAAAACCAAATCTCAAAGTACAATCTATACCAGGTGACTGAAAATTGGGCCAAGCAGAAAATGAATAAAACTAAACAGATAATATAAACTAGCAGTGATAATATCACATGTAGTAGAAAAATAAACATAACATACAGATAGATAATCATGGGCTTTTCATGAACAACCCTAGATTGATCCTTGGATGTACTCGGTTTAGACTCACCTTCTGGAATTTGGTGTAGATCCATAGTCAATAACTCACTGGAAGTTCTAACTACCAATCCAATAGCACAATCCCACCAAGCCCTATATAGTCAAGGGGGTACCAAACTGTCTAATCAGGGTTGACAAGAAACCATCACTTGACCCTCTAAAAGGAATCCAAGAATCCTATAATAATAGTACAGTATTTAAGTAGGAGGCCCTTGCATGCGTGACTCCCATTACTTATTGAAACCACACTTGCCTACCCCAAACACTAACACCACCCACATGATGAAACATATTGGGAAAATCCTCCATAGGGGTTGTTGTTTTTGAATTTAGGTTAAGGCCATGAATTGTCATTTTTAAGAAAACTGAAGGTATATTTTGGATTAGCGGACAATCCCAAGATACCTAAGGGAGTTGCATGCAATATTTAAGGTCTACGCATAAGATTGAAAACTACGCGCAATATTTTGCATGACCAATGCAATGTCAAATGGATTCTTCTGTGTCAATCTTCTAAAAAATGGCCTAGTCAGAAGTGCTAAAGAAATTCGACTGGCGTGTAAAAAGAGCTACCACATGCAAGATCTTTCGCGCCAAATGCGACGTCAAATGCCACTTGCGCACTGCCGCTGAATTTTTTGGCTATAAATAGAAATGTACCTATTCATTTTGGGGTACTGTTACAGAAGATGAAACGTCACTCCCATGCATGAAAGATGACCCTTTCCACGAATGCGTGAAAGGCATGACATCAAGGTACTGGATATTATGTGATAGGTCTCCCATGGGTCCTCCTTCAGGTGGGAACACTAGGGCTTGAACCTTTCCCATTTACTTTTACTCCAAGTAAATTTCATGAAAAAGATTCTTCTTGCACAAAATTGTGCCCTTTTATTGTTCTAATATTAAGCGTAGAGTTCCAACTTGCGTGTAGTCCCTTATCTTGCACAAAATATTTCAATATTGTATGAAACCCCTCATCTTATGCGCAATCACTACTATAAAAACAATCCTTATCAGTGCTCAAAACAGGCTTTATCAGTGATAAAAAAGAGCTGTAAAGCTCGGTGCTGATAAAGGGGGGTACCCTTTATCAGTGCTTTTTAGCACTGATAAATGGATCTCTTATCAGGGCTAAAAAAGCACTGATAAATGAAACCTTTATCAGCGCTAAAAAGGAACTGATAAAGGTGGAATTTATCAGTGCTAAACGAGTGCTGATAAAAGAACCATTTATCAGTGCTAAAAGAGCACTAATAAATGCCTGTTTTATCAGTGCTCCTTTAGCACTGATAAACTGATCCTTTATCAGAGCTTCTTTAGCGCTGATAAATGCCCTGTAAGCTGCTACGAAAAAATCTACAACAGCACACCCAAACACCTACAAAAAAATTCAAAATCTCAATAAGCTAATTAGAGAAATTATACCCATACAAAATTAACACATAAATCATAAGCTAATTAGACCAAGTATACCCATACAACAAGTATACCCGTACACCATTAACACATAATTCATAAGTTAATTAAGTACATAAAGAATTCAATTCAGAATTCAGGGGGATGGGGGTTGTTCAAGGGTTTGGGGTGGCTGTCCAAGGGGGGGTAGGGGGTGTCCAGGGGGATGGGGGTGTCCGGGGGGGATTTCCAGGGGGGTGGGTTGGTGTCCAGGGTGTCGGGGGGGCTTTACAGGGGGTGGGGGGGGGTGTCCAGAGGGGTGGGGGTGTCCAGGGGGTGGGTTGGTGTCCAGGGGGTGGGGGCGGTCCAGGGGTTGGTGGGGATGACTCGTACACATCAAAAAGAACCCGTGGATCATTCTCCTAAAGGATCAATGTAATCCAAATGTGTTTGGTCAGATTTCTGTAGGTCAGTTGTTGTTTTCACTTAAAATTGTGTCCATTTTAAACCAAAGAGAGACTCTTTAAGTGCTACTGGCCACACTGTGCCTCAGATTGAGGCGGGGTTGACTCTTACACGTCACCAAGGAACCTTGGATCATTATTATAAAAGATCAAGGCAATCTAAATGCGTTTAGTCGGATTTCCGTAGGCCAGTTGTTGTTTTCACTTAAAATTGTGTACATTTTAAACAAAATAGAGACCCTTTGAGTGGTACCAGCCACAACATGCCTTAGATTGAGGTGGGGTTGACTCGTACAGGTCACCAAGGACCCTTTTATTGTTCTTATAAAATATCAAGGCAATCCGAATGCGTTTGGTCATATTTTCATAGGTCAGTTGTTGTTTTCAATTAAAATTGTATCCATTTTAAATAAAAGAGATACCCTTTGAGTGATACCGGTCACACCATGCCTCATATTGAGGAGGGGTTTACTCGTACACATCAAAAAGGACCTGTGGATCGTTATCCTAAAGAATCAACACAATCTGAATGCGTTTGGTTGGATTTCCATAGGTCATTTGTTGTTTTCACTTAAAATTGTGTCCATTTTAAACAAAATGAAGACTCTTTGAGTGCTACCGGCCACACCATGCCTCAAATTGAAGTGGGGATGACTCTTACACGTCACAAAGGGCCTGTGGATCATTCTTCAAAAGTATCAATACAATCCGAATGTGTTTGGTTGGATTTCCCTAGGTCAGTTTTTGTTTTCACTTAAAATTGTGTACATTTTAAAAAAAACAGAGACCCTTTGAGTGGTATCGGCCACACCATGCCTTGTATTGAGGCAGGGTTGACTCTTACATGTCACCAAGGACCCTTGTATCGTTATTATAAAAATTCAAGTCAATATTAATGCGTTTTGTCAGATTTTCATAGGTCATTTGTTGTTTTCAATTAAAATTGTGTCCATTTTAAAAAAAAGAGAGACCCTTTGAGTGATAGCAGTCACACCGTGCATCGGATTGAGCTGGGGTTGACTCATACACGTCAAAAAGGACCCTTGTATTGTTATTATAAAATATCAAGGAAATATGAATGTGTTTGGTTAGATTTTCATAGGCCAGTTGTTGTTTTCAATTAAAATTGTGTCCATTTTAAACAAAAGAGAGACCCTTTGAGTGATAGCAGTCACACCGTGCCTCAAATTGAGGTGGGGTTTAGTCTTACACATCAAAAAGGACCCGTAAATTTTTATCCTAAAGTATCAACACAATTAAAATGCGTTTGTCGAATTTCCGTAAGTCAGTTGTTGTTTTCACTTAAAATTGTGTACATTTTAAACAAAATAGAGACCCTTTGAGTGGTACCGGCCACACCGTGCCTCGGATTGAGGCAAGGTTGACTCATACACATCACCAAGGACCCTTTTATCATTATTATAAATAATCAAGGCAATCCTAATGCGTTTGGTCAGATTTTCATAGGTCAGTTGTTGTTTTCAATTAAAATTGTGTCCATTTTAAACAAAAGAGAGACCCTTTGAGTGATAGCGGGCACACTGTGCCTCGTATTGAGGTGGGGTTGACTGGTACACATCAAAAAGGACCCTTAGATTGTTATATTAAAATATCAATACAATCCGAATGCTTTTGGTCATATTTCTGTAGGTCAGTTGTTGTTTTCACTTAAAATTGTGTCCATTTTAAACAAAATAGAGAACCTTTGAGTGATAACGGCAACAACGTGCCTTGGATTGAGGCAGGGATGACTCATACACGTCAAAAAGGACCCTTGGATCGTTCTACTAAAGGATCAACACAATCCTAATGGGTTTGGTTGGATTTCCGTAGGTCAGTTTCTATTTTCACTTAAAATTGTGTTCATTTTAAACAAAATAGAAACCCTTTGAGTGATACCGGTCACACAATGCCTCATATTGAGGCGGGGATGACTCTTACATGTCAAAAAGGACTCATGTATTGTTATCCTAAAGGATCAATACAATCCAAATGTGTTTGGTCAGATTTTCGTAGGTCAATTGTTGTTTTCACTTAAAATTGTGTCCATTTTAAACCAAAGAGAGAATATTTGAGTGCTACTATGAAAACCATGCCTCGGATTGAGGAGAGGATGACTCTTACACGTCAAAAAGGACTCTTGGATCGTTCTTAAAAAATATCAAGTCAATCCGAATGCGTTTGATCAGATTTCTGTAGGTCAGTTGTTGTTTTTACTTAAAATTGTTTACATTTTAAACAAAATAGAGACCCTTTGAGTGGTAACGGCCACACTGTGCCTCGGATTGAGGCAGGGTTGACCCTTACATGTCAAAAAAGACCCATTTATCATTATTATAAAAGATCAAGACAATCCTAATTCGTTTGGTCAGATTTTTATAGGTCAGTTGTTGTTTTCAATTAAAATTGTGTCCATTTTAAACAAAATAGAGACCCTTTGAGTGATAGCGGTCACACAATGACTCATATTGAGGTGGGGTTTACTCATACACGTCAAAAAGGACCTTTGGATTGTTCTCCTAAAGGATCAACACAATCCGAATGCGTTTGTTGAATTTCTATTGGTCAGTTGTTGTTTTCACTTAAAATTGTGTACATTTTAAACAAAATAGAGACCCTTTGAGTGGTACCAGTGACATAGTGCCTTGGATTCAGGCAGGGTTGACTCTTACACGTCACCAAGGACCCTTGTATCATTATTATAAAAGATAAATTAAATCCGAATGCGTTTGGTAAGATTTTCATAGGCCAGTTGTTGTTTTCAATTAAAATTGTGTCAATTTTAAACAAAAGTGAGACCCTTTGAGTGATACCGGTCACACCGTGCCTAGGATTGAGGTGGGGTTGACTATTACACATCACAAAGGACATGTGGATCATTTTCCTAAAGGATCAACACAATCCAAATGCGTTTGGTCAGATATCCATAGGTCAGTTTTTGTTTTCACTTAAAATTGTGTCCATTTTAAACAAAATTGAGACTCTTTGAGTGCTACCGGCCACATCATGCCTCAGATTGAATCAAGGATGACTCCTACAAATCAAAAAGGAACCGTGGATCGTTCTCCTAAATTATCAATACAATCCGAATGTGTTTGATCATATTTCCATAGGTCATTTGTTGTTTTCACTTAAAATTGTGTACATTTTAAACAAAACAGAGATCCTTTGAGTGGTACCGGCCACACCGTGCCTTAGATTGAGGCAGGGCTGACTTTTACACATCAAAAAGTACCCTTGGATCATTATACTAAAGTATTAAGGCAATCCGAATGGGTTTGGTTGGATTTTCACAGGTCAGTTGTTGTTTTCAATTAAAATTGTGTCCATTTTAAACAAAAGAGATACCCTTTGAGTGATACCGGTCACACCGTGCCTCATATTGAGGCGGGGTTGACTTTTACACATCAAAAAGGACTTGTGGATCGTTCTCCTAAAGGATCAACACAATCCAAATGTGTATGGTCAGATTTCCGTAGGTTAGTTGTTGTTTTCACTTAAAATTGTGTCCATTTTAAACAAAATAGAGACTCTTTGAGTGATACCGGCCACACCGTGCCTAAGATTGAAGTGGTGATGATTCTTACACGTCAAACAAGACTCATGGATCTTTATCCAAAAGGATCAATACAATCCGAATATTTTTGGTTGGATTTCCCTAGGTCAGTTGTTGTTTTCACTTAAAATTGTGTACATTTTAAACAAAACAGAGACACTTTGAGTGGTACCAGCTACACTGTGCCTCGAATTGAAGTGGGGTTAACTATTAAACGTCACCAAGGACCCTTGGATTGTTTTTATAAAATATCAAGGCAATCCTAATGCGTTTTTTCAGATTTTCGTAGTTCAGTTGTTGTTTTCAATTAAAATTGTGTCCATTTTAAACAAAAGAGAGACCCTTTGAGTGATATCGGTCACACCATACCTCATATTGAGATGGGGTTGACTTGTACATGTCACAAAGGACTGGTGGATCGTTTTTCTAAAGGATCAACACAATCGGAATGTGTTTGGTTGGATTTCTGTAGGTCAGTTGTTGTTTTCACTTAGAATTGTGTCAATTTTAAACAAAATAGAGACCCTTTGAGTGCTACCGGCCACAATGTGCCTCATATTGATGCGGGGATGACTCTTACACATCAAAAAGGACCCATGGATAATTATCCTAAAGGATCAACACAATATGAATGGGTTTGGTCAGATTTCCGTAGGTCAGTTGTTGTTTTCACTTAAAATTGTGTCCATTTTAAACAAAATAGAGACCCTTTGAGTGATACCGGTCACACCGTGCCTCAGGTTGAGGTGGGGATGACTCGTACACATCAAAAAGGACCCATGTATAGTTATAATAAAGGATAAAAACAATCTGAATGTGTTTGGTCAGATTTCTGTAGGTCGGTTGTTGTTTTCCCTTAAAATTGTGTCCATTTTAAACCCAAGAGAGACTCTTTGAGTGCTACCGACCACACCATGCCTCAGATTGTGGTGAGGTTGAATCATACACGTCACCAAGGACCCTTGTATAATTATTATGAAATATCAAGGAAATATGAATGCCTTTGGTTGGATTTCCGTAGGTCAGTTGTTGTTTTCACTTAAAATTGTGTACATTTTAAACAAAATAGAGACCCTTTGAGTGTTATCGGCCACACTGTCCCTCGGATTGCGGCGGAGATGACTCATAAACATCACAAAGGACCCATGGATCATTCTACTAAAATATCAATACAATCAGAATGTGTTTGGTCAGATTTCCGTAGGTCAGTTGTTGTTTTCACTTAAAATTATATCCATTTTAAACCAAAGAGAGACTCTTTGAGTGCTACCGGCCACAACGTGCCTCGGATTGAGGTAGTGTTGACTCTTACACATCACCAAGGACCATTGTATCGTTCTTATAAAATATAAAGGCAATCCTAATTCTTTTGGTCGGATTTCCGTAGGTCAGTTGTTGTTTTCACTTAAAATTGTGTCCTTTTTAAACAAAATAGAGACCCTTTGAGTGGTACTGGCCACACTGTCCCTCAGATTGAGGTGGGGTTGACTCATACATGTCACAAAGGACCCATGGATCATTCTTATAAAATATCAAGACAATAAAAATGCGTTTGTTCATATTTTCATGGGTCAGTTGTTGTTTTCACTTACAATTGTGCCCATTTTAAACAAAATAGAGACCCTTTGAGTGGTTCAGCATTCTTGCATGTTGCTAGTGCATATCATCTGTTAAAATGGGAAAATTAATTATTGGATATAGGATGTTTTATTTGATAACAATTACAATTTTCCTACGAACATTTACATACAACAATGTTTCATCTTTTGATCCCCTTAACCCCTCTCAAAAATGACCACCAATTGTACATGTCCCCAAGTCAGATCTTCATTGTATTTGTGTACAATCTGCCATCAGGTATGTGGCCTACTCATTTCTGAACACATCTATATCTTCTTTTGAGTATGAGGCTTTTAGGCAGTCAGAGTAGTACTGCAAAATATAAAAATAAAGAATTAATAAATAAATTAAATGAACTAGTATTTGTTTTTGAAAATACCTCTTCAGGGATGCTAGTTTGTTGATGAAAAACGATCCCTTTCAAAAATTTACAAACATAATAACTGAAATCATTATTGTTTGTTTGTTTTGGACACTACAAAAAAATTGATCATTAATAGAATAAGTAACTTGTGTTGAGATGTGTTTGGATAGTGAATTTTTTTATATATACCCTGATATTTTTCCAGACGTAGTACTTGATCACCTCCTTATGCTTAGCACCTATCCTCATTAATTTTTTTAGACGATAATGATACACCTCCCTATCATACTATAATCCTCAGTAAAAGATAATATAAATTATATTACTTGATGTTTAGACCTAAAACGTAAGATGTAGTGTCTTACAGATTCACAAACTCCATCATGTGTGGTCGGTTTGATGGATATCCTTGCTTTGAATCTAGAAAATAAATCTTTGGAGTATCCAAGTTCACCGAAATTAGAAACCAATGTTGCCTAAAAAAAGGAATAAGTAATAAAAAAAGTGAAAATATAATTGCTATGCTTTAATCATAGAGTTTTACCCCTGCATGGTTGGTATTAGGAAGAGTCTATCATCTGTAATCTTGCTTTCAAATGTTTTCAGCAAGCCGTTCACTATTGCATCCCTTTTTGATGGCTCTAATTTTTTTAGGTGTGTTGATTTGGTATGAGGACTAACGAGTCCAAATCTTGGATCATGGGAAAATTCCTTCAATTGTTTTTAATAAATGTGTCTATCAACAATATAAAATGTATTTAGTCATAATTTTCACGTTAGATCAGCTTTTAGAAAATCAATTCATGGAAAGATACCTCATATATACATTTACAACTATGATGCCTAGCCAACCGTTTTCAAGGATCTCATTTACATTTTCAGCAGCAACGAAATCTTGAGTTTCCTCTCCATATATATTCTCTTCGAAAACAAATATATGACTATTACCATCTTTTAGATTCGTATCCACATGAGTCTTCAATGCTAGTAAATGTGGATAGAGAACATGTGGTGTTATTGTGCTTTCAGTAGCTCCTTGGGATCGGTTGGTGTATCCTTTAGATGGTTTTGAGCTGACGTTTGTCACCCCCTTCCCTTTATCCATCTATAACAACAATCATTGGTTCAGACCATTTTTTCATTAATTGTTAAAGGTTTAGCTTGAAAAAAAGGAAATAAATACCTTTTTGTCTGCATTTACTCTTACAAGTTGTGAGGGCCATGCAATGAATGTCTCAATAGCCTTTTTGACCGTATGAATATCATCATCAACGAGTGGAATAGGTTGCTCTGCATTTGTATCATGAGATACAGTAATCTTCACTTTCAGATGATCCTTCGGAGGTGGTCTATTATGCAGCGTGGCATCTGGGATATTAAACACTATAGCCCTCGCTACAAGGTGATAGGTGGGTGTTGACAGATATAAATCACAATCAATATCACCATGTAGAAGATCAGTACAGAAAAATTATCAGTGTTTGTATGATTCACATTTCATGGGAACAATTATTAGAATATTGATTACCATGGCTAAGATAGTTCTTTGAGGGGAATGGCTCGCCTCAAAGCTAGTGGGGGGTGGGGCGGGATGTTCATGCGCTGGTTGTTCCTGACTTGTGTCTTCCCTTTGCTTCCCACCCATAAAAGTTGCTAGCAACTCCCCCTGACATTGTAATCATTCTTCAAGGGTTGATATTTTTTTTCTAATTTGTTCCAATTTTTCATCTGTATCATATGTTTTTTTCTTCTTCTCAAAATATACTCGGGGTGTCACCCCAAACCCCACACCTCTAACACGACCGTATTTTTCTAGCTGCTTCAAAGCCGTCGATAATAGGTCTGTATCCACAACAAGAGTAACTGATTCCTGTGACTATCAGATATAGGAAAATAACTAATTATTTTTATGTAATAGCAATTTAAAACAAATCTTTTTATCATCGTGTCATACTTACACATATTTCCCACACTTTTTGTGTGTTCTCATCTACTAACTTCCCTTCCTTATTCACACGTTCCTCCTTCCATAGCACATGACATGGGATGGAAGTGTATTTGGTTTTAGAATCACTAATCTACATATAAATAGAAAGATAATTATTATGTTGTTTATTGTCACCTAACAATATTACTGTAAATTTAAAATAAGTACCATTTTCTTTTCTAATGAAGCGTACCCCATCCTTGCTTTACGATAGGGGTATGCTGGTTTTGATTCACATTCCTTATTTTCAATACAGAGTTTTTGTTTCATAAATGAAATATTGACAATAAAATTGATAAATGCTGGTATCCTCAAACAATGTATTATCACCCACAATGTACCTGAAACTTCTCATCCCCACAGCAACCAATAAATGCATCCCATGCTTCTTGGGATATCAGGTGAGCGTAGACAATGGGTGGGTACAAGTTTATTTTACCATTGGAATCTTTCAGGTGACATCTTGTTAAAATAGTGACAAAACCTCGATGAATCCTTCCTGTAAGCCTTAGTACATAATTCTTGTGTGAATCGTTTACTATAAATGTACTCTGCAAGAGATTGAGAAGAGTAAGACATTGTTTCATTATTTTATTTTCTAGTAAATTAAAGAAATAAATTCATAATGTTATCGTAATTTCTTCCCAGATCACAGCCTTCATCCCTGACACAACATGGTGCCATGAATCTATGTCAATTGGCACACATTTCCGAGTGACAACTCCAATGTAGCTGCTAAACATAGCCTTGTTGGGATTCACATGTTGTCCTTGTGCATTCCATCTGACTTCAAATTTGATGCCTTTGCTTTTCGCCTTAAGAAATTTGGCTAACACCGTCAAAATACAATGCACCTGTGTTTTCTGTGACGTCGGTCCTTCATTCCTGACCATTTCATCGATATCAACATCATCTATATGTTCATCTTAAATGGTATCAACGACATGTGCTGATGGTTATTGGACCTCAACACTAGGAGCAGCAGGAGTCACAGCAGCAGGAGCAACAACAACCATAGCGGAAGTAGCAGGAGCAGTAGGAGCCGCAGTAGGAGGAGTAGCAGGAGCAACAAGAGCCGCAGCAGTAGCAGCAGCAGGAGCAGCAACAGCTACAGAAGCAGCAACAGCAGCAGCAACCGCAGTAGGAGCAGCTTGAGAGACTTGTTGAGCCTCAAGGTTAGGAGCACCAGAATGTGCATAAGTCATTATCTGCAAAAGTGGTTGAATAGTTAATTTAGATTACATAAATTCAGTAATGATAAGATAATAAAATGAGATAACAAGATATATATTACAAACAAAATATAACATGTTTATTTAACTCTATTTCTTTTTTTCAAAGGTTGGAGGGATTTGACACCTCTATCGATTAATAGAGCCTAACCATTAGTATTTATTCATCTTCATTAAATATAATTACTTTAGATTCATTAGAGTTTCCTCAAATCACCCTAGACCAAACACAAGAATAATCAAGAATGATACATCTACCACTCCTAGGTCTCTTCCCTAAATTCAATATCATCATGCCTAAATACCCATATATCCACACATACACATGTCAAAAACACATAAAAAACCATATCCACATCAGAACCAAAGTACCAATACGGATTTCAATCAAGTTACTCGACTCAAGTGGTGGTGTGTAAGAAATAATAAGAAAATATAATAAGTATACAGTCACACATAAATCTCAAACTAGTGTTAATAATCCAATAAACCAAAGGTATCATTCTATCTATCAGAATACTCTGAAGGAGCCCATATACGACAATAATCCCATGTGGTGAAGGTTCCTAAGGAGGAAGGGGAAAACACGCACCTATCAGGGTTCGAGGTCAGGTCACTGAGGTTGAAGGTGGCCCGATACTCCTAAAAGGGTTCATTTCATATTTCACAAACCATGTCCTGGTACCCTAGGATGTTAACCCACTACTGGTGGACGTGAAACCGTTCCTGATGATCATGCCAAGAAGAAATGGAAACCAAGAGTAGAGAGTGAATCAAAATACCTCAAGCAAGATGAAAAAACATGGTACTTGAGAATAGGTTAGTGGATTTCATGTTGTCTAGACACCTATCCAATAGACTCCACAAGCGGTGATGGCCCCTGCAGTTGTTGCACTAGGTGAAGCTGTCACCTGAGAAGCTGAGATCAATGAGGCCCTTCCTAGACATGAACTGAACAAACTCCATGATGTCCTTCCTCTGGAATGGGATTATACCTTTCCTTTCCTTTGGGTTGGAAATGACATTAAAGTCACCCCCAATAAAAAATGGATGGTGGCCGGGATCGAAGGTATTTTGTTCACTCCATTGAGATTCCCTTTGAAGAGGGTCATAGCTTCCAAAAACAAAAGTCATAAGGAAGGAGGTATCACCATTGGACACCTTGGTAGTGATGAATTGATTTCAATCTTGAACAGTCTCAACAACATATTTATTATGCCAAAATACCCATTTGGGTATGTTGGAGGGTTCAGAGTGTAGAAATCCATGCAACTTAATCTTCCAGGATAATTCTATGATTATTATAGGGTTTTTTGTGTTATTTGACAACAACAACAAAGACATTATGCTTTTTGATTTCTATAGTGAGGAAGTCCGGTTTATCATGGGAACTAAGACCATGAGCATTACATATAAAGATAATAATGATGGGTATGACATGGCTCTAGCATTGGATCTAGAGATAATAGCCTTATTGAAGTGAGAGGATGATCTCTCATTGAGGTCCCTTGATTTTGAACATGTTCATAATCCCTTCTGGTTGGTAAGATTCATATGAGTGGGAGATGAGGATCCAAAGGGGTAGGGGAAGTATGGGTAATGAAACTTGGGTCTGGTGAGGGAGTTCTCTCTGGATCAATAAGTATTTGGAGCTAGATGACAGGCTCAGAGCCAAGGGAGATAGAACAAACACCACTGGGAAGGGGCCTGGAAACTACAGAGAAGCAATCAGTAACCTCAGCAAGGGAGAAGAACAAAGATAGAGGTAGGGGTGGCAAGGCTAGAAAGCTTGGTGGTCTGGGCATCATTCCATACAAGTGCACTTCCAGACAAATTCACTTAGATAGCATGAAGTAAAGAAGGGGGGAACCCCTTGAAGAAAATAGGGTTCAAGCATTGGATGGCCTAGAAATGCATCAGAACCAGCTGGTGTTGTCCTTAAAGAAAAAGGTTATCCTTCATTCCTTACTTTATGGTGACATGGTGTTGGATCTAAGGGAATCGATGATACCTATGAGGAATCTAGTGAAACTGGAATCCAAGTGTGAAGGACCTTAAATTTTTCATAAACTTCACTCTGATAGTGTAAACTCATTGATCGCCATTGATGATGAGAATATCAATATTTCCACCAATACTAGGTTTCTCAAGAGATATTTTACATGAATAAACCATCCCTTTTAAAGAAAATTAACCCATGTTAAACATTCCCCAAATATTCCACATTTTGATTTACAGTGAAAAAACTATACTAATAGAAAATCCTAGAATAATGGAGTAATGATAAAAGAAAAAATAAATATGTCATATCCACATATGTTCAAATAGTATGTGAAATTATAAAAAATACCCCATAAAACACCACTAAACTCAAATTTCAAACAAAAATATGCTATTGAATCATGCCTCAAATCATGATGATACTCGTGCCTTGATACCTGCACCGTGATGCGCCTGATCAACATCATCATCAAAAACTTCACTAAAAAGATAAAAAACTAGAATTCATCACCTTAGGAACCTCATCACCCATTTCCAACCCAACATAACCTAATAATATAATTAAATCAAAGCATATATATTCTATAATTCAAACCACGCCTTCTCATAAAGGTGATTGTTGGAAGAATTTATATAACATATCCAGCCATACCACCATCAAATTGAATGGTTTCTAGGATCTAGATTAAACAAATACCAAATCACATAAAAAACCACCGTAGTTATTAGAAAAAAGGTGATACCTTAGGATTAATAGAAATATATTGGATGATCACCCCCCAAGAACCCCATCACAATATATTGGAAGAACACTCATGAATCTACGATGAATCAGAATCATCACCACCGGAGGAAATAAAACCTAGGGATGAAATAATTCAACACAAAATCCACTAGAACACCATTTATGGGAAATAATCACATCCCAAAACTCCAATTAACAATGTTTTAATAGTGTGATATGATTTATAGAATAATAGTTCTAGAACCATTAGAATAATTTGGACTAAACTCGAGCTTCGACAGGGGGCATTACCCTAGAGACAAACATAAAAAAGAAAAGGATGAATCATGTATCCTACAACCATCACAATCTCAAATATCCATTAAATATATCATTCCAAATCAACATATGGTTATGTGTTATGGGAGAGAAGAACAATATTAAAAAATGATTTGGAAAAAATGCCTTATAGGGAGGTCCGGCAAGGTGAAGCTCAGCGGGAAGCGGAGGTCTGAAAATGCGAAGCTCGAGGGAATTGCGGGAGGAAGAGGTCCAGAAAAGCAAAGCTCAATGGAGGCAGAGGTCCAGAAGCGTGAAGCTCAGCGGGTGGCGGAGGTCCGGAAACGAGAAGCACGTGGGTGGCAGAGGTTTGGCAACGCGAATTCAGCAGGCGGCGGAGGGGAGTCGCAGGGTTCTAGTACCGTGAGAGCTTTAGAGCACGATAAAACGAGGGCACTGTGCGACCGACTTTATAAAAAAATGGACTAAGGTTTTATGAGTGCTGATAATGGTCCTCTTTATCACCGCTAAAAAAGCACTGATAAATCAATCCTGTTTCAGCGCTAATATTTTAGCGCTAATACCTGGATTCTTTATCAGTGCTTTTCTAGCGCCGATAAAGGGTCCTTTTATCAGTGTTTGTTTAATGCTGATAAGGGTTACCCTGTATCAGCGCTAAAATTTAAGCGTTGATACAGGGTTTTGTTATCAGTTGTTTTTTCTTAGCGCTGATATAAGGTGGTGCTTCCCTTTCCTGTTTTTGTAGTAGTGAATATTTCAGTCTTGCATGAACCTTTCCTTATGTGCTCTATGTGTCGTCCCTCCACTAAGGCACTATTTATGAGCCCCTTTTACGTGAAACACCCTTGTATTGTGCCCACTTCTTCTGTGCAACCCTCCAGGCTTGTATGACATAATTTCAAAGTTCCCCAATGAGTGCTTCATTTGGTGTTTCCCTACCTTATGCTTCTTCTCATAGGTACGTTAACAACTATTTCTTATTTTCATATCCATGCTAACATGGAACCCTCAATGGATCACTCCACAACCTCATTTATCTATGGAATTGATGGATCCTTCCCTACCATGAGGGGTAAAGTGCGCTAGTTATATAAGTCCTTGGTTTGAGGAGTGAATCCTCACCGTTCGAGCTGTAGGATGTTAACTGCCAAGCACCCACATCCTCAACACATGACATTAAAATATGAGCACCGCATGGGGGAAATGTTTAATAAACCAAGAATGGGATGGAAACCAATACCCTCTCACTCCTCCTCTCCCTCCGAGCTTTGTATCAATGCGCACCCCAAACAACCTCTAGGTAAGCACCTACCCAACTTGATAGGGTGCTCATTGTATGAAAACCATATCCTCCTCGCACATCTAGACATCCTCCTCAAACTTTTCTTTTAGAGTAAGTCCCAATATTCTTATCATGGGATGCTAACTATGAATAATCCCTACTCCACCCCTCACAGATACACCTTTCATGATGCAATCATCAGTTCTTTTGTTGCCTCTTGTTTCTCACACCGAGCATGAATCACATGGTCTTAGAGAGTAAGCATCGACCATGACATCCTCTATGGGATGCCTTAGTGTGTAACCCCCATGTCCCTATTTCCCTAACTACATGGAATTTTATCTTTTCCCTTTTCGAGCAAGGTATGTAGGAAGCCTCCCTGAGGTTCAATCCCATCATCCATTTGTTCCGACCATCTTCATGTCGGTTCATTCTCATCCTACATGATGTTAAACTATATGACCCTTTCACCCCTCATGACATTAAAATATATTATTTAGAACTATATGGGGTTTGATCCCTATCTCCTAGATAGGGTATGTAGAATTCCTCCTGGAGGTTCAACCCCAAACACTGGTAAACTTCAGTGTCCCCTTTTTTGGTACCCACATCCTTGGTCCACCCCTTAGTGGTGTCAAATCAGTCACTGAACCGTCTCAGTGCATAATTCCTTTAATCAACCCATACTCTTCCAAAAAAGAGTTTCCCTATTTTGATGGGATTCTAACCACGTGTAAACCCCAATATGTCTTTGGGTTGATGTCTTTTTTGTACACCCCGATTCTATTCCCCGTTATTGAACTACATGAACTCTGATCTTTGACCCTTTTGATCAAGGTATGTAGGAAGCCTCCTTGAGCTTCAAGACCATCTCTCATTTCCCATCCTATTATCTCCCTCAAGACTTTTTGCCTTAGGAAGATCATGCCTTAACCTATTGGTTCCATTTCCTTCAGGTCCCTATCCACACATCCATTCTCACAAGACACCTCCTCAGGTGAATCATTTCCCCATCCAGAACTAAGTGGAATTTTATTCCCTACCATGGGGATATGTAGGAAACCTATTTGAGGTTCAAGAACAGTGCCACTACCTTCACATAGGTTTTCGGTTTTATCCCCATTCATTCCACTCTTCAACACTTCACCCATATCCATCCTGATTTTACCTGAGCTACCACATCTCGGTGAAATCATGCCATACATGTGTAAAACTAACAATGTGTAAGCCCCCTTCATTTCATTTCTATTTGCAGCACCTGGCTTCAAACCATGTGTAATCCCCAACATGCTTCCTAGTTTTTGTCCTTTGTGTACACCCTGATTCCATGTCTCACCTATTCAAACTACGTGGTTTTTTATTCTTATCTCCTAGAAAATGTATATAGGAGGCCTTTCCGAGGTTCAATCCTAGCCAATGGTAAACCTTGGTGTCCCCTTTGCGTGGAACCATTATCCTCTCCAATTCTCACTTTATGGTTCCCAAATTGGTCTTCATGGTGTGAAACCTTCCTCTTTGTGGGACAAACCATCCTGGTTCCATCCTTATTGGGTGTTCTGACCCATCCATCCAGTAAACTTTCTAAGTACTCCCTCCTAAGAATGTACCCATATAATCCACTCTCATCAATGTTTTGATTAGTCTAATCCATCTCCACTAGGCCTTAAACTAGAGGCCTACCCCATTTCAAACATGGAAATTTGAGGAAAACCTTAGAGGCATGCCTCCGAAATATAATTCCCTACATTCTATGTGGGGTGCCTCGGGCTTCTGTGTCCTTTAGAAGCCCTATCATAAGGTAAAATCTAGGTGTACTAGTGTTTCATCAACCAGACAAACCAATAATTCCCAATGTGAATAATCCCCTAACTGAAGGTTGCTTCTCTGATTTGACCCCTTGGAATGTCATAATAGGAGAAATGTAATTAACCCTCATCCAAAAAGATATGGCACTCATAATAGTTTCATGAACAACATCTTAATCTAAAGGGAGACGCAGACTAGATGAAGAATTCCAAGGAGGAATCCAAGGAAGGAGGGACTGACATCCCATCATTCCATTTCAATCAAGGAGAAAACATCTCTAAAGAAGTGATGAATGCCACCCACCTTTGGAAAGAGGGAATTCAGGGCAACAACCAGAACATCCACATAGATGGATACATATCCCAGAGAAAGTTTCAAAAACAAAAATGGTGAACCTAACATGAAAATCTTCTCCTCAATATGGGGATTAGTAGCATTTAGGGCATCAACAGATAAGCATGTCACCTAATCTAGCTATCCAATGCCAGGTCCTTCCAAGAAAATAGTGGGACGGTCCTGAAACTCACTAGTATTGGGGGTAGCTAGTTATTGGGAATCTCGGTTTGTGGCATTGTCATCATGGATATTTCTATCCTATCATATAAGAGTGAACGACATTGGGGCACTAGGAATTTTATTTTTACTGTCTGTACTGATGGATGGATCTTCCTAATTTGTAGGTCCCAATATACAACTATAGGAAACTGATCACCTCCTTCTCACAGACACAGGGGCATGGGAAATTCCATCATGGTAGTCCCGCATGGATTCAAGTCTCCAGAAAAAAATTCTGTGACCACAATTTTTGGGCTCCCATGCCCCATCTCACCCTCTAAATTTATTCAAAGGAGGGTGATTAATACTATTTTCCATCGATACAAACAGGAGGGGGTTATCCTGACAAGGGATATAGACCATCAAGACCTGGAGGCCTCCGTACCCTGTTAACACCACCACCCCTAAGGGCCACGCAGGGAGCCACTACTCCCCACTCCAACCTTCAACAGCTTCTGGAACCTCTCCGTGGAGCACTCTTATGATTCAATCCCTTATGTGGATGAATTAAGGGATGTATGAGTCCTCCCAGCTATGAATTCAGATCGGGATACGATGAGGAGGGCTCCCCTCTAGCCACATCATCATTTTCAGTTGGTCCCATAGACCGAGGTGTAGGTGGTCCATACCACTGCACAACCAACCCTAACTCGACTGAGCAGGCATCAATGTCGGGTGAAAGATCAGAAAGACATCCTCTAGGGGGCATCATCTTCCACGTCTTATGTGGAATAATTCACCACTGGTGTGTGATATTGGATCCTGGTTGTTGTTATAGAACATGGGAACTTCCCTGACCCAAAGTAGGAGTGCTTCCATGTTTGGTCCAGAGTGAGGCACCAGTTACCCCACAAGCAGGATGAGTTGACTCCTCCAGTCACCCATGTAAGCAGCAGCTGTTTCGGGCCAACCCACTATGATGACGTTTAGTACAAAGTTTCTCCCCATGCCATTATTAGAAATAGTGGAGATCTTTCCTACTCTCACATCTAGTATGTAGGTCCTCCCCATTCCATCATTATAATCCAGAGTGGAGGTCCTCCTCATCTTGTTGACCCTATACATGATGGTCCTCCTCATTCCCATGGTCTCAGGTATGGATGTTCTCCCCATATTTCAGTCTATAAATGTGAAGGCCCTCCTCACATAGTCACCAACACAAGTTGAGGCCCTCCCCACTCTAGCATTCCCAACCATGAAGGTCCTCCCTATATTTCATTTTACATCTTCTTGGGTGCTCTTTGCACCCAAATCCTCAAAGGGGAGGTCCTCCTTGTGTCGAAGAGCTACCCTGTATAACGACCCGGCCTTTTCATACATTAATATTACATCATTTCAAAGATAAAAAACATAATAGTATTACACATGGAGGATCCAGAGGTTTAGTGTCTTGAGAAAACTAGGACTACACATAAAAAGTACAACATCAAGCATAAAAATTCATTTAATCTCTTCTTCTATAGCTTCTTAGTAGCACTTGTCCTCTCCTTAGTACATGTAGCCACCTGAGTATATACATCAAAAGGGGTGAGCTAAAAGCCCAGTAAGAGGATAGATAAGAACAATATAGCATGGGGTGAGCATAATCATAAAGAATATTTTGAACATGAGAGGATCATAAACAATAAACGTGAAATGTGGCAAAGCATAAAAATGAAACATCATGTCTTAGTGGTTAACTACCACACATACTTTTGAACAAATCTAGCATCATGTTCACGCATCATTTCACATTTAATCATGAGATTCATCACTTTACCCAATGCATTGGAGCTCTATATAATTCCGGGTGCACCCGTCACATTTAAACATTCATATTGCGCTATATAATTCTGGGTGCACCCGTCACATCATAACATTATCATTATCATGCTTGCCACATAGAACACATATCAAACATGTACATAAATAACCCATGGAAAGGAATGGGTTTCATCTCATAATAACACATTCATAAGCTTTGGGTTCCCAAAATAAAGAGGGAACAACATACTTGATATAAGAACCATCAACCTTGAATGAGAGGTAAAAGGTGAGATCTTGAAAGAAGAGTTCTTTTGGAAAACATTTTGATGGACATAAAAACCAGTGAAAAACAAGTATATCCCAGAAAAGTAAAGGAAATGATGAACAAAAGACCTTTGAGGAGTAACCATATCAAAAATGGAGTGAAAGAGGGAGAACCCGAAGGAAGAAAATTGGGTTCGAGATTTCCCCTTACCTTGTACTCGAATGCCTCCTTCTATTTAATGTCCTGTATAATGACATTATATTCATTAATTAGAAATTACAGAACCTTTTATACATTAATAGGGTTCATTATGGTTTAATTATTTCATATTATGTTCTTTTGGATGACTTATAGATTTTAAAAACATTGATCGGGAATGTTCGTTTTCATGGTTTTCTTGAGCGGTCCACTTGTATTCTTAAATTGATGTTTGGGTAGATCATGGGTAAACATCCAGAACTGATATTACATGTTATTAATGATATTACAGAAGCTTAAATGATTTTATAATGAGTTATATTAGATCCAAGTGGATGAATCATTCGATAAAAATTTAATGATGGTTATTTGGGTTAATTTTAGCGGTTTTTGGATCACAACCAACTCATTTTAACTTTTCACTTAGTAGTATGGCCATAGGTTATTTCCAGAACTTAAAATAGAACATAATACATATAAAAAATTCTGGTTCAACCATAAAAATGGTTTCATGACCATATTGAAGGTATAAATGAAAGAAGAGAGCATGTTGTTTTTGACGGTGATAAATTAACACCACATGAACAATGTTCTCTTTAATAAAATAAAAGGTAAAGGGAAAGGGTGTGGGGTGATATAATATAACATTAGAATCATAATATTACAGTATATATATAATAATTGATTTACAGAACAATTTGGATGAAGATAGATAGAGAGAGATCAAGAAAGGAACTTGAACTTGAAAGGAAATTAAAGGAGAAGAGAGAGAGAAATTACCTTTAGAATCCTCCTCTTGAGATCCTCTTTAAATAAAGATAGGCTTGGTCTTTTGATGAGACCAGAAGCTTTTTGACGTGGGGGATGAGCTAGGGAAGGTGTTTGGGCAGAATTTAGAGAATTCTTGGATCTTGAGAGCTGTGAGGAAAAGAGGGAGTGAAGGGTGGCTTTTATAGTGGAGGGGAGAGGGGTTTCCTTAATATAAAATTGATTAGTTTATTAATTTCACCTAAGACAAGGAATAGTGAGTCTTGGATGACTAATAATAGTAAATTAGACTTGTGAATTCGGGATTTGGGTTCTTACATCACTTGTGATGTCAGGAATAGTGGGTTTTAATTAAAATGTATTTATATGATAAATTAATGTATTCTACTATTCATCAAAAATTCAAGTATCTCAGAAAAATCCCAAAATTTTACCCCAACTATTTTTTGACGTGTAGAATCCAAAAATGAAGTCCATTTTTCAAAAATAATTTTCTAAATATTATTAATTTAATATTCAATTAAAATCATAATTTACTTAAAAAAAACAGTTTTTAAAATTAAAACTGATTTTGTAGTTCTTTCAAAAATTACTTAGGGTCTTATAAAATTATCTAAAAACTATTAGAAATTGATTCAATAATTTATGAATATATTTCAGGAAAATCAATATTCTTTTAAATTAATTAATTAATTATAATTAATTATTTATGACTAATAAAATACCAAAAACGTTTACTAAGGTCAAATTATCACTTTCTATGATGTCTAAATTTTATTTTATTATTCATAGGTAATGTTACTCTTATTTACTATTCATAAGTTTCATATTACTATTCATAAGGGTAGGTTACTATTCATAAGGGTAGGTTACTATTCACCAAAAATTATTTTTGTTTCATTAGACTCCAAAAACTATCTTGAACACAACCGTGTATGTTGGATTTTTAAAATTCCAAACATAGGGGTGACAAAATTATGTTTAAAGGTCACTTATCACTTAGTAGTTCATTATTTTGTGTTTTTATGACATATATATAAGAAGGGAATTTTCCATTGAAAAACTTTGGGTCGTTACATTCTTCCCCCCTTAAGAAATTTCGCCCCTAAAATTTCACTTTACACAAACAGGTGAGGGTACTTCTTGTAACACCCCAGGTAAATAAAGAATATGACATTTTCATATTTATCCATATTTGTGAATAAAATATTAATATGACTTTAAAGGGGACTCTATGCTCGATGGCGTACCCAACACGCAACAATGAGTTTCTTGGGAATCTTACGTTGCACTCTAATAATAAAATAATATTATTTTAAATGGAAGTTAACATTTAGCCGTTGTATTGGCAGGAATGGATAGAAATAACTAAAATATTATTATATATGTTTTTAAATATTTTTACATTTATCCAATAAAAGATAAAGGCTTAAAATACGGAAAGAATTCAATTTTAGGCGTATATGCCCTAGTTTTCACTAAAGGTTCACTTATCGCCTTTTGATGGAGAACCGTCATTAAATATAGTTTTTTCACTATTATACATTCTATTGGACCAAATAAAACTCTTCTTTAGAATCAGGACATCAAACTTTACTTTGTGTAAATTTTTGGTATCTTTACGATAAACTTCATTTTTTTAATGAATAATGTAAAATGTTGTATTTTAATTCAAAACCTCTTTTAATCTAATTTATTTATATGATTAGATTATCTTTTGAATTGGTTTTAAAGTAAAATTGGAATATATTTTTACCATTAAATCCAATAGTGGTCGTTGGAATTAATTTCACTTTGAAATCAGACTTAAACTAGTGTCAATCTTTTGATACTTATTGTTTCATAAAAACACGCTATTTGCTCTGACAACGGGAATTAATTATTAAATAAATTAATGTGACTTATATGATTTGAATTTTGTAAAATAGACTTCATTTTTGAATTCAGAATATCAAATATAGATTTGGGTGAATTTTTGGGATTTTTTTGAAAAACTTCAATTTTTGATGAATAGTGAAACCACTAAGTGGTACTTATAAAAAACCGATTTTTCCGTTTAAATGAAAGTTTACCACTAATGTGTATTGAATTTTAAAAATACGACATACATGGTTGTCATTATTATGTAAAATGTGGTTCAATGAGATGAAAATAATTTTTTGGTGAATAGTAACTTTTTTTCATTAATCGCGATTAGAGGTAATTAGTGTAATTTAAGGTAAAAATGATATTATAAAAATGTGAAAACACCATGACACTTGTCCTACCCCTATTGGATGAGTCATGGCCGACCAAGAAAACCCATGGGTCGATTTAGGGGACCCTATAGAGCCTCTTGGGTGAGATAATGACTTTAATGCTTTTTTTAAAATAAAGGTGAAAATGACACTAACATAAATTGTTTTACTAAAACAATTTTTAGAAGGGGTTATACTAATCATAATTTTGTCTATAAATACTATTTGGAAAGATAAAAAGATTTCCTACATCAGGATATTTGTTTTATAATTTTTAGACATTAAATAAATTAATTTAATTATGAAATTGTGATGATGCAACAATGACATCATTAATGAACAGTTTAAATAAAATGAAACGATAATATAAAATCTAAGACCTAAACTTGTCCAAAAACTATTGGATGGGAATATTTATAAGCCTTATCATCTTATCTTCGAAATATATCAATGTGGGACCTTATAAATTCGAAACACTTTTGAAAATAAAATAATAGTTTCATGATTTCCAAAAGTGCCCCTCCTCTCCTCTTATAAATGGCCCCCACCTCTACCTCATTTCACACACTCCTCAAGTATTTGGCTCGGCCATACCCTGCCCATTTACTCTCTCCACATCCCTCTCCTCATCCTAGAGGATTCCCTTTGGGCATAATCCTTTAAAAGGAAGACTTTAGGCTCAAATCAAAAGGAGTTACACTTTTAAAGGTAATTCATTCTCTCATGTTCATTTGTTTTATTTTGCTTCTCCAACCCCCTAAACTCTTTTTATTTACTTATTTTGTAACAAAAACAGTATATTAAATATACTAGGATGTTGTTATAAGATTTATTCGAGCTACACTCTCACACAACTACATCAAATGGTTAAAGAACATACGGTTTCCGTGGATGGCGAAATTCTGCCTCCCGAAACGATGATTGTTCAATACTCATTTAACACCTTCAAAGGTGGCCATTATGATGTCAATATTTTTATATATGATATATAATATGTTTATTCTTTCCTTAATCTTCTTTATTTTTCATTTATGGCATACCATTATTGTTCCATTATGGGTAAACACGATATCTTCATTTTAGGAAGTGCGGACTACCGCCCCCTGAAAGTGATTTGATTCGTTAATACCATATGTGGGATGTGTAAAGGATAAGGTTAATGATATTATATATGTTATTATACTTTAATTATAATATACTCTTATATCATTATGATTCCATTCCAGAAAATATGAAATAGAAATGGAAGTAGCATTCATGCGTACGTACGGCTTACCGTCTCCATGAACGGTGCATTTCATTTCTTACCTCTAAATGTGATGTAATATTATAAATACATGTATATTATGAATATATATGATATATATGTTATCCAAATCATTAATATCATTCTGGATATAACGAACCTTTGACCAAATTAACAACATGTAAGTGTAAGAAGTCTATTTTTGACTTAAGAACCAAATACCGAAAAAATGAACATTATTAACTTAAATGATTACATGATGTTCATAACATGGTATAAAAGGAATAATGAACTTGAAAATATTCTTAAGAAAGTAGATATTAACTCAAGTTTATTATTCAGGACGTTAAAGAACGATCGAGTCAAGTCGGACCCGAGGTAAGTGATCCTACTCCACTCTTTCTTTTTAAGTACACTCTTTTATGTCATTCCTTTTAAAGCTCATATTTCTTGTTATTGGGATATTATTTTATATTACTCTTACTGTAATTTTTATGTTCATGTGATGAGAGACCCTATTCTCTCTCATCAATCCATTTTGGAAGTTTTTAGTGGCGCCGTTAGGCTGCCGAATTTTCGTAAGAGATCTAACCTCTCTCTTTCTCTTTAAGTACTCCCCTTTATGTCACTTCTTTAAAGCTCCTATTTGTTATGATGGGGGATGTTCTTTCATATTCCTATTTCTGTACATTTTATTTTAATGCGATGAGATACCCTATTTGATCTCATCAATCCATTTTTGGGAAGTTTTAAGTGGCGCCGTTAGGCTGCCGAGTTTTCGTAAGTGATTTTTCATCTCACTTTTATTCCTTTGAGATTTATGCTTCATTTGCCACAATTTCCTTTGAGTGGTGTATGTACTTCCCATTATTCTACTCTTTGTGTAATATACTTTAGTTTATGAGTATTTACATCAATGATTTATTTTCCTTCTTTCATGGGGTGTATGTTTTGAAAGATACCCAAGTCGGTAAGGGAACCTTTCACCCTCCTCTTTTTTAAAAAGACTTATTTTGTTGGGTCTTTTAATTTACATATTGTTATGTTGGGATATGTTCTCATATATCCTTATTGATGTAAATTTTATGTCCAAGTGATGAGATACACTTTTTATCTCTCATCAACTCATTTTGATGTGACGCCGTTAGGCTGTCAAGGGAACTTCTTAACCCAATTTCGATTTCTTTGGGTTCAACATGTAGTTATTGAATATGTCATCCTTTGAATATGTGTGAATGACCTTTGATTATTTTACACTTAATATCCACTTATATTTGGTGTATTCATTTGTCACACATAATTATGTAATTGATTTATCCTTAAACCAAGGATACCGTCTTTGTATGGGACTTCGTCTCAATCTCCTTTCATTGAGGCATATTTTGTTTTATACACAACCTTCTTTTATACGGTGTATAAACCCCTTTGACTTTTACGTTTATCCAAAAGGAATATTTTTTATACGAAGCGTTTTACTAAACGACAAAAGGGAATGTTTTTGTCGTACGTATGCGGCGACAATGACTTCTCTGCCACCGTGATCGTTATTTGATTTTTGGCTTCCTCTACAAGCCATACCTTATTTTTAAAAGAAAAATAAATACCATGTTTTAATTTTCTTTTATTTTGGTATCGAAAATGGTTTTCATAGTGTTTTTATATCAATGTGTTGTATTGATATCTTGTGATTGAAAGGTGGGAATGTTATGTTTCCTTTATGCATGTTTTATGTGATATGATTATGTTGAGGTTCTTGGGAATTATTATGAAAACGGGTGGTTCCGTGATAAACTAAGGGCGAGTGAGCCCGATATAGCTCTCCAATGCATTGGGTAACGCGAAGGAGTGAAACGTTAAGGTTTCTCTGAAGAGATTTAGGGAATATACTGTGATGGGTATTCCAAAACGTAACCAAGAGGGTTACTCCCTACGTAAGAATATTATGAATGCCTCAAGTTACGTTTATGTCTTATGATTTCTTTGATTTATTCATGGTTTGATGAGGTATGTTAAAGTGCCTATGTTTTATGGGTAAAGTATGATTTCATTCTTATGTATATATGAACTCATGTTTCCTTTCCATATTTTTATATCCCTTACTGAGCTTTTTATGCTCATCCCAAGTTTTTGAAATGTTTTTCACAGGTGAAGGGAAAGGTACATGATGTGATGATAGTGTCAAGGATGTGTCAAGAAAGAATCCGTGTTTTATTTTAAATATGTTTCCATTGATGGGAAGAATGAATATTGTCTTTTATGTAACCACTTTGTTTAAATGTGGAATGTAATGCAAGTTTCATGATCTAATTCTCTAAAAATCTAAACCTGAAAAGATCCTCAATGTGTAATCTTGTAATAACTCAAGATTAAGTAAGGTTTAAGGCTGTGGCCTTATAGTTGGTATCAAAGGTCGGTTTAGATAACTTCAGAGGTTAGGGTATTCTCTAAGCATAAGTGACATTACCATAATGGTTAGGATTTCAGAAAGAGTCCTAGTTTTAGATAAAGTGAATGAGTAAGTATATCTTAGTGGTTATCTCACTCATTAGTACATGATGGTTTTTTTGATATACTCACACTGACATTTCTGTTTTTAGTGAATGGATGAATCTAGCAGGCACCAAAGTGACAATAAGTTTGAAGGAAACTGTGGTGGTTCTCTGATTAAGAGACTGGATGAAATGGGGTATTCAATGAGGAAACTCGTGGTTGTTCTAAACCAACTATCAAGGAGTCATGATCAACCACTTGAACCTTGGTATGATATGTAATGAATTATGTACGAGATGACCAATCGATGTGGAAGTTCAGGTAATAATTATAAAGGTAACCATTAGAGTTTATATGATCCTTAATTTTGAGGTAATTATGGGTTATTATATGTTATGATGGAAAATGAAAGGCATGAGATAAACTTGAGGTTAAATTATGTTATGGTTATTTTTTATGATTTTATCCATTTTTGGGGAATGATTTGAGAAGTATATAGTTTTGGAAAAAGGACAACACGCAGACCGTGTGACTACCCGTCGCGTCGGACAAAGCTGGGGGAATCGAACCCACAACTAAAGTGCGACTGGTATTTATCGCCTACCACTGGACCACGTGAAGTCCCTGGTTAGTTTGACTAATTCTTTTTAGTTAGATGATTTTATGAATTAAGAGTAAGCTGATTTTGGGTTATCTATGGAAATTTATTAACCTATCATGGAGGATATGTGATTAGGTTAATTACTTTTCAATACGAGACTTTAGGAGCAACTGATGTTGTTTGGAGATAAATGTTACGATTTAACTTGGAAGACTATGTGACTAAATCCTTCAAATATTTGGGTTTCAATCTTAGTTTGGTTTACTTTGAATAATTTTATGGACAAATTGTTTATCGAATGGTCTTCGTTGAACTTTGGGTTTTGTTGGACAAATTTTGGAGATTAAGAATAGATTTTCTTTTTATAAAGGGTTATCCTTTTTTGGATTATCTGACCTTGTACTAACCTTTCTAGTTTTGGTTTTGGTTAAAGCCTAAAGACATGGGATGTATATAGTTCTCTATTGTGGATTAGGTGATTCTCTAGAAGTTGATTATAGTACTCTTAATGCGAACAAGTCTCCCTAAATACTCGTCTTTTGGAAAAAATATGAGTTTGATTAAGGAATCAAGTAAAAGTTGAAAGTCAACATGATAAGTGATTATGTTTCCTTATGAATAAATTCCTCAATAAAAAGTAACTTAAAACAAAAATGTTGAATATTAACTTTTCCTACTGGGGAATCGAATACCGTTTAACCCATCACAAGTTTGTGATTTTCTCATGGTTAACTTTCACCTAAACATGTTTTCTATCACTCTCCATCAGAACATGACCCTTTGGTTTTTCTTCCATGTCCATGTTTTCCTACACAGAATCCTATTTTGGGTTAACTCGGGTGACCTTTGTACTTATCATTCTTTATTTTAAAGTGATTGTTTTACCGACTCTTGTTCTGATGTGGGACTTTCAAGGGTGTTTCCAAGCCCAATTTTAAAATTGTGAGGACGCAATTCCCAAAAGGGGGGAAGGATGTAACACCTCAGGTAAATAAAGAATATGAAATTTTCATATTTATCCATATTTGTGAATAAAATATTAATATGAATTTAAAGGGGACGCTATGCTCGATGGCGTACCCAACACGCAACAACGAGTTTCTTGGGAATCTTACGTTGCACTCTAATAATAAAATAATATTATTTTAAATGGCAGTTAACATGTAGTCGTTGTATTGGCGGGAATGGATATAAATAACTAAAATATGATTATATATGTTTTTAAATGTTTTTACATTTATCCAATAAAAGATAAAGGCTTAAAATACGGAAAGAATTCAATATTAGGCGTATATGCCCTAGTTTTCATTAAAGGTTCACTTATCGCCTTTTGATGGTGAACCGTCATTAAATATAGTTTTTTTCACTCTTATACATTCTATTGGACCAAATAAAACTCTTCTTTAGAATCGGGACATCAAAATTTAATTTGTGTAAATTTTTGGTATCTTTACGATAAAGTTCATTTTTTTAATGAATAGTGTAAAATGTTGTATTTTAATTCAAAACCTCTTTTAATCTAATTTTTTTTATATGATTAGATTATCTTTTGAATTTGTTTTAAAGTGAAATTGGAATATATTTTTACCATTAAATCCAATAGTGGTCATTGGAATTAATTTCACTTTGAAATCAGACTTAAACTAGTGTCAATCTTTTGATACTTATTGTTTCATAAAAACACGCTATTTGCTCTGATAGTGGGAATTAATTATTAAATAAATTAATGTGACTTATATGATTTGAATTTTGTAAAATAGACTTCATTTTTGAATTCAGAATATCAAATATATCTTAGGGTGAATTTTTGGGATTTTTCTGAAAAACTTCAATTTTTGATGAATAGTGAAACCACTAAGTGGTACTTATAAAAAACTGATTTTTCCGTTTAAATGAAAGTTTAACACTAATGTGTATTGAATTTTGAAAATCCGACATACATGGTTGTCATTAGTATGTAAAATGTGGTTCAATGAGATGAAAATAATTTTTTGGTGAATAGTAACTTTTTTTCATTAATCGCGATTAGAGGTAATTAGTGTAATTTAAGGTAAAAATGATATTATAAAAATGTGAAAACACCATGACACTTGTCCTAACCCTATTGTATGAGTCATGAACGACCCATAAAACCCATGAGTCGATTTAGGGGACCCTATGGAGCCTCTTGGGTGAGATAATGACTTTAATGCTTTTTTCAAAATAAAGGTGAAAATGACACTAACATAAATTGTTTTACTAAAACAATTTTTAGAAGGGGTTATACTAATCATAATTTTTTCTATAAATACTCTTTGGAAAGATAAAAAGATTTCATACATCAGGATATTTGTTTTATAATTTTTAGAAATTAAATAAATTAATTTAATTACGACATTGTGATGATGCAACGATGACCTCATTAATGAACAGTTTAAATAAAATGAAACGATAATATAAAATCTAAGACCTACACTTGTCCAAAAACTATTTGATGGGAATATTTCGAAGACTTATCATCTTATCTTAGAAATATATCAATGTGGGACCTTAGAAATTCGAAACACTTTTGAAAATAAAATAATAGTTTCATGATTTCCAAAAGTGCCCCTCCTCTCCTCTTATAAAAGGCCCCCACCTCTACCTTATTTCACACACTCATCAAGCCTTTGGCTCGGCCATCCCCTGACCATTTACTCTCTCCACATCCCTCTACTCATCCTAGAGGATTCTATTTGGGCATAATCCTTTCAAAGGAAGACTTTAGGCTCAAATAAAAAGGAGTTACACTTTTAAAGGTAATTCATTCTCTCATGTTCATTTGTTTTATTTTGCTTCTCCAACCCCCTAAACTCTTTTTATTTACTTCTTTTGTAACAAAAACAGTATCTTAAATATACTAGGATGTTGTTATAAGATTTATTCGAGATAAACTCTCACAAAACTACATAAAATGGTTAAATAACATACGGTTTCCATGGATGGCGAAATTCTGCCTCCCGAAATGATGATTGTTCAATACTCATTTAACACCTTCAATGGTGGCCATTATGATGTCACTATTTTTATATATGATATATAATATGTTTATTATTTCCTTAATCTTCTGTATTTTTCATTTATGGCATACCATTATTGTTCCATTATGGGTAAACACGATATCTTCATTTTAGGAAGTGCGGACTACCGCCCCCTGAAAGTGATTTGATTCATTAATACCATATGTGGGATGTGTAAAGGATAAAGTTAATGATATTATATATGTTATTATACTGGAATTATAATATACTCTTATATCATTATGATTCCATTCCAGAAAATACGAAATAGAAATGGAAGTAGCGTTCATGCGTACGTACGGTTTACCGTCTCCATGAACGGTGCATTTCATTTCTTACCTCTAAATGTGATGTAATATTATAAATACATGTATATGATGAATATATATGATATATATGTTATCAAAATCATTAATATCATTCTGGATATAACAAACCTTTGACCAAATTAACAACATGTAATTGTAAGAAGTCTATTTTTGACTTAAGAACCAAATACCGACAAAATGAACATTATTAACTTAAATAATTACATGATGTTCATAACATGGTATAAAAGGAATAATGAACTTGAAAAAGGTTCTTAAGAAAGTATAGATTAACTCAAGTTTATTATTCAGGACGTTAAAGAACGATCGAGTCAAGTCGGACCCGAGGTAAGGGATCCTCCTCCACTCTTTCTTTTTAAGTACACTCTTTTATGTCATTCCTTTTAAAGCTCATATTTCTTGTTATTGGGATATTATTTTATATTAATCTTACTGTAATTTTTATGTTCATGTGATGAGAGACCCCATTCTCTCTCATCAATCCATTTTGGAAGTTTTGAGTGGCGCCGTTAGGCTGCCGAATTTTCGTAAGAGATCTAACCTCTCTCTTTCTCTTTAAGTACTCCCCTTTATGTCACTTCTTTTAAGCTCCTATTTGTTATGATGGGGGATGTTATTTCATATTCATATTTCTGTACATTTTATTTTAATGTGATGAGATACCCTATTTGATCTCATCAATCCATTTTTGGGAAGTTTTAAGTGGCGCCGTTAGGCTGCCGAGTTTTCATAAGTGATTTTTCATCTCACTTTTATTCCCATGAGATTTATGCTACATTTGCCACAATTTCATTTGAGTGGTGTATGTACTTCCAATTATTCTACTATTTGTGTAATATACTTTCGTTTATGAGTATTTACATCAATGATTTATTGTCCTTCTTTCATGGGGTGTGTGTTTTGAAAGATACCCAAGTCGGTAAGGGAACCTTTCACCCTCCTCTTTTTTAAAAAGACTTCTTTTGTTGGGTCTTTTAATTTACATATTGTTATGTTGGGATATGTTCTCATATATCCTTATTGATGTAAATTTTATGTCCAAGTGATGAGATACACTTTTTATCTCTCATCAAATCATTTTGATGTGACGCCGTTAGGCTGTCAAGGGAACTTCTTAACCCAATTTCGATTTCTTTGGGTTCAACATGTAGTTATTGAATATGTCATCCTTTGAATATGTGTGAATGACCTTTGATTATTTTAAACTTAATATCCACTTATATTTGGTGTATTCTTTTGTCACACATAATTATGTAATTGATTTATCCTTAAACCAAGGATACCATCTTTGTATGGGACTTCGTCTCAATCTCCTTTCATTGAAGCATATTTTGTTTTATACACAACATTATTTTATACGGTGTATAAACTCATTTGAATTTTACGTTTATCCAAAATGAATCTTTTTTATATGAAGCGTTTTACTAAACGACAAAAAGGAATGTTTTTGTCGTACGTATGCGGCGACAATGACTTCTCCGCCGCCGTGACCGTTATTTGAGTTTCGGCTTCCTCTACAAGCCATACCTTCTTTTTAAAAGAAAAATAAATACCATGTTTTAATTTTCTTTTATTTTGGTATCGAAAATGGTTTTCATAGTGTTTTTATATCAATGTGTTGTATTGATATCTTGTGATTGAAAGGTGGGAATGTTATGTTTCCTTTATGCATGTTTTATGTGATATGATTATGTTGAGGTTCTTGGGAATTATTATGAAAACGGGTGGTTCCGTGATAAACTAAGGGCGGGTGAGCCCGATATAGCTCTCCAATGCATTGGGTAATGCGAAGGAGTGAAACGTTAAGGTTTCTCCGAAGAGATTTATGGAATATACTGTGATGGGTATTCCAAAACGTAACCAAGAGGGTTACTCCCTACGTAAGAATGTTATGAATGCCTCAAGTTACCTTTATTTCTTATGATTTCTTTGATTTATTCATGGTTTGATGAGGTATGTTAAAGTGCCTATGTTTTATGGGTAAAGTATGATTTCATTCTTATGTATATATGAACTCATGTTTCCTTTCCATATTTTTATAACCCTTACTGAGCTTTTTATGCTCATCCCAAGTTTTTGAAATGTTTTTCACAGGTCAAGGGAAAGGTACATGATGTGATGATAGTGTCAAGGATGTGTCAAGAAAGAATCCGTGTTTTATTTTAAATATGTTTCCGTTGATGGGAAAAATGAATATTGTCTTTTATGTAACCACTTTGTTTAAATGTGGAATGTAATGAAAGTTTCATGATATAATTCTCTAAAAATCTAAACCTGAAAATATCCTCAATGTGTAATCTTGTAATAACTCAAGATTAAGTAAGGTTTAAGGATGGGGCCTTATACTTCTCCTTCATTGACTCTTCCGGTTCCCAAGTTGCTTCCTCAAACTTTTGGTTCCTCCACAACACTTTGACAAGGCGGGTTGTCTTGTTGCGTAGAACCTTATCACTTCGGTCTAGAATTTTTACCGGCTACTCCTCATATGAGAGATCATCTTCCAACTGTACCACCTCTGAGTTTAGTACATGTGAGGGGTTTGGAATGTACTTCCTCAGTAGTGATACGTGAAACACATCATGAACTTGAGCCATATTCGGTGGAAGTGCCAGACGATAGGCCACGGCTCCTATACGATCAAGGATCTCAAAGGGGCCAATGTACCTTGGGATTATCTTCCCTTTCTTCCCGAATCGCATGACTCTCTTCCATGGAGATATTCGAAGGAAGACTTTATCTCCAACGTCGAACTTCAATTCCCTTCGACGATTGTCAGCATAGCTCTTTTGCCGACTTTGAGCAGATTTGATGTGTTTCTGGATGACTTGAACCTTCTCTATCATCTCTTGAACAAGATCGGGACCAAGTAGTTTTTGTTCTCCAACTTCATCCCAACAGGTTGGAGTTCTACATCGCTTCCCATAAAGAGCTTCATACGGAGCCATCTGAATACTCGAGTGGAAGCTATTGTTGTATGATAACTCAACCAATGGGAGATGCTGATCCCAACCACCTTTGAATTCAAGAGAGAAGGATCTTAGCATATCTTCAGGTGTCTGAATAGTCCTTTCAGACTGGCCATCAGTTTGGGGGTGATAGGCCGTGCTGAAATTTAATTCAGTACTCAAAGAATGTTGAAGGCTCCTCCAGAATTTAGAAGTGAACCTTGGATCACGGTCAGAGACAATCGAGAGTGGAACACCGTGCAATCTCACTACTTCCTTCACATATATCCTTGCAAGTTGTTCAAGTGAGAGGTCTTCCCGAATAACGATAAAATGGGCAGTCTTGGTGAGTCGATCAACCACAACCCATATCGCATTATTTCCTCTTGACGTCTTTGGGAGACCTGTGACAAAGTCCATAGTAACATTTTCTCATTTCCACATGGGTATAGGAAATGGATGCATCATACCTTTGGACTTTTTCCGCTCAGCTTTAACTTGCTGACATACCAAGCACCTTGATATATATTCCGCAATCTCCTTCTTCATGTTATCTCACCAGAAGTGTTCTCAGAGATCACGATACATCTTGGTACTTCCAGGATGAATAGAGAAAGTTGATCTATGTGCATTATCCAATAGCTCCTTCTTTATTCCGGGTGATGAAGTCACACAAAGCCGCGTTCCAAACCGAATCACACCATCATCGTCGATATGGAACTCTTGCAGCTTCCCTTTCTTTACTACATTTACCCTCTTTTGTATCTCCACATCATCCCTTTGTGCTACCTTAATCTTCTTTTGGATGGATGGTTGTGCAATCATTTGGGCAAGGTAGGATGTATCCCCTGCCCTTACGATTTCCAAATCCATCCTTTGCATATCCAAGAAGATAGGGTCTTTCTAAATCCTCAACATGGATAGAGTAGCAGGTTTTTTCCTACTTAGAGCATCATCTACCTTGTTCGCCTTTCCAGGATGATAGTGAATAGAGAAATCGTAATCCTTGATTATCTCTAACCATCTCCTTTGACGCATGTTGAGCTCCTTTTGTGTGAATATATACTTTAGGCTCTTGTGGTCAGTGTATATGTCACACTTCTCACCATAAAGGTAGTGCCGCAAGATTTTTAAGGCAAAAATCACGGCTGCCAGCTCTTGATCATGCGTCGGGTAGTTCTGCTCATGGATCTTCAACTGTCGTGAGGAGTAGGCTATCACATTATCATTTTGCATGAGTACACAACCCAATCCTTTCTTTAAAGCATCACTGTATATCACAAAACTTTCTCCACTTTTTGGTAGTGTGAGTACAGGTGTAGTGATCATCCTTCTCTTTAGCTCCTTGAAGCTTCCCTCGCATTCTTCCATCCATACATACTTTACCCCTTTCCTTGTTAACTTAGTTAGCGGGCTTGACAATCGTGATAAGTTTCTCAAAAAACGTCGGTAGTACCCAGCTAATCCAAGAAAACTATGGATTTCTGTGGCACTAGAGGGCCTGGGCCATTCTTCAATCGCCTTTGTCTTTGAAGGGTCCATAGAAATTCCCTCACTTGTGATCACATGTCCCAAGAACGTGACTTGATTCATCCAAAAGTCACACTTGCTGAACTTGGTGTACAACTTCTCTTTTCTCAATGTCGCCAACACAAGTCTTAGATGTTATTCATGTTCCTCCTTGCTCTTGGAGTAGATGAGAATATCATCGATAAAAACTACCAAAAATTTGTCGAGGTAATGTCTAAAGACTCTATTCATCAAATCCATGAAGATTTATGGGGCATTAGTAAGTCCGAAGGGCATCACCAAAAACTCATAGTGCCCATACCTTGTACGTAAGGTAGTCTTCTGAATATCTTCCTTCTTCACCTTTACTTGATGATATCCAGAATGAATATCCACCTTTGAGAAGTATTAAGCTCTTCTTAACTGATCGAACAAGTCATCAATCCTTGGGAGAGGATACTTGTTCTTTATGGTGATCTTGTTGAGTTCCCGATAATCGATACACAACCGCATGGTTCCATCCTTCTTCTTCACAAAGAGCACTGGCTCACCCCAAGGTGATGCACTAGGGCGTATGAACCCTTTGTCCATATGCTCTTGCAGCTGCTTCTTTAACTCCTCCAGTTCGATAGGAGCCATCCTATAGGGGCACTTTGAGATAGGATTAGCTCCGGGTATGAGTTCAATTGAGAACTCTACCTCACGATCCGGGGGAATTCCGGGTAACTCTTCGGGAAATACATCGCCGTATTCCCTTACGATGGGAATTTCCTCAAGGTTGGAACTTTCCTTCGACTCAAAAATTTGGGCGAGGTATGATTCTTCATAGGGAATCATCACCCACACCATTGAAGGATTTTTCAAAGGATATTCATGATCTTCCTTGAATTTGTAGAGGAGCATGGGATGGTTTGGAATATGAAAATATATTTCCTTTTCCCAATAGTTGATATGTGCTCTATATAACGAGAGCCAATCCATTCCCATTATAGCGTCGAATTCCACCAAGGGAAGTATTATGAGATTTTCCAGAAGAATCTTCCCACATACGTCAACAGGAGAAGAATCAAACACTTGGGTTGCAATGATTGCACCACTTGGTGTTTTTACAGATATCTCTACTTCAAGGTTTCGGGGCTTCAATTCTATAGTTCTAGAAAACTTGCAAGATATAAAGGAATGCATAGAACTAGAATCAAATAAGACTTTTTCCATTCTTGAGTGAATAGGAAGTGTACCTTGTACGACTTCATTATCATGTTCCACCTCCGTAGTAGTGATGGCATAAGCCTTCCCTTGTTCCTTTGGATTTGGTGGTTGTTGGCGCTGATTACCCTCGAGAGCTCGAGGTTTAGTGCACTGGTTTGAATAGTGCCCTAGCTCCTTGCAGTTGTAGCATTGAACCACGAGTGGTTCTCTCCTTTCATCAGCTACATTATCCTTCCTTTTCATGTCTCTTCGACACTCGTGAGCTAGGTGTCCTTATTTCCCACACTTGAAGCATTTCCCCGTCCCTTTGAGGCAGTTCCCATTGTGCAACTTCCCACATTTTTGGCATGTGGTTCATTGTGTTTTCTTCCCATATTTATCACTAGATCCACCAACTTGAAACTCCATCTTTCTTTTCTTATCACCATAGACATGGGACCATTCTCCAAGCTCCATCTACACTTTGAGAGAACACCGAACCACTTCTTCATAACTCCCAAAGTCTCGAATTGAAAGAGCTCTTCAAATATGTGGTTTTAATCCACTAAAGAATATATCAATTTTTCTATCATTGTTGATAACAAAACCCGAAGCATACCTTGCGAGCCTTGTGAAATTTTCTTCATAGGTTGTGACAGATTCTCCTTCTTTTTCCTTGAGCTCTATGAATTCTCTCTCCATCTTCGTGCGAAGAGTTCTTGGGAAGTACTTATTAAGAAACATTATCTTAAAGTCTTCCCATTCCATCTATTCAATTTCCTCCCTTGGCTTGGTGTTCTTAATCAAAGTCCACCATTGATCAGCTTCTCCATCTAGACGATAAACGGCTAGAGTCACCTTCTCTGTCTCGGAACAGTGAATAACAGAAAATATCTTCTCCATGGAGTTGACCCACTATTCCGCAACTAGTGGATCGGAAGATCCACAAAACGTCGGTGGTCGTTGCCGCATAAAAAATTCGATAGCAAGCTGCTCCCTCTTTGGTGAAGGAGAACGTTCCCCATTATTATGGTTATTATTCATAACCCTGGATAATTGGGTAAGCATCTCCATGAAGTTTTTAACTCCACCTCCAAAATCATTGGGGATGTCGTTTGGGCAATCGTTGCATTGGCCTTCGCAAGAGTTGTTGGCCTGATTTCTCCTGGTTCCCACCATTTTCTAAATTAGAAAAGGTTAGAATAAAACATAAGTAACCAAGTCATGAATAACTTATCCTTTTAAAAAATTATACCAAAAACATAACATATGGGATCCCTAGGTAAATATCCTTGTGTGCATATTTGTACTTAGTCTCATGCTAGAGGTTTTCTTTAGGGTTCACTAATCCTAATTCCCAAATTAACTAAACCTTTCCTTTGATACCAAATATAACGACCTGGACTTTTCATACATTACTATTACATCATTTCAAAGATAAACAACATAATAGTATTACACATGGAGGATCCAGAGGTTTAGTGTCTTGGGAAAACTAGGACTACACATAACAAGTACAACATCAAGCATAAAAATTCATTTAATCTCTTCTTCTATAGCTTCTTAGTAGCACTTGTCCTCTCCTTAGTACATGTAGCCACCTGAGGATATACATCAAAAGGGGTTAGCTAAAAGCCCAGTAAGAGGATAGATAAGAACAATATATCATGGGGTGAGCATAATCATGAAGAATATCTTGAACATGAGAGGAGCATAAACAATAAACTTGAAATGTGGCAAAGCATAAAAATGAAACATCATGTCTTAGTGGTTAACTACCACACATACTTGTGAAAAAATCTAGCATCATGTTCACGCATCATTTCACATTTACTCATGATATTCATCACTTTACCCAATGCATTGGAGCGCTATATAATTCCGGGCGCACCCGTCACATTTAAACATTCATATTGCGCTATATAATTCCGGGCGCACCCGTCACATCATAACATTATCATTATCATGCTTTCCACATAGAACACATATCAAACATGTACATAAATAACCCATGGAAAGTAATGGGTTTCATCTCATAATAACACATTCATAAGCTTTGGGTTCCCAAAAGAAAGAGGGAACAACATACTTGATATAAGAACCATCAACCTTGAATGAGAGGTAAAAGGTGAGATCTTGAAAGAAGAGTTCTTTTGGAAAACATTTTTATGGACATAAAAACCAGTGAAAAACAAGTATATCCCAGAAAAGTAAAGGAAATGATGAACAAAAGACCTTTGAGGAGTAACCATATCAAAAATGGAGTGAAAGAGGGAGAACCCAAAGGAAGAAAATTGGGTTCGAGATTTCCCCTTACCTTGTAATCGAATGCCTCCTTCTCTTTAATGTCTTGTATAATGAAATTATATTCATTAATTAGAAATTCCAGAACCTTTTATACATTAATAGGGTTCATTCTGGTTTCATTATTTCATATTATGTTCCTTTGGATGACTTATAGAGTTTAAAAACATTGATCGGGAATGTTCGTTTTCATGGTTTTCTTGAGTGGTCCACTTGTATTCTTAAATTGATGTTTGGGTAGATCATGGGTAAACATCCAGAACTGATATTACATGTTATTAATGATATTATAGAATCTCAAATGATTTTATAATGAGTTATATTAGATCCAAGTGGGCGAATCATTAGATAAAAATTTAATGATGGTTATTTGGATTAATTTTAGCGGTTTTTGGATCACAACCAACTCATTTTAACTTTTCACTTAGTAGTATGGCCATAGGTTATTTCCAGAACTTAAAATAGAACATAATACATATAAAACATTCTGGTTCAACCATAAAAATGGTTTCATGACCAGATTGAAGGTATAAATGGAAGAAGAGAGCATGTTGTTTTTGAAGGTGATAAATTAACACCACATGAACAACGTTCTCTTTAATAAAATAATAGGGAAAGGGAAAGGGTGTGGGGTGATATAATATAACCTTAGAATCATAATATTACATTATATATATAATACTAGATTTACAGAACAATTTGGATGAAGATAGATAGAGAGAGATCAAGAAAGTAACTTGAACTTGAAAGGAAATTAAAGGAGAAGAGAGAGAGAAATTACCTTTAGAATCCTCCTCTTGAGATCCTCTTTAAATAAAGCTAGGATTGGTCTTTTGATGAGACCAGAAGATTTTGGACGTGGGGGATGAGCTAGGGAAGGTGTTTGGGCAGAATTTAGAGAAGTCTTGGAGCTTGAGAGGTGTGAGGAAAAGAGGGAGTGAATGGTGGCTTTTATAGTGGAGGGGAGAGGGGTTTCCTTAATATAAAATTGATTAGTTTATTAATTTCACCTAAGAAAAGGAATAGTGAGTATTGGATGACTAATAATAGTAAATTAGACTTGTGAATTTGGTATTTGGGTGCTTACATCACTTGTGATGTCAGGAATAGTGGGTTTTAATTAAAATGTATTTATATGATAAATTAATGTATTCTACTATTCATCAAAAATTCAAGTATCTCAGAAAAATCCCAAAATTTTACCCCAACCATTTTTTGACGTGTAGAATCCAAAAATGAAGTTTATTTTTAAAAAATAATTTTCTAAATATTATTAATTTAATATTTAATTAAAATCATAATTTACTTAAAAAAACAGTTTTTAAAATTAAAACTGATTTTGCAGTTCTTTCAAAAATTACTTAGGGTATTATAAAATTATCTAAAAACTATTAGACATTGATTAAATAATTTATGAATATATTTCAGGAAAATAAATATTCTTTTAAATTAATTATTTATGACTTATAAAATACCAAAAACGTTTACTAAGGTCAAATTATCACTTTCTATGATGTCTAAATTTTATTTTATTATTCATAGGTAATGTTACTCTTATTTACTATTCATAAGGTTTATATTACTATTCATAAGGGTAGGTTACTATTCATAAGGGTAGGTTACTATTCACCAAAAATTATTTTTGTTTCATTAGACTCCAAAAACTATCTTGAACACAACCGTGTATGTTGGATTTTTAAAATTCCAAACATAGGGGTGACAAAATTATGTTTAAAGGTCACTTATCACTTAGTAGTTCATTATTTTGTGTTTTTATGACATAAATATAAGAAGGGAATTTTCCATTGAAAAACTTTGGGTCGTTACACCCTGCCCTAAAGAACTATCCCGAGGTAGGAGGGCGGGTCAGCGCTGCCAGAGGAAGAACCCCGAGAAGCTTCATATCACTATAAAACTCGTCTACTTTTCAGAATCTAAAGTGGAGTGTGATTTGATGATGGAAACCTCACCCCAATCTTATGTATTAGGGCCTGGGGCAGTAACTAGGTATATCATCCTTTTCCTCCTGGAAAGTGCGATACACTAGATCCTAGAATCCCTCTATAAATACATATAGGAGGAAGAATATTTGGGTCCTTTCTAGGGCCTTGCTTTGCAATATTCCCTATCATCAACATGATCATTCTCTACCTTGAAAAGAGATCATGAAGAATTGTTCTGGGGACCGGTTGACAAAGAGTACCATCCTGATTCACCGCCAATGACCACCCCTCCTATGTTGAAGGCAATGGTCAGCACTCAATCCTATAGGGATGTGGTGATACGGCCAATTAATTATCTAGAAGATGTCCCAAGATGCATCAGTTTTTCATCTTGCGCATCATACTCTCCACCGACTAGTCTATCACTACAATGGTCCATGTCAGTTCCACTACCAATCCCTCAACTACCTCTAGTCGATGAATGGGGCAACCAAGGGCCGGATCCTAAGTTGGAATTGAGAAGTTTGTGGGAAATTCTCATATCAGACCATTTCCCCAATATATTATAGATTATTTCAACTTCAAGCTTCAATATTCTGGAGTCCCTCACCTAGGACAAGGTTATGTTCTTCTGCTGAACCTTAGGGATGATGCATTTCTGTCTCTGTCATCGACAGTTAGCTTACCCAAAAAGTTGGGAACACTTCGACAACATTGGCCAACAATGCATCCTAGTTGATTTGGTCACACTCCCTATTGATCAGAACCCTACATCGCCTATTTATCATTGAAACTTCCAGGAACAATGCATTCAGTGCTTTATAGTGCTCTATAGAGTTATTAAGGAGGCTTCCCTACATGTCCAGATCCATGGTTGGGGGTAGTAAACTACCCCGTATTTTAGTCCTATCCTGTACCAACCTGGTTCACCTAATGATATCGAGGATATTCCTTCGGGCATCGTCATAGTGAACATGGTTATTCCTGAGATATACCCATAAGGGGGCATTAGCACAGGTCCTGGAGAAGTGCAACAGCTCGCTGAGGAAGCAAAACACCTGGTAGACCCTGTATGTCTCTACAATCACCAATAATGAACCTTACTTGGACTTTCTCCACCTTCTAAGTCATTTCCTCTCAGTTGAGACCCCAATAAGGGTAAATATCACACTGGGACCATCAAGCCCCCTCGACCCATCTAGCTTAGTGCATAAGACAAAGGATGATCCTAAAAAGGCTGTGTTGCGTCAGTAGCTCATTGAATAGAAGAATAATATTGATGAAATTCTTACTAAACATGTGGTGGAGTGGCGACCAGATTACGGTAACCATTAGCCGGGGTAGTAGGGACGGGCACAACTCTTCTCCAGCGAGGTGCCTCATGGTGATCTCGATAACCCTGCCCATCTAGATCTGGCAGAAAGCCATATTTTATAGAAAGTGAGCATATTATGCATCATCGGACCCACCTAAGCTACATGACAACCTTCCTCAGGATCCGGATCAGGTTCTATCGGCCAATCATCAAGATCTACTGGTCACTTTGAAGGTTCCTCCAGTGGACCCTTGGGTCACCCCACAAGCCGCTCCATGAGTCGCTCATCCAAATTACCATGTTTAAGAACCTTCCAACAAATTGGTGGTCAAAACCCTCACCAAGACATGAATCCCTGTCAAGATGATCCAATGGTTTCTCTTATCGCTCTCTCCTCAAGGCTCTTGAAACTAGACAGGTGGTAATACTTCCTGATGGTAAGCCGTATCTAGCATGGGTGGATGATATGCCAGAACCCTTGGGTTTCAGAAATCATACTTTCTCCCCTTTCAATGGGACGAGAAGTACCTTATATCATCTGACCCACTTTATTTCAATGTGTGGACCTATTCTAAGAACTCCAGTGCAGTAGGAGGCCACTAAGCACCAATGTTTTGTACAGAAACTGGAAGGGCCTACCTTAGTCCGGTCAATCCAATTACCCATTGGGCCCATAGCTAGCTGGGATGATCTCCACATGCATTTTCTATATCAGTTCAGTTCTACCACCCAGAATACTAGTATTATTGACCTCTTCAAGTGCAAAAAAATCCCGTAAGAGTGAGTCGCAGACTTTGTCTCTAGGTGGAAGGGCCTCACATATTCACTCAATATGCTTCTGACCTAGGAACAAATTCTAAAAATGTGCATAGGTAATGTGAAGAATTAAATGGTACCTTCTATCATCACTCATAACTTCCTAGGTGGATTATGGGATTTCTCTAACAAGGCTCAACGCCTAGAGGAGGGATTGTAGTAAGCCAATCAGGCACATCCATTACATCATGTGGCTCCCACAAGAAGAGTCACCAAGGCCAAGACCACAACTGTTATGCAGATAGAGGCCCCAAGATAGATAGAATTGCTACTGAAAGAGCCACCTCCATAGCCTCACCGAGGGACACTGCCTCAGGCTCTGAATCACCCACCTCATAATCAGAAGGTGTTGTTGCATAACGCACTACCACCGCCTAGGTGAGACAACCAGGTTCCACCTCCTCATCAGGCTCCTCTATCCCCTCATTAGGGCCATGATCCTAGATACCCTTTCCAAAATTAGAGAAACCAAACCTACTCATTCAATGAGGCTCAGGTCCCTGGATATTTATAGAGTTCCTTGGATCAGGGAATCCTTGTATTTCCAAAATGTAGGAGGCATGAGGAGGTGGATCTAATGATTTCCCCAATTACATCCCCTATCACTAGTTACTTGGAAACACTTTCAATTAATGTTATGTGTTCAAATACTGGCGTAAGGAAAAGGTCGACAATAATGTAGTCAGATTGGGTCCGACCCCGACGCAAGTGGTATTTATGTTTACAAATCTTGATTGTGAGAGAGAGGGTTAATGGAAACAGGTTTCTATCCACAAGTCTAAAAAGTATGATGAATGGATAGCTCACAGAGCAGTTGCCCTTGCCTATGGTATTATCCGTGCACATTTAAATCAGATCGAGACTTCTAAAGTCTCCATGTTACCTTTGGATACTACCCCTATATTGACATCTCTGCCTTCTCCCTCCCAGGAGAGCATGCGTCAAAAACTCAAGGGAAAACAAAGACCTATTCTGGTACTAAATTCATCCTATACTCTTGAATAATTAATTCCCTTAGAGATGAGGATTTCCCCCAAAATTCTCCCAGCAATGGAGGACTCTTCAAGAGATGATTAAAAGTACGCCTCAGTGAACACAATCAAGTTATTAGAACAACACATGGTCCCCAAGGATGAGGAATGTCAGGAAGAACCTCCTAATTTCCCTAGCCAATTCTGGAATCGATGAAAACATGGGTATGCGAGCCATCATAATACATTATCCAGTGCTTCCGACCAAGCCGTGCATGCCACCGAGACTAGATAGCAGGACCAATGCAGATCCCAGTATGTGCGACCTTTTCACTCTATTTTGGCATACTCATACACACCACCATTAGTATTTCTTTATTAATAAAAGTTACAATGATCATGCTAGCACTACAGGAAAACCGCCTCCATATACTTCTGAGACAGTTTCTAAAAACCACCGCTAAATTGTGTGTCGGCATACAATATGCGGTGATTTTTTCAATTTGGCGATGGCTTTTGATAACTTCCATTGAGATCAAATTTCATGTTGGTTGGTCATGGGTTTAGCAGCGGTTTTACAAGAGATTTTTTTTGCAGTGGTTTAAACCACCATGAAAAAAAACATTTTGTCTGGGAAAACCACCGCTAAAACCACGACCAACCATGGCGAAATGGTAACGGAAAATGGAAACTATCTTGCTGTGATTTTAATAGCCTCTAAATTATTGTATGTAGCGGCAATTTTAACTGCCACTGGTAGTAAGATGACAAATTATAGCTACAGTTAAAACCGCCACTAAAAATCATTAATTTACTTAGTGGCAGTTTAAACTGTTTCTAAAGGTAGATTTATAAAAAAATGCAGCTGATTCTGGATCCCCAATACTAGTTCCCTGAAAAAAAAACTTTCCAATTTCACATACACATACATCCTACATCCAAAAGAATACAAGGAAACCAACATTTTCATAAGAAAAATTGATTTCAAATCCCCACACTTATTCAATTTGGAAACACATAATAGAGATAAAGAATATGGTAGGGTAAAGAAATATGATATTATAGGATACCACATTGTAGTCTAAATATTACACTGTAAGAGTTCTAAAAGAAGAAGCTCATTCCATGGAGGAAGTTACCATGCCATTTCAATTATATAGTCACAAGGGACATGTACAAATCAAGCCATAACTCATACCATTTATTCATATGGGATATTCACAAATTTGTTAGGATCCTGATTCTAGGTGTGATATATGATGATTTCCACCCTATAGAGAATGTATGGGAGGACCAGAAGAAAATTAAAAATATTTTGTGGCCATTTCCATGTTTGGTGAAAGTGAACAATGCAACAAGATATGAGTAATGAACATCCCATTCAAGAAGTAGTTGAATTACTTCCTGAACGATCTAGATAAAAATCAATTAGGGTGGTAGAACACATTCCCTTGCGTATTTTAATGGGGAAGAATAAAATGTACATAAATATTCTATTGAAGAGATAGTGGATGCTATGGGGATATAAAATAATTTCTAATTCTCCCATGTTCAGGTTTACGAGGTTAATTTCTACATTGATCTATAGCTGGATTCTTCCAGTGATGGATGGATACATGGGGGTGTGGTCAAGAACCATAATTAAGGTGGTGATGTTTGATACGGGGTAGCCCATCAATCTAGATGTTCTTATATTGGAGAAGTTATACAATGTTATTTATTAGATCAGCCAAGGGAAGACTCAGATCCATGTATAATGCCCTTTCACTTCTTATATTTCTATGTAGTATCACACATGGGGGGATATGATTATTGAGACCACATCTCTCCACCCTACACCAATTTCCATCCAACAATTCAGAACATTGCCTGAATCTTCCTACTCATGTCAGACCCTATGGATGTGCTTAAAATGGTCAGGTCAAGAGAAAAAATCATGTTCCACCCATTCCCCCTCCCAACATGGATGGTGAATGAGGATGTTATGGGGACCATTAAGAAATGGTCATACCTCATGGCCTTACGAGGTGGGGTACTAGTGGTGAAGGATGATTACTAGTTGAGATGTGATCCATACAATCCCCATCAGTATGAAAAGTTAGTTCAAGTGCATGTTGTGACTGACTCCAAATGCATACAGTGGTGTGTGTGAAAAATTCCAACCTTTAATCCTGAGGATAATATGGCACATATTTATGCATAAGGATGGGAAAAGGGAGACAAGAACTCCCACCACCAACTTCTTCCTACATGCTTATCCATGAGTACACATATTGTAGGGAGAGAATGTTTATTAGGATAGATGATGAAGTGAAAAACTACAAAGGCTAAGGAAGGAGTGGCTCCACAACAACACGATCAAGGGAGAGAAGCAGGTGACACTCATCAGGGAGACAGAGTCATCCCAGTGAGTTATTATGTATTGATTGTATAGGAAATTCGTGACACTGAACAAGTGGGAGCCATAGGGAGAGCAGTATATAAAGGATCAACACTCTTGGTAATGTGATAGTATGATTAAGGAGATCCCTATTTGGTAGTCTATGAGAAAAATTTTCAATGGTTCAGGGAAGTTGTTATGCTATGTGGATATCCTTAGCGATGTCATTTTCTCTGAATCCTAGGATAATGAGGTCATTCATAGAATGTTCACTAATCTACATGGGATATAGAAACAACTCAATATATATGGGATTCATATCATTGTTCTAGTCCATTCCATGTTAAGATTTCACATTCACCACAATGAGGCAGTGTGGTATGTAATGAAGCATGTGGATCTGATCAATTCATGGGTAACTAAAATCCACCTTACTGGACAAGTGAAGGTGTTTATGGCCATTTCGACCCCTCCTAATATCTACCAGGTAAATATTCAGATCTTAAACATCAAAGATATAACTCTTCTTTTATAATTTCTTCCTAACTCCTTTTTCACTTGCTCAGGAATTAGGAACAGAGAAGGGAGAGAATCGTGATGTGTTTGATATGGAGGTAGAGGGCTACCATGAAAGTTGTTATTCCAGCCATTGATGACCACTTCCCTACCACCGGGAATCGTAATCCTTGTATTTTTAAATTTTAAGGGCATCAGTGCTAACCTCTTGGTACTCTCCCGAAGATCAACAATAAGAGGGCTGTGATCTGAGATGAACTTTGAAAGAGTAAACATAGATATTTCAGTGGGGGGACTTCTATAATTTATATAAAAGAAACATCTATCAAGTTTACATTCCTATATTACATTTATAGTGAACCTTCCCCATGTAAATTTAGTTCTATAAATAGTAACTTCAGTTAGGTTACACTGATCTAAGCAGCAAGAGAAATCATCTACAACAATTTGAGAAAAGTGTGGTCCAATATTTTCATCTAGTATTAGGATAGTATTTAAGTCTCTAATAACTATCCAGTTTTGATTCATATATGATTCATAAATATAAATATTCATTAATACAACATTAGGATCATAAATTCCTAGTGTCTTTGGAAGACTGGGTTCATAATATATAAAAGTACACATAAGAAATCAAGAAAAATTTAGGCCATGAAAATGTTAAGTGAAAAATTCATGAAACACATGATACATATACAAACCAAATGTTACAATATTTTTACAACATATCAACAATACCACTAATCACTTTCCAATGATGAATACAACTCATCACCCTCTCCACCTCCATCTCTACTTCCTGATACCACCTGTAAGAACATTATATTTAAAATTAAATATGGTTGTATATTTATATTTAAACTTAAAACCAAGAAATGTTTAAAAACTAAATGATTTTTAATTTTTTTTATTTACATGCTCACCACCAGTCGATGCAATACCACCAGGAGAATATCCAGTAGTATTATAATATAAATAAATCACCAATTTTTGCAAAGCAGATATTTGAGTCCCCTGTTCATGAACTGTGTTTTGTAGAGAAACCATCTCTCTCTGAGTATCTCAAGGTATTAAATGACTAAAACCAGGAGTATATGTAGCTACAATCCCTGGTGTCTTGCCAAAGACCTCAGATGGTACAGGTCCCAAAATCATCCCATGCACTAAACTAGGATGCTCCTTCCCAAGAACTTTAGCAACTAGGTCATCCTGGGAGACTGAGTAGGACTGATCAGGATTGGAATCCCATAGTTCTTTAATTTTTACCTATAAATAAAATATTATTCATATTATAATTAATATATATTAACATAGTGATGACTGATAATAATTTATTATAATGAAAACTTAGTTCATACCCCAACTTCTTTGGCAGGCTCATTAACAAAACTTCCATCATCTATTTTGTGAACATTCAACCACACTTTTTTTTGGGATTCTAGGTGTCTTAGACTATGTGACTACATTAAACAAATATAAATTGAAAATTTAATATATTAAATAGATAATATTGTCTTATAAATATTTAAACTAATGAAAATATTACCAAAGACAATCAGATTCTATAAAAACTCTTTGACCCCGTAGTGTGAGGGATGACTTTCTTAGCCTGACTTGATGCATTCTTCCTTGAAAGATCCTAAAATAAATAAAATGTAATTTAATAGTAATGTATTAAATGTCATTTAATCTTCATATACATTTATAAATGTAAAATAAGATTAATATATTAATATATATTTAAATACCATATGCTTCTCATCACGATATCTGTCAACAAAAAATTTCCATTGCTCTTTGGGTACCCTATCGGGTAACTTGTCATACATCTATTGGGTGGTCAACGAAGTATCATAAACATCGCTCTACAATATCCATTTAAAGTATTTATATTTCTTGCCAAGATTTTTCAATCTCCACTTTCGTGCTAGAACATTAGCAACCGTAAAGTGGAAAACAATTTGTACATAGAAATTCATTTTGAAAATATTATAATTTAATAATGTAATGAAATTAAATTATACTATAATGTATTAAAATTACCTTTATTTGGGAATAAAAAACTTTATTTTTCTATGTTGAAGGAATATAACTCCAATCATCTTATGAAATAGGAAGGGAAACCATCTCTGCAGCTAGCTAGCCAAGAATCTGGCCAAGTAATCCTACGACGTCATCCGTAGGGACCCCATATGAATCTAATGGGACAATGATATTCTCTCTAGTCAGATTCCATACTTCTGAACTTTTTATATTTTTCTTCATAGTTACATTGTTTCTATATTTAATGAACAAATAGTTAGTATAAAAAAGTGTAATAAATTTATTCATATAGAAATTTGTACCTATGACAGTCACCCTCCAGTATCTCCGGGAAGAACTAGAAGTGGCGTGCTGCTCCCTTAATACTGAGGAACCTAAAGGGGAAAGCGATGACTGAGATGATGAAGGGATTCTCACAGATAGTGTAAGAGATGGCACAATGGGATATGGTGTAGATGGGTAATAGGATGGTGGTTCAGATGTCGTAGAGAGGGAGAAATATGGATCGTCATCTATCAGTGTGGTAGATGAAATAGTATGATGCTTCCTCCTTGTAATTCCTATTATTTAATCAAAAAAAATTAAGTTCAGAACATATATTTCAAAAACTTCATGCAGAAAAAAGTAAAAATGATAACATATGCACAATACTAACAAACTAAATATACATAACAATGAGAATGAATGACCAAACAAATGAAATAACTGGTTTCTAAATGAATATATAACTGTACATACAATCATGTTCCCCTTCAATCATGTCAGTTTCCAACTCCATTTATTCATCCAATTCATCCATCCTTGATAGAATAATATTTTCAATATCACTATGGATAGATAAGTCCACTTATTTCTCTTGATGAGATTCAATGTCATAGGTCAAATCTTTCACTTCATCACCCATATGATACAAATATATTTGTTTTACATGAGAAACTACACTCCACCCTTCATCCACAACATCATTCACATAATATACCATTTTTTATTACTATTATAAGATTTACAGATCATGCAGTTCCCGATCACCAACTTCCATCAAGCGAGAAAAGTTCATTGAAGTAAATTGCAAGGAATCTCGTTTCACACCTCTAATAATATCAACACAATTGCATTTGAATAAAACAACTGAAAAATGAACATGGTAGTTTAATTCAATAATATCATCCATCTTTCCATAGTAGTCCACTTTATCAAATGTAAATATTCCACTATTATGTGTTTTCAAACCCTCTTCTTGATCAACTGTACGAAATCTAAATCCATTCACTTTGTAAGTATCGAACTTTCTAACTTGTTTTGCAGGGCATAGAGCAAGAAACTTCAAATATTCTAACAAATCTGTTCGAGTATCAATATTCATGATCTAAAAAAGGAAAAAAATAGATTTACAAAATATACATGTCAACCTAATATCTGTATTTATTTCAATATTTAAGAACTAACACATTGTGTAAACCATTCTACAAGCTCTTTATTAACATATTTAATTATATCTTTATTATTTCGTGTTCGAACTCTCATTAGTCTCTTTGTTTGTATCTTAAAATCTTTAATAAATGGATTTGCAGTTTCACTATTCAGCAGCACATATCTATGTGCCTATAATAATTCCATTTCTGTCAGTGTAACATTTGAGGTCCTCCCAACTGATCGACCAATAGTAGGAAATATTTTCTTATTTCCCATGTATTTGAGATTTATTTGATGTGTTTTCAACTTGTACAACTTAATTAAATCTTGTCTCAATATCATCCAAGTATCTAGAACAAAAGGTAAGACACTCCTCTTCCAAATTGCCTTCAGTAATAAAGCCTTCAGGTTGAGCTTTATTTCTCATGTATGACTTAAAATGCCCAAGATATCTGTAAAATAAAATAAAAAACATAATTATGAATTTAATTAAGTGCCTAGAATTTTTTAATTAACTAAAAAAAATAAATATAGTATCTCTCAATTGGATACATCCATCGATAATGTATTTTCCCTCCTAATTTAGCTTCCTCAACCAAATGAACAATTAAATGCATCATGACAGTAAAAAATGATGGAGGAAAGATCATCTCCATTGCACAAAGTATCAATAAAAACACCTCCTAAAGGTTTTAAAGCTCAAATGGATGTATATATTTCTCACATAGTTGTATGAAAAATGTAAAGAATTGGAGTACAACAACAATAACTTTTTTAGGTAATAATAGAAGCAATGTCAATAGTAGTAACTTATGTAACAAAATATGTGAATCATGACTTTTCAATCAATGTAACCTATAATGATTTAATTCAACACACCTTGATATGTTACTTGAATACCCATCTGATACATTCACATGCTTTATAATTTGAATTAATTTATCTTTATCCCTATTTTTCATTGCAAAAATTGTTGGAGCATACTTTTCATTCTCATCTGGCTAGAGATCACATTTTATGTTCTTTACTTGTAAGTATTTCTGAGCATTGAAAAGATCCTTCAACTTTCCATGATCATTAAGAAATGGGAACATCAAATTGTCCTAAACATTCTTCTCAGTATTCACCACATCAAGATTATGACACAAAATTAAATTCCCAATACAGAAGTGTGAAGTATATACTTTTTTTCTTCCATTGTTGCGTTCCTATTTCACTTGATGATGCACTTTGAACTCGTTTCCCACTATCATTCAAATGACGCACCTTCCCAAATTTTGTTTCAACATTTAAAAGTTGTTCCAATATTTTAGAACTGATTAATAACTTTGGAGGTGGTCTATAATCAATTAAACCATTGAATTTTGATCTGTTCAGCCTAAATCTATGAGATGCATCAAGAAATCTTCGATGGCATAAGAAGCACCATTTTATACTATGATGTAGCCATTTGGGATCAAAATAAAAGTTATTTAAAGGACAATAAAAACCAATGTAAGTGTTCCAACCATATAAATTACCAAGTCTAGGGAAGTCACTAATGATCCATATTAGAGCAGCATGCATTTTGAACATTGTTTTAGAAGAAGCATTATATGTCTCAATACCGTTGGTCCATAACACCTATAATTATTCAATTAAAGGCTGAAAGTATACATCAATATAATTTCTAGGCATTTTTTCTCTATTAATAATCATAAAAATGATAAAATACATTTGTTTCATACACATCCACAGAGGCATATTGTAAGGGATCAAAACAACTGGCCAAATGCTATAACTGGTACTCAAAGTCCCAAATGGGTTGAATCCATTGGTAACGAATCCCAATTGAACATTATTAGGATCACTTGAGAAATCTGGATGCAATGAATCAAATATCTTCCATGATTTTAAATCTCGTGGTTGTCTCATTAACCTATCATTGTTATTATCTACAGAATTCCACTTCGTGTGTTCGATAGTTTTAGATGAAATGAATAATCTTTGAAATTGATAATTTAAAGGAAATTAATGTAAAAACTTTGTAGGTGTGTTCCTTTTCTTATTTTTCATGTTAGTATGTTGATTTAGATTTCCAACATCACCCATTGACTTCCATCTTGAATAAGAACGTTTTTTACAATCCTTTCTACTTGAATCCTCTCTCCAATAAAGCATAAAATCATTGGGACACACATGTATTTTTTTATAATTCAGACTAAGATTGTTAACAAATTTTTTCATATCATAAAAATACTAAGGTAGGTTTTCTTTAAGAAATTCATTATCCAAAAATTCCAATATCATGGACATTCCCTTATTTGTAATTCCACATAGTCATTTGATATGGTACAAATTCAACATAAAAGAAAGTTTTGAATATTTCAAACATCCACTATAAAAATATTGATTTCCATCATCAACTAAACCATGAAATGTATTTTTCTTAGTGAAGTTTTCTCTTAAATTAGTCTCCACATAATAAAGAGGAGGATCCAATGATATGTTACAATCTTGATCTGGTTTTCCTAGAGTCTCAAAAATATCACCTGTCATGTTGGTATTTTTAGCACCCTCATCTAGTTGTTCTGATATATTTTGATGTTGATGTTGGTGTCTTGTAATTCCGAATGCATCATTTATAGGGTTCTGCATTTCATTTTTCATTGTCGATGAAGTTGGGAGCTCATTCTGTGGATTGACATCAGTGCTCAACTTTTCTGTAACATTTAATTCTTCGTGCCAAATCCAACATAAATTTTGAGTATATAATTGCTTCAATATTAAATGTTCATAAAATTTATCTCTCTTCAACCATCTTCTAAATTTACAATTAGGACATGGACATCTTATTCTCCCTTTAACGGATCTATTGGAAATTGAAAAATCTAAAAACCCCACCAAACCCTTAGCATACTGAGGTGTGTTCCTCAGTAATGTGATCTAGCTTTTATCCATGTCTATCACAATGTACCTACACAATATTAAAAAAAATTAAAACACATAACTATTAATAAACAGGGAAATAGTTTCATATATACTAGTTGAAAAAATATAAATATGTTAAAGAAGGTTTTCCTATGTAAATACATATGGTAAATAATGAACCCACCCATGAGAAAACCAAAGCCTGAAAATTAAAAAGATCCATAAAAGAAGAGGAGAACAAGGATACCATCCCAATAGTTTTGTGTATGTCATGCTACATAAAAACAGATGGACAAAATGATGATGCCATAACTTTGATATCACTAGGTTAAGGTCTTGATAAATCATATAATAATTTAATAGAAGTTAGGAATATGAAATGGAAATAAACTCCTACCTTAAACACGACTCACTACTTTAGAAAATACATGGAGAACCAAGATGTAGAACATGCCAAGAATCATCAGGTGAAAGGATTAATAGCTAGGGTAGATGAATCCAAGTCTTGTGAGTAAGGTATTTGTTTTTCCAAAATAAAAGGAAACATGAAATTACTAAGATAAATGAAATCATGTATATTAAATTTCCCAAAATAGATCCTGGAATAACAGTGAAAATTATTTTTTTTCAATATAACTTTTTAATTTCTATTTAATTTTTTTTCAATTATATAAAGTGGGATAACCTATTAAATCCATAGTTTTATAGAATTAAAATTAAATATTCAATCCCAAAAACTTAACAATATACCATTAATGGTTAGATCATAAGTATATGGTAAACATGAGCATGGAATAAATAACTTATTAAAAATGTCATGGATTCATGAGAGTTGATCACATGTCATGATAGAAGGACATGTAATCTCAAATGACCAAACATATACAATAGTGTAAGATTATGGAAACATAATATAATAAAGATGGTCCATTGATCATAACGTAAGAATTAAAGAGTGTGACATAAAATTGTTACATAGAAATAATCATAGTAAATCATAACATAGTGGATCAGATATCACTACATGTTTCCCCTAATATAGTGGAGTATGCATTAATACTTGATTCTCATAACATAGTGGAGAAGACATAATTACCTAATGTCATCATATAAACCAATATCATTTATTCAATACTCAAGAATCCGACTATAATTACTCATATTTACAAAATTCAAGGAACAAATTTAGAAAGCATAAAAAAGAAGGCACACATGAAACCTAACCGGTTTTATTTTCAAAATCACCTTTTAACCCATACACACCTAAAAGTCCTTTGAAAACATATTAAGATCCATTAAAACAATTCATTAAAAAAATTAAGAAGCACATAAAACATACTAAATTCATTTAATAATGTTAAATTGTGAAATCTCATACCAAAAGCTTGGAAACTTCCAGAATCTTGTGTAAAACCACAACCACACAACAAAGGGAACCTATAAATGCAAGATCATGCCACAACTATCAATATTTGAAATAAAGAATGAAGACCATCTCCAACACACACCATTTTAGTGGGAATATTCTAAAATTTCATAGTGATTATGCTCCAACCAGGCGCCATTTCCAGTACTATTTTAAAGTGAAACCATAGTAACACACTGTATTTGACGCACCCCTATTCATGAGCTATTTTCTTTTCAAGATTTTTTCAAAATATGGTGCTGGTTGGAGCTCCTTCAAATTGATGTGCTATTTTAGATTAATGGATACTAAAATTTAATGATGCACATTGTAATTGCTCTAATATTCAACCAAACCAACCCAAAATCATACCACAACCGCACCAAAAAGGTATACAGACTTGCACAGAGGGGCAGTAAAGGTACTGACCAACAACAATGGGTGGCGAGGTGCAGTGAGAAGCGGTGAGACACATCGAGGGATTTAGGGGGGTCGTGGGGGTTGTTGGGATCACGGGAGTCAACAAGGTTGTGGGGGTCTCCAGGGTTGATGGATCCTATGGCTTATGGGGGTTACGATGGGGTCGCAGGGTCATCAGGGTCACACAGGTAGCTGGGGGTCACAAGGGTCTCTGGGGTCGCGCCTAGGGTTTCAGGGGGTCGGGGGGGGGATTGAGGGTGTCGGGGGAGTCAGGGGGGAGAAGGGTTGTGCCTATAAAAAACAAGTTTAGTGGTAGTTTTAAATAAACCACTAATAAAGGTGAATAATTTTGTTGTATAGGACTAACCACATATAGTTGTGGATAGATTTTAGCCATCCAACCATTAGTCAGTGTTCACTCTACACGGTTTGACTAGTGAGTAGCAGGACATTCCTGACACCATCTAGAGTCTGTCAGTTTAACCAGTAGTGCCTGTCATACCCCCTACCATAGAGAAATATCCTCTTTGAAGACATATGCGCCTTGCATAGAATTATGATATACTCAAGAACCTAACCAGTATTTCCATAAGGCTCTTGATTCTTGAGGATCTCTACCTATCTACAGATATGTGTGGATCTCTTGAAGAGGCTTTAAGAACCCCCCTTCAGTTTGAGGTAGAGGTAGTAGTCGCAGAAGCCTTCAATACTGAAAAGTCAAGCATGCAGAATGTCAGGCCATTATTTAAATATCTAGGGAAGATGAGGGTTTCTCCATATAGAGGAACATATACCCACATTACATCACTTGTTAGTTTAATAGCTTATAATTCCACCACTATCTTGTTGACATGGTTTCGAGGATAAATATCATCCTAACCCAAACAATCTACAAGTTGGGACTATATAAAGTAGATATGGATCCCTATGACCTGAATATTCAAGGTTATGATAGGACAGAGAAGATGCCTATTGGAAAAAATCTTCTTTAGGACCCAATTCAGTGGCTTAGTTTCCAGTATTGAGTTCATGGTTGTCTCACAAGACACCACTTAAAATGCATTGATGGGTAGGACATGGCTCCACTTGCATGTGTCATTCCCCTCCTTACATCACCAACGACTTAAGTACTCCTTCAAGGGTTGAGTGGGCATGCTCCAAGGTGATGCATATCCTTTTTCTTCTTGAAAATCTAGCTACTTAGATGCCGAATATTACAAGATCAAGGAAAAGTAGGTTCATGCCAAGGAGGTCGAGAACACTACTACTGCGACCGACCCATGGGCAGACTTGGATGATGCCTACATTTTCCCAATTCACTAATTAGAGGCCACGAACCCATACATGGGACACTAATTCATCATATATTGGACAAAGGGAAAGTGAGTTCTTAGGTACAAGGAGTGCTGGAAGATCACTTCATACTTCTACACAAACCAGGCTCGAGTGATCCCAGAACCCCTTTCCCCTGTAAGGTATCATGATGTTCACCCCATGACAATATTAATACATCATACTTTCTTGTTTCATTGGTTTGGGTTGAATTGACTCAATCTGAATCACCACTACTACTTTGATATAATCAAATGTGGCCCCTTGGTTTAAAGGATTAGTGGGACCAGATCTACAAATTTTATCACCAAGATTTCAGTAGTGTGTGAGACCTCTGGTAGAGATTCCACAACTACTCAGGCAGGGACCAACATTCTATCATGATCAGCCAACTCAGAAGGATTTCCCTCTATTGATGATCATCTCACTACAAATGATGAAGAGGATTTAGAAGACGCTCCTCCTATGTTCGAGGAAGGTGTCTCCAGCACCATTGATGAGTTGGTACAATTGAACCTCGGTACTGAGACAGATCCAAGACTGACACTGATCAATGTGACTATGCCTACAGAAGAGCAATGGAAGTATGTGGATTTCTTAAAGCATCATTGAGATGTATTTTCCTAGAGCTATGGAGATATTCTGGGCCTTGTTTCTTTGGTCTCAATCCAATTCCTTGGTATCCTGATGAACCATCACATGTTTAACCAGCCTTCCAAAAAGATGAACCCTTCTCATGGTTCCATAGTTGAGGCCGAAGTTGATAAGCTCATCAAAGACAACTTCGTCAAGTAATTCCGGTACCAAAAATGATTATCCAACATTTTCCCCATCCAAAATAATAAAAGATATATCAGAGTTTGAATCGACTTCCAGGACCTCAACTGTCACTATATAAAGGATGATTTCCCCCTTCCCACAACAGAGCTATTGATTGACACTACTACTGGATTTCAAGCTCTCTCCTTCATGGATGTGTATTCTAGATATAATCAAATATTCATGTCCCCCAAGGATGAATAGTTTGATACCTTTAGAGGAGCACAAGGTACTTTTTATTCCCAGGTAATGCCTTTCAGTCTGAATAATGCAGGTACCACCTATCAGTGTGCCAGGAACCACATATTCAAGCCAATCTTCAAAAAATAGGTGGAATGCTATGTAGATGATTTGGTGGTCAAATTCAACCAGTGTTAGGATCATATCAGTGATATTGAGAAAGTATTCAGCTTCCTCCTCTCCCTCCATCAGAAGATGAACCCCTTGGAAAGTGAATTTAGGGTTACCTTTGGAAATTTTATTAGATTCGTCGTCAGATATATAGGCATCAAGATTGATCTGTAGAAGATCAAGGCTATTAGCCAGATTCCTCCTATGAGAAACATTTGGGAGCTCTAAAGATTTCAAGGACACTTAGCCTACATACTCTGATTCATCTCAAATCTAGCCAACAAGTGTAATCCATTTTCCCAGATCATGAAAAAAGGTACCGACTACCAGTGGGATGAAGTGTGTTAGGCTGCTTTTGAGGATATCAACTAGTACATGATATAACCTCAAGTTCTGATGCCAACCATTTTTAGAAATCCACTGGTCCTTTACATGACCTCCCTAGAATGATCCTGACAGAGTTAATATTTTACAAATTTTTTATTTGTATTTAAAATATTTAAACACCCCAAATCCATCAATTTAATTTTAATTACATCATTTTTGGATTTATGGTATGTTTTGTGTTAAAATTGGAAAGTTTCCTAATTTTGGGAATTTAACAGATTTAATATGTTTTGGAAATTTGACCATATCTTTTACGATACAATCCCAATTTATGTGATTTCTTTTTTTAGTAACCCTGGAGGGCCGGGATACAACATTGTCTTATGAGGTATGATATAATTCAGCCATAAAATGACCCGAAAAAATAAATTAATGTGGAGAAAGATTCTGGACAACCATGTAGACCCCACATTAGTTAATCCATCATAAATCGATAATAATATCTCCAATTAAGGTGATTCAAGTTTTAATGGGCATCCAAGTTAGATATTCGTATCTCTTTTGAATATCGTAGAGATTGAGATTCATTAAGTTGGATATTGGATGGGATTCATTGAAGAAAGATTTTTGGAAATCTCGCTGAGAAAAATTCAACCTTAATAAATATTAGATATATTTCTGTATAACCGTCCAATTAATTTGATATTTGGAGGAACGAAATAAAATTTTATTTGGATAATTCTATAATAAGGTACCATTGGGTGATTCGAGAAGGAGAGGTTCCAACCAGGAGAAAACTTTCGGAGGGCAGAATCGGCTGGACAGTTTTTCTTCTTTTCTATTTCTTTCTTTCCTATTTCATAATTTTGTAATGCCTTCTCCTTCCCCATAAATATATATTACCTTTAAAATGGTGGGGTAAAAATTTGAGTGATTTTTGAAGGGTAGGTTTTCTATTTTTTAATGCTTGAGTTCATGCACCTTATTGAATAAAAATTCTATCTCTTTTCTGCAACGTTGTTTTCAATTTCATATAGCATGTTTTATTATCAAGTGCGATCGTATTTGATTTTGATTCCATTATTGATTTTTTCTTTGGTCAATGATAATTATATCCCTCAACTAGGTTTTGGTTTATATACAATAGAATAGACCAATTCTTAGTGGTTAAGTACTCGACGATTGTCAGTACGTGTGGAAGTGGTGGTGAATGTTTTTGATTGCTTGGGATAAACAAGACCCGATCGGGTATTGTCCAATTCAATTGAGGATATTTACTTCAACTATAATGCACATGGAAGGAGAGTATACCAAAATGAGATCTTGGTAAGGAATTATCTCACCATCACCATTTGACCAAAGGAGTGAGAGGAAACGATCGTGGAATCTCACTTTAAACAACATAGCTGAAGAGGTTAGAATAAAATAAAACAAGGATAACATTATAATTAGAAAACCGACCCTCACCTAATCACCCTTCTCATATCATAGTTTTTAATATTTTATTCAGTTAATCTTTTTCATTTCATTTTTAATTTTCTTTCTAAAACTAGTTAAATCTCAGAAACCACCCATTTTCCTCTAATTAAGTGACAAACGCAATTGTTGTGCACTCCTCTCTGGAGACAATATAGGTTAACCACTTTACTAAATTTTAACTTAGGTATTATTTGTTTTTGTCACACCCCACAACATGCACATGTCAAACCTTGGAGCCGTTGCTGGGGAGGCTGTTCCAACAATCCATTTGTAAATACTTTATTTTTTTTTAAAATTAAATAAAAACCTAAAAAAATATTTTACCATGATGTTCTCAAATTTTTTTTTCATTATTTCATGGAAAAATTATCCAAAAGTGAATGAAACAATTATTTAATCACCTTGGTCTATAGAGGATAGTGTTTCTCTCTTTGTTAAACAAATCAGTGGAGCTCAAATCCAAATCAACAAGGAAGATGAATTCAAGGATCTCATTCAAGACCTTAAAGCAAACCTTGATTACTCAGTGTTGGAGGGATTGGCCAGAGAATTAGTTGAACTCCAGGACTATTTTCCTAAATTTTTTCAAGAAATAGTCAATGTGAAACAATAAGAGGAAATTCGAACAAAATATCAGTTGCAAGGACTTCAAGAAGAAATACAGGACTTGGAGAGAAAAATGGAATGGCTAATTGAATATGTTCACACATCCCAAGAGAAAACCGAACCTAAACTTGAGCCATTAGTGGAAGTTAATTCCCCGATAATCCTTGATGTTGAAGAACTTGGGGATACCATGATGTAATTAAAAGAAGATTAATTTTTCCCTTCTCAACCATTTCTGAAGAAGATTGATGAAGAATATGTGCCATATGAAGTAAGTACAAGAGATCAACAAGATCTATACGAGTTCTGGAAGGAGTGTGAGGAACTACTTGATCCCCATGTTCCTCATAATGTAGAAGATCTAACATCATTGAAGGAAGACACAACCAATGTTGTGTAATTTGAAGTGAATATTGAGGATCTTGACTACCCGCATCCATATGCTACCACTCTACTTCAAGAGGCACTTCCTACTGAAGAGGAAATTGATACCGAGACAAATCAGGGAGATGATCTTTTCATGTACTCATTATCTTTTAATTTTATTGAAACTGAATTGAGTATCACCTCCCCTTGCTTTAAATTTTTTTATTTGGATAACTCATGTACTGTCTCAACGGATGAGGAAGAAAAGGAAGATGTTCTTAAAGAGGAACATATGGAGCTCCCCGAACATGTTGATTGTTTATTAGAGGAAGTTCATGAGGATATACACATGGATTTTTCTAAGGAAAATGGGAAACATGATGCTTACTTTATAAGGGAAGAATTTTATATTTATCCTTCATGCTTTAATTTTGTTCAAATTGAATTACATTATGATTTCCCTTTTATTTTTCCAATGATGCAGCACACTTTCAGCAACCACTAGACAATGAAGAAGAATTTGTGCAATTAGAAGCCATAAAAGATGAGGACTCATTCTTTTTCCTACCCCCACCAAGAAAGTTGTATCTTATTATCCTAGGGGGGAATTTGGTGTACTATACCAATAGTTTCCTCAACAAAAAGGATGAAGCACAAGATGTAAAGAAGAAGTTTTGTTGGTTCATCACAAAGAAACTCAACCCACCATCAGATTGGGGATAACTAACTGAAACTACCCATATTGAGGCAGTCAAAACCCATGGCCCACTTGGGGGATTAAACCAAGATCTATACTTCTTTTATCATATTATTTATATTTTCATTTCTTTCAATAAATTTATTATGTTTTATTTTGTTCTTTTTCTTGCAGGTTATCAGTGTGCAACACTTAGGATCTTAAGTCAATGCTGCAATACTAATAAATCAGGTTGTACCTCTCCTTTACACTTTCTTGATGTTGTGATTCATTTTAAAATTGTCTTACATGTTAAATCCACTTGAATTAATTAAGTACACTTCATCATTTAAGTGTGGGGGAGAGAACCTTTATAGTTTAGGATTTTCATTTTGTGTTTGGTTTTCAAAAAAAATCATGTTTTCATATTTTTGTGTGTTTATTTTTCAGTTTTTGGTTTGTTTTTTTGAAACTTTTGATCTTAAATGATTATCATTGTCATTTTTTAAACCCATACCATTGAGTGAACCAATTTATTCCATGAAGATAAGCTTAAATGAATACTAAAATGACCTTGTTTCAAGTTCAAATATTTTGGGAATTCAAGAAAAGTACTCTGATTTTTGAATCCCATGCTGCATCTCACCGTGTATATCTTTGAAATCACTTTACCGTGAGGCTTCTTAACCATTTTTGTCATATTATTTTCATTCTCCTCATTTCTTGAGAGAACCATACCATGATTTCTTAAACCAGAATTTTATTTATTCCTTTCAAAACTTGAGGGTTTGGGGTACATGTGTTTTAAATGATTGAGGAATTTATTTGGTTTTAATCCCCCTTTTAAAAATAAACCTTTTCATTATGGACCACCTTTACATTTATCCTTCATTTTATCCCCTAGTAGCCATAAAAAACCTATTTGGTTAGCCACATTACAAGCCAATTTCCCCTATCCAACCCGATCTTGAAGTGAAATTGCATGATCTAGTTGAACATAAGTGTGTGGGAAGATTACTTGTGTTGTGATACCTCATTTGGTGAATATTTGAATGGAAAATCAATTGTTGAAGAGATGTGTGTGCTGCTGAAAAATCATTCTGTTGAAAGCTGTGCCTTTTCTGGAGATTTCATGATAAGAGAAGCTGTGCCTTTTCTGGAGCTTCCAATATAAAAATAAAGTTATGCCTATCTGGAGATTTCGAGAAAAATCATGTTTGAAGAGATTGAAATATTTTCTGCTGAAACCCTGAGCTGATTGAATGATTATGGAGCCTATTTTCTACAAAGGAGAATAGAAGGAGACCATGTTTGAGTGAAAATTAGAATCTTTCAATTTTTCTTCAAAAAGAGCCAATCCCTTTTTTTCAGCCTCATAATTTTTATCATCTAAATCCTACCAACCGGAAGACACAAAACAAACCTGAAAATTAATCATGAGAAAAAAATGTCCTTGATTCACATCAGGTGGAGAATTAGGATTTTTTCAAACCTATGGTGACCCTTGCATTGGTTTGGATGATAAAAACTTTCTTAAAAATTGATATTTGAGAAATGAGAGAAAATTCATGTGAGGTAGGTGTCTTGTGTGCATGGGATGAGGAATGAAGTGGAAATATAATAAATGATATAAATGGAGAACTTGAAATAATTTTTTTATGAGGCATGATATCTTTTTGTTTCATGGTGTGGATTTGGTGGATCTCATGGCTATGAGTTTTGAATTTGCTTTGATTCTGATGTTTACCTGTCCGTGAGTCCAAGTTCTAAGTGTGGGGGAATTGATAGAGTTAATATTTTACACATTTTTATTTGTATTTAAAATATTTAAACCCCCCAAATCTATCAATTTAAGTTTAATTACATCATTTTTGGATTTATGGTATGTTTTGTGTTAAAATTGGAAAGTTTTCTAATTTTGGGAATTTAACAGATTTAATATGTTTTGGTAATTCGACCATATCGTTTACAATATAATCCCAATTTATGTGATTCCTTTTTTTAGGAAACCTGGAGGGTCGGGCTACAACTTTGTCTTCTGGGGTATGATATAATTTGGCCATAAAGGGACCCGAAAAAATCAATTAATGTAGGGAAATATTCTAGAAGACCATGTGGACCCCACATCAGTTAATCCATCCTAAATTGGTCATAATATCTCCAATTAAGGTGATTCAAATTGTAATGGGCATCCAAGTCAGATATGCGTATCTCTATTGAATATCATAGAGATTGAGATTCATTAAGTCAGATATTGTATGAGAATCATTGAAGGAAGATTTTTGGAAATCTCGCTGAGAAAAAGTCAACATCAATAAATATTAGATATATTTATCTATAACCGTCCAATTAATTTTAGATTTGGAGGAACGAAAGAAAATTTGATTTGTAGAATTATATAAGAAGTGACTATTGGGTGATTCGAGAAGGAGAGGTGCCAACCAGGAGAAAAATTTCAAAGGACAAAATCGGCTGGACAATTCTTCTTATTTTATATTTCTTTCTTTTCTTTTTCATACTTTTGTAATGCCTGCTCCTTCCCCATAAATCTATACTACCTTTACCATGGTGGGGTAAAAATTTGAGTGATTGGGGAAGGGAATGTTTTCTATTTTGTAATTCTTGAGTTCATGCACCTTATTGAATAAAAATTCTATCTCTTTTCTGCAACGTTGTTTTCAATTTCATATAGCGGGTTTTATTATCAAGTGCGATCGTATTTTATTTTTGATTCCGTTATTGATTTTTTCTTTGGTCAATGATCATTATCTCCCTCCACTAGATTTTGGTTTATATACTATGGAAGAGACCAATTCTTAGTGGTGAAGTACTCGGCGATCGTCAGTACGTGTGGAAGTGGTGGTGAATGTTTTTGATTGCTTGGGATAAAAAAGACTCGATCAGGTATTTCCCAAGTCAATTGAGGATATTTACTTCAACTATCATGAACATGTAAGGAGAGTAGACCAAACTGAGATCTTGGTAAGAATTTCTCTCACCATCACCATTTGACCAAAGGAGTGAGAGGAAACGATCACAGAATCTCACTTTAAACAACATAGCAGAAGAGGTTAGAATAAAATAAAACAAGGATAGCATTAAAATTATAAAACCGACCCTGACCTAATCACCCTTATCATATCATAGTTTTTAATATTTTATTCAGTTAATATTTTTCATTTCATTTTTAATTTTCTTTCCAAAACTAGTTAAATCTCAAAACCACCCATTTTTCCTCTAATTAAGTGACAAATGTAATTTTTGTGCACTCTTATATAGAGACAATCTAGGTTAACCAATTTACTAAATTTTAACTTAGGTATTTTTTTTTCACACACCATGATAGGCATGTGTCAGATCCATCGATACCCTTCTCGCCTAGAAGAATAATGAGGGAATAGAGAATATCTTATACTACCTCATCCACATTCTCCTCAATACATAGACCATATATTCTTCTATCGAGAAGAGTTTCCTTATGCTGTTATTCAAGGTCTATAAGTTGCGAAATTACTTGAAACACCATTAGATATATCTAGTGTCCCTTGTGGATCCATTGAAATATGTTCAGAACTGCCCCATGTTAATAAGCCATCTAGCTCGGTGGGCAGTGATCCTTCAATAGTTTGACATTAGGTTTGTCCCCCAGAAAGCTATCAAGGGATAGGCACTGGTAGTCTTACTTTCTTCCCATCTGTCCCCCAGAGAAGAGACTCTAGATCATGATTTCCTAGATGAGGTTATCTTCTTAGTGAATCAAGCCATACGGTGTTGGAAGATACACTTTGACGGTGCTTCGTGAATCCCTACTGTCAGAAGACTCAATGATTCCAAACTCAATAGATTTGGTATGGGTATTGTTTTCACCACACCTATATAGGTTGTACTACCCTATTTGTTCTTTTTTTCATAGGGCTACACCAATAATGAGGAATAGTATCAAGACCTCATCACTGGTCTTGATTTGACCCTTGAGATTGATGTTCCCCACCTACATGTGAAAGGGGACTCCTAATTGTTCATCAAGCATATCAACAGCGACTATGTCATTAGGAAGCCAGAGCTCATACACCTGCTAGGGAGTACTCTCTAGTTAATGGACCAATTACATTATCATATAGAATTTACTCATTTACCCCAGCCAAAGAATGTCCGAGCCGATGCCTTATCCCGCCTCGTTGCATCTCTTTCAGAGCCTAACCAAGATGACCTCATTATCCATGTGGTGCACTGAAGAGTCATCACTCTCGTCACTGCAGACAACAATAATAGCCCATAGGTAAGACATATAACCACCAGTGTATCCACATCGAGACCTCCAGGTCTTTTTATACAATGGAAGAGATCCATGATTGACAACTCCCTTTTTTGAGTACCTCCAACATGGTAATCTCCCAACGGAATGAGCTGAATGTGAGAGAGTCCGTCGGCATGTAGTGTAGTTCACCCTCTAGAGTGGTCCCAGTCTTAAGAAGATCCTCTATAGATGTGGGTTTGATGTTATTCTCCTATATTTAATTCAAGGATACTATATTCCCTATGTTATGTAGGAAGTTCATGCTAGTTCCTATGAAGCTCATGAGGTAGGGCCGAAACTCTCTCATCAGATCTAAATGTTGGGCTACTTTTGGACCACCATGTTCCATGAATTTATCAAGTTTTCCAAGAGTTTCCAATCATTCCAGATCTATACTAATTTTGTGTATCGGTCACCAGAGCCTCTCCATACTACCAAGTACTCTTGGCCCTTTGCGTTTTGGGGAATCGATGTCGTGGGACCATATCCACCTGCAACAGCTTTCCAGTAAAGGTTCATCCTGACCGTTATGGATTTCTTTTCCAAGTACATAGAGATGATTCTGCTCAAGTAAGTCAAGGACTGTTCTATCATTGATTTCATGAGCTCCAATATCATCCACCAATTTGGAGTCCCTCACACCATCCTCACTGATAACGACACTAACTTAAGATAAAGAGAGCTTAAGAAATTATACACCAAGTATAATATCAATTATAATCATACCTCTATATATCATGTGCAAGAAAATGGGTGAATCTAGGCATTCAAAAAAAACCATATCTAACATCTTGTAGAAGATAGTTGGTCATAACAAAAAGAGTTGGCCGGACAAGCTTCCCAACACTCTCTAGGATTACCAGACAATGAATCATAATTCTTCCCAGGTGACTCCATATTCCCTAGTGTATGGAACAATGGTAGTATTTCCCCTTAATGTTCAGATACCATCACTTCACATAGTAGTATACGATCATCAGACATCAGACAGAGTAGTAGAAGTCTATCTGGATGAACTGGAGGCTCTCGATGAGAATAAAATTTGTGCCTTTCACAATATGGAGAGGCATCAGAACAAGATAGCCAAAGATTTAAATAAGAAAGTTCATCTCTATTATTTACTTTAAGGTGACATGGTACTATCCTTGATATTTCTAATGATACCCTACATGAATCCACCAAAGTTGTAGTCCAAATTGGAGGGACCTTATATCATTCACAAGGTTTACCCCAACGATGCATACTCTCTGGCCACTATGTATGGTGAGAACTTACTTCTACCACCAATTCCAAATTACTTAATAAGTAATTCACATGAGTGGTTCTTTTGTCCTGTATGATGATAAATTACAAATGGTACAAGCTCTATAACTTTAAACTAAGATCCCCCTCATCCTGCATGATGATAAACTACAAGTAGTAAAAATACCGCATGATCTGAGCTCTATGACCTTAAAATAAGATCTCCCTCATCCTTACCACAAGAAATTAAACTGAACGGGTACCACCACCCTTCATGCATCCCTTAATTTGAGTCTTAATCATCTTTCAAATCCAAAAGGACCCCCTAATATCCTGGTCTTATGCCACCTTGGCTCAGCTACCATTCTGGGCCAATGTCTTAGAGGGTCTTGAACGATAATATGATACAAGTCCCGCATTGCGAATATGGCCAGCAGTCGATGATCAATTGTTTGTTCCCATTAGTAGTCACATTATATTGACACCATGTTGCAAACATGGTCAATAGTTATCCTCTATTGTTATCACTGTCTCCATGGTGTCTTAAATATCGGGTATGGTGATTCACCCTTTTCTACCACTCTATCCCACACACACGACATTATACTGGGCATCCACAGTCTGAGCTCTACAACCTTAAACTAAGATCTTTTTCATCCTTGTTGCATGAAATTAAACTATATGACATTTCAAGAACTATGTATGGATTTATTCCCATCCTTATGGGATACATAGTGATACCCAGACCTTTCATTCGTGGCCTAGCCTCAGGTCCCTCGACCATTCTGACCACTTGGCCCAAGTTCTATCTTAGGATTTTGTAGTGTGATATGAACTATTTTTTCCTTATTCATTATATTTTATTTTCACCATGCCACACACATCCCCTTGAAACACCCTTTCCCCTATATCCTTACCGTATGATGTTAAATTGCACGACATTCAATAACTATGTATGTGTTGATTCCATCTCACGTAGGACACATAGGATTGCCCGGAAATTTTGTCTTTAAGCACAACCCAATGAATCTTTCCATATCCTTGGTTTCCCTCTTTTGTTTTAGTTATATTTGAGTGCTACATGTGATGAGGTACATGCTCTTCTGTTCTTATTCACATCAAGTTTAAAATATCCGCATCATGTTCCCCTCCCTCAAGAACATTCTCCTTTCCCCTACATCCTTACCATATGATGTTAAACTAAAGGAGATTTCAAGAACTAAGTGAAGATTGATTCCTACCCTCACAGGATATGTAAGAACGCCCAAACATTTTGTCTTCAAGCCTAGCCCTAGGTACTGTAGATTCTACCTTCCTTTTGGCCTCTCATCCTAAGTATCCAGAAGCGCGTGGCACGATACTGACTCTTCTATCATTATTCATGTTGGGTTTACAATAGCCGCACCATGTGCCTCCCTTAGTAATATCTCCCTTCCCTCTACATCCTTATCAAATGATGTTAAACAACAAGGGATTCTAGAACTACATGTGTCTTGATTCCCATCCTCATGGGATATGTAGGAACACCCAGAAATTTCACCTCAAGTCCAGCCCCAGGCTCGCTAACCCATTTTATCCCTTTCCTCCACTCGTCTTCCTAAGTATTCTACTCTTAACTAGGCACCTCAACCTCTAATGTTCCTTATCAGTGTGCTCAAATGCAATATGGTTTAGGACCTAGAGTGTTGGGGCCTTCATGAATATGCCTTTGTTCCATCTTCATGCTTCATGTGTCCCTTTATTTGGGTCTCCATCATTTACCAAATTTGAAAGGACCCCCGTGAGGTATGGATGCTCGACCTTATGGGCCGCCTACCATTTTGGTCCAACATCCTGGAAGATCTCGAATGACATTTGAAAAAGGTCCCATGTCGTGAATATGGTTAGTGGTTGAACCTCACTTGTTTGTTCCCATCCCAAGTCACATGATATGAATACTGTGCTTCGAATACGGTCAAAAGTTATCATCCATTGTTAAAACAACCCCATTACTCCCTAAATATTGTTTTCATGATTCACCACCCCTTTCTATTTCATCATGTTCATACAGAACTTCAACACCCTCAGTGTTCTCCCTCCATGCACCTTTTTTGTGCTGAGAGGATGAACCAGTGTCGTGGGGTCATCTTTGACTTTGCACCTTCGTCCCCTACCGTGTGCTTTCATACACTATAAATATCTGCTATGCCCTTGTTTCCCATGTCGAGCATGGTTCATGTGGGCTTATGGATTTGGATAAGGTTTGTGTTTTCATGTAAGAGTCACACTTCCTTTTGGTCCAAACTCTATGACCTTAAACTAGGAGCTCTGGTCCCCTAGTCTAGGCATCATAACTTTAAACTTTGTGTGTTCTCTTGGAAATTTTTATTGCGGTGAAGACTACTTTGTACTCATTCACATTGGGTTTCTTTATGATGTCTCATCACATATTTTTACTTTGGGAATCTTCCCCTTTGGTCTAAAATCTATGACCTTTAAACTAAAACTTTCAGTGTCCTAGTTTGCATGACATTAAACTACATAATAACTACGATTTTATTCTCTTGAAGGGATGTCATTTTTTATGGTATTGGACATCTGTCATACCTTCCTCAAGAAATACCTATGTCTTGATGTAAATTGTCATGGGATATGTAGTGACACCTATACTCTTCATCTAAGGCTCATCCTCAAACCCTTTCATTATTCTAGTCTCTTATACCTATTCCCCTTTTGGGAACATGTGGCATGGCATGTGGACTTCATTTGTAATCATTCACGTAAGGTTATGTGACACACCACATATTTTTTCTTTAGGGTTCCCACATCCTCATCGCATGATGTTAAACTATATAGAATTCAAGAACTACGTTTGGCTTGATTCCCATCCTTATGGGATACGTAGAAACACATATAAATTTTGTATTCAGGCCTAACCCGAGGTTTATTAAACTTTTTATCCCTTTGGCCCTGGTTACGGTCCAATCTCTACGACCTTAAACTAGGATCCTATAGTCCATGAAACATGACTTTGAACTATTAGCCCCCGTCCAGGTAGTATAACCTTAAAACTATGTGCAACGTCCTGGTCATATGACGTTAAAATATTCCTTGCACTGTCTTAACTGTATGACGTTAAACTATGTATCTATAAGATTAATCTATGAGGAATTCTAGGTCCTCACTAGAGAGGTCATACCTAGAAGTAGGTTTGATTTTGATTCTGACCAATATTCCCACCAAAAATGCTTTCGTCACGGTGGAATAATTTCAAGAGTGTTAGAATTCCTTTGACTATCCCATCACTCCACCCCAGGATTTTCATGCCCCTTATTCGGATCCTCATCCTCCTTCACGTCTGAAGGGACCCAAAAATATCATGGATAATTGTCCTTTTCGATATCCTTCCATTTTGAGCAAACATTCCAGAAGATATTGGATGACATTTCATGATAGGATCTATGTTTTCAAATGTAGTCAACAGTTGGACCTCATTTATTTGTCCCCATTTCAGGATAACAAGATATAGATGTTGTGTTTCAAATTAGATCTGTAGTTATCCTACATTATCATTCCACCATCAATGTGTTCCAAATTTTGGGTATCATGATTCACACTCCTCATTTCCCCTTATTTGGATTTACCCTAACACCCTTGGAATTACCCCGGTCATGCATTAGAGCATGTTGGGAAATGCAAGTTGGTTGTTATAGGAACCCTATCCTCTAGTTTAACTCTCTCCATCAACCCAAATATTTTAGGCAATTAGTAGACAATGGAAAAACCTTGAATATTCGATGAATAGCTGGAACTCTCATACAAAAAGTGAATGGTTATGTGGTCATCCTCTGTTTCTCACACCAAGTTTGGCCCATGTGAGCTTAGGGATGGATCACTAGTTACTTCAAAATTATGATCGAGATGCAGAATATATATATATATATATATATATATAATATGATATGTAATAATAAGAAAATAGTATGTCCATGCATGCAGTTCAGGATAAGTAAATAAGGGAGAAAACATGTTTTATAAATTTAGACAAAACACGACCCTTATGAATCAACCTCCTCAATGGACTACTTCAGTACTACCACTTTATGAAATGTGGCCTCTAGGATTGTCTCTATCTCCCTGATATCTTTTTCTTCATCAATAGATATAGAGTGAAGATTATTGATTCTGACCTACATTCACTTCCACTCGGCTTGAAGCTCATTTTTTCGCCTGCTCTTCAAGGCGTCGAACTATCTTCTTAGCCCCAAGAAGCTTCTAGAAATTTTCTGACACCTTTAGATACCAGGAAATATCAGAGCTTTGAATACTCTCTCATATCGTCTTGTCCATATAATCACAAATTTATATATGAAGATGATGAGCATCCACCCCTCCGGCGTAGAGAAAGCATAGCCATGTGTAAAGTGACCACATCCGAATCATCCATTTTTCCTTTGATTGAATAAGGAATCATTTAATGCACTTTAATGCCCTGAGTCACATTATATAATTATCCTCGGCCACATCAGGATCAAAGTTATCCATATCCCCAGGATTTGTAGACCCGTACTCAAGAAAAATATCCATGAGTTTAGTGGAAGGATCCTCTTCTGGTATTTGTTCTTCTTTAGTGACCTCAACCCCACCAGTCTGGAGCTCTACCCTAGAAGTAACTTTATGTATTATTGTAGCTTCATGCTCACTAGGTGCTAGAACGGGACCAATTTTAATGATTGGTTCTATGCGGAATGGTGCAGTCACTGGTAAAGCTCCTGAAGATGTCTCAGACTCAAAAGTTTGTCGATCCTCCAGTCTTGTGATCACTACATTGGGAATTAATATCTTGGTCAGCTAAGTTACCTAATAAAATATGTGATCCTAAAAAGGTAGAAACTTATAAGAGACAAGTATAATAGTATCCAGTTACCGAGTCATGGTAGGAGATTCCACCACAGGAGATCCCTCAGTGCTTGTTAATTCAATAATCAGTGCTAGATCTTTTTTAATGGAGGGAATAACCTGATACCCTGAGGTCTCCATTTTAACCCCTCCTACTGCATTTTCACTGAACATTTAAATTGTGTCTGGTCCTTCGACCACTCCAACCGTGTTCGGTCCTCCCCCCTATTCGGTTTCGGGTGCTGATTCATGGGGATGTCTTTCCACATCTATTGATACTTTTTCATCCACTATAGGGGGAAGTTCCTGGCTATCATCATCAATGTGTTCCTAAATAGGGAAAAGTTTAGTCAGGGGATTCAAATTATTAAAATCAAGATACCAGTAGAGATTATAGTTGAGACTCACCTCGAGTTGTTCATCCAATTCTGCGTTAGAGCCTACGATTTCGACACTATCATGAGGGATTCCATGGTGGGTCATTGTCCCTTGAGGTCCATCACTTATAGGTCCCTCACTTACAAAATATTCTTATCCCCATTATTATTCTTATTCTTCTTCTTCTTCTATTTATTCTTCTTCTCCTTCATCCTCATTATCATCATTGAATGGAATTTTCAAAGGGTCATGATCCTAACCGAGTATCACTTTCACTATGATATATGGTTCTTCGTACCGCCCCCACTAGAACATATAATCCATAGCTATCAAATACATGTGACGATGATGAAAGTTCACCCTATCCACCACCTGAATATTCCCTAGATCCATCAGGTCGATTCTAGTATGCACTAGTTTCTACAATAGGGATTCCATACTTAGCATTTGTTGCAGCTTCCTCCAAGACGACCACAAGGATAGAAAAATGGCATCGGTGGTCGGCTGTAGAAGGTATATCATCCAATTTCCAGAAAGTTCCCTAGCTAGTCCATGAGGTCGACTATGGGACCATAATTCTTCAAAAGGTGGAGGCACAAACACACTTTGCAATGCTCCTACCGAAGAGGTTCCAGCTTGTGCTGGCTTAGCCGCCTAGATCGCCTCCGGTCTCGCTTCCCCAATAGTGCTTCATCTACTATCTCATCGTCCGGGATCCATATTTGTCACCTTGATCTGTTGAATGTGTCACTACATAATTGCTTCTGGATATGCTGATATCCAATGGTCGACATACTCTATTGATAGGATGACATTAACATCAATAGGGGGAAAGGTAATGACTTCACCAAAACTAGCAGTCGTGAATATGATCCATAGTTGGCAAAGAATGCAGGGATTCCGCTCTTCCAAAACCCCTGTATACACTTTCTTTGGCATCCTATGCATGCAAATAATTTTTTTGACAAACCTCATTAGCACATAGGGTTCAAAAAATATTTTCCCATCGACCCGAGCTACCAGCACACTGCCCCTAACGCTTTGCAAGTATTCCCTTTAATCCAATGGGCCTCACCAGTCATCTACCATATGGCCAACTGGGGTCCGAAAATGGATGAAAGTTGAAGTTTTCTTGGTTTTCGTCCTTGAGTTTGATCCCCTCCTCATTGAGAATCAAGGGATGAATTACAATAATATTTATTAGGGACAGCCGCATACCGTCACCTAGAGGTCAGATGGAATTTGGAAAGTCATACCTGTTGCAATGAGCTGAAACCCAACCATGAAGAATCTAGAATAGTATTCATATTCTCTTGGGAATACCTCCTCTTGAGATGCTCCCCAAAATATCGTATATCAACACAAGAACTCCCAGATTGACCTTGTTCTTGTTCTCCATGATTCCAACAATCACCAACGTACCTGAACGAACCCTCATCCTCATGTACCTTACTGGCAGTAGCCACCTGCTCAGGAATGCATCAAGAAATATATCATATCATACATTTGGGTCCCAACTTTTATTTATGCTAAAGCCCCATGATCAGTACTTGCCTGCCTCTAGGACCATCTAGTATGATCCCGATTTACCCCTTTAGGACATGTCTGGGCATTGCTTCCCTCAACCTAGAATATTCATTGTCTCATCCTACATCAGAAATAGGATGAACCATCTTGGGTAGGATATGTCCTTCAGAATGTATTTTATTTTCAATTTCTCATTGTACAACTCCAATAGATGCCATGTCAGAATAAGGGTGCACGAAATATCCCCCCGAATGTTCTCTATTGTAAGGAACTCATCATATTAGTACCCTTTCAGGGGAATTCCCCCAATGCAATGGATGTCCCAAAGGCTTATGCCCACTTCCCCATAGTGGGGGTGTAAAGTGTTTGTGTCAAGGTACCACTGAATGAACAACTACAACACCAGGTCTTAATGATGGTAGAAATTAAACTACAATGTCCACACAGCTTCAAACAGCTCAATAGACCACAGATCCACCTCGAATTCCTCACATGTCTAGCGTACCTAGTACAAAAATTCCCATTCATTCATAAAGTTCCCCCTAAACCTGAAGTCCCATTCCTTTTAACCTTTGGTCTCATGTAATGCCCCAACCCCAGTTACCCAGAGTCGGTGCATTATTACATAACATTGACATGATCACAATGAAATCATGTCTCGAAAGACTGATAAGTTTAGTATTATTGGAAACAAGATTCATACATAAGTTCAACTTTACAACTTGAAAAGAAATACAACAAGAATTTATTCCATTGGAAACATCCAAGCCTCCTAAAATAATACCTGTATGTCACTCATAACTAACTTCTTCATATCCTGGTAAAATGAAACATAAGAAGGGGGTGAGATCAAATGCTTAGGAAGTGTAAGCAATACAATGGAAGATAACATAAATATTAAGCATGGTGAATAATTGGAACCACATGCCTTTACCAATAATAAAGACAAATACTTTTATGGAAGGAATATGATATGAGTAAATAATTCCATAATAAAACATAATCATTGGTATTCTACTAGTCGAATGACCACATGAACCATCAATATTATTTTCATAATGAGGAAATGTATAATGCCGAACATTCTGAAACATTTTGTCAAGGCCTCGGCCAAGACGTCTAAAAATTATTAAGGCCTCGGCCAAAACCATATATCAAATTGGAAAAGGGCCTTGGCCAATTCCACCTCTAGTTGTTTCATGAGACCTATCGATGAATCGAGGAGCTATAGCGGGCTCCACCCATCACTTACAAAGTCCAATACATTCCTCATATGAAAAGGTTTAAACATATCATAAACAATAGCATACGAAATGTCAATACTTTAACCATAAACCTTGAATGGTATAAAAATAGAACATCCACAGTAAAACATATCACAAAACCTTCAATACAATATGGAAGTTTTGTATCATAATAAATCAACTACGAATAAACTTAAAATCCATCAAAGGATGTTGAAATAGATGAAATCAAAACTATTTGAGAGAAATATCTCTTTTTTTAAATCATTTAAAAGTCACATAATTATAAAATAAAACATTTACTTTGAAAATATCCTTATAATATTGTAAGGGAAGCTTTGAATATTTTATAATGGCAGAAAATATCCGCACCCGTCGTATAATTTAAAAAAACATTCTTACCTTAATTCTGTCGAAAAGGTTAACAATGACCTTGTTTGGAAAACGACAGAAAGATTCCTTTATAAACTTCTTATAAAAAGTCAAAAAAGGGTATAAATGAATTTAACCCATATTCTGTAAAATAGTTAGAATGATTTTAAATAAAATTTTAAGAAACATGGTTGTGTATGATAAATAGGTCCCAGTAGATAATTACGTATAAACAACCTTGGATAATGAAGAGATTGTGAAATAAACCCTTACCTTGTACTTTTCCTTGGTAGAGGGTAGGTTAACCTCCTTTATAATAGTTAAATCATAGTTATTAAATTATAAAATAATCATATACATAAATATGATATCATATATGATCTTTTAATATTGCATTGTTAATAATATTTTAGTATTATCGTCGTTTCGGGTGTTCACTTACTCATTTTCTTTTATATGTTTTGTTACATAAGACGTGTTTTTTATCCATAGGTTGTATCTTATTCAAATACAGAATTATATAAATTCCTTAAAAATTATTTTTAATCATCAAATGAAAATTAGTCTTGAATGGATGCGATGGGGGATTAATCTTATCACGTTTGTGGAGACGGTTGTCCGTACATATGCACGAGCGACAATATCATTATTTTGACATTAAAATAATATATAATTGGATGGTGTATCATATATACAGAATAATTATCATGTTATATTTATTATTTACATGAATTACACATCATTATTATACCCATCCAAAAAATAATGTATTGAATAACAATTACACCACGACGTGGAGACGGTAAGCTGTACGTATGCACGTATGGTGACATGTCATCCAAGGGATGAATAGAATACTGAATATGGTTGTACCATATTTATAATAACATCATAGTATATATAATATACTGGAGTTATTATTTTATAATGGAAATAACGAAGAAATAAGAAGTGGAAGAATAAAGGAACTTGAAAGAGGGTGGTAAAAACATTACCTCTTCTTCAGGTTCTTCCTTTTTATTTGATCAAAAGGGCTCGTTAAGTTGGCTTTATGACTAAAGGAAGGCCTCTAGGATGAATTGAGTAAGTTTAGAGGATGTTTGGGTAGGTTTTGGCCAAACCAAAAGGCTTTGAAGGTATGAATTTGAGAGAAGGGGGAGTTCCCTTTTATAAGAGGGGTGAGGGGAACCTTTGGAAAAGCTAGAAATATTAATTTATAATAAATTTATATTCGGTTTCTAAATGGATCCAAAGTTTATTATTTAAAGGTTAAGGTGGGGATAGGTCGAAAACCACTCAACCAATAGGTTTTAGATAGGTTTGGGTCACTATATTAACCTTATCATTTATATATTTAACTCTTAGTTAAATAGTTTGACATTTACCATGTCTCTTTGTATTTTAATTTCATATGGTTTATAAACTTAGTATATACATCCAAGAGAAACCCAAGTGGTTCATTAATGATACACCTATCATTACATAAGTCCTTTGGACAAACATTAGATTTTTAGGAATAGAATATCAATTAATAATATAATATTTGTTTTAAATACTCTTTTATGTCAATTTTGACACTATTTAATAATTGATTTTTGTTAAAGTTCTAACAACTTTATTAATTCGAAATAAATTCATTTAATCAATACTAACATGTCATATTAACCTATAAAATTAGTGTAATCAGTAAAAAGTATCAAATTACATTTATTTGGATATTTATAATATCAATTATTTTAATATTTCATTAATTAGGTAATTACTGCATCACCGTCATGTCATAAATAAATTAAATTATTTAATGTCTAAAAATTATAAATAAAATACCATTATGTAGGAAATATTTCTAGATTTATAATGAATAATTATAATCAAATTTATTTTATGTATAACCCTATATTAAAAATGTTTTAGTTATTAAATTTTGATTTTAACTCCTTTAACTCTTCTTTGAATTAAATAATAATAAATGTACTAATCTAATCCAAATGGGAATTATTGAATGCACCAACCATCAAACATTATACTCTTTGGAATTTACATCAGAATCCTAACTTCAAGTCCCCTTTCAACTTAGATTGGGGGGGGGGATTTGTTGGTGCCAAGTTTTGGTTGAGGCCATGAATTGACATTTTTGAAAAAACTGAAGCTATATTTTGGATCAGAAGACAATCATGAGACACCTAAGGGAGGTACGTGAAAGATTTAAGGTATGTGCGCAAGATTTAAAATTTCATGCAAGATCTTTCATGTCTAATGCGACAACAAATGGATTCTTCCACGCTAACCTTCTGAAAAATGGCCCAATTAGAAGTGCTAAAGAAATTCGACTAGCGTGTAAGAAGAGTTACGACACACAATATCTTCCATGCAAAATGCAATTTTAAATTCCACTTGCGCCCAGTACACCTTGCGCTCCACTAATAAATTTTTCTTCTATAAATAGAAACGTACCCCCTCATTCTGGGGTACCATTATAGAAGACAAATCGTAGTTCCCATGTGTAAAAGATGACTTCTTCTGCGACTAAATGAAATACATGGCCTCAAGGTACTGGATCTTACACAACAGGTCTCCCAGGGGTCCTCCTTAAGGTGGGCCCACTAGGGATAAACCCTCACCCATTTCCTTTTACTCTAAGGAAATTACACACAAAATATTCTTCTTGTGCGCAAGTCTTCCCTTGTTTTGTGCCAATCTTGCACACAGGGTTCCAATTTTCACGCTGGGTTCCAATTTGCACACAACCCCTCATCTTGCGCGCAATCCTTCAATCTTGCGCATGAACCTATTTATGTGCTCTATGTGTCATCTTTACCCTAAGGCACCAAGTCCAAAACCCTTTTATGTGCAACACCCTTGTCTTGCGCCCACTTCTCATGTGCGACCCTCCAGGTTTGTATGAAGTAATTTCAACGTTCCCTAAGGAGTGCTTCATGTGGAGTTGACCTACCTTGTGCTTATTCTCATAGGCACACTAATGGATATTTCTTCTTCGCATATCCAAACTAACATGAACCCCTAAATGGATCACTCCATAACCCTGTTGATCTGTGGCATTATTGGTGCCTTCCCTACCCTAATGGTTAAAGCAAGCCAGTTATGTAAGTCCTGGGGGTGAAGAATGAATCCTCATCATATGAGCTACAGGATGTTAAACTGCCAAGCACCCATGTCCTAAACACGCGATTAAACTATGACCACTTCATGAGGGATATGTTCGAGAGGACTAAGAAGGGGATGGGCACAAGCACCCTCTAGATCCTCCTCTCCCTCTGAGAGTTTTCACCATGCGCACCCCGAGCATCCTCTATGTAAGACCCGACCCAACTTGATAGGGTGATCCTTATATGATGGCCATATCTTCCTCATAAATCTAGACATCCTCCTCAGGCTTCCCCCCTTGAGTAATTCCCAATATTCTTCTCATGGTCCTCTAACTAGGCATAAGCCCCACTCTACCCCTCACAGACACATCTTGCATGACACAATCATTGGGTCTTTTGTTGCCTCTTATTTCTCACACCAGACATGACTCATGTGGGCTTAGAGTAACCATTGGCCATAACATCTTCTATGGGATTCCTTAGTGTGTATTCCCCATACCTCTATTTCCCGAACTATGTGGACTTTGATCCTTTCCCTTTTCAAGAAAGGTATATAGGAAGCCTCCCTAAAGTTCAACCCCGTCATCCATTTGTTCCGACCATCTTCACATCATTTCATTATTGTCCTGCATGATGTTAAAATGTATGATTTTTAATTACGTGGGTTTTGATCCCTGTCTCTTAGACATGGTATATAGGAGGCCTCCCTGAGGTTCAACCCCAAACACCGGTAAACTTAGGTGTCCCCTTTTTTGGGGCCCACATACTTGGTTCGCCCCTTAGTGGTGTCAGATAAGTTACTAGGATGTCTTAGTGCATAAGTCCAGCAATCAACCCATACTCTTCAAAGCAAGAGTGTCCCTATTACGATGAGATGCTAACCACGCATAAGCCCCAACATATCTTCGGGTTGCTATCCTTTGTGTACACCCCGATTCTCTGCCTCATTCATCAACTACGTGATCTTTGATCTTTTCCCCTTTTGATAAAGGTTCGTAGGAAGCCTCCCTAAGTTCCAAGACCATCTCTCATGTCCCATTTGTGTCTCTCCATCGAGCATTTGTGCATCGAGAAGATCACGCCTTAACCCATTGGTTCCATTTTTTTTCAGGTCCCCATCCATGTGTCCATTCTCACAAGCCGACTCCTTAGGTGACTCATCACCCCATCTAAAACTATGTGGAATTTGATTCCCTTCCATAGGGATACGTAGGAAACCTCTTTGAGGTTCAATCCCAGTACCACCACCTTCACACATGTTTTTTATTCCATACCAATTCATCCCACTCTTTAACACTTCACCCATATCCATCCTGATTTTACTCGGGCCGACACATCCTGGAGAAATCATGACATCCACGCAGGCAGCTAACCATGTGTAAGCCCCATTCATTTCATTTTTCTTTGCAACACCTGGGCTAATAGCCATGCATAAAACCTAACATGCTTCTAGTTTGTTGTCCTTTGTGCACACCCCAGTTCCATGTCTCACCCATTCAAACTACATGGGTTTTGATCCTTGTCTCCTATATAAGGTACGTAGGAGGCCTTACTAAGGTTCCATCCTAGCTAATGGTAAACCTTGGTGTCCCCTTTGTATGGAACCATTCTCCTCTCTTATTCGCCCTTTGTGGCACCCAAATTGTTCTTCACAATGTAAAATATTCCCCTTTGTAGGACACACCATCCTGGGTCCATCTTTATTGGATGTTTTGACCCATCCATCCAGTAAAATTTCTAAGTACTCCCTCCTAGGGATATACCCATATGATCCACTCCCATCAGTGTTATAATCAGTTCGACCCATCTCCACTAGATATTAAACTAGTGGAATACCCTGTATTAAACATGGGAAGCCGAGGAAAATCTTGGAGACATGCCTCTAGCATATAATTACCCGCATTCAACGTGGTATGACTCAGGCTTTAGTACCCTCAAGAAGCCCTATAATAAGGTAAAATCCAGGTGTACCAGTGTTCCAGCATCCATACATGCCAGTGATGCCCAACGTGACTACTCCCCTAATCGAAGGTTGCTGCCCTGACCCGACCACTTGGAATGTCATGACAAGAGTAATGTAATTAACCTCCATCCACAAAGATATGGCAACAGGAAGAGTTTCATGAACAAAATTTTAATCTTAAGGGAGACCCAGACTAGGTGGAGAATTTTGAGGAGGAATCCATGGAAGGAGGGATCAATATCCCATAACCCTGTTTCGATCAAGGAGAAAACATCTCTAAAGAAGTGATGAATGTCAACTGCCTTTGGAAAGAGGGAATGTGGGCAAACAACCAGCATATCCCCACAGACGGATGAGTGCCCAGATGAAAGCATAAAAACAGGGGTTCCCATCATACAACAATCCATTCCCAAGTGATAACCAATCCTTCACATCATTTTCATTCAAATACGTTTATGAAGCATTTCCAAAATAATATGAAACACCACTTTCATGTCTACAATTCCAAATGATCCTTTATGACTCAAACCCAATTTCAATTCTAACACCATTTTAAAACCAAGGTAAAAACACACAAAATAATAAACGATACCAAACATGATTTCATACCATTTGAAATCCAACCATTTCTCAAAGTGCCAAATGGGTCACAATTTCAAATATAGTTGGAACCACTTTCGTTTCATTTGAAAACCATGGGACCATTAAAAAAGCATCAAGAGTTTAAAGAAGAAATGAAGAGGGATGAATAAGTGTTTTGAAATCCTTATTTTTAAGTTGAAAAAGTTTATACAAGATCATTATCCTTTGTGCGTCCATCCATATGTGCACCCCATGAAAACATGTATGTGCCCAAATCCAATGGTACACCAAAAGTTTCTACGAAGTTACACAAAACCATTTTTAAAGTAATGAAACATGTTCTACCACCAACACAATAAGCCATGCATAAATTCCAAACCATAAAAGTCACTGGAATCTACATATAATGCTCATATCATAATCAACCCACACCATCAAAACATAACCAAACCAAATACAAACAAAAAATACCCAATTTTATTTAAAAAAGACTACTTGGCATTTTATCGAACATGTTGAGTGCATATATACATAATAATATTTAAATAATCACTTTGAAAACCATTTTTTCCAAATTCCACCAATATGAAATCACCAAAAAAACCAATAAAACAAATCACAAGCATGCAAAACACATTTATAAATTATTTAGGAATACCCAAGCATCAAATGGAATGCATCAGAAAGGAAATGGATGGAAACACCTACCTCAACAGAGTGGTGATGTGATGAAACTTCAAGATAAGGAAGAACTGAGACCAATGGATAATCCACATGCCCTAGATTTAAATAAAAAAAACCCAACACATCAAACCTAATCTATAGGGTTCTTCCAAACAAGAATCCACTGAGGAAACCCAAAGAAACCAAGATAGGAGAAGAGAAAGAAGGAAAAAGTGTTTAAAAACCCTACAAAATCACCTTAGATTCGAAGGTGGAGCACCCATGGGGGAGGAGGATCAAAGGGATAGGGCCTGGGGGCTCCCTTCATGCGCCAAAAATGACCCAAGTAGAGGAAATCCTGAAAGGGGCTAAAAAGAGGGGAGGGTAGAATATGGATTTTAAGATTTAAAATTTTTAGGCAACTCACACGGTTTGGCCACATGATTTGACATACTATGTGCCAACTATGTTCCCACTACTGGAAAAGAGGGGAACCCCACATGGGATGGACACGCATTTACCAAACCATTCGCCAACCATGTTTAACACCTCTACCTCATTCTAGAACCAAGCTGAACGGTTTTCCAGATTGTGCGCAACCTATGTGCCTCACCACTGGACAACCAACACAAGCTGCATGGTTACCTGGGCTAAGTCATATGGGTTCCCTTAACCATGTGATACATGTGAGACCCTTTCTTCCAAACCCAAAAACATTCATTTTTTAATGAATACTCAAAAATTCGAATCGAGACTCAACCCAAACCTCATCCAAGGATCCAAGATCATGAAAATATTAAAATAAAAGTGTTTCCAAGGATGAGGTGTGATAGGAAGTGATGATGGCCTTTGATATCCTGATATCAAAAGTCCTATCCTAGGTTAAAAGAGAACTCAATTTGTCATTTTCACAATTCTAATCCTCATTGTGACTTTGATCGACAAGAGGACCACCTTTAGAGAGGGATTCATCACTCCTTTTTAAGGGGACATCACCCTTACTCATTTAAGAATCATGAATCACATCGCTAAAAATAGGCATGCACTACCACATATTGCAAACATCTGATAGTGGCCAATGTTATCATTTTCACCACTTGGGAAGATCAACACCAGATCACGATCGCTGGAGTAATCGCTATGGGATTCAAGAGAGATAGGGTCTCCATTCAAGATAGAGAAGTTCCCTATAATGAAATTTAGTAATTAAAAAAAAATAGATTGATTTTTAAAAAAACTGAATAAGTGGTATTAATTATATAGATAATTATAAAAATATAATTGGATATTTGTTAAAATAAAAATAAATACATATTAACTGTATAAATTAAAACCATATTAAAAAAAAATAAATGTCATTCAATGAACATGTAAAAATAAATACTACAAATGGATAAAATTTCAAAAATATTAAACTAAGGAAAATTGAAAATGAATAAATTATAAAAAAATTAAAATATAATCAATATTTTTAAATAATAAATAATATTAAAACGAATAAAATTTTAAAAATATTAAAAAGTAATAAATATTATATATTGAATAAAAATATAAAAAATGAATAAGATTTACTAAATAAAAACATAATAAATAATAAATATATTATATTAATAAATAAAATTCTAAAATGAATATTAAAAATTAAATAAATTATAAAAATACTATATGTGTGTTTTTCTATATACAATAATATTAATTACATAAATGTGTGTGTGAAGTTAATATGACCTAAGTTTGATATATATTAAATTGAATTTTTTTTTTCATTTTATTAAAAATCTTATACTCAATACTAATTAGTTAATATTTTTAATTGATATTAATTTTAATTATAAACCTTTTCACTAAATATATGACTTATATAATGTGCATACATATTTTGTATTATATAAATCATATTTAAGGAAATATTATATATATCGATATATATATATATATATATATGAATATATTTATAAATTAAAAATATTAAAAATATTAATGAGTAATTATGTATAAGAAAACATTAAAAATGAATAAATTACAAAAATATTAAAATAATAAATATTTAAAATGAATAAATTATAAAAAATTTAAAAAACACTTCACATTGTTAATAAATAAAAAAATTTAAATGAATAAATGTTAAAAATTAGTGAAATTTAAATAAAATATGAATAGATTGAAAAGGTATTAAAAAATGAATAAGAGTTATTAATTATATAATTTTAATTAAAAAATGAATATATATTTAAATGAAAATGAATAAATATATTAATTATGTAAATAAATATGTATTAAAAACATTAAATTATAATCAATAATTATAAATAATTATCAAAACTGAATAAACTTACAAAAATATTTAATAAATAAAAATGAATAAATGAATAAATTATAAAAGCATTTAAACATTTATTAATGAAGTAATTAATAATAAAAATAAATAAATTTAATATATATATATATAAATTAAAAAAATAGTATACATTAAATATAAATATAACAAATAAATAAAATTTAATAATTAAAAGATTAATATATTAAATATTAAATATTAAATATTAAATATTAATGAATAAAAATATTAAAAAAAATATTTTCAATTTATTATTTTTGTATATTTGTCTTTATGTAATGGAATTAATTTCGTATATACATGTCTAATTATTTTATAACATATTAAGTGTTAAATATTTTGTTAATTTTTTAATTAATAATTAAATATTTATTATTTCATATAAATTTCAAATTAAAAATATGACATTAATAATAAAAAATGTTTCTAAATGTCTATTAATATTTATTAGTCAATATTTTTAATTAATATTAATTTTAAATAAATTTATAAACAATTTTTTACTAAATATATGACATGAATTTGATTTATGATACAAATTTAGTATTATATTAACAATATTTAAGAAAATTATATATATATATATATATATATTTATATATGAAATAATATTTTTAATAATATATAATTTTTTTATATGCCTTTTTAAACTAAATATCTTATACCAAGATGATGTGAACCATGGTTTATAACCCATGGTCTCGAAATTTATTGGAAATAAAATAATCACCAAATTAAAAGGGGTGATGGAAAATGGAAGCTAGTTACAAACCACTGCCACAAATAGAAAAGAAGACACCTTCCTATGAAACAGGAAGAGATTATTCATCATTGGGATCAACGACCACCCCGACCTATCAGATGACGAACCCTCCTCTAGGTTTTGGGATGTTACCATGTCTCATCATCCACTTAAGGATTAATATTATAATCTGATGGGGTGGGATCCTCAAGAAGTCGAGGATCCGATTCTCCATATAGACCTGATCCCTCTTATAATACCTTAATATCATAATTTAACCTTTCTTTGACAGTATTATTGCTTAATTATTATCCTTCAACTCAGATAACTCTATAAGAATTTCCAAATTCCTTATAGAAAAACCCCATTCTATTACATTTGTTAAGGATTTCAAGTAGAGTAAAACTATTTCTATGAGAGTCTGGTGGAGTCATAATAGTGTCGTGATAAACAAATATATACCCTTTAACCCTCTCCTTATAGTACTATAACCTATCAACTTCATCCACAATATAGGGCCACCCCATACTCTGCACCATGACTTCCTTTGGAGTAACCCCTACCCATGACCTTCTCCGAGGAAGCACCAAACTGCATAGGTTTTGTACCTAAAATTTGATTATCTATTTCTAAACATTAATTATTCTCCAAAAGAATATTTCTCTCCCCTAAAATAGGGGATCCATAACCATCATTCACATCTTCATTGAGGGATGAAAATTTATTGGAAAGTGATTTTTAATTTCCCTGTTCATAATATGAATAGTGTATAAGTCTAGCGAGACTCAAGTTTGTGCCAATTCCATCCGATAGCTAAATGGTACCAACTGGTGTACCACTCGACTAATTCCACAATGGCTCTAAATATCTTATATATCAAATGTAAATGTATATTTAGTCATATATAAATCATAATAAATAAAATATATTACATTTTTAAAAATATAAATATATTTATATAATAATATATTATTTTTAATGATATATTTTTTTATAAAATATACCTTTTGTCAGTTATTTTTATCATTGATAAATGTTATCATTGTTTATCACTACTAATATAAATAATAATAAGGCAATATATTGTTTCTAATCCAGTAGGAATAAAACCACAATTGATCCTTTATTACATCTGATTATTTTTATAAACTCTTATCCCTTTTTCAATTGAAAAATTTAATATATATACCCAAGATTTACACAATAATAACACCTAAATTTTGGAGATTTTATTTTATAACTCCTTTAGATAATCATCAAATAATGTTTTATGAAAATAAAATAATTTCTTGGATCACCATATGTCTTCATAAGCTTAGGTTTTATTTATGAAAATCATTAATTATTGAAAAATACATAATTCAATTAATAATATTAGTGTTATTTTTTACAATATTTTATATTATATAATAATTTAAAAGACTTCTCATTTTACTTTTTATCAAAAAAAGTTAAAAATTTTCACTTTTTTTATTCAATGAAAACTAATGATAGCCTCTTCGGACCATAAACCTTTGTATTTGATTCCAAAATGTAATATTTATATATCTTGATCCTTTTACTCTATTATATCATTTTTGAAGTTTCCTTATAGATAATTATTTATTTTACCTTAATTTTATCTTCATTCCAATAATATATCATAGTGGTAGAAGAGTTATTAAATTAATTTATAACATTCAAGATGTCATAATATTAATTCATTTATATTCATTTATAGGCCATGATATTCAATGAACAGTAATTATTAATCACTATGAAGTTTTCATCCTTCATATTTTTTTGTTTCACCCTTAATCCATCATGGTTTTTATTCATTATTATAGCTATTATATAGCTTCCTTAATTTTTATCATGCACAAAATTAAAAAAATATTACATCCCATGTTAAATACTTGATTATATATCATGTGTATAATTCTATACTTGTGATTTCATATAATAAATTATTACATAGTGATCTTATTATATAATTATTCTTTCATTTTTCTTACATGTTGATATTATCATAATTTTTCTACATTTAAATCCAATCTAATAAAAAATTTTTTTATCATTTTTCACAGAATGTTCATGTATAGAATTAGGATTATTTCACTACATGTATCTTTATGAGGGAATTATCTTCCTAAATATCATTACTGTAACAAATAAAATATATTATATTATTTTCAATGATACTTATAAATCATTGTTTATGTCAAATGGGTAATCAATATTAAACCAATAATGAAAATTGATTTATAATATATCAATGTAATAGGAATTCCTCTGTTACAATTTCCATCATATCATAATCTATCAATAATTCCCACCTTAATTTCACATTTCTTCTAAAAATTTAAATATTAAGCAACCAATTAATACTTTATAAATCATTATAATTAAATTGCTTTTAATATTATGTAGATTAGAATTGATGTAAAAAATAAACATTTAAAATAACAAAATGACTAATAATTAATATTTTTTAATATTTATTTAAAAAATAGATATAACATGTACAAAAATTAGTGTATAATTATTAATGAATTTATACAATAATAAATAAAATTCCATATCATGTATAGTGATTATCACATGTCTCATATGGCGAATCTTATGAAATCAATTTTTTAACCCAAGTTTCTTTTTTCGGTATTTGATGATTAAAGAAGTTAAACTATATCATTTTCTAACAGTATGATTTAACCTATCATGTGTATTATGATATGACTATAACACTTATAAAAACATAATAATAATAATAATATTCGATTAAATAAATATCAAAATATGTGAAATATATAAAAAAATTTATCTATTCATAATAAAACATTATTTTTATGATTACTAATCCTATAATAAATCCATTTTTGATAATGAAAATATAAAAAATTAAAATAATTTATACTTCAATACCATTATTATAATCATAAACTCCCATTTAAAATATTATTTACCATTTATTATTTCCCTTGAAATTTTATATTCATTTTCACATTTGAATATAAAAAAACAAACATATGTAATAATGAAATCATAAAGTTAAATATTTTCAAAATAATAATTACATGATGGAAAAATTAACTTACATATTAAAAAATATATCAAGGATTTTGAAAACAAAGAAATGATAGAGAAAATAATAACCTATGTTAAATAATCATGCATTATTCTTGTAAAATTTTGATTCATTTTCTTTAGTATTAACACTTTAACTCATCAAATTTAATAGATCTCACTACCTTTATAGTCCTATGTACTTCATATATATGTTTTTTTAATGTGTCACCCAATAATGAAATAGGTTATATAACAGGAACATTGGAATTAATATTTCTTCCTGATAGAGTAAAGTCACTAGTTATTTATTTTTATAATTTAATTCCCATATGAAGCACTAGTAGAGAACCATTATCTATTTTTAGATAAAAAATCATTATCCCTACAAAATATATTGTAGTTTTATTAGAATTTTTTTATACCAAGCCTAATAATTCCTTTATTTCAATCTCATTAAGATCTTGATTATTTTTTTAGTATTTTTAATTTATTTAAAAGAATCCTTTAAATGGTATGAGAGATATCATTGATAATAATTGTATTGTAATAGAAAATTATCATATTTTTTCATAGAAAATGATGATACCATGAAATTCATGTGAAGTGAAATTATAAGGACCCAACATTAAACATTACATAATCTTGAATTATGATAAGAATTCAAATTGAGGATATTTTCAGGTTTAGAGTTTTAGAGAATTATTCCATAACTATTGCATAACAACTTGAATATTATATGTAGACACTACTACTCAGTATCCATTTTTTCATAAAATAAAAACTCTTAAAAAGAAACATGTCTAGTTCCATGTTTTAGACATCATGACTTTTCCTTAATCCCATCCTTGACCCTACTCCTCTTTAGGTCCTATGGAAAACATTTCAAAAACATGGGATGAGCATAAAAATCTCAGTAAGGGTTATAAAATAAGGAAGAAAAACATTAGTCTATCAATAAATACAAATCAATGAAACCATACATTTTAATCATAAAATACCTCATGAAATCATAAGATTTATGAATAACACACAGAAATCATAAATCATAAAGGTAACTTATGAAATACATAACATACTTACGTTGTAGCTTTTATAGCTACGTAGGGAGATACATTTGGAATACTCATCACAGTATATTCCCTAAATATATTAGGAGAAACATTAACGTTTAACTCTGTCACATTACCCAATGCATTGGAGAGCTATATCGGGCTCACCCTCCCAAGGTTTATCATGGAACCACCCATATACGTAAACAATGACCAATAACCATAACATATTCATAACACATAAAACAAGCATAAAGGAAAGATAACATCTCCATATTTCAATCACAATATATCATTTCAAGATATTGACATAATCAATGCTTTATCAAACCATTTTCAAAACCATTTAAAACATTTAATAAATAGATTTTTGAATCATAGTGTCAAATACACTTTGAAGGTTTTAAAGGAATTAACATTTTAAAGCATTAATTTCCATATAAATAAATCCTTAAAACCATTTTGAAAACATGGACATTAATGATAAATATTTAGAAGAATAAATCTTTAAAACAATATTTTAGTAAAGGAGTACCTAACCAAATGAGAGATGCTTGAATACAAATAATTGAGTAATAACATTTAATAAAAACATTATAATATCATGAGTATAAATGTATTCATGATATAATATTCCAAATAACATTATATACACCATATAAAAGTGAATTGGTGAAAAACAACAATTAAGTCTCAATGGAATGTAAATTGAGACAAAATCCCTTATAAAGATGGTATCCTTAGATTAAGGACAAATAAATTACATAATTATGTGTGAAAAATATAAAAACAATCAATATTATTGGATATGCAATGTAAAACAATCATAGTTCATTCACACATATTCATATCATGACATAATCAACAAGTAGAAGTTTAACCCAAAGAATTGAAATTAGGTTAAGAAGTTCTCTTACAGAAATTTGATAGCCTAACGACGTCACTTTAAAATTCAGAAAATGAGTTGATGAGAGAGAAAAGGGTCTCTCATCACATGTAAATAAAATTTACAGAAATAAGGATATATAAGAACATATCCCAACATAAAAAAAGGAAATTAAAAGACATTACATAAAAGAAGTCTTTGACTAAAAGAGTATAGTGAAAGGTTCCCTTACTGATTTGGTAACTTACAAAACATACACCCCATGAAGTAAGGATCATACAATGAATATTTAAATACCCATAAGGTAAATTATATTACAAAAAGAATATAATAATGGTCAGTACATACACCACACAAAAGGAAATAGTGGCAAATATAGCATGAATCTCACGGGAATAAAAAGTGAGATGAAAACCCCTTACCACGTTGTAATCAATTGAGTCGTATGAAAAAAAGTTAATAAACAAAAAATTAATCATATAATACCCAGAATATGAAGAGGATAATGATATTATATATCAAATGTCAGTACACAATACACCACATGCAATAAATAAGTGGCAAACAATGAAAATCTCACAGAATTAAAAGTGAGATAAGAAACTCCTTACCTCAAGTCCAACTTGTCTTGTATATTCCTTGTTCATCCTGAATAATAAACTTAAGTTAATTTATAATTGATTAATAACCTTTTTCAATTTTAATATTCCTTTTATATCACTTATTACCTTGCTATAATAATTATTTAATTATTTGAGTTCATATCAAACATTTTGTTGATGTTTGGAACTTGAGCCAAAAATGAACTTGTTATAATTACAAATTGTCCATGTGGTCAAAATTCCATTATATATATAATTATATTCATGATTTATATATCATATATATCCATTATATACGTTTTTATAATAGTCCATAACATTTGGACATAAGAAATTAAATGAATCGTTCATGGAGACAGTAAGTCGTACGTACACATGAAGGCTACTTTCATTTCTTTTTATTTTTCAAAAGGAATGGAAAATGAATGAAACATAGGTATATTGTGATTTCAGTATAAGTTCATATGATATATATGTTACATAATTTCATTAACACTATCCTTTATATGTCCCATTTATGTCATGAATGAATCATATCACCTTGAGGGGGCGGTAGTCCGTACTTCCTCAAATGAAATTATACTGTTTACAAAAATTGGAAAGCATAAAGGTATTTTGGAAATAAAAATTACAGAATCATATATAAAACATAAAAATAATATATATATCATATATAAATATAGTTCCATCATAATGGCCACCTTGAGAGGTGGTAGGAGAAGATTGAATAATCATCGTTTCGTGAGGCAGTAGTTCGTCGTCCACAGAAATAGTATGTTCGTTACCCATTAGATGGAGGTGTGTGTAAGTTTAGTTAGAATAATCCTCATATAAACAACCTATTATATTGATAATTATAGTTTTTTTATAAAATAAATTAATAAAAAGAGTTTAGGGGGTTGTAGAAGTAAAATAAAAGAAAAGAACTTAAGAGAAGACGTTACCTTTAAATCGGGAAACTCCCTTTGGTTTGAACCAAAAGGATTTATTGAAGTTCCTTCTACCTACGTTAAGGCTTATAGTAGGAACATGGGGATGTAGGTAGATTATTTATTCATATTTTGGATGATCAAATAGGATTGAGAGGTGTGAGTAATGGGTTAGAGGTGATGGATATTTATATGGGGGGAGGGGCTCTTTAGGAATGTTTGAAAATATTATTTTATTATATAATTATTTTCGGTTTCTAAAGGTCCAAAACTTATTAAAGTATAAGATAAGATGACTCTTGTTCTAAATATAATCACCCAATAATAATTGGATTGGTTTTGAATATTTTTTTAATTTTTATAATCTTATTTATTTAAATCATTCATTAATGAGGTAAACACTAGATCATTATTGTGTCATAAATAATTTTATTTATTTGATGTCCAAAAATTATAAAAAAATACCATGATGTATGAAGTCTTTTTATATTTTAAATGAAAATTTATAGTCAAATATATATCTTATATAACCCCATGTAAAAATTTATTTACTAAAATATATATGTTTATGTCATTTTTTTACTTTAAATTAATTAATATAAAGTGTCATTATCACTCTTAAATGGCTCCATGGAGTCCCAAAATAGACCCAAGGATGTATATGGTTTTAAATTTTTCAAAAAATATGACCAGGACACATTTTAGGGTAATTTAATATTATTATAATATTATTTTTACCTTGAATTACCCTATTTACCTTTAACCGTGGTAAATAAAAGTCAAAAGTAACTATTCACCAAAAATTATTTTCATCTCATTGAAACAAATTTTAATTATTTATAAAAACCATTTATGTAAAATTTTCTAAATTCAATTCACAGAAGTGGTAAAATTTCATTTAAATGAAAAAGTTGGTTTTTAACTATTACTGAGTGTTTTCACTATTCATCGAAAATTGAAGTTTTTCAGAAAAATACTAAAAATTCAGCCTAAGATATATTTTATATTCCTAATTAAAAAATTATTTCTATTTTACCAAATTCAAATCATAGAAGTTGAATTAATTAATTTAAAATTAATTCCCTTTGTCAAAACAAAAAAGCGTGTTTTTAAGAAATAATAACTATCAAAAGATTGGCGGTTGTTTATGTCCAATTTCAAAGTGAAATTACTTCCAATGACAAAAATTGGATTAAATGGTAAAAATATAATCTAATTAAAATTTAAAACCAATTAAAAATATAATCTAACCATATAAATAAATTATATTAAAAGGCATTTTTGAATTAAAATACAGTATTTTCACTATTCATTAAAAAATGAATTTTATCAGAAAAATACCCAAAATTTACCCAAAGTAAATTTTGATATCCCGATTCAAAATAAGAATTTTATTTTGTCAAATATAACATATAAAAGTGACCAAAACTAGATTTAAAAAGGGTTCACCATCAGAAGGCGATAAATCAACCTTTTAAAGAATATTTGAGTATTTATGCTTAAAAATAGATTCATTCACATTTTAAGCCTCTAAATTTTACTGGATAAAAGTAAAAACATTTAACAAAAATGTGTAAACATATTGTAGTTAGTTATGTTTATTCCCTCCAATACAATGACTATGCGTTAACTACCATTTAAAATAATAATATTATATTATTATGTTTCAGTATAACTCAACATTGTGTGAAATGTAAGATTTCAAAGAAACTCATTGTTACTTATCGGGTATTCCATCGAATATAGTATCCACTTTAAAGTAAAATTAATATTTAATTTACAAATGTTAATAAATATAAAAATTTTATATTCTTTATTTACCTGGGGTGTTATAGAAATAGATAGTTCAAATAACTTATAGGGACTAATTACCATAAATTTAACAAGTAATTAACATAAATTTATACCATCCATGACTATAAATATAAGCTAATTGGTCTATATACAATTTTTATTTCATATTATTTCATTAGAAATAAACATAACCATGATATTTAAGATGAAATACTATTATATATCCCATGACAGCTTCAACCTATGAGGATTATTGAAGGAAACCACCATTAAAAAAATTCAAGTTATCATTAATGTTCAATATTTTTCCAAATTTTATGAAATTTAAGATATAAATAATGAAACTCCCAAAGTATTAAATAAAATTTATCAAGAATGTGATTATAAGTGACCATAAAGACTGGTTAACTAGATAACATCTAAAATTTAAATGAAAAGTATGTATTATACTTAATGATTATAGTCATCCTCATAAGTGGAACTAGATATATTATTTGAATATATGATAATTTATAAATTATCTTACATTTCAAGTAAAATCATTATTGATAATCATTAGATACTTTTTATAATGGAAAAAATATTTATTAGAGACATACTCTTACTGAGGAAGTTTATAGGTTGAAATGACTATCATTGATCATACCACTTAAAAATTCATGCAATGGAACATTTTTTTGTTAAAAGGCTCTCCATTACATTACATTAAATAAAAATAATTAAAAGTGTTGATGAGTCCCTATAAACCATTGTAATACTGACTAAAATTTAACTCACAACAATATAATAAAGGCAGTGTAAAAAATCATTTTTTAATAATAAATTCATTCTTATATTATTATATATAGTTCAAAATTTTTAATAACTATAGTGTACATTCTATATTATATTATGGTTTAAAATAGTGTTTTCGTATACCTTCTTATTTTCACTATTTGTATTCTTTCTCACAAGGATTTTCGAATAATTTATTGTGATTGAACCTTGGTTACATTATCTATTATGCTTAATCAGGTTAAAATTATAGACACGCCTAAAGGGTGTAAAAAATTCATATTATTATAGTTTTTATGGTTATATTTTAAACCATGTAGAGATAATTAGGGTAAAACATTAAAAAAAAACTCTTGTTTAATATCACAAAACTTAATTATATTTATCTTTTTTTGTCCATTACTATAAAAGTGAGTGATTATTTATGAAACTAATTTTAATATTCTTATACATTTAATGTATATTTTATTTAAATAATAATTATTTTATAAATGTTTTTTGTTTTCAAAAAAATTCAAAAATTCATTTCTTATATTAACCCTTGTGTTTTTTAATTATCTATGAAATTAAATTATATAAAAATATATTTCATATTCAACTATATTCTAGTTGAATATTTTTGAATACATTATGAAATTTTTAGAAAACTCTAAACCACTCCCTCGTTATTTTTATATGATTATTTTTTTCATTAAAGGGTTTTTTATTTTACATTAATATTTTAGATTATATTCTATAAATTAATACTACTAAATTTATAATATCATCAATTTTTAATGATTTTAAAAACCCTCTTTGTTAATAAATCATGAGTATTTTTATGTGAAAATGTAAATTTTAAATTAAAATCACTTAATAAATAATTTAAAGGATTTACGTAAGGGTAAAATCCCAATTAACACTTTAAAATATTCTATAGAATATTTTTAGAGTTAGGCACAAAGTTAGCATGGGATTCCAGGACCCGTAGAGCCTCTGTTTTGATATAATAAAAATATTAAATGTATTATACAACGTGCATACTATTTTTTCAAAAATAATAGAATATATCCCAAATGGTCTCTTATATGGGGAATCTAAGACCATCATTAGATCCAAGATGTGGGGATTACCCTAGGCGCAACATAACATTTGTGTGCATTAGGTGTTTAGTAACATCACATGTGAGGGTAATTTATTTAATATTTTTATTATACTTTTTTTATAAAAAACGATTTATCTCTTGAATGGTATATCATATGAGAAATCCAAGACCACCATTAGGTCTGGGATGTGGGGTTTACTCTAAAATTGCATAATATTTGTGTATGTTGGGTGTTTAGTAACATCGCACGCTAGGGTAACCTTTTAAATTTTTATTTTATTATATTTTTGGGAAAGATAGGGTTAGATGCATTTTATTTATGTAATAAAATAGAATTAATAGAGGATGAGGTGAGAAAAAAAACTACCCTCCTTAAATAATAGTTACATAAGAAACTTCTTTAAAATATCAAAACTAATTCTACATTCTAAATTGTCCAAAAAACCCCAATTGATTTGACCATGCCCATGTCCATATCTTATTAGATACCAACCTATCCTCTATGTTTTCACACATTACCAAGTGACCTCAAGATCATCTAATTCTTTTGAGTCACTTCCACCTACGTCATCCTGGTTCACTTCACCATAATTTTTTACCTTCACATTATGGGTATAAACATCATCCGGTCGGGGTTCCTCTCAAGGTAGGTATCTAGAACACTAGGTGAGTGTATCAATCCAAAAGGATTGGAAGAAGATTCCCATGATTCTCAAATTAACATAATTAGATATCTATTTAGTTGGGGTTTCCATCACCACTTGATCACGAACTAAAGAATACCTAACTTTCATGGTTTCTAAACTGGATGTCAACCCTTTTATTAAGGATCTAGAAATTCCAATGGTCATTTCACCATGAGTAAATAATTTATATACCTCATTCATGTGAGAGGTAGTGGAAACCAAGAGACAAGTCAGCATTACCATATTCTTAGCCTCTGAATACTAAACCCTTTTATATTTAGATACCTTATCATAAGCAAAATCCACTTTCATATTACCCTTTTTTATCTTATATGAGACCAATTTGTGTTCAATCCATAAATTTGAATCTTTCATATCTTGTACTTCTTGCTCTTTGATTTTTTTTTTCATATTATCAGAATTCTTGTTATCTTACAGTACATGAGAAAGATAATCCCAAAAAGTGGGGGTTCTATACTCATCTAATGAATTATCATATAGAATATAATGTCGATGAAGGTCAACTGATATAAAATCATTATCCCAAGGAATATGATGAGGATAAACATATTCCTTTTCCAGATCTTCCCAGAATTTATTAGATTTCCTAGGTGAAAAATGAACTTTGGTTGAACCCAACCCATCTTTGTTAATAGCAGGCTTGTCCCTATCCTGATTTGGATCTTTTTCTCAAGGAATCTGATGATATTTCATGGTAGTATACTTCACAACATCAGAAGTATTAGGAACTGCCACATCCTACCCCCTTTCTCTCTTATTGTATATATTATCCAAGTGTCCCTTTAAGGTACAAACCTCGCATGAGGTTATCTTATAGAAATACTCTAAATAATGACCAAAAAAATATATAAACTACATAGATCTTTGGGAGCTTATTATATTTGACACTGAAAAAAATGTTATCAGAAGGAGTGGAGAGTTGTACACTATCAATAAGGGTGAAGATGAGATAAACTTAAACTAAAAGTCAAGAACAGTGTCTGAAACAAACATGTTTTATTACCTTATCAATGTGGATATGAGCTTCAATTCCCATGACAATGTCATGTAGAATATTTGGGTTCTATAATATCCAATTAAAACCATTCAATTTAACCAATAACTTGGAAAAAACATTCCTTTCCTTCAACACATTGAATTACAAAGAGAATTTGGGTGTGTGTGTGTGTATAATATGTATATATATATATATATATATGGATTCCATTTTAATATAACCAATAGAGGATTTAATGTATTTAAAATGGTGAATAAAAAATACATGGATTGAAGTGAGGAGAGAATTAAATAATGGGAAATAAATGAAATAAACAACTGATGATGGTATTAGGTGGTTGGGAATGGAGTAGAGGAACTTAAAGCCTTATAAGTGTATTGCATGTGGGAGAGAGGAAAGTGATGATTTAAAAAAATACATAAAATCAGGAAATGGGAGGCACTTGAGATCTCTCACATGACTCTCCCCCATGTCATTCTTATCTCTATTTTCCCTCTATATTATTCTTTTTATTTTATTTTATTATTTATAAAAACTTTTTTCATCAATATCTCATGAGACATTGATCAGATTGATGTGACATCAGTGTTGTTGGGTCTATATAGATGAGAAAAATTTTAAAAATAATTTTTTTTGAAAGAAATGAGGATTTTGTGGTGCAGTTAAACTCAGACATCAACCCTTTTCATCAATTACCATTTTACCTAAGGTAGGAAGTCCCTAACTTTTGTGCATTCTTTACATTGGCTATTAAAATGATTTTTTGGATTACAAGTGTATCCTATGAGACCTGTGTTTGATTCCTGGACACATGAGGTGTGTGTGTAGCCTTTGACCCATGATTGTGATTCTTGTATATAGACTGTGATGATTATATTTACTTCTTGACTTGACGTGATATTGATATGTCATTTGAATTATGTATATTATATGTTGTATTTCTTTATACTATAGTTGATCATGAAAGGTTTTCCTATTTGATTGACATGTGATATTTCACACATTTATTGGTTGACATTTAATGACATGCAAGATATGAAACATGATTGATGACATGTGAGATTTGACACATGTTTGAGACTATTCTCCAAGAGAGATGTTCTTGGATTGGGTCAGAATGTACATGGACTATTCCAGTTAGCATGATGTGTCTCATGATTTTGGATATCAGTACAAGAGGGATGTGATAAGACTTTGATCAGTATATGAGGTTTGATGCATGTTTTTTTTCTATCCAATCGAGAATGATTTGATAAGACTATAGTTTTTGGGATGTACTTAGATTATCCTGACCAATAGAATGTTTCAGATACATGGGGCTATCCACTCGAGAAGGATTAGTTTGGATGTTCAGCAATATTCTATCCAAAATTGTGTTGAAGAAGATATTTTTCTCCTGACATGGTTCCAAAGTAGGTAGATCTCGTCCTAAGGGACTAAAATTTATTTAGTACTTATGTGATATATTGTTTTTATATATGTACCAATTTTATGTTCCTGAAATACACTTTTATTTTTCATGCACTGATTTTAAGTGTCAGTGTAGGTTTCCTTCTGAGTCTTGTACTCACACTAATTAAGAATTCTGGTGCACCTATAGATAGCATGACTAGGGATCCAATGAAAGGAAAAGGTCATGTGGTAGACGATTGAGAAGGTAGAGTAGAAGGATTTTTACATTGTTGGATGGAGTTTGAGAAAGATGTTTGTTGCTGCCTTTATTTATATGCTTTACCTATACCTTTGATCCTTGTTATGTTCCAGTTATTATATCATGTATTTCATCATAATTTTTTTGAATGTACTCGAATTATTTATTATATTTATAATATTTGTTATTTTCTTATTTGTTTCACTCTGATGGATGGTATAATCTCACAATGGTTCTACTTGAGACCGTCACTGCTAATCGACAACTTATTTCTTATGGGGAGATGTACATGAGGTCTTGTGATATTCTTACCCAGACCTAATGGCCCGATTCGTGATGTTACAAAATGGTATCAAAGGACCAGGATATACTAACTAATTTTTTCTTTACTTGATTTGAAACGCAATAGATAAGAGTTAGGATGATTGGGACTCAAGCTAGGGATCTATGTTAGTGTTTGGAAAACACTGCATAGTGGACCTTCAAGTTGACATAAAGTGGGGGGAAATTATGTTTTTCTGTTATCATTAATTAAATTCACCTTTGATGATGCACATGATGTTGATATGTGATCTAAGAGATTTTTCTTCCATCAATGAATTTGGACTAGGAATTTAGGTTCACATGCCATATATATACATGTTTTTGTGCTACATGGGGGTTCTTAAATTAAATGCCCGGATTTGTATTATCTGTTATGGATAGATTCTATGTTATGTTATATATCTATAATTGTTATGCTATTATGATATATCTTTATTGGAATTAATTAGTCGAACTGAACATACTGTTGTGTTTGTATATATATGATGACTCTGACTGATGTACATGGATAGAAACCAAGGTTAGTACTAAGAGGGGTATTCCTTGGGTTAAGGGTAAACTTCAAGGAGAACGTTGTGTGATCCCATAGACTGGATATGATATTTTTATGTTCTTAATGTTCCTCTTGTTATAGAGACATGAGAGCAAGAGTCTGATGTTCGAGCTTAGTGGCCTGAGTTATTCAAAAAATAGCTCTATAAATAATTCTTAGGGATAAAAAGTTGTTATAGGGGGAGAGTTGTAATATCCTCAATTTTTAATGATAATAAAAACCATCTTTGTTAATAAATCATGAGTATTTTTAGTTGAAAATAAAAATTTTCATTAAAAATCACTTAATAAATAATTTAAAGGTTTTAAGAAATGGTAAAATCCTAGTTAATACTTTGAAATATTCTGTAGAATATTTATAGAGTTAGGCACATAGTTACCATAATATTCCAGGGTCCATAGAGGCTCGATATTGATATAATAAAAATATTAAATGTATTATATCACGTGGGATATATTTTTCCAAAATAATAGAATATCTCTCGAATATTGTCATATATGGGGAATCTAATATTATCTTTTGGTCTAGGATTTGGGGTTTACCCTTGGTGAAACATAACATTTGTGTACATCGGGTGTTTGGTGACATCACACACATGAATAATTTATTTAATATTTTTATTATAGTTTTTACCAAAAAATTAAAGTACCTCTCAAATGGGGCATCATATGAGAAATCTGAGACCATGACTAGGTGTGCTATGTGGGGTTTACCCTATTAGTGAAATAACCTTTATGCACATCATGTGTTTAGTTACATCGCGCATAAGGGTAAATTTTTTAATCCTTATTATATTATATTATTTTTATAATTTTTTTAAATAAAAAGATTGGAAATACATATGTGTAATTAAATAGTTTTGAATTAACTTAATTGATGATCGATGTTTCTCCATGGGTGACTTTTTTTGGGAGGCTAGGAAATAATAGTGATGTTATTTCTTATGCTAAATAAATGCATTTGTGTGGGGTTAATAAAAATTTATTGACTATTATCCATTTTAGTGTAAGTTATATTTTAAATGTTAAGGGTGGGAATTATGAGAGATATTTAATAATAATAATAATAATAATAATAAAATAATAATAATAATTATTAATATAATTAATTTGGGAAAATAATATTTGTGTATGGAAAATTAAATATTGTATATATATCACTACCACATAACACGGTTTATTCAATGCTGAATTTTATCGACGCTCAACATAAAGTGTTAATAAAATGGAAACATTTATTAGTGCTATATAAAACTATCGATAAAGGTAAGTTTTATCAGTGCTAAAAAAGGTGTTGGTGAAAGTATACCCCTTATCAGCACATTTTTTAGCACTAATAAATGTGAATATTTATCAATGCTTTTCCTAGTGCGAATAAAAACTTTTAATAAAATAATGTTATTAATATATATAAAATTTTCATATTTATATTAAAAAAAATTAATTTTCAATTATATAAATTATTTACAAAATTTATTTATATAATTAATATAAATATGATATATTAATATATATATTTTAATAATTTAAAACATTATATAAATATAAACGGTGAATTGTTAAAATGTGATAATTGGACATATATATATATATCAATGTCTATGTTCATATATGTGTATGCATTATGTTGTGTGAGAGTATGTGCTTTAAAAGAGGTCTAAAGTCCTCTGCTGGAAAAGCTGTTAATCCATAGGAGGTTTGGTTCTTGGCTTATAAGGTGCATGATTCTCATATGGGTAATAGGAAATTTCCCCAGGACATAGAGAAATAGTAAACCATTCAATCTACTGAAACTCCATGCTCACCTCATAAGGATATTGGGGCTGCTAATATATAGGATGTGAGTGGGGTTAATCTTTTGAAAGGAAAATATAATACTGGTGTTTCTTTTCAAGACATTTTCATCACAAGAAGAGAGAAGGTTGTTGGACCTAGTGTTCAACTACAAGAGGATCCCAAAGGTCCCTGCTCTTAGCCATGAGTAGCAGGAAGTGTCAACTCTAGCTACACTTATGTTGCAATGGTCCCTTGTTTATTCTGCTAAGAGGGATCAAGGTAAAAAAAGCTGAGACATTAGATTATTCTCTTCATGATGAAGAGGAGGAGAATGATTCCTTAGAATTAGATGCTCAAGCTCATGTTGATCAGCAGCTATTACAGGAGGGTAAGATGGTTGAAAATTGAAGGATCAAAGGTAAATCAAAAAAGGAAGGCATGGTGTTGAGTGTGGAGAAACTGTGTCCAATGTTGGTAGTTTTCATCACTCTCAAGAGAGGGTAAAAGGGTAAATTATTTCTCATGGCATTGTAATGACTTCACCTAAGTCTGGTAAAAATAAGTGTAGTCTTCTTGAAATATTAAACAGATTTAATAGACAAGAGGTTTTCCCTAAGGAATTTGGTTATGCTTTTGGGGATTTGTTTTTTGAAGGACAATCCTCAATCACTATAACTATCAAGGAAAAGAGAAACTATGATATGAAGGGAGTATCAGAGGGCTTAGGTCCAACTGGAGAATAGGATCCTCGACCTCTTGAGAATCCCACCCCAACATATGATAATTTGGACGACGAGACATGGCAGCAACCCAAAACATGGAGGAGGGGCCATCATCCAAGATGTAGGGGTGGCGACTGATCTCATAGATGAATAATTTTTTTTTATTGTGAAGTGGATTATCAATTGATTTCATTCCCCATATTCCTTTGTTTTTTGTAGTTATTTTATTTTCAATACATTTCATAACCATAGACTATAACCCATGGTTATCACTGTCTTGGTATAATTATATAAATATATATATTTATATAAATATATTTACATTTATATAAAAATACATATAAAAATATTTATTTATAATTATAATTATAAATAAATATACATATTTAAATAATAAATATATTTATTATATTTATAATTATATATATTTATATATTAATATATACATATACATATATAATTAAATAAATATATACATATATAAATATATAAAAATAAAAAATTATATAAATATATTTATAATTATATACAAATATTTTTAAATATATTTATTTTTAATTATAATTACATATATATATATATTTAAATTTTTATAAGAAACCCTAACACTGAGAGGCTATTTCTCTCTAGGTCCTGTCTTTTCACCCTCTAGCGCTGCTCTCATCCCTGTCCAACCAGATCCTCCTAATGCTGCCCAAATCCGGGCCGAATAGTGCCACGACCACCACCTCCATTGAAGTACGACCACCATGGGCCACCTCTTCATGACCACCCTCTCCTGGTTGGATCTATTGCTATCGTCGGACCACCTCTACTCCAAGTCTAGGTAGCCCACCCCATTGGTTTTGAGGCCACGACACCTTCCACCCCATCGTTGCTCACTGTGGGGGAGCATCACCCCTTGCTGACCCACTCTGTGATCTTTGGTTGATGGCGGCTGTTGTCGAATATTTTTTGGTCCAGGGTGGTTTGATTCGTATAGGAATGCCACATCTTCTCCAAGATCAGACCACACTGATTTTGATCTAGTAGTTATGTACTTGAATGCTTGCGGTGTTCCAGTAGTTGCTTGTGGTGAAAAAACAGTGGATTATGATGGACCGGCCAAGTGCTCATTCTTGATCTATAAGGGATTATATGTTCCTCCCATCCATCAGAAAGGAATTGTGTCACACATCAATCCAGATCTATCTACTATCTGAGAACATTTTAAAATTGGCGAAAAATCCATAATAGCTTGTATTATTCTACCCAGGGGTTCCATTCCAATGAAAATTGAAGATAAATTTGAGTGGATCTTGATGATCTTGGGGTTATTATATTGGAAGTGTGTTTCATTGGGATTTGGATTCTTTCATATGATCTTCTCCTCTGATGAGTTGAAGATATGGGCATGGGGATTTGGATCAATTTCGCTCAAACTAGGTATTATTCATATATGTGATTAGGATAGAAATTTCAATCCTCTTGAAGTTTTCTAGTCTTCTATTCAAATCTAGGTAAGGGTTTATGGTCTTAACTAGATTTTATGGTGTCCTAAAACACTGTATGATATTGAAATGTCAACTGGAGTTCCAATCAATATTTACAAAGAAACAAAGATGACATGATTTGGACACTTTTCCCGCCTTTTAGTTGAAGTTGATCTGAATTCCACTTTTGTCACACCCCGACCCTTTTTTTATTATTTTATTTTATTATTTCTTGACTTCAGTTATCTTTTTCAAGGAGAAAGTTGAGCGCCGGTCTAAATTTTTTATCGTTTAATAGTTTTGGTGGGTGTCAGACCGGTGCGCGGACATTGCATGGTTGACGGTGACCGCGCGATCGGCCCAAGTGCCCGCACAGATGTTTACTGTTTAAAATAAATAAATATTGATGTAAATAAAATAAGTTAAATGTTTAAATCATAATAATAATGATATTATTGCATTCATAAAAATATTTTTATTATTAAAAATTGTTAATAATATTATTATCATTGAAATTGTTATAGATATAATTATTATATAGTTGTTATTAATGTTTTCATTATTTAAAAGAAAATGAATAAAATTATGATTATAAATATTATTATTATGTTATTAAAATTTTTATTATTATGATTTGTATTATTATTATTATTATTATGTTTTTTGGTATTATTATTATTATCATTATTATCAATTTATTATCATTATTATTATTATTATTAAGATAAGAAAATTAAAAAAAAAAATTGGAAACCTAATCCACCCAACTGCCCAGGCGGCGTCCCCCCCCCATCCATCCCTTTTCTTTTTTTTATTCCCTCCCACCCCCACTCTTCCATTCCTCCGCCTCTCTTTTATTTTGTTTTGTTTTTTTTAAACTCCCCCACTCTACCTCTCATGCACCTCTCTCCCCCCTTATCCCAATCTCCCTACACTCCCTTTCCACGCCTCTCTTATTTTTATTATTCTTCTTTTTTATTTTATTCTCACACTCATCTCTCCCCTCTCCCCATGTATACGAAGAACCCCCCTACAAACTGAGACGGGTCTCCACGACTAGCTCTTTATTGCGCCATGTTCCGGCTGTCACGCTCCCCCTTCCATCAGCAGCGCACAACCCGATGGACCCCCCTTGTTCAGGCGCGCTTGGACCCTCGACTGAGTCTCGATGGCGCGCGACCCCCCTTTCCTCGGATCTCCCATGTCCTTTGAGTTTTCTTGCGATTTATTCACGTTTCCTCAATGATTCGTCGTGGTATGGTCCTTGGACCTCTTTTCCTTATTTGATTTGGTGTTTTGATTGTATTTCGATGCTTAATTAGGATCCTGCTTAAACCCTAAGGCTGGGTTAATACCTGATTGTTGTGTTCTTCCTTCAATAGGGTATGCGATCAGAGTATTGGGACACGTTGGACCATATTACGGTATCTTCCTCCAAGGGCGAGGCCGATGGACTTGATTTTCCTTATCACCAATGTTTCGGGTAAGGTTAATGCACCCACTGTTTTGCTCCGCATCATCCAAAATTAGGGTCTTATGATTTAATTGAGTCTCTGATATTTAATTGTTTGTGCGTTGATCTTCTCCATAAAAACTTTGGGTGTCAAATGCGTTGTTAAGGTGTTGCGATGTTTTTTTCAAGTGTGTGCGCCTTTGTGGGAGTGTGTGTACGTGAACAGGTGGCCGTGTGAGTTTGAAAGCATTGGCTCGACCAATTCTTTGAGGTAGGTGGTTCCATTCCTTTACGTCATTTGATTAATTTAATATGTTTATTTGATTTTATAAATATTTTTTATGATCTATTTTGGTGTCGCAAAAATATATTTTCGAACTGTTTGGTATGCGTTCAATTGGATAATGAATTATATTGGTGTGTTAGATTTATTGCGCATCTTTGAAATTAAATTGCGAATTTTTTGAGTAATTGAAAACATGTCTTAATATGGTTATTTTGCGCATTTAGTATTGAAGTGATGTTTTATGCGAAATTAAGAGCATTTTTATTTGTGTAAACTCTCATGTGCAAATTTGGAGTGTTTGATGAACTGCTTGATTGGATTTTTTTTAAATGTGATGTGTGAAACTAGTGTTTGATAGAATTAAATATGTGTTACATTTTTAAATTGGAATTCTTATGTGAAAATTGGGCGTTTTACATGTGCAATCCCATAGTGCGTTATTTATAAATATTTTTTTAATTGTTGAATTAATTTAACAAGTCGTGATTGTGGTACGAATTATGATGTGAAAAGGTTTTTGTGTGTGTTTGGCTGAAAGAGGTGATTTTGAGTGTGATTTTGGTGTAAAGTCATGTTGCGCTTCTTATAAGTGTTTCAAAAATTGTGTATATGCTTTATTAAGTTGAGTGAGTAATGCGAAATACATTTTTGAAGGGTTTGACATGTTTTATGTTTTATGTGCGGGGTGAGGGTGAGTTTTTGTGTGTACGAAGTCATGTTTGACTTCTTAAAATTATTTTATAATTTTTCTTAGTACTTTATTTAATGGTGAAAATGGTTGTTTAATTGTGCAAACGGTTTATTGAAATTTTAAGTGCTGCAAATGATGTTTGAAGAAAACTTTGGTGTGTGTATTATTTCAAAATGGGGATTATTAGTGAAAATATAATTTTTAAGTACAATTAGTATTTTGTAACATATGGGACTTGTTTGAGCACAAGGGAAACCCTGGGTATCTAGGTGGGAGGACCGGAACTAGTACGCTGGTGAACGGAGGGGTTTTGACCATGTTTCACTTAGCATGTTTGACGTGACAACACTAACAAAACTATATTGGAGATGATTGGGGACCAATAGGTTGTAAGTATACTCTCTGCTAGTGGCTCGTGCATGAGAACAAATATTTTCCATGGTTAGTTTTCACCGAAGTATGAGTTTCTAGGGACCCACACGAGTTAGACGACACTTAGGGGATTTACCCATGGTGCTCTATTATTCATGACATGGTGACTTCTATCGGCATACGAAGGACCACTCGGGTGTGTGCGTGAGTGCTCTTTATAAATTTTCCCTTCCGCTTTAAAATAATGTTTGAAAAAAATGGTTTTTCTTAAAGGGTTCATTTTTCACTTTTAGCTTGTAAATGTTTTCCTTAAAAGTGTTTTTTTATAAATGTATATTTTTGAATAAGAATATTAAATTATCTCTTTGATGTTGCGGCATTGAATCTTTTATTCAGTGATATCCTACTGGGCTCTTGGCTCACACCCTACATGCACCTTTGGGTGCATGTAGTTTCTGTATCTTGTGTATCCCAGGTTGAGGAAACGTGCTTGGTGATGGTGGTTCATTTTGTCGATGGTCTTCTTGCGCTGGTTGGTGTCGGTGGCTTGAGGAGGTTGCTCCTCTTGTTGTATGGAGGTTTGAGGTGTTGTTTTAGTTTCTCGTTGTGTCAGCGTTCTTTCTAGTATTTGTTTAGTTGTAAATTTTATATTTTTGGATTTATTATTGGTAGTTTTGATTAAACTTTTCAGATCTGTTTTTTTGGGTTTTATTAGTTATTTTAATAAGATAAATTCTATTAAATCGTTCCCAAGGCATCTCATGTGATACCCAGGCACTTGTGCCAGCCCGTGGGGATCGGGAACGCCATTCGGGTCTTGCCGCGAATCAATTCGGGTGACCATTTTAGGGTCGACTTGGCTTGGTTTGTGAAAAAATGGTATCAGAGGAGGTTGGCCCATAGCGAACCTCGCTTTTCAGAGCACCCTTTTGTTATTTGGGATGTCCAGCAGGTGAATATTAGGACTGTCGGGCTCAGGAGGTAGGTTACGGGTCGGTGCCTGATCACCACCGCTCGTGACGAGACCTGAGTTACCAAGGTTAGTCCGAGATTTGAGTCACTTGTCCTTGGTTGTTTCGTATTGAGGGATGACAATGGAGGCGAATCGGTTCACTTTATGGCATCACATGGGGTGGTTACCCATGTGGAGTCCAAGTGTCTGGTTTAAGGCCCTCTTAGTGTTATGCTTTACTTGGGGCATGACTCACCACCATGTTGCTGGGTCAGACATATGCACTAGTTCCTCATTCCAGTGGGTTATTACTACTTGTGTTCTGTTTTAGTCTCAGTTGATTTGAGTGTGTGTTAAAAGTGATATTGTTTTTTTAATGGAAAAGTGTTTCTTTCAAATTATTTTTGAAATTACTAAAGTGGGGTTTTAAGGAGAATGTGTATCGGTTTGGAAAAACTTGGTATGAGTTTAGATTTGGTAATAAAAAAAAGAACTGTTTGAACCTTGGCACTCTTTATGGAGGGTCACACGTGCGTGGGTATGTATAGAAAGTGCGTGGGGGGCACTTGTTCAAAGATGAGGTGAGTGATATTGAATAAACACACATGTGACGGTTAATAAGGTACCATAGATGATTTTTTTTAAAAAAATTGTAAAGAAATAATGGTTTTGGAAAAGTGATTTCTCCTTGTGTTGTATATGTTTGGATTATGGGCCTATTGTCCTTGGCTTGTGTTGTTTCTTTGATTGAGTTTTGTCTTGATGCCGGTTTTGATGGTGGTTCTCGTGTTGTCATGAGTATGCCACCCAAAAAGCCTCCAACAGTTGTCAATGAGTTATGCTCAGTTCTCCCTTCCTTTTGCGCGTTGCTTGATTTTCATGATAATTGAAGTCTATTAGAGGTAGTTGTATTGTTCTGAAAGATAGTGTGTCTTCGGGTTGTTGGGAACTCCTAGGATAATTAAGGTTCGTACCGCCCTAGAGTTATTTGAGGGTTTAGTTTTGGACTAGTAAAGATGAGATGTCTTAGCGTCGTTGGAGTTTTGGGTGTGATTAACTGTGGTCGACTTCCGCGAAGGTTCCCCACCTGGCAAGGAGTGCGGGCCAATGGAACCTGTCTCCAAGAAACCATCCTCGTCGGTACCGGCTCCTAGTTCATTGGACCGTTCTCTTGCATGACACTAGTGTAGATGGTTCAGGCATTCTAAGCCGCTTTGTCGCATTAATCCAAAGTCTTACTACCGTGCGACTATTCACGGCATCAGGGAGAGTTTAGAAAGGAGAAATGTTTGGGAGGGAGTTGGAGACTAGAGGATGCAAATTCCTGACTGTGAGGCAGGAGATGCTTCATCCATCAGGGCCTCAACCACAGGTCTCGAGGTGAAGCCCGCGCACAGTCAAGAGTTCCCGAGGGTGTGTGGAACCTCAGTCCGAGTAATGTTTTCAGCTTTGGGAGGGAAATATCCCAAGTTTCCTTGTTCTGTTCTTATCACCGTCGTAAGCTCATCCTTGTTGTTGTGGTGTGATAAACTTTTTCTACCATAGTCTAAGTGGTCTTATTTGTTCTCAATGTGACTTCTAAATCCTTAAGATTTCTTTGAAAGGTGTTTGACCCGTGAATAAACAAGTCATTATAATTTTGAGTTTGGTCTCAATTGTGTTCGTTCGGGGGGGATGTTTGGTTTTGTGATATTAATGGGCGGTGTTTCAGGGTCCTTTCTGAGTTTGGGCTAGGAATTACATAGTCTCTGGTTGCGGTGAGGATTTTTTTTCCGGTCGGTGTGAGAGGTGTTGAGTTAATTTCGTATCCTTAGGGTGTTGGGTCGTTTTGTAGTAAGATTTCTGCGTAAGTCTATGAGTGTTGTTTGGTTCATGTGGAGAAATTAAATGGGTTCAGTTTGGGAGTTCCCATGTTGGCCCCCCTCGGGGGTGGTGTGATTGGGTTTCAAGGTTTCCATATTATTAAATTATTATGTTGGGGAGAACCCTCCCGTGTTCTCCCCTCAACCTCGGGCTTCAATTTTCTCTTGAATTGGTAGGGTGTGACCTGTGGAGAGTAAGGTCATCCCGGGATTCACGGTTTTTCATCGGTTTTGTTTGGGCATGGACTTGAGTTATGTTAACTGTTGGCTTGGTGAATTTCTGGGGGAAGAAATTTTTGTGGTGGGGAGAATTGTCACACCCCGACCCATTTTTTTATTATTTCTTGACTTCGGTTAGCTTTGTCAAGGCACAAGTTGAGTGCCGGTCTAAAATTTTTATTGTTTAATAGTTTCGGTGGGTGTCAGACCGGTGCGCGGACATTGCATGGTTGACAGTGACCGCCCGATCGGCCCAAGTGCCCGCACAGATGTTCAATGTTTAAAATAAATAAAGATTGATGTAAATAAAATAATTTAAATGTTTAAATCATATTAATAATGATATTATTAAGTTCATAAAAATATTTTTATTATTAAAAATTGTTAATAATATTATTATCCTTGAAATTTTTATAGATATAATTATTATATAGTTGTTATTAATGTTTTCATTATTTAAAATAAAATGAATAAAAATATGATTATAATTATAATTATTATGTTATTAAAATTTTTATTATTATGATTTGTATTATTATTATTATGTTTGTTGGTATTATTATTATTATCATTATTATCAATTTATTATTATTATTATTATTATTATTAAGATAAGAAAATTAAAAAAAATCAGAAACCTAATCTACCCAACAGCCCAGGCGGCGTCCCCCCCCATCCATCCCTTTTCTTTTTTTATTCCCTCCCACCCCCACTCTTCCACACCTCCGCCTCTCTTTTATTTTGTTTTGTTTTTTTTAAACTCCCCCACTCTACCTCTCACACACCTCTCTCCCCCCTTATCCCAAGCACCCCACACTCCCTTTCCACGCCTCTCTTATTTTTATTATTCTTCTTTTTTATTTTATTCTCACACTCATCTCTCCCCTCTCCCCCTGTATACGACACACCCCCCTACAAACTGCGACGGGTCTCCACGACTAGCTCCTTCTTGCGCCATGTTCCGGCTGCCACGCTCCCCCTACCATCAGCAGCGCACAACCCGATGGACCCCCCTTGTTCAGGCGCGCTTGGACCCTCGACCGAGTCTCGATGGCACGCGGCCCCCCTTTCCTCGGATCTCCCACGTCCTTTGAGTTTTCTTGCAATTTCTTCGCGTTGCCTCAATGATTCGTCGTGGTATGGTCCTTGGACGTCTTTTCCTTATTTTATTTGGTGTTTTGATTGTATTTCGATGCTTAATTAGGATCCTTCTTCAACCCTAAGGTTGGGTTAATACCCGATTGTTGTGTTCTTCCTTCAATAGGGTATGCGATCAGAGTATTGGGACACGTTGGACCATATTACGGCATCTTCCGCCAAGGGCGAGGCAGATGGACTTGATTTTCCTTATCGCCAATGTTTTGGGTAAGGTTAATGCACCTGCTGTTTTGCTCCGCATCATCCAAAATTAGGGTCTTATGATTTAATTGAGTCTCTGATATTGAATTGTTTGGGCGTTGATCTTCTCTGTACTAACTTTGGGTGTCGAATGCATTGTTAAGGTGTTGCGATGTTTTTTTTCTAGTGAGTGCGCCTTTGTGGGAGTGCGTGTACGTGAACAGGTGGTCGTGTGAGTTTGAAAGCATTGGCTCGGCCAATTCTTTGAGGTAGGTGGTTCCATTCCTTTGCATCATTTTATTAATTTAAGATGTTCATTTTATTTTATAAATATGTTTTACGATCTATTTTGGTGTCGTAAAAATATATTTTCGAACTGTTTGGTATGCGCTCAATTGGATAATGAATTATTTTGGTGTGTTAGATTTATTGCACATCTTTGAGATTAAATTGTGAATTGTTTGACTAATTGAAAACATGTCTTAATATGGTTATTTTGCGCATTTGGTATTAAAGTGACGTTTTATGTGAAATCAAGTGCATTTTTTTGTGCAAACTCTCATGTGCAAATTTGGAGTGTTTGATGAACTGTTTGATTTGATTTATTTTTTTTAAATGTGATGTGTGAAACTAGTGTTTGATAGAGTTAAATATGTGTTACATTTTTAAAGTTGCATTCTTATGTGAAAATTGGGTCTTTTACATGTGCAATCCCATAGTGCGCTATTTATAAATATTTTTTTAATTGTTTAATTAATTTAACAAGTCGTGATTCTGGTGAGAATTATGATGTGAAACAGTTTTTGTGTGTGTTTGGCTGAAAGAGGTGATTTTGAGTGTGATTTTGGTGTAAAGTCATGTTGTGCTTCTTATAAGTGTTTTAAAAATTGTGTATATGCTTTATTAAGTTGTGTGAGTAATGCGAAATACATTTTTGAAGGGTTTGACATGTTGTATGTTTTATGTGCAGGGTGCGGGTGAGTTTTTGTGTGTACGAATTCATGTTTGACTTCTTAAAATTATTTTATAATTTTTCTTAGTACTTTATTTAATAGTGAAAATGGTTTTTTAATTGCGCAAACGGTTTATTGAAATTTTAAGTGCTGCAAATGATTTTTGAAAAAAACTTTGGTGTGCGTATTATTCAAAAATGGGGATTATTAGTGAAAATAGAATTTTTAAGTACAATTAGTATTTTGTAACATATGGGACTTGTTTTAGCACAAGGGAAACCCTGGGTATCTAGGTGGGAGGACTGGAACTAGTACGCTAGTGAACGGTGGGGTTTTGACCATGGTTCACTTAGCATGTTTGACATGAAAACACTAACAAAACTATATTGGAGATGATTGGGGACCACTGGGTTATGGGTATGCTCCCTACTAGTGGCTCGTGTACGAGAATGAATATTTTCCGTGGTTTCTTTTCACCAAGGTATGAGGTTCTAGGGACCCACACAAGTTAGACGACCCTTAGGGGATTTACCCATGGCGCTCTATTATTCATGACATGGTGCCTTCTGTCGGCATACGAAGGACCACTCAGGTGTGTGCGTGAGTGCTCTTTATAAATTTTCCTTTCCTCTTTAAAATAAGGTTTGAAAAAAAAGGTTTTTCTTAAAGTGTTCATTTTTCACTTTTAGATTGTAAATGTTTTCCTTAAAAGTGTTTTTTTCTAAATGTATATTTTTGAATAAGTATGTTAAATTATCTCTTTGATGTTGCGGCATGGAATCTTTTATTCGGTGATATCCTACTGGGCTCTTGGCTCACACCCTACATGCACCTTTGGGTGCATGTAGTTTCTGTATCTTGTGTATCCCAGGTTGAGGCATCGTGCTTGGTGATGTTGGTTCATTTTGTCGATGGTCTTCTTGCACTGGTTGGTGTCAGTGGCTTGAGGAGGTTGCTCCTCTTGTTGTATGGAGGTTTGAGGTGTTGTTTTAGTTTCTCGTTGTGTCAGCGTTCTTTCTAGTATTTGTTTAGTTGTAAATTTTATATTTTTGGATTTATTATTGGTAGTTTTGATTAAACTTTTTCAGATCTGTTTTTTTGGGTTTTATTAGTTATTTTAATAAGATAAATTCAGGTAAATCGTTCCCAAGGCATCTCATGTGATACCCAGGCACTTGTGCCAACCCGTGGGGATCGGGAACGCCCTTCGGGTCTTGCCGCGAATCAATTCGGGTGACCATTTCAGGGTCGACCCAGCTTGGTTTGTGACAACTTTGGTGGATCATGTTCTATTTTCCACTAATGAAGATGAACTTTATTTAAGAATTATGTATGAAAAAATTCCATTTTTTTGAATTTAAGGTAATTGGAGTTGAATTTTTTAATTATAGAAAACATGTTGTCTGTGATTTTTTCTCCCTATGTGGGCATGATTCTAAGATGTGTTTGAAGAAAAAAGAAAAATAAAACTGCCCATGATGGTAGGCATGATCAGACTTGGGTTGCAACAAATTTAAATGGTAATAATGGGAATAAATAGATTATTCATGCACGTGATAGTCTCAATGTGCAGGCTAATACACACTCAGTGGATGCTGCACCTACAAAGGATTGAACACAGTAGAGGGACCCTACTCATGGGTTGGAAACTCTTGGAAATGGAAGTGAAGGGGCTAGACAGCCATCTTGTGGGACCTATGGATAACTTATAAGTGATACTAGGTGAGTGGAAGAAGGGGGTACATATCTTGAAGAAATTCAGTGCACTGGTAAAAAGAAATTATGGTTAAATATTGTTTTTGGGGAGAAAAGTGCAGGGGAGGGAAGTTTGGATCAAGTTGCTCCAAAATTCACTGATATTGTTAGCAAGAAAATGACTGATAAGTGTCCATCACCTATAATTGATAGAATGGAGTTGATTGATCATGATATTAGGGTTAAATATACAACGATTGATGCTTCAAGAGTCATTAATGACTCTATGGAGAAACTTCTCACTGAAACAGAGGGGGATTGGAAGAAAAACATGATATTTTTTTAATAAAAGACAGATTCATTAATGATGGAAATCAGCAGATGTATAGACTCAAATCCATGAAGGAAAATGGTCTAGCCAGAGCTGGTTGACATCAACGGGGCCAGACGTCGCCAGTTGATGGGAAGCCTTGTTTCCTTCCCTTTTGGTAAAGGAGAAGGTACAGAAAGAAAAGTAGTGATGGATGGAGAGGATTTTCTTGATGAGGGGTCTAAATGACTGAAGTCCGTCGTCGTTGAGGTTGATGCCATTGATAATGGTGAGGCAGTCTGACTCGATGATGATTTTTCCCATCCACGGTCACAAGCAAGCATCATTCCGGTGAGGATGGTGGCAGCCTTGACAACCAACGGTTCCCATAAAACGTGATGTGACTCGTGTTTGGATGAAATGATTAGACCAAGATGGTTTCGATCTAGTATGCCAAGGGAAATAGTACCATCCTTGGGGAGAGCCACATTAACATTAATCTTGAGAATTTCTTCCGAGGGCGGGCTCAAAAGGGAGGAAAAAGAGGGGGTTCCATAGGAAATGTGTTATCCATTGGGGTGCTTCCATCCCTCTAACCAGGAAGAGGCCCGATCAATCCAGAATTCGGGAGGTTTGTGAAAATGGTTGAAAACGACATCATTGTGGCAGACCCAAATGATCCCCTCCATGATGAAAAGAGAGCTCGCTTTAGCAGATGAGAAGGAGGAGCACCATTGCATCAGAAGATAGGGGAGGTCAGAGCTCATGGTCAGTTAGGAATCAGTAGAAGAGCTCCATTTCCTCCAGATCTCCTTTTCCCCAGGACATTGGATGATAGCATGAATGGGAGATTCAGGTACGTTCGGGCAGAAGGGGAAAAACCCGTCACTGGAAATATGACGGAAGGCAAGAAGGCTCATGGTAGGGAGGGTACCCTTGAACACCTTCCACCAAAATTGTCGTATATTTGGGGGGACATTGAGTTTCCAAAGTTATTTCCATGTCCCCCTTCCCTCTCTTCATGATTTCCAATAGCGAGCCAGTAACCAGATGTCACCGTATAGGCTCTGGAGAGGTCGTGTATCCAAAAGAGACAGTCGAGGCCAACGTTTGGAACACATGGGATACTTAGGATTATATTCTTATCTCTTTCATTAAACCATGTGTGAATCCTTTACATGCACCACCCAAGCCCCAAATCGTCGAAAAGTCATCTGACAGTGGCATCTTCAAAGCCTGGTTGGGCAGGGGACAATGCTCGCACACCTTCCTTGTCGATCAGCTAGGGGTCGGTCCAGATGTTAACTGTTGAGACATTCCCAATCCTCTAGCCCATCCCTTTTTTTAGAAGACTGCGGGCACCCCAGATGCTTCTATAGAGGAATCTAGGACGGGGGCCAAGAGAGGATTCATGGAATTCCTTGTGGGGGAATTATTTTTCACGGAGAATTCATGCATAGAGAGAGGATGGGCGGTTATGGAGGAGCCAACCTTTCTTAGCCAGCAATGCATCATTGAAGTGAAGAAGATCCTGGAATCCCATTACACCCTCAAATTTAGGTAAGCAGAGGTTCTTCCAAGCAATCCAGTGAGTTCGATTCCTCCTATTATTTGTTCCCCACCAGAAGTTGGATGTGCGTGCGTGTATCTGATTGACTACAGCAGCTGGGAGTTTAAAGAGAGACATTAAATAACTAGGGATGGATTGGAGAGAAGCTTTAATAAGGGTATCCTTTCCATGTTTGGAAATTATTTTAGGGGTCCATCCTTGAATTTTTATCTCAATCCTATCCAACATAGATGCAAAGATTTCTTTTTTAGAGATGCCAATCACCGTAGGAAGCCCAATGTACTTATAATGTTTCTATACCATATGAATGCCTGAAATGGTGCAGAGTTATTCTTTTTTGGAAGGAGGAACCCCAAAACTGAAGGATATTTCTGACTTTCCATGATTGATAGACTGTCCAGAGGCCCTCTCATACTATTGGATCGCATGGCCAATCGCAAGGCACCCGTCATTGGTTGTTCTTGAGAAAAGGAGGCAGTCATCAGTGAAGAAGAGATGAGAGACCGGTGGGCTTGCACGAAAAACCTTTACCCCATGGATTGTATGAGAGGATGCGGCCCTAGAAATGAGGTTAGAAAGAACATCATCCACCAAGATAAAGAGAAATGGAGAGACAGGGTCTCCCTGGCGCATGCCTTAGGATGGGGAGAAGCCTCAGGTGAGTGCCCTATTGACATTGATTCAGAAGAAGATAGATGAGACATAGTGCATGACGATGTCTGTCCATTTTGAGAAAAATCCCATTTTTTGCATCATGACTCTGAGGAAATGCCATTCCACTTTATCATAAGCTTTGTTCATATCTAGTTTCCACGCCATGGTTCTTTTTTTCTCAGTGGAGTGTGTTTTCATCAAGTGGAAAACTTCATCAGTGACAATTGTATTATCGATGATCAGTCTCTTAGCCACAAAGGCGCTCTGATTTTCTTAAATGATGTCAGGTAACCAAGTGTGAAACCTATTAACTATGATCTTTGAGAAGATCTTGTAAGAGACATTGCAGAGGCTGATAGGTCTGAAATCAGGGACCACAAGAGGTTTCTTGATTTTGGGAATAAGGACAAGGACAATTTCATTTATGTCATAGATGTTTGTTTTCCCATACCAAATTTTCTTCATCAGGTTTCATATGCCGGGGCCAATAATATGCCAGTATTGTTTAAAGAAGAGTTCGTGGAAGCCATCTGGGCCTGGGGCCTTAGTAGGGAGGATCAGTTTCAGAGCCATCCGAATCTCATCATCTATCACATCTTTGGAAGGATGCCTATTGATCTCTTCGGTTATCACCGGTCTGATGCACTTCTCTACTTCAGGAGAGATGACAGGATTTCCTGTATAAGAAAGGTTCTGAAAGTAGCTAGAAAAATCCTCCTGGATTCCATTGGTGTTGAAAACTTTGCAGCAAAAAAACCATGTAAGAGGATGTGGTAGAGATGAATGGGTTGTGTGTGTATGTTATACCAGGACTTCTTCAAAGGATCTCACTCTAGAGGAGATTAAAATCAAGGAAAAGTACTATGTGCTTTTCAATTAGAAGAATTCACAGTTAGAATGGGAATTTGATAATTATATATCTAATCAGGATTATGAGGATGAACCTAGTTCTATGCATTTGTAATCTTATTTTCTGGATGAGGACTTTTTTTTGTTGTCCCTATCCTCTTTCCTTCTCATGTTATGTCCTTTATTTTTCAATAAATTTTGGTAGGATATGGTTCTCCAGACTCCTAAACCGTTCTAGTAAATATTTAAAAATTATAATAAATATGTTTATTATATTTATAATTGAACCATATAAATGCTATAGGAAGAGGAAAATAAAGTGGTCCCTAGGAATATTGAAGTGAAATAACAGGAGATTGGGAGAGGTATTGGATAGGCGCACTTTGGAGGGATCCAATCCAGTCAGGAGTAGCTGCAATTGGTTGTGGAAGTTCATGGATTTGAATCTAGTATGGGTGATAGATATAGGAGGTATGATCATACTTTGGTTCAATCACCTTTTCATGGTGTGTCTTTTATATAGGACACTGGTGTGTAGCCTCTTAGGATAGAGACCATGTCCCTAGCACAAATTCTTTCTAATTGTCCTAATATGAAACATGGAAGTTGGGCTAATATGGAGGAGGATTCCAATCACTCCATTGACAAGGAATACCAGAATGAATTTGAATTATAAATTTAGAATGAAATTGATCAACAGATAATATAATAGGACAAGATGACTAAAGATATTAGTCACAAAGGGAAGCTGAAGAGGGGGGATTCCTCTTCTTTCAGGGATGCTTTGATGTGTAATCCAAGAGAAAAGACATGCAGTGAAGGCCCGAATAAGGGTAAGGGTAAAGTTCTTAATGTGGATGTGGATGAGAAGATCACTAAGGAATCTTGTAAATTTGTTACTTCCAATGCATTTTCATACTTCAATGAAGATGTGAATGATGGTTATGGATCCCCAATTTTATAGGAGAGAGATATTTTTCTGGAGAAGAATGAATGTTTATCTATAGCTAATTAAATTTCAGGCTCAAAATTTATATTGGTTTCTACTTCCTCAAAGATAGGAATGGATAGGGGGTTACTCCAAAAGATGACATGGTGCTGAGCAAGGATATTCCCTCTATCGTGGTCGAAGCTAGAAAGTTGCATCAGTCTTAGGAGATGGTGAAAGGATCTACAGTTGTTGCTCATGACAATGTTGTGACTCCACCAAAATCTGGTAAATATAGTTTTATTCTACTTGACATCCTAATCAAGTCTCATAGAAGGGAGGTTTTCTGTGTGGAATTTGGAAATCCTCTTAGAGTTATCCGAGTTGAAGGATAATCCTCAAGCACTGAGACCATCAAGGAAAATAGAAATTATGATTTGAAGTTATTATTAGAGGGCCCAGGTTAGGATGAAGAATAAGATCTTCTTCCTATTGAGGATACCACCCCACCAGATGACACTAACGATCCTCAAGTGGATATAGATTCATGAAAAAATCCGCAAACCTGGAGGAGGGGTCATCATCTGAGAGGTAGAGGCGGTGGTACATCCCATAAATGAATAATCTTTTCATGTTTTCTAGGAAACTATCTGCTTTGATCTTTGTGGAAGTGGTTTTTCATTGGCTTTCATTTTTCATCTCCACCTGTGCTTTATATTTACTATATTTTCAATAAATTTTCAGATCATGGCCTATAATCCATTATTCGTGTCGTCTTGGTATATTTACATATTAATATATATATATATATAATTATATAAAAATTTCCCCTACTAGTTAAAAAATTGTAAATATTTAAAAATATATATATTTATAATCATAATTATAATTATAATTATATATATATTTAAATAATTATAAAATTATAATAAATATATTTAAATGATAAATATATTCATTATATTTATATTTATATTTAATTATATAAAATTATATATTAATAAATAAATATATATAAATATATAAATATATTTATTTATAATTATAATTATAAATAAATGAATATATATTAAAATAATTATAAAATTATAATAAATACATTTAAATAATAAATGTATCTATTATATTTTTAATTATTTATATTTATGAATTAATAAATAAATAAGTATAATTATAAATATATAATTATACCAATATATTTATAATTATATATAAATATTTTGAAATATATTTATTTATAATTATAATTATAAAAAATAAATATATATTTAAAGGGTTAAAAAATTATAATAAATATATTTAAATAATAAGTATATTTATTATATTTATAATTAAATATATTTATATATTAATTAATAAATAAATAGATATATAACTATATAGCATATGGGGGTGTACCTGAGTGGCCCCCTTATAGCATATCGGCAGCGTGGGTTCACATCCCAGCCGCTGCATCTTTTGACCCCCATTTAAGTTGAGAGGTGTTAATTGTCGTCCCTCAGCACTAGTGAGGGCAGAAGATGACAAACCCTTGCTCGATGTCTCTAACGGAGGAGGTGATAAGGTATCTTGGTGCAGGTGAGATCCAGTGTTAGTGTCGATATACGAAGGGTGCAGGTAACAGGGGAAGGCTTTGATGTACTAGAGTTGGCATCCATTTGAGGGGGAAACATTCTCTCCTTCGTAGGTTGATGGTCCGATCCACTGGTAGTAGCGGTGACAAAAGGATTTCAGCATAGATGATTAGGTTGAAGGGCAATGATGGAGGGTTATAACGACGGGATTAGCAGTGATATTGGTGAGGGAAATTATTTTTTATGGTGCTTTTCGTAGGTGGGTTGTCGAAAGATAGTGACAGGGCAGCTATGGTGTGACTGATGATCGACATAAACTGATTTAGCAGTGGGCAGTGTGGGGGTGGTGGACCAGTGAGGTTGATAAGGATGGAGGTTCGACGCGACCCTGGGTTTTGTTGCTCTTACATCAGACTTTGAGAGGCTGCAGTGCATCTGTCATCTACTAGTGGGCCTTTGAGGGGGTAGGAATTTCAGTGTAAGACCAACTCAGTTGCAACAAATGAAAGATATTTATCTAATGGTGGAGGCTGGTCACGAAGGGGGATATATCTTATGGGTTTTTTAATCAACATCTAGTTCCCAAGTACTGATAAAGGGGCTTTAGGTCTGTTAATTATGGTCCGTTTAATGTGGTCTTGTAAGCCTTTTATTAAGGGGATCTACGAAACTATTAATAAATAAATAAGGGCATGATGGGTGTGTTACCCCTGGGGGGATATGAAATGCCTTTCCGGCCTGTGGGTGTGTGGTGTGTGTATGTTTAATTGTAATTAAACCCTCAATATATAATATATTATTATATAAATATATTTATAATTATATACAAATATTGATAAGGTGTTGTGATATGGGATATCTAACACCTTTTCTCTTTGGTTCTTTATGGGGATTTGGATGAAAAATCGATGGTATTGTATTTGGATTGCTTCTTTAACCCTTGTGAGGAGTTCGCTGGTCCCTCAAATAAGGATAAAGTTTTGATGGAAGGCATGGATCAAACTCCGGCTAAAGTGGTGTTAGATCTTGTTGGATGCAAGACTTTTGAAAATAGGGTTCTTGATTTGAACAAGAATCCGGCTATATGGAGAAATAATTTGACTTCCAATACAACAAAATCTTCAAATTTCAGGGTTTTCACTAACTCTCAGGTTGATGGTGCACATCCATAGAAAAATATTACTAGGAATAAAGCCATGGAGTTTATCGACGCTAACCCCAAATTCTTTGAAGATCGGCTGAAAGATTGAAAATACTCAATCATTGTGTGGATGTCTCCACTGAGCAAGAGTAATTCTTTGAATATAGAGGATTTGAGGAATCAAATTTGAAATATATGGGGTTTCTATGACTGGAGAATCATTTCAATTGGTATGGGTTTCTTTCATTTAATTTTCCTTCGCTTGATCTCAAATTGAATTCTTGGATTTTAGGCCTTTTCCCTTAATCTTGGGACATTAAGACCAGAGGACTGGGATCCCTGGTTTGATTCAACTAGGTCTCAAAATTCAACCACTCAAATATGGATCCATATCAGTGGTTGAACTTGCTTTTTTGGAACCCTCATATACTATGAGATGTTTCTTGAGCTGTTAGTATATTGATCAAATTTGGAAATGAAACTTATATAGTAAGGTATGAACATTATTCCAGAGTTCTTGTAGAAGTTTATCATGCTTATCCACTAATTGAAACTATTTTACTCATCACTACTAATTTCAAATTTGATCTCTCTAATGAATTTGAATATTTTACTGAATTTTTCTTTAATTGTCATTACATTGGGAATATTAGAGAATAATTACTCATGGTAATGAAATTAATCAATTGAGAAAGAATGAGCATAAGGAATAAAGTTAAAAATTTAAATTACCAGTGATAGAGACTGATTATTCAGATGAAAACAAAGAGAATATGGGTGATAATGGGAATGATGATAAAGTATTTCTGATTAGATCTAAGGGTTTTAGACCCATTAATGAGGGTGGGTCACATGTGAATGATCATCCACCTGGAAATCTATCCCTAGATTCTAGTAATATGGAAGGTGGAGCTAGTAGTCAGGGGGATGAAGCTTCTAAACTGATTCATGAAAATTTTTACTTTGATGATATTGTAAAATATGGTCAATTATTTATTGACACCCCTATTGTTAAAATTAAATGGTCCCTTATTGGAATATTCCTCTCTTTCTTCAAAGGATTTGAATAGAATGAAATAGGGAGATTGGTGTGAGTCCATGGAATGTGATGATCACAATAGAGAAGTTTAGGGAGACCCTACAGATCTTCTTGAGGAGAAATTCCTAGCTCATGGTAAGATTAATTCTAGAAATTTTTCTCATCAGGCTGAATGGGAAAAAATTTCTATGGACAAGGTTAGTTTGAAGATTGTGAAAGCTATACATGGGAATGAGGGTGAGGCTGGGGTTCCAAATGAACAGGTGGGAGATGAAGAAGGCACTATTGTTTATAGAGTACCTTTAATATCTGATGAGGAAAGAAAATCAGCTTTTGATAAGGGTGGTGATACAGACTTTGGAAAGGAATCCTCTAGAACCAACATACCAAACATGAATTTTAAACATGATCGTGAATCATCTCCCAAAAAGGAAAATGTAATTTCTTTACCATTCTTGAGCCTTAGAAATTTTAGAATTTGATCAACTATACCTTGATGTCTTGGAGAAATCTGGTGGGAAAAATAAAATTAAATCTCTTTCTATTAAGCTAGGAAGTGTAGATGCAACCAAAACCCCTGTGCAAGAGATGGGGGTTCATGAATTTTAGATTTTTTTTTGTATAGGGATTGTAATGACCCGACCACAGATGCCCATAACTAGTGAATTATTTTAATAAATTGGCATGATTATAAGGAACATCCTGAAGGATCAATTAGTTTAACAGACTTGGAAAATAGATTACATACATGAACTTTACATTACAATTAAAAAAAATATGAAACATAGATAATCCTTTGATAACTCCATTATTCTCCTAGATTAAACATGCATATCAGTCATAATAAGATTCTTGGAATCCTAGGAAAATAAAACATAAGAATGGGTGATCTCATATTCTCAGTAAGGGTAAAAAATATAGTAGAAGCTTTCATAAATAATCATAAAATTCTAAGGAAAGGTATAAAATTGAAACACTAGCCTTTTAAACATAATCTCCAGCATAATAGGAAAAGAATAAATCAAATGCCAATGAGCCCGTACCTGAGTGGTAAGGGCTCCTGCTTGGAATCCAAGAGACCTAGGTTCAAAACTGGGTGCAGGCGAATATCTGGGTTACTGTAGCAGGCACTATAGCAGGTACTATTCAGTATTGTAGTAGCCAGAACTATTCACCCGATTTGGACCTTCAGGCCACCGGTTTGGGCCTACGAGTCTCAAGGGCCTTCGGGCCATCAAAGGCCTTCGGGCCACAGGGCCTTCAGGCCATTGAAGACCATAAAGTAGCCTAGTTAACATAGAGAAGACCCTAGAAGAGGAACAGAGCAACAATAGCAGTCACCAGAAGCAGAGCTAACCAGATTGGAAGAATGAGAGGCTATGTCAACCGCCTTCGGGACCAGGAACTGTGCAGCTTTGTACGAGACAATGCTATCCGATCAGCAATGCATGTGTGAAGATAAAGGCGATCAATGACGCAGAAGCTGGGGAGGGGCAGTTATAGTGGGCTAGGCCTCCAGATCATGTAATGGGCATGGTATGCCTCTGGGCCTTCGGTTGGTGTATTACAGGTCATGTCGGGCCTTGTGCCATGGGCCTGCGGGTCATGTACGGGTTCCCCTTCAACCCTTAAAAGGGGAATTATCTATAATAAAATAAAAAAGAAGTCCTTCAGGCCATTCAGATGGGAATAAATCAAATAATTCCATTTAAATATTCACACATATATTCTAGTAGTATAATAACCACATGTAATATCAATAAATAATATCATAATTAGGTAATTTATAACTCCATACATCATAACCACACCCTCAAGGACTCATTCCAAGTTAATACATAAATGGGTAAAACCCCAAACTAATTTGTCTCATGAGACCTACCAATTCATCGAGGGGCTACAACGGGCCGCGCTTGTCACTTACTAAGTCCAATACATTCCTAATATGAAAATGGTGAAACGTAAACAATATAATCATTCATATTAAAAAATAGTATACAAAATATGAATAATTTAATCATAAACCAAGAATAGTATCTAAATAGCACATCCACAATCAAACTGTTCATAATCCATTCAATAAAATATATTAAATGATATCATAAGAAACCAACCTCAACTTAGCATAAGAAATAACAAAAGATGTTAACATAGATATTATAATTTATTAAAATCATTAAAAATATCTTGAAATAAACACACCTTTTTCTTGGAAATAATTTATTCAAAATCCACACACTTAAAAGAAGACATTTAAAAAAATATTTTTGAATCAAATTTTACCATAAAACTTTGAAACATTTGAAATGAATTAAAATTTTAAAACATTCAAGTCAATCTAAATCAATCCTTAAAACCATTTTTAAAACATTGACAGTAATGAGAAATATTTAAAAGAATACATATTCAAAACATTTAAAATGATGTTTTTTAAGTGTACCTTACATAAAAATTTAAAAATATTCATTTTGAAAATATTTTTAAGAAAAATGGAAATGGATGATAAATATGTCCCAGTAAATACTTACATATAAATAATATCAGATAATAATGATATTGTGAAATTAACCCTTACCTTGTACTCTCCTTTGGTCGAGGGTGCGTTAACCTCCTCTTCTTTGAGTATCTCCTTTTGATTTGCACAAAAGGGCTTCTTAGGTTGGCTTTTTTCCCAAAGTATGACCTATATGATGAAGTGAGGGAAGTTGGGAGGAGAAGTGGGTAGTGGTTGGATGATCCAAAGGGATTTAGAGATGCGAATAAAAGAGAAGGAGATGTGCCTTTTTATAAGAGAGGGGAGGGACACTTTAGAAAACTCTAAAACTATTAATTTATTATAAATTGATTTTTAGTTTAAAATAGATCGAATGTGAGTTATTTAGAAGCTAAGATGAAGATGGGTTGAAATAATCTCAACCAATAAAATTTATACATGTTTTTATTTTATTTTAAACCTTATCATTTTGATTTATCCTTAATTAATCTATTTAATTTTAATTATGGTAATAATATTCTAAATATTAAATGGTTATAAATATTTAATTATATGGTGTCAATTGTCTATAAATTAAAACTTTTTTAAAATTTTAGATCTTATAATTATCACTTTTTAGTTTTTATATATTTTTATGATTTTATAATAATTTAATAAATTATTATTGTTATAAAATATCAATAGTGTCAATTTTGACACTATTCATTACATTGACTTTAAATAAAATCCAAACAGAAAGATAAATTAGAAAAAAAAACAATTTAATACACTTATAACATGTCATAATTACCGATAAAATTCATGGGGAACCTCAATTAAGTCTAATTATATTTATTTTAATATTTTAAAAATCATTTATTTGATATTTTTCTATTAATAAAATAATTACTTCTTCACTTTTGTATCATTATTTATGGTAATTATTTAATCTCTAAAAATGATAAATAAATTTTTATGATGTGTAAAATTATATTTTATTTCGAAATACTATTTATGATCAAATTTATCTCATGGTTATCCCCATAGTAAAATTACTATACTTATAAGAAATGAGAGTGTAACATTTTGTCGCATTCTTTATTTTTTATAATATCTACACCATTTTCATGGAAAAGTGTCCATTAAATGATTCAAAATAGATCATAATGGGATAAGAGTCTAATCAAATCCATTAAATAATTTTTTTTGTAATTTTTTTTTTATTATTTTTTAATGTTTATCTTTTTGTTTTAACCCTTATTTAAACAATTTAACTCTTACCGTGACAAATTGTCTTTTTACACTATAAGGTTAATATAGTTACTATTAAATTAAGAAAGAACCTCAATTTAATTATTTATAGTATATTTAACATTATCCTAGTAAGTTTGATGAAATATATATTTTTATTAATTTTATATCATTTAATAAAATATTATTTATTTTAAAATCCCATTTATGTTAGTTTTGACATTTTATTATTTTGGTTTTTATAAAATCATAACAACTTGAATATTTTTAAAAAGATACATTAAATAGTCCCTAGCATTTCAATGTAATCCAAAAAATTCTTGGATGACATGAACTATTTCAAATGATATTTATTTTAACATTATTAATATCATTTATTTGATTCATTCTTTAATAAATCAATTACTGCATCATCATTGTGTCACCATTTAATTTAATTATTTACTTTATAAAATTATAAATAAATTACCATAATTTATATAAAAATTTATATTTTTAATGAATATTTATAGTTGTCCATATCACTTATATAACCTCATATTAAAAATATTTTACTTGTTAAAAACAATAGTATAACAAAATTGGATTTTCTTTAAATATAATATTATAAATATATTAAACTCATCCAAGTGGTCCCAAAATAGACCCAAGGATTATTTTGATTTAAAAAACTTATCAAATTAAATTATGAAAAGTTTTGGGGTAATTTTTAAATACTATAATATTATTTTTATCTTTAATTACCCGATTTACCTTAACCATGATAAATAAATAAAATTTACTAAAGTTACTATTCACCAAAAAATTAATTTGTTCTTATTAGACTAAACGTTTCATACCAATTACAACCATATATATCCATGTTTATAAATTTTATTCATAGAAGTGGAAAAATTACATTTAATGATAATCCCATAAATGTGGCTAGAAGGCGGGTAAAAGAGACGTTCGAATTTTTTATATCTAATTCTATTATAAAAAAGATTCCAATGAACTACATTGGATTAATATGTGTATTATTTATCTATTGTGCCTTTAAAATAAATTTAAAGTGCAATAATTCTTTAAATTAAAATTTTAGTTTTTAACAACAATGTTGTATTTTTCACTATTCATCTAAAAATAAAACTTTTTAGAAAAATAAAAAAATTCACCCTATTCTAATTTTGATATTAAAAATTAAAAAATGAAGTATATTTTGAAAAATAAAATTTATAAATTGAATTATTTGGTTAATACTATTCATAATAATTTTTTAAATAGCTAGTTTGATAGATCATTGTGTGCTCGAACTCAGTGTTTCATAAAAAAATCTATTGAATTTATTTTATAAAAGAAACATAGAGTAAAATCATGGGGGGTTACATTCAACACACCTTAAATAAATTGTGTCGCAATTTTCAAATTCGAGGTTGGTTATTGGGGTTTGATTATTCAAAATTCTTTTACATTGAAATCCCACATCAGATAAAGGGTTGATAAAAGGTCTAATTTAAAATAAGGAAATAGAAGTACGGATGTTACTAGAGATAGCACATACAAGGGTTACATGTTGGAAAACCTGGACATGAAAGAAAAATATAACCATCATGTTATGATGGATAGTGACAGAGAACATGATTAGGAGAAAGTTAACAATCACAAAGCTATAAATATGAAATGATGATATAAGGGACCATTTGATTAATCAGAAAAATTATTAGGATAACATTTTTGGTTTCAAGATCTTTTCCCTAGAGATGAAGAACCATTTTACTGTTCATATAAGCACTTAAATGATTTCTTCCCATGTCATAATGGTAATATAATTCTTTGGTTGTGCTTCGATCAAGTTTCACTTCATCCCTTACTCATGGAAATGAAAGTTAAAAATGATTTTTTCATGAATGAAGCACTTTTGATAAATCATAAGGCCCACAAGTATTTACTTAATCCTCTAAATGTTTATTAAAACAAAAAAGGTTAGCCCAAAGTATCTAATAAATCATACTTTAACCTCAAACAATAATATCCAATGTTCAACTTACTTCATTCCAACCTTAAGACTCGAACAAAATACTTCCATCCAAATTCATTGTCTAAAAAGGTCTCTAAATTTCAAAAATAATATTAACATTAGATTCCCCAAATAACGTAATGTAGCTCTATTTGTCACATAACAAATATTTGATTACCTTTAAATACTTAATGAAAACTCTTATGCTTCCAAATAATTAAATAAGAATTACTACAGTACAACCCTTATATATCTCATGAATCTTATAACCATAGAACCATTGATGTATTATTTCTTGAATCCAAACACAAAATAACCTTAAACTTACACTTCACTCTTAAACCATTAACTATGCTACAACATCTTGTTCCTCAATACCTCCTTCATCTAATTTTTATTTTATAGTATCTTCATTATCAATAGTATAACCATTACTTATATAACCTTACTGATTCTAACCATTGACCAAAACCAAAATCACAATATCAGAAATACAAATCATAGTGATATAGTCCAAAATAATCATTTATCGGATCTCTAAATGATTCCTTCTTCTTATCAATCCATAAGTCTATAGGATTAATCTAGGATATCCATTTCAAAATCTAAAAGATGATATCTTATACTTAGACTTATCCTCAAAGTCATTAAAAGGGTTATGTTTTCTAATATTTGATTTCTAAATCTAGTTTCCAAGATTGCTGCTAAAATGCCTTTGCTACCAACCGTAATGCCCTGATCCCAGATGTCGGGAGCGGGTGTATTATTTTAATAAAATTTCATGATTAAAAGGAATAAAACCTTAAAGGACCGATCAATTTAGTAGTCTTATAAAAAATATTAGATATATGAACTTCACATTACAATTAGAAACATAATATTCAACATAGATAATCCTTTGAGAACACTATTATTCTCATATCTTAACCCTACATATCAGTCATAATACACTTCTTAACATCCTGGGAAAATAATGCATAAGAAAGGGGTGAGATACAATGCTCAGTAAGGGTAAAAAATACAAAATAAGCTTTCATAAATAAGCATGAAGTTTTAAGGCATGATATAAAACTGAAACAAAAGCATTTTAAACATAATATTCAGGATAATATGACAAGAATAAATCAAATAATTCCATTTAAACATTCACACAGATATTCTACTAGTATAATAATCACATGTAATATCAATAACTAATATCATAATTAGGGAATTCATAATGTTAAACATCATAACCAAACCCTCAAGGCCTCGTTCCAAGACAATACAGAAATGGGTAAAAACCTCAACAATTTTGTCTCATGAGACCTACCGATGCATTGAGGGGCTATAGTGGGCCCCGCTTGTCACTTATTAAGTCTAGTATATTCCTAATATGAAAATGGTGAAACATAAACAATATAATCATTCATATTTTAAACTAGTATATGAGATATGAATACTTTAACCATAAACTAAGAATAGTATCTAAATAGCACATCCACAATCAAACTGATAATAAACCATTAAATAAAATATATTAAATGATATCATAAAAGATAAACCTCAATTTATCATAAGATACAAAAATTTATGTTAAAATAAATGAAAATACTCTATTAAAATCATTAAAAATATGTTGAGACAAATACCGCTTTTTCTTTGAAATCATTTATTCAAAATCCACACACTAATAAAAGATGACATTTAAAAAGAGATTTTTGAATCAAAGCGTCCCATACCACTTTGAAACTTTTTAAGGGAATTAAAATTTTATAACATTCATGTCCATATAAATAAATCCTTGAAATCATTTTTAAAACATGGACATTAGTGAGTTAAATTTATAAGAATACATCTTTAAAACATTTAGAACGATGTTTTAGTTAAAGAGTCCCTTACATAAAACTTTAAAAATATTCCTTTTGAAAATATTTAAAAAAACATGGACATAGATGATAAATATGGACTAATTAATACTTACATATAAACAATCTCAAATAATAATGAGATCGTGAAATTAACCTTTATCTTTTACTCTCTTATAGTCGAGGGTGCATTAACCTCCTCTTATTCGAGTATAGCCTTTTGATTTGAACAAAAGGACTTCTCAGGTTGAATTTATTCCCAAATTATAGCATCTAGGATGAAGTTAGGGAAGTTGGGAGGATAATTGGTCTGGGTTTGGCCTAGCCAAAGGGCTTTAGAGATGAGAATAAAAGATAAGGAGCGGAACCCTTTTATACGATTGGTGAGGGGCACTTTAAAAAACACCAAAAATATTAATGTATTATAAAATGATTTTCAATTTAAAATATATCCAAAGTGAGTTATTTAGAAGATAAGATTAATATGGGTTGAAATCCTCTCAACCAATAAAATTTATACATGTTTTTATTTTATTTTAAATCTTATCTATTTGATTTATCATTAATTAATCTATTTAATTTTAATCATTGTAACGATATTCTAAATATTAAATGGTTATAAATATTTACTTATATGGTTTCAATTGTCCATAAATGGACAATTTATGAAATTTTAGAGCTTATAATTATCAATTTTTAGTTTTTATAGATTTTTATGATTTTAGAGTAATTTAATAATTTATAATTTTTATAAAATGTCAATAGTGCCAATTTTGATACTATTCATTATATTGAAGTTAAATAAAATCCAAACAGAAAGATAAATTAAAAAAAACTATTTAATATAATCCTAAAATGTCATAATAACCTATAAAATTCATGTAGTACCTCAATTAAGTCAAATTATATTTCTTTTAATATTTTTAAAATCATTCATTTGATATTTATTTTAATAAAATAATTACTTCTTCACTATTGTGTCTTTATTTATGTTAATTATTTAATCTATAAAAATTATTACTAAATTCATATGATGTAGAAAATTATATTATATTTCTAAATACTATTTAGGATCAAAGTTATCTCCTATTTATCCCCATATTAAAATTATTATACTTATAAGAAATGACAGTGTGACATTTTGTCATATTATTTGATTTTTATAATATCTATGAGATTTTTTGGAAAAGTGTCCATTAAATTATTAAAAGTAGATAATAATGTTATAATGGTTTAATATTATCCATCCAATAATTTTTTTGGACAAGTTTATTTTTTTAATGCTTATCTTTTAGTTTTAACCCTTATTTAAACAATTTAACTCTTATCGTGACAACTTACCTTTTTACACTATAAGGTTAATATAGTTACTATAAAATGCCAAAATAACCCCAATTAGATAATTTATGATATAATTAACATTTTATTAGTTATTTTGATGAAATATATATTTTAATTAATTTTATATCATTTAATAAAATATTATTTATTTTAAAATCTCATTTATGTGAGTTTTTACCTTATTTATTACTTGAATTTTTATAAAATCATAACAACTTAATATCTTCAAAAAACCTACATTAACTCATCCCTAAAATTTCAATTAAATCTAAAAAATTTGTGTATGGAATTAAATATTTCAAATGTTATTTATTTAAATATTATTAATATAATTTATTTGATTCATCCTTTGATGAATCAATTACTACATCACCGTTGTGTCACCAATTAATTTAATTATTTATTTTCTAAAATTATAAATAAATTACCATAAAATAGATAAATTTTTTAGATTTATAATGACTATTTATAGTTAACCATATCACTTATATAACCTCATATTAAAAATATTTTACTTGTTAAAAAAAGTATAACAAAATTAGATTTTCTTTAAATATTATATTATAAATATATTAAATTCATCCATGTGGCTTCAAGTGGTCCAAAAATAGACCCAATCATATTTTTTGTTGAAAAAACATATCAAATGAAATTAGGACAAGTGTTAGAGTAATTGTTAAATATTATAATATTACTTTTACTTTAATTACCTGATTTACCCTTAACCATGGTAAATAAATAAAATATTTACTAAAGTTAATATTCATAGAAAAATTATGTTTTTCCTATTTGACAAAAAATTTCATACTAATTAAAACCATATATGTCTGTTTTTCAAAATTCCATTCACAGAAGTGGTAAAATTACATTTAATGCTAATACCGAAAATGTGGCTAGAAGGCGAGTAAAAGAGACATTCAAAATTTTTATATCTAATTATATTATAAAAATGATTCCAATGACCTATATTAGAATAATATATGTATTATTTATCTATTGTGACTTTAAAATCAATTTAAAGTAAAATAATTATTTAAATGAAAAAGCCAGTTTTTAACAACAATACAGTATTTTTAACTATTCATCAAAATTGAAACCTTTCAAAAAAATACCAAAAATTCACCCTAAGATATTTTTGATTTTAAAAATTAAAAAATTAAGTCTATTATGAAAAATAAAATTTATAAATTTCATTATGTGGTTAATACTATTCATAACCTCTTTTTAAATGGCTAGTTTGATAAATCATAGTGTGCTCGAACTCGGTGTTGCGTACAACACGAGCTATTGAATTTATTTAATAAAAGAAATGTACCATAAAATCTTGTGGTATTACAGGTTTGGTTTTTATGTGGTTATGAAAACTATTTCATTGGAGGATCTGGATGATGAACAAGGACCTAGGCAGGAGCTTTCTTATGTGGTTAACCAGTCAGCTCTTCAAGAGGGATGCACCAATGAAGTAAAGGTGAGGCAACAAGAAAAAATTAGTTTTTATGGAAAACATGAAGTGGTGGACAAGGAGCTTTCACCTCAGAAGAATGTGGACTTAAAAAACTGTATGATCATGGTGGACCTTGGGTTACTACTAAATAGATGTGGGGACATCATCCTTAAGGCCGTGAAAGGCGTTAAAAATATTTTTTTGGTGTGCTTTTTTTATTGTGGATGAAGGATGGAAAAATATGTCATCTATGTTTGGTGCCTGTGTTTTTGAATTTTTTTCACCCCTTTTGTTATGTGATTTGATTTTTTATTTATAATTTTTTCAGGGCCATGGGTTTAGACCATGGTTCGCACCGTTTTTGGTATATATAAATATATTGAAAAGGTAGGGAAAATCCCTTTTATTGAAAACAAGAAATCATAAAGGGAAGAAAGAGGGGCCATTCAAGACAAACCACCCATGAAATTTAAAACAGTCATAAGCCTGGCTTTTTCTAATATTTTCTTCAATATGGTGTTCCTCATCATGCATAACATTCCAATCTGAGCACCCACACCCACAACCTTGAAATTTGGGATGATGACCTCATCTCCAAGTCTTTACTTGTTGCAAAATCCCCTCAATGCTACTATCCTCTAAGTCAGATTGCACAACCTCTAATTGTTCATTCTTCTTATTAGAGGTTTAATCAGACAAGGTAGATGCATTATCATCCCCATTGAGAGATAAAATCTCAATCATCTGAATTTTCTTTTTTCGATGAATTACAAGGATTTTTTAGAACTACTTGCCTCACGATCAACCTGCTCTTCATCTTCTTTCCCTTCAATAAAAGTCTCAAGAACTCCATACATATAATGGGTAGTCACATGTGCCTTAATAGGTTCATGTGATGATTGAGTATTGATAACCAAAACATCCATGACCAGAGATGATGAGCTCCTAGAAACTCTATCATCAACAATCTTAGATTCCAAGGCTCCAGGCTGTACTTCCAAAGAGGAAATAATAAGCCCCAAGACATCAATATCTATAGGGGTAGGAAAAAACTATTGTCCAACATAATATTGAATTAAAATTCATTCCTTTTTATTTTTAGTCTTAAATATATAATAAAAAATAATTTTATGTTTACCTTTACGATCCTGCTATGCAATCATCTACTCATGCATACACTACTGATCAACCACATCTTGGGTAGTGGTTTCATCAAATGATTGACCATCTATATGATCCTAATTAGATTTGACATCCACTGTTAATTGTATTGTGTCCCCCCTTACATGGGTTAAACTTCGAGCATGCTTTATTGATCCCTTTTTGGAAGGATCCATCACTTTTTGCTACATAACAGCCTCAAGGCTTGCAAGTCTAGAATTTAAAGCAACAACCACATTGTTGTTGCCTGTGTTCATGCTTCCTACATTAATGCTCCGATTAGAACACCCTTGACCACTTTCTCTATAGTATCATTAATAATGATGTCTTCCCATGATTTATTCTTACAGGCAGAAAGCTTCTCACTAATATATTTAAATAATAAATATATTTATTATATTTATAATTATATATATCCATATATTAATAAATAAATAAATATAATTATATAAATATATATAATTTTATAAATATATAAATTTATATAAATACATGAATATATATAAATATATATAATTAAATAAATAAATATAATTATATACAAATTTTTTAGATATATATTTTTTATAATTATAATTATAAATAATTATTAAATTATAATTAATATATTTAAATAATATTTTTTTATTATATTTATAATTATATATATTTTTATAATAATAAATTTATATATAATTATATAATTATATATAATTATGTATAATTATAAAAATATATTCAATTATATAAATATATATTATTGGTACTTAGGGGTAGAATTACAAAAAAACATAAATGCGATGCATACAATCCAAAAGGTCAGGTCATTGACCCCCAAGGGAGAACCCACCCATTTTTTGATCTCTCGAAATCCCTAGAGACATGAAGTCCATTACAAATCCTATAGTCTAGGTGCCCAACACCTGCAACTACTTTTTTTATTCAAATCATAACTGTGTAGGTCCATCGCCTTAACTGCCCATCCTTCGTGGACACCGCCTATCCGCCTCAAAAGTCACTCCACTTTCGTTTCATGCACCACTACCGAGAGACCCACACCTAGGTTGCAATAAGCTAGCCCACATCTAGGTGCAAATCCAATCAAGATTTATTACTGCTTGAATTTGAACTTGAGTTTGTGATAAAAGATTACATGGTTGTTATTACCACTAGGTTACAACCCCAAATGCCTTATATAAAAATAATTTTAATTATATAAAAATATTTACAAAAATATTTATTTATATTTATAATTATAAATATATATATATATATATATTTAAATAAATATAAAATTATAATAAATATATTTAAAGAATTACTAAATTTATTATATATATATATATAAGGTTCTTGGGGGTATGATTACATTCAAATGCACACACCTCACAAAAACCTTACTATTTTAGCACTGATAAAACCACTCATTATCATCTATTTTTAGGAAGAATTTATAAAATAATTGTTGATATTTTAAATATAACCCTAATTGGGTTCTTCTTGATCGCTCTATTCATGATCTCACAGAACCGAATCTCTACCACCACTCTCCATTAATCATCATGGAAATGCAGGTGTTGTGGATGAACAACACCTGGATCAGATCATGCGTTTGGAAGAAGAAACAGTGGATCAAGTTTTGTATCATAATACAACTGAAGAAGAAGCTGCTAAAATGATGGGGAGACCATTAAGGTTGAATCTTAATGCGGATCAATATGCTTGGATTGATAGGCAAGACTCGATATTAGTTGGGGCTTTCAACAATGGAAAGATCAATCTCGAGGAGTATATTCAGACATGGGACAAGCTAACCATTCGATTAGAGGATCTTCTTACAGATGCACGTACCACTCAGGTCACATCTTTGTCCTGGAAACTTTTTAGGGAACCAGACGCGGGTAATATCAAGTTAATTTTTTATGAATTTGGTTAAGTTAGTAGAGTTGGTTGGTTTGGCTGAGATAAATTCATCTGCTTTTGGTTTTCCTTTTCGTTTGATGTTGTTGCTTTGTGTGATGTTTTCTAGCAAATTACTTGGGTCTGCTTCAGAAGAGGACCAGAGCATGAATTCTTCACCGATGTTGGCCTTTTTGATTTGGATTCTTTAGAGGGTATGTCTTTTCCATCGGTTCCATGCCCGTGTATTACTGCACGGGATTGCTTGCTAAAGGGTCCTGCTTGGTGAAGTCTTTTGTCATGGAGCATCAGCTGGGAGGGGCAGATCTTGTAGTTTGTTCTGTGTGAGTTGTTCTGTTTCATGCCTTCTGGACTTCTTGGTTTCTCACTTTTCCCTTAAAAGTGTTTTTTATAATAAAAAAAGTAATTTTTAGTCAGTCTTCATAACTAAAAAATTCCCTATACTGTAATGGTCACTTCATGGATATTATAATTATTCTCCAATATCTATTATGGTACAACTAGTATCCCACATCACATAGGTGCTAAAGTATCCAAAACCCTTGTATCTGTTGATTTGATCAACTCCCTGATTTATTATAGCCTAGGATGCAAAACCAAATCCCATGGAAATCAATTTTTTCTTATGTTCTTCCACGATGAATCCTAAAAAGTTTCACCAAAACCTCTATAAAAGCATCCAAGTATTCTCTTCTAGTTACTATACAACAATAATATTTGGCATAAGGCTCCTAAAATAACTGGAACAGAGCCTATAGAAAATCCATGGCCTCCATAGTGTATCGAAAACTCCTTCACCACAATAATTTTTCCATATATAATAATTATTTTAAAAAAGTACCTAAATGTTAAGAAGGGAAAACTAATTTTGTCTTCCCAAGAAGGTGCCTTCCATGAATGAAATTTCTATAAGGTGATTTCCTAGAAATAACTTTACAAAGAAATAAATTAAAAAAGGAACTTTATTTTATAGTTCCTTCTTCAAAATTATGACAATTATGGTGTTTTCAAAGAAATTACCTTGCTCTCATCCCATTATAAAAAACCAGATCAATGAATCATGCATTTCTTTCAACTCCCATCATTAATTCACAATGCTAAATTCAACTAACGAATCCCCTTCGGTGAATCAAGAACCGAATTATATGAATCAATATCTTCCTTCTGTGAATCGATATCCAAATTTTGAGAATTTCAAGCTACCATACATGAGGAATGGTGTCACGAACCTTATTCACCAAGATGAGGGAAGGGACAAAAACTTCCAAACCCTTTCTTCTTCAATTTGAAGGAGAGATAATGACTCCCAAGTCCCACATTCAATAGGATAGAGAGTGGATACTAGCACTAAGTGTATATAATATCACGTATTATGGAAATAATTTCCCTTTTTATAGAACAAGATCGGGAGATTAGACGGTAAACCCCAAAAAACTCTAACAAATTAAAGTAAAAGTAAGGAAAAAAATTCATTCCCATATGCATGCCCAAAATAAAGTGATACAAAGTAGAATAACTCCAAAGGAAAGTACCAAAAGAAAAGAAAAGCAACAATGACAATTGTCCCGACGTCCGAGCAAGTACGGTTTGACATGGTCCTCAAAGTCCTCCTAGAAACCTAAAAGTAGTTTTATATATGAAGGGTGAATATATAGGTATAATCAGTAGGGAAAACCAAAATATCTCATGCACAAGTGGGGATAAATTCTAATTCCACATAAAAAAGAGGTAACCAAAACATCTTGCAAGGAAACTATCCACCCAGCCTCACCAAGGCACACTCCCCAAATAACGCAAGTCAGATAATGTAATATTAATAACACATTGATATTTGGGTACCCCACACCACTTTCCCACTGGTTATTTAGGACATCCTATGCGTCATACCTCCCCCACAAATCCCACTGCTGTCCCACTGCCGCCCCCAACAATAACCATATGGGCTACCCCAACCACACATCCCACCCACAGACACCTGGCCCAGCACAACCACACATAAACATGCTTGCAGACACATGGGCCACAACAAATACCACCACACCCAAAGACACCTGGGCTTCATCTCGAAGACTCTTGGGAAACAGAACTGCCCGCACACACCTAGTCCAACCACCAGAACATGCCCTACTCAAAGAGTCTTGGGACATAATAAACCTTAGGCCATCATAGCCTGCCCGAACGATCTTGGGCTACTTGGGAGAGGGATTAGAAAGGATTTAATAATTATCCACTCATAATAATTTTGGGAAAACACCCTCCCCCATGAAATGGGGGTGTTTGGCACGAAGTGATCAAAATGGGTGGGGTGCCTATAAGAAACAAAATAACTAATCATTTTATATATAGGTAGTCAAACACTCATCCAAACCTAAGGGTTTATAAATAGACAATCATCCCATACAAAACCACTCTCACAGTTATCCCTACATGAAAAAAATACACAACTACCACAACCATACCACAACCCATTTCTAGAAAACAACCCCCCATTATAACCATTATTTTTATAATGTTTAAGTGATTCCATTTAAATATTCCTTTACTACCGGGAAACAAACAGGCATAATCACAATTCAAAACAACACCTGAAGGAAAAACAACCATGCATACATTTAAGCATTCACACCTGGTTCTCTTGTAAATTCACAAATAAAGGGATCTACGAGATCCCTCGATGTACTGGAACTAAACCAAGCCCAAACATACCAGCTCCACAGGGCCTTAAATTTATAGGCCAACAACTTCTCAACCAGAACATTATATCACCCATTTTTGAGTCACCCCACAAACATTAAGCAAAAAAACCATGCGTATTACCAGAACATAGCAAGGGAGTTTCATATTTAGCCGCACCATTCGTTAAGTTCCTTCCATTTGGTTAACCGGGGTGATCACACACGGGATTTTATTCATCAGGCATCCATTTAATAAACTTATATCAGGCATCCATTTAATCAACCAAGTTTATGTGATTAATGAGCTTCGATGTTACATCCATTCAATCACAATAATATCTAGAAAAAACAAATATTCATTATAGAACATGGAAGGACCACCAATGACCACAATTTTTAGTGGACATAAGCTCATACAATTCACAAAAAAATGAAGGCAAAAAGAATACAGAAACATCATCATCATCATCATCCCTTCATTCTTAAAAAGTTTTTTTATTATCTTTGTTAAAGTTGGTTTCATCTACATCCCAAGGGAACATCATTATACCCACCCTGTATGATTCATAGTAAAGAGAGACGAAGGAAAACCCCTACTTGGATGATCAAGGATCAGTGTCTTCTCCTAGCCCTAAGAACTGGGGATGCATGAATTATAGAGGAAGAACTCCAAGGTATCCAAGGCTGAGAGGGAAGGGCTCTAGCATGGGTGCACTATTTGTCTCCAAAAAGGGACTCCAACTGCACCAAGTAAAAGAAAGGGACCAAGGAAGATGAAGATATTAGTGTGTTAAAAGGTTTGATCCTAGAATTACGAGATGTGCAATATCGAAGTGCTAAAAAATAGATCGTGGTTTGGCCATACGGCTGGGTGGTTTCACATGTTAGAATTTATTGAGATTTAATAATTCTCCTCAGATATGGTGTAGGTAATGTCTCTGAGTTAATAGATTTCCTTTAAAATTAGAAAACACGTAATAGGGGAGAAACTAGAAAACACAAGAAAATAGAAAATGCAGTAAAGGGGGGGGGGGGTGACAGGCCACAGCTTTTGGTAATCCAAGGGTCACCCCACTCTTAGGGGATTTAAAATATCATTTATGGGATTTGAAATAGCCTTAAGATAATTTAACGAGGTATTAAAATGTAAAGGAGACATTATAGGAAAACTGGGAAAAGAAACCCCTGACACCCCTATATGGTCGATCAGTGAAGCTGATCGGTGAAGTTTATTGGTGGAGATGATTAGTAAAGCTGATTAGAGAAGCTGATCAATGAAGCTGATTGGTGAAGCCAATCAGTGAAGTCGATTGGTGGAGCCGATCAGTGAAGAGGATCAGTGAATCTGATCGGGGATGTTGATCCCTGAAGTTGGTCCATGAAGCCGATTAGTGAAGTTGATTGGTACAGCTGATCGGTGGAGTTGATCGGTGGAGCTGATCGGTGGAGCTGATCAGTGGAGCTGATCGATGGAGCTGATCAATGGAGTTGGTCGGTGGAGCTGATCAATGGATCATATTGGTGGAGATGATCGGTGAGGCTAATGGGTGAAGTTGATCGATGAAGCTGCTCTGTGAAGCTGGTTGGTGGAGCTGATCTGTGAAGCTGATCGGTGAAGCTGATTGGTGAAGAGGATCAGTGAAGATGATCAGTTTAGCATATTAGTGAAATAGATCCGTGAAGCTAATCAGTGAAATTGATCGGTGGAGCGGATCGGTTAAGCTGATCAGTGTAGCTGATCGATAAAGATGACCGGTGAAGCAGATCGGTGAATTAGATTAGTGAAGCAGATCAGTGAAATGGATCTGTGAATCTAATCAGTGCAGCTAATCGATGGAGATGATATGTGGAGAGGATCAGTGAAGGTGATCAGTGCAGTTGATCGGTGAAGTTGATTGGTGAAGCGGATCGGTGAAGCAGATCAGTGAAGTAGATTAGTGGAGTTGATCGGTGGAGATGATTGGTGAAGCTCATTGGTGAAGCTGATCGGTGGAGCAGATCGATGGAGGATATAAGTGAAGCTGATCAGTGAAGCTAATTGATGTAGCAAATCCGTGAAGCAGATCGCTGAAGCTGATCAGTGAAGCTGATCGGTGAACCTGATCGGTGAACATGATTGGTGAACCTGATCGGTGAATTTGATCGGTGAGGCTGATCAGTGAGACCGATTAGTGGAACCTGTCACAACCCGTCCTCGGTACCAGTGTCGTGACTCCCCCAAGCCTGCCTTCCATAGGCCAGAGGCTGGCGACTAGCACCAAAGCTGTAAATCTCTAAGCTGGGAAGACATTGCCTTTATATAGATTAATCACACACAATAGAGTACGAGTTGGAAGTAAAAAACTAAGCAAAACTGTATATAAAGGAGTACTGAAAAGTAATAGGGGCCAGAAATACAAGACCAAATGGAAAGTAAAAGTACAACTGAAAAACAAGTACAAATGAAGAAAATTAAAGCTACTACTGGGTCGTCCTCCGGGAAGTACTACCTGAAGGGAAGGTACAGATGGCCTCCTCAGCACTCAACGTCCGTCAGTCTCCTCCGTGTACCAACTCATCGTGCGGTCCACCTCTAGGTACCATCCAGTCCTGCTACTCTGATCCTCAATCAGCACCGTACGACATCTACAACCAACACAACGAGGTGACGGCATAGCCCGTGCAAGGGTAAGTAGAATGATACTTAGTAGGGACCTCGAGACCCTCAAGGTCTCACAAAATCCAACAAGGATAACCAAAAATTACGAAATCAATATATAACCTCACCTAGGTATATGCCCATACATATACCTAAGTTACCAAGTAACCCATCTCAATCATGTGGTAAACACACAAGTTACTGACTCAGCGCAACTAAGATTTTTATTCACATTGTCAAAACCACGACCGCTGGAGAACTCATCCTCTTTCAAGTACAGTGGGCCTGCCACCAACTACCAGGAACTTCCCACTAACCTTGGACTGCTGAGGTACTCCTCCTGTCGAGTACCGTGGGTCTGCCGCACTCACACAGAGGCGCTTCCCACTATGGGTCTGCCGCCAACTACCAGACGTTCCCCCTAATAGCCTACAGAGGTACTCCCCCTGTCGAGTACTGTGGTTTTGCCGCCAACTACTAGGCACTCCTCCACCGTGGGTCTGCCACCAACTACCAGGCGCTCCCCACTAGGCTAGTCGAATCACTCCGAGTCGAATCGGTCAAGTAGTCGTCAGGTCTCAACCAGCTACTAGGTCTTCGTACTCCACTCACTCGTCTCTGGGAGGGTCCACTCCACGAGCTATAGGTCGATACTCCAAGTGTCTCAAAGTCCCACATAGAAGTATCTAAAAGGTCTTCCACGTCATAGTTGTCTCAAGGAAACTGATGGCTCCTCAATCGGATGCCCGATCTGAGAGTTATTGGCATATCTGTTCTAAGGGCCCGGTTGGATTTAGGTTCAATCTAAACCTACCGTACCCCAACTGTGTCCAAACCTCAAATGGGGTATTCCAAAAGAACCGTCTCACTCCAAGATTTTCGTCATCGTAGATGGTTGGTCAATCGGACACCCATAGCCCATGTTATGGGTGAAAAGGTGAAATTGGGTCAAACAGGTCCGGACTGGGGTCCGACCTAGTCCGCAGGTCCGACCAGGTCCGCGGATCTGACCCGGCCCGAAGAGGCGGCCCGACCTGACCCACGCTGAGTCCGGCCCGACAACCTGTGGGGTCCACCCTAGCAGCATCCATGGGGGAAGCCGCACACCCCCTCGTAATCCCAAACGTCTATGTTGTTCGGGTGGGAGACAAACCGATGCTAGGTGGCGCTGGTACACATCACGCGGGACCCGCTGTGGGCCCCGCTCCTCCCGGCTGGCCGAGGGGCTAGCTGACCCCCGCGCAACGCCAGTTGCGCCGCGCCTCCTCTAATGACCCGGCGGCTTGGGCCGCCAGTCTTCTTTGCGGCCGGCCATGCGCCGACTGCTGCTGCACCGTCGTGGCCAGGGGCCACAACTTCTTCTGCTCTACTATGCGGTGTCGTTGTGCTACCCCTTCCTGGTCAACCCAGCGGCTTAAGCCACCGGTTTCTTTCACGACTGGCCTAGTTTCGATCGCCACTACACCGCCGTAGCCAGGGGCCGCGACTTCTCCTTCGGCGGCGCGGTTGCGCCGCCGCTGTCCACATGGCTGGCCAGTTTTTTGGCCACCCTTCCTTTGTTCCACCAGTGTCGTTCACCGGTTCCGACTGCCGGTGAACCTTCCGCGGGTCACCATATGAGTTATGGTGGCCCGATTCTCGTTCTGGAAGAATTCGTGCACTCCTCCAAATGCTGCCTTCGATCCGAAACCATTGTTGATGAGTAACGCTCATCCTGGACTCATGCCGCATTCAGCGTCAAATTCCACAAAGAAGGCAGAGGGGTCGGGCCGTGTTTGTTCGGCCCGCACTCTCCGCATTAGGGTGATATCAAGCGGCTTCTAATTATAATCCACAAAGGAAAAAAAGAACTAGAAACGAAACAAGTTAAAACCCCTACTCGGATTCGTTGTTCATTGAAGATGTCATAGAAAGGTGAACATCATTTTGTTGACACCAGGAAAGAAGATGAACAAGTCGAGGAGTACGCCGTCGACATTCTTCAAGGACGACTCTTCCTCCCTTGTTTCAGTTGAAGATCGTTCTTTGTTGGTGGAAGAAGTGTTCTTCATTGGGGAATTATTTTTCTCCCCAAGATCTCCTTTCTTCCAAGCTCCACCCAAAGGAAAATGCCAACCCCTCAAAAATAATGGATTAAGTTAATCCATTATTTAATTATTGGCTCAAAAATTCAAAAAGATTCAAAAATAATTAATTGGGTTGATTTCTCACCATAAAGTGGGGAGCTCAAGGGTTCTCCCCACTTAATGGAGAGTTTCAAGGGGTTAAAAACCTAGGTGGTCCCCACCTCATTTATCCTCCCATGGGAGATTGGGTTTGGGTGGGCCCCACCACCATAACCTCTAATGAGAGGTTAAGGTGTGGTGGCCCCACCACCATCTTCCAAGAGGAGGTTTTAACTAATAAAATAAAATAAGACATGCACTTATTTTATTTTATTATTCCACATAAAACCCAAAAACTATCTTCAATTCTTGACTCACTATCGTAGAAGTGAAAGTCTCCTAAAGCGAATATTGGCGCTGCAAGTTCAACGGTGCCCTCAGATTTCAGTTTCGAGCACCGGTTCAAATGTTATAAAAACCCACTCGTATGTTTACTAAAAGTACCCAAACAAAAACTTTAGAAATTTATTTCAGGCACATTAGGCCTTGGAATCAAGCGCCGTAACTTTTCACGTACTCAAAAAAATTCAATGTATTGAAAAAAATCAATGGGATTTTCGGGTCTTTACATTCTCCCCACCTTAGGGCTTTACGTCCCCGTAAGCTATAACTCGAACTAAGGGAACAAATGAGGGTATTGAGCATGCATCTAAGCCTCACGCTTCCATGTGCTATCCTAGAGGTTCCCGTGCTACTAATGAATGCGCACCAGAGGTATCGACTATCCACATAGGACCCAATCCTATCGATCCTCAATCTCCACTAGAACCTCTGTGAAAGTATCTCCATCATCGATGTCCATCTTTCCATGGTCGATGACGTGAGAAGGGTAATGCACGTATCTCCTCAGCTAATATGCGTGGAAGACGTTGTGCACCCGGTGCAAATGAGGTGGAAGAGCTAAGCGGTAAGCCACCTTGCCAACTCTGCTGAGGACCTGAAAAGATCCGATGAACCTTGGAGATAACTTTTTTCCTCGGTCAAATCTCTGTAGAACTCATTAGGGTGAGACTCGTAGAAAGACATAGTCTATATCCTTGAACTCAAGAGGTCTCTGTATCCTATCAGCATATGACTTCTACCTTTTACGTGCAGTCCTCATCTGCTCCTGGATGATCTACACCTTCTCTGTGGTAGCCCATACCATCTCTGGTCCCACTAGTACTGACTTCCCTGGGTATGTCCAGCATAGTGGCGATCTGCAAGGTCGACCATACAAGGCCTCAAAAGGTTCCATCCCGATGGTGTAGTGATAGATATTGTTTTATGAAAACTCCACCAAAGGTAAGTGATCCTCCCAGATGCGACTGAAGTCGAGGACACAAGCACGCAACATGTCCTCGAGGGTCTGAATGGTCCCCTTAGTATGACCATCCTTCTGGGGATGGAAGGAGGTGCTCAAATGAAGTTGTGTCCCGAAAGCCTCCTGTAACCCCTTCCATAGCCGTGAAGTAAACCATGTGTCACGATCGGAGACAATAGATGAAGGTACTCCATGTAGCCACACAATCTTCTACACATAGAGGCATCCCAAGATCTCTACTGAGCTCTACTATCTGATCGGTAGGAAGTGGACCGACTTGGTGAGTCGGTCGACAATCACACAAATTGAGTCGTGACCCCTGGATGTATGTGGAAGACCCATCACGAAGTCCTTGGATATCCCATCCCACTTCCAATCTGGGACCTCTAAAGGCTATTCCAAGCCTGCTGGTACCTGGTGCTCCTCCTTCACTTGCTGACAAGTGAGGCATTGAGAGACAAACTCTGCTACTACCATCTTCATACCTGGACACCAGTGCTGTCGTTGAAGGTCCTGGTACATCTTTGCCACTCCTGGATGCACCGCTAGAGGGGATGTGTGGAACTTCCTCAAAACATCCTCCATAAGTGAAATTGGCACTATATAACTTCCTCTGAAGAGAATGATGTGCTCCCCACCTTCAGAAAATCCATCAGGTGCCTTCCCTGTAGATATCTGACCACGTCGTTTCTCGTAGTCAGTATCCCCATGTTGTGCCTCCCTGACTCACTAAAGAAGTGGGGGACTGAATGTAAGAGACTGTAGAAAGGTTGATCCGTCTCTATCTACAAAGGATATCTGTAAGGCAACAAGCTGCTTTATCACCTCACATGGCAGTTGTATTCCAGATCTCTTGCTGAGTGCATCTGCTATAACATTCCCCTTTCCTGGAGTATAGACTATCTCGAATTTAGTCCTAGAGGAACTCAATCCATCATCGCTATCTAAGGTTCAGGTCTTTCTGAGAGAAGATATACTTGATACTCTTGTGATCATAGTGCACGGTAAAATTTTCTCCCATAAGATAGTGCCACCACATCTTCAAGGCGAAGACCACTGCTTCTAACTCTAGGTCATGGGTAGCATAGTTCTTCTCATGTTGTCTTAGCTACCGAGAACCATACACGATCACAGCTCAATCCTGTATCAGGACACACCCGAGTCCGGTCCCTGATGCGTTGCAGTAGACTACGTACCCTACGCCTTCCTCTTGAAGCCTCAAGATGGGGGCACTAGTCAGCCTCTTCCTCTGCTCCTGAAAGCTCTGCTGGCACTTCTCCAACCACATGAAGTGTTGGACCTTCTTCCTCAAGGTTGATAGTGGTGATGCAACTCTGGAGAAGTCTGGAATTAATCTCCTGTAGTAATTATCCAAACCCAGGAAACTCCACACTTCCGTCACACTCCTGGGTGACTCCCAAGCGAATACCACCTCAATCTTCACTGGTTCTACTACAACTCCAGCCACTGAGATGACATGACCCATAAAGTGAACCACTCAGATCTAGAACTGGAACTTCGAGAGCTTACTATAAATCTAGTGCTCTCAGAGTGTGTCTATTACTACTCGCAAATGATATTCATGCTCCTCCTCAGTAGTCGAGTAGATCAGAATGTTGTCGATGATGACTACGACAAAGAGATCGAGGTATGGCTGGAAGATCCTGTTCATGAGTCCCACGAGCACTGCTGGAGTGTTGGTTACGCCGAAGGGCATAACTAAGAACTTGTAGTGGCCATACCAACATCTAAAGGAAATCTTCTACATATCCTCATCTCGAACTTTGAGCTGGTGATAGCCTGATCTGAGGTCTATCTTCGAGAACCACCATGCTCCCTTCAGCTGATCAAATAGGTCGTCAATCCTCAAAAGGGGGTACTTGTTCTTCACGGTCACCTGGTTCAGGTGATGGTAGTCGACACAAAGCCTCAATCTCCCATTCGACTTCTTGGAGAACATAATCAGGGCTTCCCAAGGAGAAACACTGGACCAGATGAACCCCTTCCCCTGCAATTCCTCCAGCTATACTTGCAGCTCATGAAGCTCAGCAGGAGCAATCCGATATGATGGTGTAGATATCGGTGTCGTACTGTGGTACATGTCAATTTAGAAGTCCACCTCTCTACGAGGAGGTAGTCCTGGAACATCGTCAGGGAAAACATTCGTGTACTAGTCCACCACTATAGGATAAGTCAGACTCTCCACATCTACTGCTCTGAGGGTAAGTCAGGATAACCGATCAGTGATCAGCTGCACCCTCCTCTGGGTAAGTCCATCCTGCGCTGCAAAGGCTCCCTTCTCCCTGGTGAAGGTGAACCTTGTCCCATCCGTCCAGACACACTGCACTTTGCGCCTAATACAATCAATCTGAGCATGGACTTTAAATAACCATTCCATACCCAATATGACGTTGTAAGGCCTCAACGCCGCTACGAGGAGATCCCAGCCGAAGCTCTCACCTCCTAGAGTAAGCTCTCACTGCCGGCACCAGTGCGTAATCATTGAGTTTACTCCTATAGAAGTCACTAGCCATAAAGATCGAGCCAACTGCTCCGTCGGAATCTCTGAGCTCTAAATGATGGCAGTTGCAATGAAATATTGATTGACACCTATGTGTATAAGAACTGCAGCTAAGGTGAAGTGTACACAGATCATACCTTGAATCATCTCCAGAGTGCCATGATCGTAAGACTCGGCTTCCTGGAACTAAGATCTCCCCTGTCCAGCTGCTCCCTGCGGTCGGGGTGGACCTCTTGGCGGTGGTGGCGGTAACACCTCGAATCGTCGCCCACCGCCTGCTGCATGAACAACTCTTCTACCACGTCCGCCTACTCCCTGCGGACCACCTTGATTGAATCTTTTTCTCTGCCTGGACGGTCCTTCAACTGTTTGATGATCATCCGATTGGCGGGTACAACAGTCACAATCCATGTGACCATACCCGCTGCACAAGTAACACTACCTGCTCCTGGCATGTCTGGCCCTATCTCCATTTTGGGTGCCCTGCACAACTGATCCTAAGTCGTGTGTCCATCCACCTATAGGTCTGGTCCTCTTGGACCTCTGCGACATCTGTCTACTGCCAGCTACAGAAGACTCCACTACAGGTCTACTAGTGGTGGGTCTCGCTGCTGGAGACTGCTTAGAAAGGAAGATATCCACTAAGATGGATCACTCCAACACCCCTTCCTGCATCAGGATGCTGAGGGAGATCATCGAAGCTATGATCTCTCACCTGAGTCCCTGCTCGAAGGTATAGGCCCTAAATAATGGGTTCTGTACCATATCTGTGGAGTAGCGCGAGAGGTCGGTGAACCTTGTTGAGTACTATGACACTGTCATGCTACCCTGATGTAGATGCAGTAGCTCCAGTATCCGCACAACACATAGGGTGGCTAGGACAAACTCCGCCCGAAACAGGATCTCAAAGTCTTCCCAGAGTAGCGTCATCTCGTCCTGTACCTAGAGCATCAGGCTCCACCATCCGCCCGTTGCTTCCTATAGAAGGCTGGAAACAAAAATCACCATGAAGTCAGCCGGTGTCCCTACCAGTCTGAAGACTCCCACCACATCCTCCAGCCAATCCTCAGCTGCCTGCGGGTCCATCTCTCCCCTGAACCTGGTTTCCCTATGGTGCTGGAACTCATGCAATGAGCTCAAGCGGTGTGCATCGTCTATTGCTGGGGCTGGTGGAATCGGTGGCCTAATGGGAATTGGTACCGCTGGTGCCTCCGCTGGAAAAGGGCCCTGCACCGAGGCCCCATCACTCGGTGGGATATCTGCGCGTACAACTCTCGGGGCTCTAACTGGTCATCCACAGGGAGGAATTCTAAAAGAAATAGAGGTGACTCAGTCAAAATATTTATACCTGGTGAGCTGACCTGGTTGAGCTGACTTAAAGAAAACTTTTGAAAACAAACACACAATCAGTGTTTTCGTGCACTAAGTCGGAGATCAGTAGTCAGGGTCCTGGTGTATGGATACATCGGCTGCCGCACCAACACTGAACTCCTTGAACTGAAAAATACACTTAGTACCCTTAACACTATTGCTTCATATAAAAGAAAGACCGGATTCTTAAGTTCTATGGTAGAATCGACCCCTTTGATACGATTTTTTCACAACCCATCCTCAGGACCCATGCTGTGACCACCCCAATCCTGCCTTCCATAGGCCAGGGGCTGGAGACTAGAACCAAAGGCATAAATCCCTAATCTAGGAAGGAATTTCCTTTATATAGAGTAAACACACACAACAGAGTACGAGCTGGAAGTAAAACACTAAGAAAAACTGAATACAAAGGAGTGCTGAAAAGTAAAAGGGGTCAGAAATACAAGCCCAACAAGAAAGTACAAGTAAAACTGAAAAACAAGTACAACTAAAGTAAAGTAAAGCAGTTACTGGGTCATCCTTTGGGAAGTCCTACCTGAAGGGTAGGTACAGATAGCCTCCTTAGCACTCTATGTCGGTCAGTCTCCTCCGTGTACTAACTCGTCGTGAGTCCACCTCTGGGTACTGTCCATTCTTGCTACTCTGATCCTCATTTAGTGTTTTCCTTCGTCTGCAACCAACAAAATGAGGTGCGGGCATAGCCTGTGTAGGGGTGAGTATAACGATACTTAGTAGGGACCCCAAGACCCTCAAGGTCTCACAAAATCCAACAAGGATAATCACAAAGTAAGAAATCAAAATATAACCTCAATTAGGTATATGCCCATACATATGCCTAAGTTACCAAGTAATCCATCTCAATCATGAGGTAAACACAAAAGTTACAGAATCATCTCAACCAGGATTTTTATTCACATTGTCGAAACCACTACTGCTAGAGAACACCTCCTATGTCGAGTACAGTGGGCCTGTCACCAACTACCAGGTGCTTCCCACTAACCTTGGACTGCTGAGGTACTCTTCCTTTCGAGTACCATGGGTCTGCCGCACTCTCATATAGGTGCTCCCCACTGTGGGTCTACCGCCAAATACCAAGCGCTCCCCCCTAAGAGCCTGTAGAGGTACTCCTCTTGTCGAGTACCGTGGGTCTGCGGCCAACTACCAGGCACTCCTCTGTCATGGGTCTCCCTCCAACTACCAGGTGATCCCCACTTGGCTAGTCGAATCACTCCGAGTTGAATCTGTCAAGCAGTCATCAGGTCTCAGCCAGCTACTAGGTCTCCATACTCCGCTCGCTCGTCTCTGGGAGGGTCTGCTCCACAAGCTACAAGTTGATACTCCAACTATCATGAAGTCCCACGTAGAATTATCTCAAAGGTCCGCCACATCATAACGGTCTCAACTCAACTGATTGCGCGTCAATCGGACACCCGGTATGAGAGTTACTGGTATTTCCATTCCGAGGGCCCAATTGGATTTAGGTTCAATCCAACCCGATCATACCCCAACTGTGTCCAAACCTCAAGTGGGGTATGCTAAAAGAACTGTCTCGCTCCAAGATTTATGTCACCGCATACGGTTGTCAATTGGACACCCGTAGCCCAAGTTATGGGCGAAGATGTGAAATCGGGTCAAACAGGTCCGGACTGGGGTTCGACCAGGTCCGCGGGTCCAAACTAGTCCGCGGTTCTGACCCGGCCCGCGGAGGTGGCCCGACCCACGCTGGGTCCGGCCTGGCGGCCCGACGGCCCGTGGGGTCTACCCTAACCACATTCAGAGGTGAAGCCGCGCAACCCCTGGTAATCGCGAATGGATATTCCGTTTGGGTGGGAGATAAAATGGTGCCAAGTGGCATCGGTCTGTGTCACACCGGACCCACGGTGCGTCCCACTCCTCCCAACTGGCCGAGCGGCCAACCAACTCCCGTACGGCGCCGGTTGCGCCGTGCCTCCTCCGGCGACCCGACGACTCGGGTCGTCGGCCTTCTTCGTGGCCGACCATGTGTCGGCCGCTGACACACCGCCACGACCAGGGGTTGCGGCTTCTTCTGCTCCACCACACGACGTCGTTACACCGCGCCTTCCTGGTCGACCCGGCGGCTTGAGCCACCGGTTTCTTTTGTGGCCGGCCTTGCGCCGGTCGCCGCTGCACCGCTGTAGCCAGGGGTCGCGACTTCTCCTCCAGTGGCGCCGTTACGCCACTGCTATCCACGTGGCTGGACGGTTTCGCCACTTCTATCCACCGCACCTTCCTTCATTCTACAGGTGTCGTTCACCAGTTTCAACCGCCGGTAAACCTTTCGCCGGCACCGGACGAGTTCTGGTGGCCCGATTCTCATTCCGGAAGAAGTCGTGCACTCCTCAGGATTCCTCCTTCGATCTACAACCATCGTTGATGAGTAATGCTCATCCTGGACTCATGTTTCATTCAACTTCAAATTCCACAAATAAAGCGTAGGGGTCGGGCTGTGTTTGTTCGGCCCGCGCCCTCCGTGTTAGGGTGATATCAAGCGGCTTCGAATTATAATCAACGAATGAAAACAAAGAACTAGAAACAAAACAAGTTCAAACCCCTACCTCAAATTCATTGTTAGTTGATGATGTCATAGAAAGGTAGACATCATTTCGTTGAAGTTGGGAAAGAAGATGAAGAAGTTGAGGATGACATTGTCGGCGTTCTTCAAGGACGGCGCTTCCTCTCTTGTTCCGCTTGAAGATCATTATTCATTTGTGGAAGAAGTGTTCTTCATTGGAGAATTATTTTTATCCCCAAGCTCTCCTTTCTTCCAAGATCCACCCAAATGAAAATTCCAACCCCTAAAAAATAATGGATTAAGTTAATCCATTATTTAATTGTTGGCTCAAAAATTCAAAAAGATTCAAAAATAATTAATTGGGTGGATTTGTCACCATAAAGTGGAGATCTCAAGTGTTCTAACCACTTAATGGAGAGTTTCAAGGGGTTAAAAACCCGTGTGGTCCCCACCTCATTTATCCTCCCATGGGATATTGAGTTTGGGTGGGCCCCACCACCATAACCTTTGATGGGAGGTTAAGTTTTGGTGGCCCCACCACCAACTTCCAAGAGGAGGTTTTAACTAATAAATTAAAATAATACATGCACTTATTTTATTCTATTATTCCACGTAAAACCCAAAAACTATCTTCAATTATTGACTCAATATCGTAGAAGTGAATGTCTCCTTAAGCGAATAACGGCGTTGCGAGTACAACGGTGCCCTCAGATTTCATTTCCAAGCACCGGTTAAAAAGTTATAGAACCCGCTCATACGTTTACTGAATATTCCTGAACAAAAATTTTAGAAATTGATTCCGAGAATATCGGGCCTCAGAATCAAGCACCGTAAATTTTCACAGACTCATAAAAATTCCATGTATTAAAAAAAATTTCATGGGATTTTCGGGTCTTTACAGAACCGATCGGTGGCATCGATAGGTGACACCACAATGACACATTTCCACCATCACTGACATCCTCCCGACTCACTGATGGTGTCCAAGACACCCCAACACTAAGAATTTGGAAAAGTAATGGACCAAGAGGGTCCGAACCATTACACATGGATCCCATATGATTGATTTCCATACAACATAATAGTGTTTCATTTCCATGTAGAGTAATAATATCCATAACACACAATGCATTATTTCTTGAAACATCATAATTATTATAGTTATGATATATTGAGTTTCATTTAGACTATAATCTATTTTTTATATGGTGACTTAGAGGTTCAAATTCATTATTTTGTCTTTATGAAGAAGACATGGATATGAAAATAACTGAATGATGTTCGAGCTATTTTTTCTAGTTGTGTACTTGTGAATCTCATGAGGAAATGACATATCATGGATGGGAATAATAAAAAATAAGGATTTTAATGGGAACACCCAATAAAACACCAAAATTATATTGTAATATTATATTCAAATCTCATAAAAAATTTTACATTACACATATTGAAAGAAACCATACATGAAAGGCTCAAGTTATTTCTATTTTTGTGAATTTTATCTTTATATCCTCTCATATGAACATGACCCCTCCTTGTTAAATTTTTAAATTATTTATTTTTATAATGATAATTCATCAATCACTACCCTTACTTCTTCCTCAATAACATATTTTTCCTATAATTTTAATATTTTCATTTATATATATATATACATGTGAAATATTATTTTATAATTGTTTCTATTATTATTGTATTATAATTATTATTTCTATAAGATTTTATTTATCAGTATAATTATATTAAGGTGATTATATATATAATTCATAATGTTAATAGCTGATTCATAACCCAATATCCCTTTCACAGAGCCATTGTTGGTATACCCTTTCCCTTACATTCACATTCATTTTCACTCATTCATTATTATTTACCACTCTAATTTCATTGAGCTCCTAGATGAGAATCACAAAAACCCTACCCACTTATCATGTAAGGTGGTGACTACAATTTATAAGTACGAAGAATTATTGTGGTGCACAGATGGTAATTGGCTCCAAGTTCCAAGTATCCCTCCTACTCCCATGTATTAAAATCAATCAAAATTTCCCATTTTCTTACATTACTAGGGAGAAGAACCCCAATAATTTAAATATAACCTAATTTGTTTGTAATTTTTATAGGAATTATGAAATGATTTTAATTTAGTTTGTCTATTTTTTTCTGTTTTTTTTATATTTATAATAATTGTTAAAAATTATTTCATGATACTTTTGATACCTATAAACATAATCTCCGAATTAATCCTATGTGTGGTATATTTTTTTTTAATAAATAAAAATTTAATCATATTCATTGTAACTTTATAGATATCACTCTATCCTTTAATTCAATGATTTCCATCACTACCAAACACTTTGAATACCCATCATTCGACAGTTATTATCATAGAACATTGAATTCACATAGCTTAAATGATTCTTTAATAATGTCTTTTTAAGGGTTTTGAGATAATAATTTCTATGTATTTATTTATTTTGTTAAATATTAACATTACATAATCAAATATGATTTATATGAATCGAAAATGGTTGGATTCCAATCATATGAAAAAAGAGTATGAGGATAGGAAGAAAGAGGTTATAAAGTTTTCAAAAGATCAAGAAAATGACCCTTCTCAAATCCCTTGTCCATGTTTATGATGTTGTTATTCAAGACTTATTAGTTTGTATGAGTTGGGAGAATAATTTATCTATCATGGAATAGATCGAAGTAATAAAATTTGGACTAAACATGGGAAAAAATTTAATGTAGATAGTGACTAGGATGAGACTGCATTTTATGGATCATCTGATATGATTACAAGTGAGTAAAATAATGGAGACCGTATCGAGGATGTGATTACATGTGTGAATAATGATGAAGATCATATTGAGGAAATTATAATCATAGTTTAAGATGAAATTTGTGATAGTCCAAAATTGTTTGATAAGTTAAAGAGTTTTTAAAAGATACCATTATATACTTGTTGAACTAAATATACAACATTTTCATCCATATAGAACCTTTATAATTTAAAAGCTGGTAGTGGATGGAGTGATTCCAATTTTACTGAACTACTTTATCTCTTGAATGATATGCAGAACATATAATTCTAAATAAATGCTATGTTCAATGGGTATGATCTATAAAAGAATACATGGCCATGTAAATTATTGTATACTATTCTTTAAGGAACAAAAATCACTTAAAAATTTCCCAAAGTGTGGTAATTATCGATACATGAAAGATGAATTAGGTCCTACAAAAGTTTTATGGTACTTTACAATCATTCCAAGGTTTAGGTGCTTCTATGGAAGTGAGGAGTGATGGAACCAGGCACACAACAGAATCCCCAAAAATCAAGATTTAAAATTTTCACCAATGATCAACATAATCTTTTCAACTTCGGCAAATAGATACTTGTTTTAGGCCGAGGATCTCACGTGAAAGAAGTTAAGTATAAAAATTAAATTGTAATAATACCAGGTTTAAAACCGAAGACACACATGAATTCTACTCATCATTGGTGATCACTACTAGACGAATCTGAAACTTAATTCCTCTATATTTTCCACATGTGCTTCAAGAAACTATGGGAGCACTGCTCATCGAAATCTAGGTTCTAGCATGGAGTTACGATGACCCCTTCGATGCTCCAACGATCATTGCATTGCTCTTCTTGTGACGCATGAGGGAGAGAGCTTTATCCGAGCTCCTTAAATCTAGATTCTCTCTCTATAGGATGTGGGAGAGTGAAGTAGAGAGAGAGCTCCATGAATAGTCTATGGTGAATTCCCCTCCTCTATTTATAGTGTGTAATAAATTACCCGAAATGGAATCCCGACCCTTAAATAATTTAACGCACTATATATGACATATTATGACTACTTATCTGAGTCATAAATATTATTATCAATTTTCGGGAATATAATAAATATATTACATGATAATAAATGAGTCATTAACTCGAATCGCCGTTCCAAAAAATATTAATGGAACCTTGAATATATGAAACTAATATTCATCAATTAATATTTTTCATGTATTTACTTAAAGCTTGTAAATAAATTTAATAAATAAATTCATTTTGTATTATTCTTAACTTGAATAATATGAATTTATTTGTTTCATTGGTGACCATATTTCCTTAGAAAAATCTCAGACCCCCAGTGGTGGGTCCCACCATGTCCAAAACACCTATTCAATGAAATATGGAAGATTCTCGAATACACTATTGTGTGTGGCCCTCTAGTCCCTTATCTCAATAGTAGTGAATATTATTCACAAACCAAGATCGAGATCTAGCAACCCATAATGTCCCCTAGAGAGACAAGAATTGTCATAGTAGCGACAAACAACCTACGAAACCGCATTGTATAATATAATCTATTTGTCATTAATATCTCATAAGGCAGGACACACACTTGTGTCATCATCCTTTTCTTGATTTATTTTTTATTGATCCAATTAGACATATTTCCCCTCAACTGCCATGTCCATGGTCTTAAGAGGGTACTAGCATCCTTATCAACATTGCCTAAGATAAATTACTTATATAACCCAAAATTGACAAATCCTTTATTGACCATTTAACCAATGTCATTCTATCAATGAGACACACAACAAAAACTACCTCTCCATGATTTTAACATCATGGTTTTTATCTTTCATAAAATCAAATGATCAAATGACATACACCGGTATTGATATCAAGTCAAGAGACCATTACACATGATCATAGATAGGAATATCCAATGACACCCGAAACATGTGGTGTTCCTATTGGCGGGTTTGTCCTCATGATATCACTACTAGATATCACTAAGTGTGAACTTTATGAGAATAAGTCTAAATGATTATGATCCCCCAACAACTGATAGTCAAACATCTACTATGTTCGACCAGCAATATGTATCTAGACCACAGAACATATATTTAAGATTAACTTCATAGTATCTCAAGGTAAGTATTATATCCTAGGATCTACTATAACCTCTTGACATGACAATTAATCTTTAGACATTACCATTATATAGTTGATGTAGAAATATCTATATTATAATAGTAATAATACATCATGTATAACTAATTGTACACATGATATGGTAATCAAAAACACTGAATAGATGGGTCTTGGGTACCCACTATTTTAACACTTATACTTGCACTAGATCCAACTTGCTAACCAAACTTGTTAGCTACTCACATGATAAAGATCATGTTTCTACTGAGTAATGACTTTAGCTACTCCGTCTACCACGATTCTTCTGCATGTCCATTCTGCTATAGTGACCATGTCTCCTTTAGTAAAACGATTCAAAGATGGTATCCTTGAGTATCCCTTTTTCCACTGTCAAAAGCTTGACATCATGGCTAGAAATAATATCATAATATACATTATGATAATACATTTATTACTATGTGAGATTTCAATAACTTGGAACAAATTTTTGTATTTAACTTCTTCTTGACTGCCTCAGAAGCTAAAATGTACTAAGTATTTGTAGGTATGGATAGCACTAGCTTATATATGCTTTTCTATCTCATCACCTTAGCCTAAATATGATATTATATCACACGGATCAATGGAAGACTAGTTTGTGTCTCCTAAAAAATAGTATCCCTTCTTCTCCATTTACCAGGTACTTATTTTTTGTACTTTATTAAGTACAATCAGATAGTTCCGACTACTTTACTTATAGTGATCCTAGATATAAATGATATCTTCTGACTATAAATTATATCCTGGAGATATTAGTTCATTTACATATCATGGAATACATGATTACTCCATCACTTTTTCTAATTTATTTTCACTCACCATGTTTATCTCCTCTTATATATTAGACATGTGAACATGGATAGAAAATTCCATGTGATACTAGAAACAATTCATCTCTTTAATAGTTCTAACTTGTATTTTTCAATACCATGTCACTATATGTACTATTGACCAAATCTAAGAAACCTTTAGATCCACCTCAGTAGATCTTATTCCCTAGAACTTAGGTTTCTACTTTATATCAATCACCAGAGAATAGATTTCATCCAGGTCTTAGATAACTTGAAGACCAATCCGTTTTCCATATGTTTCCAAACATATTTTGTTTGGAAAAATTTTGCGCTCCCACTAACCTTTAGTAGACACATGAAATACATTCATTATAAATGAATTTTCTATTATCTTGTTGCTTACTTGAATACTAAACTAGATTTCGGTAACTTGCAACCTTTATTATCATTCTATGATGTGACCATCTATTTCTGGTTGCATTGCATATACACCTTCCATGAATGATGGTCATGACATCCAATTCTAAATAAAATGATCATATAAATTAGCAATGACAAGTAAAATTCTAATGGATTTAGGCATAACGACTTGGTCAAACCAATTGAGCTTTATTCATACTGTGCTTATACCACCCATGTATCAACTCACTTGAATACCCACCACATTATTCATTATTTAAGCCCCTCTTCAATGTGATACATGGAATCATTTATTGAATTTTAGTTTGTTTTTTCAATTTTAGCTAATTTCTATACACTACTTTTAGGAAATATTATTCACATTGAATAATAGATCACTGACCACAGTGAATACAAAAATCATCACCATGGTTTTAAACCTTCCTACGAAGTATGTGTCTCTCGGACATTATTGTTCCATATCAACTTGTAGAACTTGTTCCTATTAAAACTACTTGTGCATTTTGAGCATTGACTAAGATCAAGTCAATCTTTCTCTCACTATCTCAAGTAGATACATACCCTTTTATAGAAATACAGTCTATAACTTGACTATATCTTTTTTATCTTAGGGATTTTGGTAACATCCTAAACAACCATTGAGATAATTACAATGGACGCACTATGTGTTTTTTCCTGATGAAAATTTGTTTATTTCCTAAAAACACTTTGCATCCAAACACTTATCTTATTAAATAATGTATTTTCATCATATTATTACTCATATGGTATCCATTTTTCATTTTAGTTGGCATATAGTTATGGGATATTGCAATTATTTTCAAATCACGTCATGAAATATAATGAAAGTTTCTGCAAGTTGCAACATTGATCTACATACAGCATAAATTTTACAGATAAAATGCTCATTTAAGAATTAATCCATGCTATACTTTATTGATCAATTTTAAAAAATAAGACTTAATCATCGATCCTCTTCATTAACATCAATTCCATTATGTATATAAGGTAATGTGTGTTTAGGAATTACTCCACGCTACATTATCATGATCGATAATTGCATAGTCAATATATTCTTCAGCATTCCAGCTTGAAGCAACTCATATCATCTAACCACACAATTACTTTACTTTTCCATTCCTTTAATACTTAAAGTAATCTTATGAAGTAAATATATACCTCTAGCTTTTCCTAGAAATAGTTCATACTTGTTGAACTAATTTCAAAAGCTTTGTGTCATAACTTTATTTCTAAAAGTTTTTTTGTCCAAAATAAAGACACCAATGATACCATAGGTGTTTAGCTGTACTGATCCCAAATACCAGACTTATTATATTCTTGACGTCTACTTTTAGTCCCTTGAAAAATAATTATCTTTCCACAACTGGGTATGAGTCTTACATTTTTATACTCATCATATATTTTCTACGCTTCAAGTATTACTAAATTATTGGTTGAGTATAAAACACCAAAGATAAAATTAATTTCCTGAACCTAGAATAATGTCTCCTTGTGTGCAAGGATACATGAGGTTAAAGTCTTGGTTATAATCATTAATATCTCTATATGAATCTTTCACTTAGAAATTAATAAGTCGTGTACTTCTCACCATTGACCTAGGTATCACCCTTTCTCAGCCAATTGGAGAATACACCTAACTTCTAGTAAGGTTTCTATACTTACTTGGTTACCATATTATAATACACATATTTTACTAAAATATTGTATTTAATACCGAAGTAGTAAAACCGAAACATTTCAATTGATGAATATTTTTGAAGAAGAAGCGGACAACTTGCTTCTTTAATTCAGTTTATTTCTTTTAAACTTCCATTGTTTTATTTTATAATATGCATTGAAAATAACCTTTGTTAATACCTTATTCATTTAAGGATGTTGAAAATGTTCCCTTGGCATTATGTGCCTTTGGAATTTTCATCTTGTCTTTCAATTTATTCTCTATAATTATTAAAGATGAAATTGTATTTTATATTCTTATTCACTTGACGAACCTTACCAAAAAGGTAATGAAGCGTTTACTCAATACTTGTTCATTTTTTTGAAATTAAAACATGACTTGAGTAAAGGGGTGAAAAAGATATTAGAATAGGATGTATTGAAAGATCATAACTTTCCTTTCAATTTAAAAAGATCTAGTGTAATCATTACCTTTTCATATCATTGCTTTGTTTTCTCCCTGAAACCCTCTCAAAGATGAGACTTCATGTTTTATCTTCTATGTCCTGATATAGAGATCACAACTAACACTAGAAGTTGATGAAATAATAATGATAAAACCATCATATGTCTTGTACATTAGTCTTTTATAAGCAATTTTACCCTCACTGCTTGAGTTATTTTAATAGGTGTGGGTACAATGGCACCTTGATTTTCCTATATCATAGTCCAATGTGCACGTGCCTATACTATTCTTGGATACTTGTGTCAATGAGGACCTTTAATTTTTCCATTATTTATTTTAGTTTTAAACTTGTGGTATAAATTTCCATTGTAATACAAAAATGAATTTTAGTAGATTAGTACTTTTTATCTAGATTGTCGGGTTAGACATTTTGATTAAATAATTAAATCATTAAATGTATCCTACTATTTTATCTGATTCTAGGAACCCTCTATACTAGAATCATAATATACTATCACTTGAGTATTATAGTGGCAAGGATTCCTAAACCACCCCTCATAGTATAAAGGGTTTGGCTACGTGACTACTTAGAGGGTTCAAGGTAGGCTTTTGGCTGGCCAACCGCTTTAACTTGCAGTTCCTTAACATGTTGAGTGAAGTCTCAGCTTCTTTTAAATCGTAACTTGATTTACTAAATGTTTGCCTCTAAAATTACAACAAGATATCTTTGGATATTTATTTTCTGAAATTTAAGTTAAGTAAACCCACAACTATTATAAGAACGTCCCAGTAGTAAGGGGCACCCCAAGCTTTGGCATGACCGACACCTCAAACAACCAATTTTGTCTAAATTTGATTGATGGAAGGTGGTAATGACTTAATATATCTTAGAGGGTTTTATTATTTTTAATGTAATGAAAGAAATCATTTTCTATTTTTATAATCACGTACTATGTGATCGCACTCACAACTGACCATGCATAAAATAGAAAAATTAATCACGCCACATGTTCCATTTAACTTTCATGTTTATTTATTATTATTCTATATGATCACGCATTAACTACACATTCACAAAAATAATAAACCATGAAAAATAAATGATGACCTGATTATGATCCAGTACAATTGGTTGATCTGTTAAGTGAATAACGAACCTACCTTGATGTAGCGACTCGGGTTTTGGCGATGTCAGACTTTTGAATATTCCTATGAATAATTCCAGAGTTAGGTGTGAAGACGGCGGGAAATTCCGAGGCCCAGTGTGACTGAAATAAATTTTGCAAAAATATTAAGTATTTTTATACTATGAATGTGGCGAGGGTGTGTTATCTCCTAAAATGTGGATCAAAACGGGAATCTGAGGGCATTGTTTCATATGGAGCGTGCCGTTTACCCTAGGTGGGGTGTAAACCTTGCAGGTGCGGGCCTGCTGTGAGAAAAGCCACCAGAGGAATTTTCGTAAATAAATGGAAAGTTTATTTATGAGTGTTATCTCAAATAACTCTTGAAAGGAGTCTCATATTTAAATTCTGAGTCCGCCGTTGTGTTCAGAACGCCGTGTTAACTCTAGGCACGACGTAATTTTAGTTGGTGCTAGGTGCCAGGTTGGAGGCGTGTTGGCGGGGAGTTTAAATGATGTTTTTAATTAAAAAAAGAAAAGCAATCAAGACTTTCCCACCCCCCAAATCTCCTCTGCGTAGACGACGAAACCCTTCCCCTCTTCCTCCGTTCTTCGTCAATTCGAGCCACAGATGTCTGTTTTTAGCACCGATCATCAGCGGATCGAGATTTAGGGCGTCGCTGGCGTCGTTCTGCACCCGAAGCTTTGGCGATCCACCAACAGGTAGGCGGTTTGAGTTTTAAAATCCCGGATCCTGATTTGGTTGGTTTTTCTCTATTTTGAGCCTGCATATGCGTAGATTCGGTCCAGGGGGTGTGCAGATGCCTTCAGATGCGCGTTTGGAACATCGGGGTGCCCCCGACGGCCCTCGGAAGGTTCGCCGGCGGTGGCCCGCACCGACGGGCCGCGGGAATCAACCGGGACCGCTGCACCGCGATGGTTCGGCATGAATCACCGGCGACCCCTGTGGTGGGGGCCGGCCAGCCGCGCGTGTGCGCCGCGCTGCACCGCGGAAGCGCGATCCGCCGGCTGGAGCGGCCGACGGCGGCTAGTCTGACCCTTTTCTTGTGTTCAGGGGATTTAAAACCCCCGTATTTTGCTCCCTGAAAGTCAAAATCATGCTACGTATATGGAGACACGACCCTGGCAAAAAGGTGAACCCTTTGAGGTGGGTTTGGGAGTTTAAAGTTTCGGGATCATGGTCTGGGAGCTTGAAACGTCAAATAAAATAATAATATTTTATTATTATTCGACTTCGGGTCATTGTATCTTCTACCCGGAGAGTCCAATTGACGTTCCGTTAGTGGAATTGAGGGACTGATAGTGTAGAATACTTTTCTTGTTGGTTTTCGGGTGTTGGGACTGAGTTTGGGGTGCAGGCCCCACGAGGCTGGGTTTGGGCGTTTACGGAGAAACGCAACTTTCTCACCAGGAGTCCGATTTTGGCAGATGAATAGTCGATCCTGTGTGTTTTTACGAGAAGATCGCAATGGTGTGATCCATTTTATGTGTTCTGGGATCGAGGCATGGGCCCCACCAGGGCTGGATTTGGTGAATAATATCTTTTTCACTGGGTGTCCGTTTGGGACGAATGAGTAGTCGATTCTGTGTGTTTTTTTTAGAGGATCACAGTGGTATGAACTGTCTGATGAGTTTTGAGATCATGGTGTGGGCCTCGCACGGGCTAGCTATGGTGAATAGTGAATTTTTCACTGGTTGTCCATTTTGGGTGAGTAAACAACATATCATGTATGTCTTTCCACGTGGATTGTGATGGTGGCCTCGGTATCGGCCTGAGAGGTGCGAGGTGTGGCATTGTGGCGGGTTGCTCAGGTTAGCGATGTTTGGACCAGCAGTGGTTGAGGGTACTACCTTGGTTCGTTCCAAAGAGGGTTCGCGTGACATCACAACCTTAGTATAGGTTTTTTATCCTCTTAATGGGATGTTAATATGTTAGAGTTGTGGCATCTGTCTGGTGGGACCGGAGTGAGATCCTGTAGAATCTTTTCCCTAGATCGGGTTCTTGGTATCACTGTAACTGCTTATCCATGGGCGGTGATCCCCTGTCTAGCAGGTTAAACCCGTAAGGTTTGTGGAATCATCGGGAATATGATCCCCTACACAGTGGGATGTGCTCAGTAGGGTTGTGGCATCGCCGGGTATACGATTCCCTACTCAGCATGTGGATTTTAGTAGGGTTGTGGTATCGTTGGTTATACAATCCCCTACTCAGTGCATGGTTTCTGTAGGGTTGCGATATCGTCAGTTCGATCCCCTACAACGCGAGATGTACCAAATAGGGTTTTCAGTATTGTCACGACCTTCATGTCACGGGTGATGATTCTCTATCTGAGTGACGTGTTTCTATCGAGTTCCAGATCAGGTTGTGGTGTCCCCCAGCGGATCTTGGGAGTGATCCCCTATCTGTGAGATCTATGAACGCCAGATCGGGTTTTGGTATCCCCCAACGAACCTTGGGAGTGATCCCCTATCTATGAGATCTTTGTATACCGGTGTGGGTTCTGGTATCCCCTAGCGGACCCTAGGAGAGATTCCCTATCCATGGAGTTTGGTGTTTATGTTGTTTCAGTGAGGTTTCCTCACTGACGATATCCAACGAGTGTGATCTCTCGGGTGAGCATCTGAGATGTTGGTGTTTCACCTGACGGAGTGTATATCTCGGACGAGTGTCATCTGGAAGACAGTGCTTTTGGAGTGTGTTCTCCTAGTTGTGAACCATTGTTGTTGATGAGGTTGGTACCTCATATGGCTTGGGGCATGAGCTGAGTATATCTGGATTGTTCATGGTGTATGTATGGGTATACACCTGAGACGAGATGACTAGTTGTGTTTAGCCGAGGATGGTCATGAGATGGAGTTTCTATCTCATCTGGGTTCCCTATGGTTGGGATGAGCGGTCTGTTGCCTTTCAGTTTCTCTCTCTTTTTTTTTGGGTTCTTGGGGTGCCTACTAAGTATTGTTATACTCACCCCTGCATGGACTTTTCCCGCACATGTTTGTGTCTTGTGCAAACCACGGGCCTTTCAACGGAGTTCCAAGAGGAACCGGAGCAGGAGGAGCTTAGTGAGAGGGTTTGACCAGGGTGTTTATCGGGGCTGTGCCGAGGAGATTTCTGGTGGTGCTTTTGGCAGTGTACCCCTTCTTTTGAGCAGGTTGGATGCCTTTGTAGTTTTCTTTTGGTGGGCCCTGTTTTTTCCTTTTTGTACTACTGTTTCACTCTGGTTTGGGATAGTTCTATGTATGCATTTACTTTTCAGTTTTATATATCTCTACACTATTGCATGGAGGTGTATGTGGGTGCGTGTGTATAGGTACCTTAGGCTAATGCCTCCCATGTGTGTCATGACCTACTCGGTGCTAGTCGTCAGCCCCTGGCCTATTGGAGGATGGCTTGGGGAGTCGCGGATCGATCCCTGTTGGGTCGGGTCATGACAGAGTGGTATCAGAGGAGGTTCAACCTTTGGGATCTCAGAGCATAGCTGGTCCAGCTATAAGTTTGGTTTGGGTTGCATAGCGGTAGTGTTAGGATGTTTTGAGTCCGGATTTTAGGCCAGGGACTCCAGTGTTGGTGCAACGGCCGTCTTATCCATTCAACAGGACTCTAACAACCTACTTTTTGACTCAGTACATTCTTACACTGGTTGTAGGGAAAAATAATGGAACATGCCTCATATAGGACTGGGTTTTGGGTTTTTATCTGTCTTTCTTGAGTCAGCTCTCCAGATATACTATTTGAACCTGGTGCGTCTTGATTGTATTTCAGGATTCCTCCACGAAGATAGCCAGCGAGGGTTCTACAGGGGGATTTTGGTGAATATCTGCCCCATGTAGAGTCTTGGGACTAGAGCACAGGTTCTGAGGCTGGACCTCTAGGTGGTCCGCCAGTTGAGCCACAACCTGTTGAGCAGCCGGTTGTGCTGGCAGTGCAGGATGAGGTTGCGCATAGGCTGAGTGCACTGCACGAGTTCTAGAGGTAGCGACCTCTGAGGTTCTGAGGTGATCTAGACCCTCAGGCAGCTGATGATTAGCTTGAAGCAGTCACCTGAGTTTTCCTCCTGGTGAGGACACCCCTATATTAGACGGTGGTCCTAGCGGCGAGCCTTCTGCATGGTTCGGCCGGGTGATGGTGGAGTTTGGTGACACGATCCCATGATGAGGAGACACTCATGTGGGTAGAGTTTGAGCAGCTCTTCAGGGAAGAGTTGTATCTGGTGATGCTGAGGTCAGTACAGATTCAGGAGCTTTTGCAGCTTTGGCAGAAAGGCGTGACTGAGTCGGATTACTCATCGAGATTTACAGACCTGTCACACTACTCCCTGGATATGGTTCGACACCCATTATTTAGGGCATATACCTTCGAGCAGGGATTATGCAGAGACATCCAGGCAGGTGTGGTTTCCTTGTGTCTTGCCACCTATGCTGGAGTGCTAGAGTGAGCCTTGGTGGTGGAGAACTTTCTGGATGAGCAGATTCAGCTCGTCAGTGTTGGACGCATGGTAGCTGAGACGTCGGCAATTGGTAGCTGGCGACAGGTGCAAGGGTCTAGACGTAGCTAATGTTTTAGGAGGTGCCCCCAGGAAGGAGGATCAGAGGCCCAGGGCTCACAGGGCTCGTAGGCCAGTTTGGGTCAGCCGCAGAAGAGGTGGTGTTACGCTTGCGACGGTCAAGGACATTTTTCTAGAGATTGTCCGAACCGTCGTGCTGCTGAGAAGGAGCCGGTCGACAGACCGCCTTGGCAGAGGCAGCATCTCGAGCAAGGATGTCCATAGGGCGGTGGACGTCGCGATGGAGCTGGTGCAGTAGCAGGAGGTGGTAGGCGGTATCAGTTTCCACCACCCCCACCCCCAGGTGGTCCACACCAAGCTCAGGGAGATGGGGGACAAGGGCGAGGTCAGCTGCATGCCCTAGAGGCTATTGACCCAGAGGATATGTGGATGGATAGAGGTACGCCTTGTGTCCTTTCTGCTTTCTGTAGTAGTTTTGATAGATAGTGTTTAGTGGTACTCTTTCATTTCCATTGCTTGCTCGAGTTTTGTTCAGGGCATTGGTAAGATCTTGTGTGGGTGTTGTTCGTCGTGCTTCGAATGCATGAGGAAGAGGTATCTTTCCCCCACCGAGATGCATTTTTGTGACGCGATCAAAACTGTGCAGGCGAGTTAGTTCCACCCAAAGCGGATAGTGTTGAGGTGTGGTGGGTGAGTCCCTCTGACTTATGTGTTCGATCAGGGGTGTTTTTTGGTGAACTCTCTGGCGTGGGAGACCCATTTGAGAGTCCAGTCGCTTTCCTTGTGCTTATGGATTTTCGGGGACGAAAATTTCTAAGGTGGGGAGGATGTAGCGACTCAGTTTTTGGCCCTGTCAGACTTTAGAGTATTCTTATGAATAATTACAGAGCTAGGCACGAAGACGTTATGGAATTCTGCGGCCCGGTGTGCCTGGAATAAATTTTATAAAAATATTAAGTACTTTTATACTATGCTTATGGAGTGGGTGTGTTATCTCCAAAACGGTGGCACAAAATAGGAATCTGAGGGCGCGATTGTGTCCGGAGTGTGTCGTTTACCCTAGGCGGGGTGTAAACCTTGCGGGCGCGGGCTTGATGTGAGAAAAGCTACCAGGGGAATTTTTGTAAATAAATGGAAAGTTTATTTACAAGCATCAGCTAGAATAAATCCTGAACGGAGTCTCAGATCGCAATTCTGAGTCCGTTGTTGCGTTCAGAATTCCGTGTTAACCTTAGGCGCGACATAATTTTAGACGGCGCAGGGTGCCGGGTTGGAGGCGTGTTGGCGGGGAGTTTAAATGAAGTTTTTAATTAAAAAAATTCAATCAAGCCTTCCCCCCCAACTCTCCTATACGTACGCAATGAAAACCCCCCACTCTTCCTCTGTTATTTGTCAATTCGAGCTGCGGACATCCGTTTTCAGCACCAATCGTCATTGGATTGAGCTTCAGGGCGTCGTTCTGCACCCGAAGATTCGACGATCCGCCAACAGGTAGGCGGTTTAAGTTTTAAAATCCTAGATCCCGATTTGGTTGGTTTTTCTATGTTTTGAGACTGCAGATGCATAGATCCGGTCTCGGGGGGGCACGTAGATGCCTTTAGATGCACGTTTGGACCCCCGGGGTGCCCCTGGCGGCCCTCAGAAGGTTTGCCGGCGTGGCCCCGGCGGCGGCCCGTGGCGGCGGGCCGCGAGAATCAACTGGGACCTCCGCACTACGGCGTTCTGGCTCCAATCATCGGTGACCTCCGCGTTGGGGGTCGGCCAGCCGCGCGCACGCTGCGTCGCCCCGTGGAAGCGCGGTTTTCCAGTAGGAGCAGGCAGCCCGGTCGGCCGGTCCGACCCTCTTCTTGTGTACGGGGGTTTTAAAACCCCCGTATTTTTCTCCCTGTAGGTAGGAATCATGTTCCATCTATGGAGATACGACCCTGTCAAAAAGGAGAACCCTTTGAGGTGGGTTTAGGAGTTTAAAGTTTTGGGATCGTGGCCCGGGAGCTTGAAAGGTTGAGTAAAATAATAATATTTTATTATTATTCGACTTCAGGCCATTGTATCTTCTACCCGGAGCGTCCGATTGACGTGCCGTAAGTGGCGTTGAGGGCCTGATGGTGCAGCCGACTTTTCTTGTTGGTTTTTGAGTGTTGGGACTGAGTTTGGGGTGTGGGCCCCAAGAGATCGGGTTTGGGCATTTACGGAGAAACACAACTTTCTCACCAGGAGTCTGATTTTGGAAGATGAATAGTAGATCCTTTGTGTTTTTCTGAGAAGATCGCAATGGTGCGATCCGTTCGATGTGTTCTGGGATTGAGGAGTGGGCCCCACCCGGGCTGGCTTCGGTGAATAGTACCTTTTCACCGAGTGTACATTTGGGATGAACGAGTAGTCAATTCTGTGTGTTTTTCTGAGGGGATCGCAGTGGTATGATCCGCATGATGAGTTCCGGGATCGTGGTGTGGGCAGCGCATGGGCTAGCTACGGTGAATAGTGCTTTTTTCATCGGTTGTCCGTTTGGGGTGAGTAAACAGCCTATCCTGTGTGTCTTTCTGCGTAGATCGCGATGGTGGCCTCAGTATTAGACTTGGAGGTGCGTGGTGTGGCGTTGTGGCAGGTCACTCAGGTTAGCGACATTTGGACCAGCAGTCGTTGAGGGTACTCCCTTGGTTCGTTCCTATGAGGGTTCACACGACATCATAACCTTAGTATAGGTTTGTGATCCTATCGATGGGATGTTAATCTGTTAGAGTTGTGGAATCCCTCCGGTGGGCCCAGAACGGTATCCTCTAGCATTGTTTCCCTAGATCGGGTTTTGGTATAATTGTGACCGCTTATCCATGGGTGGAGATCCCCTATCTAGCAGGTTAACCTCGTAGGGTTTATGGAATCATCAGGAATATGATCCCCTATGCAGTGGGTCGTGCTCAGTAGGGTTGTGGAATCATCAGGTATATCATCCCCTACTCAACATGAGGATTTTAGTAGGGTAGCAGTATCGTTGGTTATACGATCCCCTACTCAGTGTGTGGTTTCTGTTGGGTTGCAACATTGTCAGTTTGATCCCCTACAGCATGATATGTACCAGATAGGGTTTTCGGTATCTTCGTGACTGTCGTGACACAGGTGACGATCCTCTATCTGAGTAACATGTTTCTATTTAACACCAGATCGGGTTGTGGTATCCCCCAGCGGATCCTGGGAGTGATCCCCTATCTGTGAGATCTACGAATGCCAGATCGGGTTGTGGTATCCCCCAGTGGACCCTGGGGGTGATTCTTTAACTGTGAGATCTTTGTATACTGGTGTGGGTTCTGTCATCCCCTATAGAACCCTAGGAGTGATCCCCTATCAAAGGAGTTTGGTGTTTATGTTGTTTCAGTGAGGTTTCCTCAGTGACGATATCCGATGAGTGTGATCTCTCAGGTGAGCATCTAAGATGTTTGTGTGGGACTCGACGAAGTGTATCTCTCGGACGAGTGTCATCTGGATGGCAATGATTATGGAGTGAGTTCTCCTGGTTGTGAACCATTGCTGGTGATGAGGTCGGTACCTCAGGTGTCTGGGTGCGTGAGTTGAGTATATCTAGATTGTTTATGGTGTATGTATGGGTATACACCTTAGCTGAGCTGACTAGTTGTGTTTAGCCGAGGATGGTCACGAGATGGAGTTTCTCTCTTGTCTGGGTTCCCTCTGGCTGGGATGAGCGGGTTGTTTCCTTTCAATTTCTCTCTTTTGTTTTGGGTTTTTGGGGTTCCTACTGAGTATTGTTATACTCACCCCTGCACGGGCTTTGCCAGCGCATGTTTGTGTCTTGTGGAGACCACAAGCCTTTCAATGGAGTTCTAGGAGGACCCAGAGCAGGCGGATCTTAGTGAGCGGGTTTGACCGGGGTGTTTATCGGGGTTGTGCCGAGGAGCTTTCCGGTGGTGCTTTTGTCAGGGTACCCCTTCTCCCGTCCAGGTTAGAAACCTTTGTAGTTTTCTTTTGGTGGGCCATGTTTTTTCCTTTTTTACTGCTATTGCACTCTGGTTTGGGATAGTTGTATGCATGCATTTACTTTTTAGTTTTATATATCTATGCACTATTGCATGGAGGTGTATGTGCGTGTGTGTGTACAGGTACCTTAGGATAATGCCTCCCATGTGTGTGATGGCCTACTCGGCGCTAGTCGCCAGCCCCTGGCTTATTGGAGGCGGGCTTGGGGAGTCGCGGCTTGAGCCCCATTGGGTTAGGTCGTGACACTTGACCTTAGGGGTAATACCTTGAGTCGCATCTCCTGTGAATCGTAATGCAGCATATGACCCTCCAATGTGTCATATCTTATACCTGGTGTGTCACCATGACTTTTCATGATGTACGTCACTCATCTCTTCATTATACAACATTACTTGCATGTAGAAGAGGGATTCTCAAGGTATAAAATACAACTCTAAGAAAGGGTATGCAGAACCTTATACATATAATGACTCTAATATGACACCCAAATCACCATTAAATAAATTAAACTAATTATTATAAAACAATTTCAATAATTAAATAAATAAATGTAATGAAAGAGACATATATTGGATGGTCTAAGCCTCATGATCAGTCAATAAAAATTAAACTCACGTATATTAAACAAATATAGAAATTACATTCAATATGCATTAAAATAAACTCGAGGGCATTTTAATTGAATTAAAAATTCTCCAATATTTTTAATTCAATAGTTACTTCATTCGGTCCAGAATAATTAATTTAATTTTAAAAACTAAAAATTAAATTAATTAATTAATTTAATTAAAATTAAAATTAAATTAATTTACAACGCATTAATTTAATTAATCAATATCTTAAACCAAAAATTAAAAATTAATTAATTTAATTTACTAAAAAATTAAATTAATTAATTTCATTAACTTTTGATTAAATTAAATAACCTCGGCCCCAAAAAATGGGCATGACCTGTGCGGGTCAGGGCGAACTGGTGCAGGCCCAATCCGTGCCTAGCAGACCCCCGCGTGGTGTATCCTAGGATGGGCAGTCCAACTAGTTTGTGAAAAGAAGCAAGGAGATTACCTTACACTGGTGAAGCGAGCCAGAACATTAGGGGTGGCAGGCGGCATGACAGTCGGTGGTTGAGGATGCTGCATTGTAGTGGGTTTTGCCAGGGGAAGCACGGATGACGTTCAACTAGTTGAATGAGCCACCCCCACCAGAACTGGGTGGCAATGTGGGGAGGTGGTAGGGAATCAAGAAGGTGGTGTCTGTCCTGGGGCACCGTTCGAGGAGGTACCGGGACGACAGAGGTAGGACGACTGCTGGACAAGAAGGGAAGGCGTCAACGCGGGAGCTGGATGCACTGGAGTCGGTCTGCTCAGTCGGAGCCCGGTGCGGTGGTGCTGGCTGACGACGACAGGCCAGGGAGGCGCGACCAGGGGGTTCCCTCGCGGCGGACGAGTGAGGGATTCTAGAGGGGGTGTTGTACCTATTTTATGTGGGGTGACGAGGGGAGGTGCTGAGGGAGGAGGTCAGGGAGGCGGGTAGTGGTTGGCTGTGGCTAAGCGGCTGGATGTGAATGGCTCTAGCAGGGGGCGCTACCCATCGTGTGTAGGAGGGTGGCGTTCTTGTAGGGATGTCGTCTGTGACAGGGGCCCACTCGGCCCCCAAAACCCGAATTTTTTTTATCTCTTGTCCCATGATGCACCCCCAATTTAGGTCAATCCCCTTTTGTTTTTTTAATTTTGGTTTGTTTGGCTTTCTAGATAAGCCAAGAACCCAACAAAAAATATTTCCACACCCAAAAAAATGTATGAACCCCTTTTTTATTTTCCTAAATCCTATTTATTATGCTTTGGAAAAATAATAATATTATTATAATATTAAAATATTATTATTATAAAAATATTATAATAATAGATTTATTATTAAAATAAAACTATTATTATTATACTAATAATTATTATAATAATTATTAATATTAAATCTCACCAGAAAACCCTATTTTTGTGTTAACACCAGATTACGATGATTAAACAGAGGTTCATCGATTTAAAACCTTGTATATGTACTGGTGTTAAATCTAAACTTAAAACTTCAGATGACCGAAGAATGGTCATCTGATATCGGATTAAGACATGGTTTACAACATTGGGACTATAACGATTCCCTCAATGATATTTTATGAAAATTTAATTTTTTTTCTTGGTTAAAATCAACATGTGATCACTTTGATACCACTTGAAGGAACCGTGCACACAACAGAAGCCCCAAAAAGTGGGATTTAAAATTTTCACTAGCGATCGATGTAATCTTGTCAATTTAGGTGAATAGCTACCCAGTTTAGGTTGAGGATCTCGTGTGAAAGAATTAAAGTGCAAAAATTAAACTGTAATAATAACTGGTTTAAAAACAAAGTCGCGCATGATGTATGCTCATCATTGGCGATCACTACTCGAAGAATCCGAAGCTGAATTTTTCTATATTGTCCACACATGCTTCAAGAAACTACAAGAGAACCGTTCATCAAAATCTGGGTGCTAGCACAGAGTTCTAATGATGCCTTTAACACTCTGATGATCATGACATCACTCTGCATGTAATGCCTGAGGGAGAGAGCTTCATTCGAGCTCCTTGGATGTAGAGCCTCTCTCTCTAGGATGTAGGAGAGAGAAGTATAGAGAGATATCCATGAATATTCTATGGTTAATACCCCTCATCCTCTATTTATAGTGTGTAATAAATTACACAAAATGGAATCCTATCCCTTGAATAATTTAACACACTATATACAACATATTATGACTACTAATCTAAGTCATTATTATTATTATAATTTTTCCTTAATATAGTAAATATATTACATGATAATAAACGAGTCATTAACTTGACTCTTCATTCCCATAAATATTAATTGAACCATGAATACACGAAACTAATATTATTCAATTAATATTTTTCATGTATTTACTTAAAACTTGTAAATAAATTTAATAAATAAATTCATTGATCATTATTCTTAACTTGAATAATATGATTTTATTTATTTTATTGGTGATCGTATTTCCTTGGACAAATCCCAGACCCAAGTGGTGGGTCCCACCATGTCCAAAACTCTTATTCAACTGAATAGGGCAGATTATTGAATATGCTATTGTGTGTGACCCTCTAGGACCTTATCATGATAGGAGTGAATATTATTCATAGACCAAGAGTGGGATATAACAACCCAACATAACCCATAAAGAGATAAGGATTGTCACAGTAGAGATAACCAACCTACAAACACACAATGTGTAATATGATCCCTTTTTCATTAATATCTCATAAAGCAGAATGCACACATGTCATTGTCCTTTTCGTACTTTATTTTTTGTTGATCCAACTAGACATATTTACCCTCGAATGATATGACAATGGTCTTATGAAGGGACTAACATCTTTATCAACATGGCCTGAGATATATTACTTCTATAAACCAGAAGCGACAAATCCTTTCTTGACCATTCAACCAATGTCATTCCCTCAATTAAGTACCCAACAAAAACTACCTAGATATGATTTCAACATCATGGATTTCATCTTGAATCAAAGTACGTGATCAAATGACATACACTGTAAATGATCTCAAGTTAAGAGACCATTACACATGATTGTAGATAAGAACATCCAATGACACCTGAAACATATGGTGTTCCTATTGGAGGGTATGTCCTTATGATCTCACTGCTAAAGATCACTAAGTACGAACATTATGAGAAGAAGTATTAATGCTTATGAGCCCCCAACACCTAATAGTCAAGCATCCACAATGTATTATCAGTAAGATGTATCTAGACCATATAACATATATTTAAGATTAATGACATAGTATCTCGATGTTATCATTATATTATAGGTTCTACTATAACCTATCGACACAATAATTAATCTATGGAAATTACCATTATATAGTGGATGCAGAAATATCTACATTATAATAGTAAGAATACATCATGTAAAACTAACTATACACATGATATGGTAATCAAAAACACTGAATAGTTGGGTCTAGGGAACCTACTATTTCAACAAGGAGAGTATAATACAATTGATGTGGCATGCAGATATAAGCAATAAAGATGGGAAACTTCATCACCCAATAGACCCTACTCAGTGGATGAGAATTGATCATGAGTATCCTAAATTTGGAAATGATATGAGAAACCTTCATCTTGGGCTATCTAAAAATGGAGTAAATCCTTACATTTTTCAAAGCATCACTCATAGTACATGGATGGTTATGTTGGTAAATTATAACTTCACACCATGGTTATGTATGAAACGAAAATACATTATGTTATCTCTGCTCATATGAGGACCAAAATAACTGATTAATGATATTGATGTTTATTTGTCTCCATTGATTGAGGATTTGGAATTATTGTGGGATTAATATGTTACGTTGTATTATTCTTATAGAAATAAATATTTCACATTGAGAGCCATCTTGTATAGGATGATAAATGAATTTCTTACTTATGAAAATTTGTTAGGATATTGAATTAAAGGAACTCAAGGGTGTCCTATTTTTCAATAAGGTATATAGTCAATTAGGTTGAAACATTCATCAAAGACTGCATTTCTAAGAATTCATAGATTTCTACCCCAGTGACATAAGTACTGATCTTGGATGAAATCATTTAACAAGAGTTCATAAGAATGTACATAACCTTCTCCACCAATAGGTGATCAACTTTTTGAGAAAATAAATGATATGAACACTAATTTTGGTAATTTTTTTTGAAAAGACTTACAAGAACCAGTTGGAAAAATTGATCAGTTTTTTTTTTGAATTACCATACAATAATCGTTTGTATATCGAGCATCTTATTGATGTTTTTCATGTTGAAAAAATGTATGTGACAGTTTCATCAGCACATTACTAAATGAACCCAGAAAAAAATGATGAAATTAAGGCTAGGTTGGCCGTGATTGACATGGGAATATGAGAAGTTTTGGTGCCAATGAAGAGTGAAAACATACTTTTCTTCCTCCAACTACTTACACTCTTTCCAGGCAAGAGAGATATCATTTTTTCAACTTTTTGAATGATGTAAAGGTTCCCAAGAGGTATTAATCAAATATCAAGAATGTTGTGTCATTGACTACACTACTGGAAATAAACCCATTTGCGATGGGATCCCGTCGTAAATGGGCGTTTGCGACGGGGGTCCGTCCCAAATGACCTGTTGCGATAAATGGAGTCACAACTAACACTATTTGCGACGGGTCCGTCGCTAAAAATATTATTTGCGACGGTAATATGTCCCATCGCAAATATTAATCGATATATATTAAAAACTTTAAATAAGGGTTTTGCGACGGGCCCGTCGCAAATGTTATTTGCGATGGGCCACGAATACCATCGCGAAAAAGTTAATTTTTTTTTAAAAAAAGAAATAAGGAATTGCGACGGGCCCATTGCAATTGCCTATTGCGACGACCAAATAATCCCGTCGCAATAGGAAATTTAAAAAAATTTAAAAAAAATATTTAATTGCGACGGGATACCGTCGCAATTAACTATTACGATGGGATGATTATCCCATCGCAAATATGTATAAAAAAAATAAAATTAAATTATTAATAAAAAAATTTTGATTAATATTATAATAGTAATAATACAATTATAATTCATTCAAATATTATAACAAAAAATCATTCAAATATTTAAAAAATTATAATTAAATTAAAATCTTTCAAAATTTAAATATATATATAAAATTAATATTATAAAATATGAATAATATTATTAATCATATTAATATTTTAATATAAATAATATAATATTATATAATAATAATAATAATATACCAAATTCATATTATTATAAATAATTAAAAAATTATAATTTTAATTAAAAATTTTGAAACTTTTTATGTATTAAAAATACTGAATATAATATTATTAAAATAATTAGAAAATAAAAATATGAAAATTATCAACATTTTCAAAAAGAAATATAAACAAATAATAAAATACTAAGAGTAATATTATTATTATTAAAATAAAAAAACATTAAAATAAATACCAATAATAAATAATAAAGTATTAAGAATAAATAGAAATTAAAAAATACAATATTGACACTAGTATAAGAGAGATAGAAACTCTGAATAGAAAAAATGTCATATTTTAAATTTACAAACTTTATAACATCTAAATAATAACTAATCTAAAGGAGGAGGGGGAGGGGGGATCTGTTGGTGGAGGAAACTCCATCCCTAAGGCATGAGTGAGTCGACGCATATACTCCATCTGCTCCTGCTGATGCTACTGCCACCGACTCATCTGCTCCTCGTACACCTGTTGTTGTCGTCGGTGCTCCTCCTCATGCTGTTGCTGCTGCCAACACATCTCCTCCTATTCCTTTTGGATAATCTCTATCAACTCAGTCTGAGATCACAACCAATCCTCATACTGTGTAGCAGAAGAAGATGCACAAGCTCTTCTCGAGCTAGATGCCGACATCACAGTACTACCATAATAATCTCCGGGAGTCAGTCGAGAGTCGATACCAACTACCTGGCCCTTCTCGAAGGCATATTGGGTCGCCTTCATCTATGCTGCCTCATCAAACTGATGGCCACTGGTCTGATCTGATGCCTCGGCCTGACCCTCAGGCCAGGTCTGTGACGCTGCAGTCTTATATGACTCCTGTAGTTGCAATTTAAAATTAAAATTGTGAATATATTATATGTAGTTAATTTTTAAACTTGAAAACAAATAATACTGACCACGATGTGACGCTGGCGATCACCTCTGAGCTCCCCAGTAGCTGGATCACTGTACATCCTCCGATATACGTCGTACTCCGTAATATCGGCGTGCTCGACAGCCTATAAGAATATAAAATAAATTGTTAATATTTAAAGTTATATAAAATATTTATAAAAAATGTACGTACCAAATGATGTCTATGAGTACTGAAAGTATGACTCCCAGCTCGATGAGTCACCTCATGTCTCCCCCGATTCTGCCTCCCCACTAATGATCTCCTCTGAAAGCCACCACTCAACCAGTGTGCACATAATCCATCCCATACGTGGGATGAAATGTACTCTGGTCGTTGTGCTCTACATGACTCGTCAAAATCTGACAATCCTTCTTTCTTCATGGAAGTTATTCTTAAATTGTGCAAAAACTGACGAAATCGATCACGCATGGCCACCTCCCATGCCTTGCGGATGGCGTCACGCATGGTATCCTCGATCGGATACCATAAACCCTACAAATAATTCAAAATATCAAGTTATAAATGAAATAAATTTCAAAATAAAAATTATTTATTTACATACGTACCAACCAATGGCCGAACATGGCCTGCTGCACATCAACGGGAATATGCTCCCATGTCATCCATGGCTGAGAAAAATAGTTGCACAAAATAGAATTTCCCTGTCCGACTCCTATATGCGGAAAACTGTAAAAACAACAATCAAACATTTATTATGTAAATAGATTAATGAAATCTTAGTAAAATGCACAGGTTATCACACCTCCGGGTGCGTGGATCGAACCCAAGACGTGGACGTCGCTCGAGGATGGGGTCAAGAATAATCAGTCATGCAGGACCGTGCCCCCTCCGTGTACCCCCTGAAGTGCCTTCAGGCTGAGGGTCAGGTGCCAGTAACTCGTCTGCATCGAAAGATAGGTCAGCATCCGCCAACTCACAAAATGTGTCCTCGTCCATCTGAAACAGAAAACGAATGTTGTTAGAAAATAATTGATAATTATTATTATATATACATATATATTAGTTATGATTATATATAACTACCATTGAATTGTATCAATGTTCAGCTTCATCATCATCTTCATATCTGTCAATGTCATCTTCATATTCCTCCTCAATATCATCGATATCCATTTGAGTTCCAGTTGATTCATCTCTTAACATTTCAAATTCATTTGTGATGTCATTACCATCATCATCATCATCACTGACTCTTAATTGAGGGGTTTCATCATCGATACTCATGTCTCTTTGTAACAAAGATTGATTTTGAGTACTCTCTTGAAAAACTTCAATTCCTTGCACTTCAGTTAAATCACATTCACTTTGACTAAACTGATTGTCTCGAATTTTCATTTTTATTATGCTCCACCAATCAGTCAAGTCTCTTGACGTAGCAAAGTACTTTTCATAATAAACTTGATGTGCCTGTTGGGCCAGTAAGAATGGTTCATTTACTGTAAGAACACTTTTACATTTAATATTGATGATTCCATGAGTTGGATGAACACGCATGCCTCTCTCAGTATCCAACCACCGACATTTGAACATCGTTATGTAATGATGTCCTAGATAATAGAGTTCAATGATTTCATCAAGTATGCCATAAAAGTCAACTTCATTTTATCTATGATGAGATCCTCTCAAGCAAACTCCAATGTTCATTGTTTTTTTTGATTCCCCGTATGCATGTGTATGAAATCGAAAACCATTCAACACATATGCATTATAATATTTCACCATTTTGGATGGTGGGTTACTCAATATACAAAGTCTTTTGTCAATTTTATCAGCATGTCGAGACACCTGAAAATTTTTGAAATAATTATCAATATAGTAAACTATAAATTGAAGGAGATGTTAAAGTATGAAAAATTTATGTTACCAGTATTTGAAACCACTGAGAATTTTTTTTTGTCTGCATTCTTCGAGAGCAGCTGCTGTAATTTGTGGAAGTTGTTTCTTGATATGATTATCATACAATCTATAAAAACAAAGTTATTTATTGTAACATAAATTATATAATAAGTAATAGAAGCACTTACAGTACAAATGATGTCATCTCTTCACAGTTGAGCAGAACATACGTATGAGCTCTGTGATGTTCATCATCTGAAATCCATCGTTCCTGAACTCCACCAAAACCAAGCTCTGACTGGTTAAAAACAGATAATTGATTGTCGATTTCATCAATATTCCCCTCGTTCCGTCTCATGCGGTTGTGTTTTGAAGGATACTCAGATTCAAAATAGTGGGAGTAGAAAAAATATATCTCCTCTTGAAAATAAGCTTCAACAATAGATCCTTCAACAGATGCTTTGTTACGTACTTTTTTTCAATTTCTGCATGCATCTTTCGAATGGGTACATCCATCGAAACTGTATCAGACCTCCACATTTTGCTTCATATGGAAAATGTAATATCAAATGTTCCATTGAGTTGAATAAAGACGGAGGGAATATTTTTTCCAGTTTACATATAATTACAACAACATCTTCTTTAAGTTTGCAGAGAGCATCGTAATCTGTTGTTTCCGCACAAATGTCCTGAAAAAAATATAATATATCTGTTATGGAATCCCATATCACAGAATTCAATAGACCTCTTAATCCAATGGGTAGAAGTCTTTCCATTATAACATGATAATCATGACTTTTTAATCCAGTAATATGACCATTATTTACACATCTACCCAAATTATAAGCACATCCATCTGGAAGTCTCAAATCTGCAATCCATTGACAAAATAATAAGCGGCTTTCTTTGGACAATGTATAAGCTGATTTTGGTTTCATTAACCTTTCTATTCTAACATTCTCAAACAGTTTGACTTCTAGACGCCTGGAAATTTGAGCAAGATCTAATCGTGCATTTACATTATTTTTGCTCTTTCCTGGTGTATCCAAAACTGTATGAAACAAATTATCAAAACAGTTCTTTTCAATATGAATTACATCCAACATGTGGCGGAACAGCAAATCAGACCAATATGGCAAATCCCAAAATATGCTATGTTTTAGCCAATTGTGTTCTTTCCCAAAACCAAATATTTTCTTTTGGTTTATTATGGGTCCAAATGTGATGGGAGGTAATGAATATACAACTAATTTTAACTCCATACCTGATAACATTTTTGGAGGTTCATCCCTTTCAACTATGCCTTTTCTAAAATGAGATCTGTTTCTGCGAAAAGGATGATCAGATGGAAGAAATCTGCGATGACAGTCAAAATAGCAAGGTTTTTTTCCATGGACGAGCATAAATGCCTTGTTCTCTCCCATAAAATAAGGACATGATTTCAGCCCATGTGAACTCCATCCAGATAACATGCCATAAGCCAGGAAGTCACTGATTTTCCACATCAATGTTGCTCTTAGTATGAAATTCTGTTTCGCAGCAACATCATAAGTACTGACACCAGTACTCCCCAACATATTTAATTCATCAATCAATGGTTTCAAATAAACATCAATATTCTTCTTCGGATGTCCTGGGATTAGTAAGGTCAAAAAGATATAGGGATACTTCATCAACATCCATGGAGGTAAATTGTACGGAGTTAAAAAGATAGGCCAAAATGAATACTAACTACCATAAGATCCGAATGGACAGAAACCATCAGTGGAAAGACCCAGTTGCATATTTCGGGCATCTAAAGAAAAGGATGGATGCACTCTATCAAAATGTTTCCATGAATCGTCATCGATCGGATGATTCAAGCTTTTACTGGTTGAAATATTAGTTTTGTGCCATGACATTATTGTCGTTGTATTCTTAGACATGAATAAACGCTGAAGTCTGGATGTAAGAGGAAAATATCTCAAGTTTTTTATAGGAATCAAGCCAGACTTCTCAGGTTGAGCTTCTTTATACCTCGATTGCCCATAAGTGGGACAACTATCCAACGACTCATTTTCCCCAGAATATATAATGCAATCATTTGAACATGCATGAATCTTCTGACAACTAAGTCCTAAATTCTGAACCAGCCTCCTACTCTCATAGTAATTTGCAGGCAATACATTTCCTTCGGGTAATAGTGTTTTAACCAAAGAAAATATTTGATCAAAACACGTGTTTGAAATTCCATTATCTGATTTGATAGCCATAAATTTTGCAACTGCTTCTAATTTTCTTATCTTGCAACTAGGATATAACGCATCCTCAATAGACCTCAACAACTCATAAAATTCAGAGTGTGCTAACTCAGGAGTTGAATCAATATCATCTTGAGTTTTTTTATGTCTAATAGATGGACCTGCAACATCATGTACTAAATTATGAAACCGGGATGGATCCGGAATCAAGTTAGTATTACCTTCTGTAGAACTACGTTCACCTTGTTGATACCAAAAAACATAATCCGGTTGAAAACCAAAATGCAAGAGATGTCCCCCAACTTTTTCAAACGTGTCAAATGTTCTCAGTGCACATTTTTTACAAGGACATTTTATTGTGCCTTCTGAAACAAATTCTGGATTTGATGCCGCAAATGCTAAAAAAGTCTCCACACCCTCTATATATACTGGATTTAAACCAGAACCATTTGGATTTATATGTTGATTTATCCATATGCGATCATCTAATAATGACTGTTGACAACCTCGTTGTTCCATATTCTTCTATAAAATATAAAATCATTACTGGTTTTGAATAATTTGTTAGAAAAAACACTCAAGCAAGGATAATTATAGAGTTTACATCAGACACGACTGACACAAACTTTTTATTGGGATAGACCTAAAAATTGACCCTTTAAGAATTGAACATGTTAAGAATAAATCAAAACCTATTACAAATATTGATAATTTTAATATTTTATAAATTTTTTATTATTTTAATAATACTAATATTATTTTTTCATAAATATTAATTATATAATAATAACGTTATTACATTATTAGTATTTTTTATTATTAATATTAAAATAATATAATTTTCTATATTATGTTACAATTCTCCTTTCATCTATGTGTTTAATATTCTGTCTCCACATGTAATATTTGCATTCACTTTCACCTCTCTATTGGTGAGTAGGTTGATAATTTTGAAAAAGAATGCAAATATTACATGTGGAGACAAAAGTTTTCTTAAAACCAATACAGAGATGAAAAGATAATTAAGAAAGATAATGATCACGCTAATTTTTTCCAATTAGATAATTATTATTAATTATTGGTAATTATTCCGAGTTATTGGCAATTATTTTCAATTATTGGAAATTATTGGTAATTATTGGTAATTATTGGTAATTATTGGTAATTATTGGTAATTATTGGTAATTATTGGTAATTATTGGTAATTATTACTAATTATTAATAATTATTGTTACTTATTCCTAATTATTGTTAATTATTCCTAATTATTAGTAATTATTCCTAATTATTGGTAATTATTCCTAATTATTGGTAATTATTCCTAATTATTGGTAATTATTCCTAATTATTGGTAAATATTGACAATTATTGACAATTATTGGTAAATATTGGTAAATATTGGTAATTATTAGTAATTATTACTAATTATTACTAATTATTGGTAATTATTGGTAATTATTACTAATTATTGGTAATTATTGGTAATTATTACTAATTATTTGTAATTATTGGTAATTATTGGTAATTATTACTAATTATTACTATTACTTATTACTAATAATTGTTAATTTTTTCTAATTATTATTATTTTTTTGAATGATTCATATTTTTTGTTAATTATTGCTAATTATTACTATTTTTTGTTAATTATTGCTAATTATTACAAATTATTACTGATTATTACTAATTATTGGAAACTTTTACTAATTATTACTATTATTTGAATTATTCCTATTTTTTGTTAATTATTGCTAATTATTACAAATTATTACTGATTATTACTAATTATTGGAAACTTTTACTAATTATTACTAATTATTACAAATTATATTCATTAATTACTAATTTCATTCATTAATTACTAATTACATTCATTAACTACTAATTACATTCATTAATTACTAATTACTATCTTTAATTAAAATTAAAGTTATTAATTACTAATTACAGTCACTTAATTATTAAATATTGTTAATTACTAATAATTAAATCTAACAAATCAAATTTAATACAACATTAATACAACATAATTATATCTAATAAAAAATAATAAAAACTAATGTAAAAATATAAAACAAAAACATTAAATAAATATTAAATTAAAATTCAGATAAAAAACCTTAAACTGGTTTTCGAGCTTTCGATTTGTTGTACTTGTAGGATGATCCCCGCAACCTCCTTGAAATCGGCTTGCAAAACAAAATTCACTGAACTCATATAAACTAGTAAGAAGTAGTTCAGATTCAGAAAACTTGTCAAGGATGACTCTATTTATAGGTTAGATTATTTGGGACGGGGTTTATTGCGACGAGAATACTGTCGCAATTGGTATTATTTGTGACGGCACCTTCGCAAATAACCCTGGCCGCATTTATTATGGGCGGCAATTAAAGGGATTATTTGCGACGGGCCCCGTCGCAAATAACCCCTACCGCCAGGTTATTTGCAACGGGAAGCTGATCCCGTCGCAAATAACCTGTTACCGCCGCCGGTTATTTGCGACGGGTAGGGGATCCCGTCGCAAATATCTTTCATGCGATTTGGCGTGCAAGTCGCGCCAAACCATTTGCGACGGGACATATTCCCATCGCAAATAACCCGTCGCTAATACCACTTTTTCACGTAGTGCTAATTTAAAGTTAGAAGGTCTAAAATCACATGTCATTCATGTTTTTATACATGATATAATTCATGTAGCTTTGTGTTGTATTTTTTCCATGAATGTATATAATACAATAACCTAGCTCTGCTTCATTTTCAAAGAAATATGCAATAAAGTTATAGACCCGGGGAAATTTCCAACTATGGAAAAGGAAATTGTTGTCGCATTATGTGAATTGGAGATGTTATTCCCACATACATTCTTCGATATGATGGTTCACTTGGTTAGAGAGATTCAAATATATGGTCCCACATATTATAGATGGATGTACCCCCATTGAATGATATATGAATATTTTGAAAGGGTATTTATTCATTTTTATTTATTAAGATTTAAAATTTAATATATGTTTAAATTTTATATAGTTAATTTATTTAAATGTTTTTTTAATAATTTTGAAATTTAAATATTTAATTATACAATTATAAATATATATAATTAAAAAAAATAAGAAATTATAAATAAATAAATAAATTATTAAATAATTAAAAAATTATAACAAATATATTTAAACAATAAATATATTTTTTATATGTATAATTACACACACACACACACACACACATATATATATATTTATGTAAATATATTTATAAATATATATAAACACCTTTTAAATATATTTATTTTTAATTATAATTCTAAATAAAAAATACATATTTAAATAATTATAAAATCATTATAAATATATTTAAATAAAAAATATAGTTATTATATTTATAATTATATATTTATAATTATATATGAATAATTTTTAAATATATTTATTTATATTTATTATTATAAATATATAAATATTTATTTAAATAATTATAAAATTAAAATAAATATATTAAATAATAAATATATTTATTATGTCTATAATTTTATAAATAAATATAATAATATAATATATATATATATATAATAATATAAAATATATATAATAATATAATAATATATATAATAATATAAATATATATAATAATATAAATATATATAATAATATAAATATATATAATAATATAAATATATACAAGTATTAATAAATATATAGAAATTGTTTTAAAAATATTTATTTATAATTATAATTATAAATAAATAAATATATTCTTAACATTAGATATTTATCAGTGATTTTTTGGGCTGATAATGATATATCTTTATCAGCGCTATAATTTTAGCACTGATAAATTATTGTTTTATTAATGTTTTTTAGTACTGATAAAGGGGTATCTTTATCAGTGCTAAAAAAGTGCAGATAAGGAGTAGTTTTATAAGTTCTTTCTATTTTATCATTGATAAAACTTCTCTTTATCATATTTTTTTGAAAGCACTAATAAAATCCTTATGTGATATTATAAAATGAACCCTAATAGACTAATGTTGTTGCTCACGCCTTCAGTCTCTCATGGAACCAGACTGTTTTCACCACTCTCGCTGAACCCTACTACTGACGTTGCTCAACTTTCTCGATGAATTAATATCTCCAAATCCATGGTGTGTGCCAATTTATTTTCTTAGCACCTCCGTCTACACTGATTTCTTTAGTTGTTTTACCTCATGTATCTCCATGTCTTCTCAACGAATCAAACAAATATCCCCAAAAACAACCACCACTAGCTTATCCCCACTTCTCCTATGACCCCAAAACCTTACAATACATTTCCACATACTCCTATACCACTACCCAAATTTTTCATCAACCTCCACCCCTTTTCTAATTTTTCCATCACCTAGGTTTTCTGCAAAATCTTTGTTGATGCATCCTCCTCCCTCCCCTTTCCCTGTATATATGACCTCCCCATGTTTTCTCAATTTCCACCCATTTTCTCTTCTAACTACCACCCAATTTGACCACATAATCTCTATATATTCCTCCTCACCTCCCCTTTCCCCACATCTGCACCTTTTTCCATAGTTTGTGTTTCCTAATTTGATCATGGTAATTGTTTAAATTTAATTTTAGAGAATAAATAAAAGAATATCTTTATATTATAATATTTTTCATTTTATTTCAATGAATTTCATGTTATTAGAATATAAAACATTCCATGTACATGATATTTATTTTTATTTTCATGTCAAAATTTATGTGTTATACATTCAATTCATGTTTTCTTAGAACTTAGGTTAATGGATTTATTAACTACCATAATAGATTTATTTATACAAATGGTGTTCGTAATCATATGTTATTATGTGTCTTAAATTTATAATTTTGATATATAAATGTGGAATTAAACCTTCTCTTAAAAGAAACACACACACACATATATATATATATAATTTAATAAACTAGTGTCATTCATGAAATAAAGGTGTTATCAAAATCCTTCCCACAACATGAGGCAATTCATGATTTATAGCATACAGAGTTAGATAGTGGAAATCAATGTTGTTTATGGTTTGGTGTTCTAGTTTTTTTATCAATGAATGCATAATTTTTTTAATAATTTTATTACCTAAAATATTTGAAGGTGTGTATGATTAGTCATAATTAAAGATTTGTAGAAACCAAGAGTACAAGCACATAAACTAAATCAATTCATTATAATAATGAGTATTCCATAATATATCACATTTATCTTCAATGTTACCATATATTATTTCAAGAAAAACCTAATTTTTGGAAACTCTATACCATTTATTTTCCTATAATATATATTTTTTTAAAAATTGATAGTTGTTCTATTTTTTAAATTAAATTTATAATTAAGTTCATGATTAAAACTACTCTAAGTATATACTTTTTTTATATTTCTTTACTTCTATAATTGTCATTTTAAGGTGAAATAAATTATTGAGTGTGAGTTAACCAAACATGTTGCATCATTGAAAATATAGTTTAGTTCTTTTGTAAATATTTTCAAAACATCTTTTTATATTATTTTTTAGAAATAAATATGTCTTTTATTGAAAAAACAACTTGTTTGAAATTATTTTTTCTTTTTTTCATAAAAATTTATTTTTGAAAAAACTAATTTTCTAATTTTTTAAAAATTATTTTGATTATCTTTTTTTCCATAAAAAATATTTTTTATTTGTTTTTTAGAACTATTTTTTCAATTGAAATTATAAGGGTTTTTTATATTTTATACAGAAAGTATTTTTCCATTTTCTTGATCATTATTTAAACTATCCTAAAGTTATTTATGTTTTTAAAATTTAAATAAGAAAGTTTCATGAATAAAATTATTTTAGTCATAGGAGATAATTTTATTTTATTTTTGAATAAGGCAATAAAATTTATGTATTTACAAGCTGTATAGATGATGATGAAATTGGTTTATAAATGTTTATCTCAAAAATGATTTATGGAAAAGATAATCTAGAAAAGGATGCATGTACAAGATTTTTTGGATAATAATGAAAGAAAATTTTCATCTAAAATAAAACATAATATCTTTAAATATTATGTAAGATAACTTTGTGGAAAACAAGTATGAAAAGTATATGAGTGATAAAGTGGAATCTGAAATCAATAAAACAGGAGGGAGGGATAAAGGGAGAGTTCTAAGGTTTCTAGGCAATAATACCATGCAGAAATAATAAACCATTTTTTCATTAATAAGGTCTAAACATTATTTATAAAAAAAATAATGAGATACAATACTCAAGATAGATGGAAAATTAAAAATTCGAACTAATAGGAAAGTGATATTATGATCCTATTAAAAACAATCGTATATAGATCACTATATTAATTCTTTAAGTACCCTAATAGATTAGCAATAAAAAATCATTATGCAATTCAACATAAACCTTTAAATTTAAAGTAACCAAGTCTAACCACACTATATTGTAAACTTTATTTATGAAATGGTTAAACTTCCCTACCACACACTAAAACATATACCTTATACCAAGCTTACTACTAAGTGTTCACCAACAAGCATATACCACCATAAAAAGGTGAATTAATGTTTAACCCCATTATAAATCCTAAAACTACTTTGTATCCAACATCACCTGAATGGTTCAAATAAGGGGAGTCCAGCATAATTAAATATTCTATCTGATTTGGTGTTATCTTATTAGGGTTGATATTAATGAAAACACGAGGAAAAATGGGATAAGAAAATATGTTATCTCTTCAGTTGGGGAAAAGGTAGAAACCAATATAAATAGTAATAAGATTGATGATTGTTGGGTTTTGGAATGGTAGAGTTATGCCCTGAAGCATGAGCCAAATAATGAACAGTAAGGAGGGCATCTCTTTATATATAAGACCAAATACTATATGAATTAGTAGATAATGGATGAATCCACTACCCATAGTGTGATACCCATTTTTTAATAATAATTTTAAAAATATTTTTTTTGGTAAGAATAATGGGAAATATTTTAATTTTTAATTTTAATTAAAAAAATCCTTTGGTATCTTTATTTATAAATGCAATAGGATGAGTGATATCAAAATTTATAAATTCAAACACGTTTAAGGAAAAAATGTGGTATTTATGTTTATATGATCATATTAACTTTTAGAGACCTCCTATTTATACAGAATCTCACCTCATACTTAATATACATTGATAATAACACCTTGGAATGGGAATATCACTAACTCCATCCAACCCATAGGATATCCATTATGACCCCTCCTAAAAAAATTTCCTCATAGGAAGCTAAGCACTACTAAAATTAAATCCTTAGACAAAAATGTTTTTTTTATTTTCATGAAGTAATTGAAGTATTTCTTTGAATGATGAAACTACAATGGATGTCGCAACATGAGTGTGTGTAAGACCATCTAGTTAAAACTTATAAAGGTCACACAAATCAATGATCCCCTTGTGAGGATAAAAATGGTGCTAATTATTTATTTAACTTTAGAGAAAAAAACTAAAAAATGTTGTCTGGTGCTTCAACAAATCCCTAGCCTGGGAACATTTATATTTAAGGAGGAAAATTTTATCCTCATTATCTTTATCTACCAAATAGTTAATATTACATTTTGTTTCTTGAGATTCATCCCCATCTCTCCTAGACATGAACCTATGTTTCTTGAACTTACATGAGTAGTAGTTATCACATACCATGTATTGGTGATCATTTTGGATGAATTCATAGGATAACACCTTCCACCAGTGGAGTAATTATTTTATTAAATTCAATTACCCATTTCAATCAAATCATGATAAAATTATTTGAAACATTCAAATTTTGGGTTCCCCTTATTTTAATGTCCCCTTTTGTGTATTTATTTATTTTTTCAATATTAAAATTACATAATCAAATTAAATGGATATGAATTGAAAATGGATGGATACCAATCATATGTGAAAATAGTATGAGGATGGGGAGAAAGAGTTTATCATGTATGAAAAATATCATGAAAATTACCCTTCCCAAATCCTTTTCCATGATTATACTATTTTATTCAAGAAAAATTATTCCATAGGAGTTGGAATAACACTTGATATTTCATAGAGTAGATCAATGTTATAAATGTAGGACTAAACACTAGGAAAACTGAATATAGTTATTTTCTAGGATAATACTTCATTTTATGGATAATCTAATATGATTAAAAGTGTGTAAAATAATGAATATTGTATCGAGGATGTGATTACAGGTGAAAATAATGATGGAAATTTTATTGAGGAAATGAAAATTAATGTTTAATATGAACTTCATGATTATCAAAAATTGGTTGAGAAGTTAAATAGTTTTTAAAAGACACCATTTTATGCTAGTTGTATTAAATATATAGCATTGTCATCCATACAAAAGATATATAATTTAAAAGCTATCAGGGGATGGAGTGATGCAAGTTTTATCGAACTACTTTCTCTCTTGAATGATATACTCTTAGAAGATAATGATCTTCCTTACCAGACATATGATGCTAAAGTAATTCTATATTCAAGGGGTATGGCCTATGAAATAATAAATGCCTATTAAAAATTAATGTATACTCTTTTTAAAGACCACAAATTACTTAATAACTTCTCAAAGTGTGGTGCTTCTCAATACAAGAAAGATAAATCGGTTACTACACAAGTTTTATGGTAATTTCCAATAATTACAAGGTTTAGGTGAATCTATGGAAGTTAGAAGACTACAATAAAATTTACATGGAACAATGATTCAAGAAATAGAAATGGGAAACTTTTTCACCCAAAATACTCTCCTTAGTGGAAGAGAATTGATCATGGGTATTCTGAATTTGGAAACAATCCAAGAAAACTTCTTCTTGCACTATCAACAAATGGAGTTAATCCTTTTTTTCAAAAAAAAATTCATAGTACATGTCCATTTATGTTGGTAAATTATAACTTTCCACTATGGTTTTTTATAAAACAAAAATACATTATGTTATCTCTTCTTATATCTAGACCAAAACAATGGGGTAATGATATCAATGTTTATTTGGATCCATTGATTGAAGATTTTAAATTATTGTGGGATTCAGGTGTTAGATTGTACAATGTTTACCTAAATGAATATTTCATATAGATAGCCATGTTTTATGGGATGATAAATTAATTTACTTCTTATGGAACTTTTTATGGATATAACTTTAAAGAAACTCATGGGTGTCCCATTTGTGAAAAAGGTACAAAATCAATTTGATTGAAAAATTCATCAAAGATTGTGATTTTAGAACATTTAATATTTTTACCCTTAATAAATAAGTAATGATCTTGGATGAAATTATTCTATGGGAGTTTAGAATAATTTACAACACCATATACACTAAAAGGTGATCAATTGTTTGAGAAAGTAAAGGATATGAACATGATTTTTGGTAAATATTTTTTAAAAAACCTTACAAAAATTGGTTGGGAAAAGTGATCAGTTTTTAAAAATTACCATACAAGAATTGTTTCTACATCATTAATTTTCTTGATGTTATGCATGTTGGTAAAAATGTATGTGATAGTGTCATCGTCATGTTACAAAATACACCCAAAAAAACAAAGGATGAAATTAAGACAATTCTTTACATGATTGACTTGGGAATATGGGAATAATTTTCACCAGTAAAGAGTGAAAATAGAACTTTCTTATGCTAACTAATTACACTCTTTCAAGGTAAGAGAGATATTAGTTTTAAAACTTATTGAATGATGTAAAGGTTCCTGATGGGTATTCATCAAATATCAATAATGTCATGTCAATGAATAACTTAAAGTTAAAGGGTCTAAAATAATATGAATTTCATGTTTTGATACATGATCTAATTCATGTATCTTTATATTTCATTTTCCCAAGAATGTTAATCATATATTAACCAATATTTTTTTCATTTTCAAATCTATATGTTGTAAAGTTATAAACCTAAAAAAATTACAATTATAAAAAAGGACATTTCATTCATATTATGTGAATTGGAGATGTTATTACTACTAACATTCATTGATATGATGTTTCACTCGATGGTTCAATTGGTAATATATATTTGACTATATGGTACTATAAATTATTGATGGATGTAACCCACTGAACGATATATGAATATTTTGAAATGGTATGTCAAAAATAAAAGTTTGATTGAAGGTTTTATAGAAGATAGATATTGTCACAACCCCCTCCCCACAAAGTTTACCCCTCCTAGGCCGAAAATGTGAGAAGGGAGATAATGACCACCAAGTCCCACCTCCAGTAGGCCTCAGGTTGACGACTAGAACCGAGGGTATAGCGAACACACAAATGGGAGGCATTACCCTCTAAGAGAACACATAGAGAAGAGAGAGATAAGATAGACACCAACCAACTCCAACTCAACCAATATGATAAAAGAAATACCAAGTACACATATGAAATGTCATGCAAAACTACTACAACTGAAAGGGGAAAAAACCGAAAGTACCCAAAAGAAAGTAAAACAGCAGCAACCACAAGCCCAAATAGCTCCTACAACCACAAGCTAGTAGTAACCAACCTAATCTCTAACCTTATTCAAGTGACCTGAAAAGCAGTTTATATATACATAGGGTGAGTATAACAGTATACTCAGTAGGATCCTCCCCGAAGCCTCTCGTGAAAAAGTAAAGAAAGCATGCTAAAGCACAGGGAACAACAAGTGAAACTGACTCGTCACCTAAACAGGTATACTAAGTTTTCAATCTCACCATGGATACTCTCCCCAAGTAATACATACAATAATATATCATATAATAAATAAAATCAAGGGTACCCCACTACTACTTCCCCATTGGTTTGCCGATTGTCACCATCGTCGCACGCCCTGAGCATCACTCTCCAAAAATCTTACCCGTAGACACCTAGGAGAAGCATCACAACATTCACCTCATGCAACGAAACCACAACATCCACATAAAAAAATTAACCAGGTAGTTTCTGGGAGCCACTAAAGCCCGCATAACGTGTACCATACGTTGAGTATTATACCTCAATCCATTACAGCCCATACAACGAGTAAGGATCCTCAAGCCATCACAACCTATACACATTACACCAATAGTATTCCATAGGAAACTATATCCATAATATATGTGTGTGAATAACCACAAGCCATTACATCCCTCTACACAACTATATATGGGGAAAACTAATTGTTGCACCTACCATTACAAGTAACTATGATGAGAAGAGAGAAGAGTCAAAGGGGGTAGTCAGCCATTCATCCTCCCACCAGAATGTTTGGGAAAACACCCCCCAAGGCTCAAAATCCCTAGGGTGTCAGATTCCTTTACTGACAGGGAAGAGTAGCGTATAGAAATACAAAAAGTACAGAATATATTATATCTCACAACCACACTATGGGCATAACCTAGTCTTAGACTCAACTGCTGCTAACGTCTCTCAGACTCCGGGATTACACTTCTAAGACTAGGTATCCTATAACAACACAACCATTCAAAAACTTTTATTTCCTTACTTCATTCTCTTTTTATCAGTTCCACTTTATGTTAATTAATTCTTTAAACATTAATTAACCATTTCCAATTACACATTAAATTTCATTAGCATCACACCCAAAGTCCATGGCCCCTTTAAAATTATAACCTCATCATAATGTTCCATAAAACTCTAACCACATGGGTTAACATCATTTATTCAATTATTCATTACAGAATTACTTTCCCATATTCATATGCATTCTAGAAAAAAATTATATGCTACTAAACACAAGGGGCTCAACACAAAGAGTAAATATACTACCCATCGAGTCTTTGCCGCCTATAGTAAGATCGTAGACCCATCCTCCCTTGAGAAGCTAAACACGGAAAGCACGTGGCATACCCCACGCATCATTGCCTCTTTTAGAAGAAGGGTAAGCAAGACCAACTGCCTTGAGAACTAGGGAGAAGTAAAGCAGATAATCAACCAATAAGCATCAACAAGCATCCAACAATCACATCCATCATGTTTCATCATCCCTGGTGTCCTCCCTGACACCCACAAGTATAATTAACCGATGCATCTCACCACTCTAGGCGTCATCTGCTGCCAAAACCAAAAGGACTCCATACTCCCACATATCACAATAGCCATCCAGGCTCACATCACAACACAAGCAGCATGGAAACAAACATTTTAACAATTTAGCTCTGGACCCTTTAACAAACAATAGGGTAACTCAGAACCCTACAAGGAGTTATCTTTTATCAAACAACCGGTTATTTAATCCATCTTAGATTAACCGATTATTATTCATAGGTTCCAAATTCAGGAAACCTAATCAGTAATCTATCACAAATAATTAAACATGCTTACTGCGCCAATTTGATTAACATAAAAAATACAACAAGAACCAGATTCATTTACATGCCTCTTTATCTTTATCCAAACAATTATCAATTAATCTCGGTTTGTTTTCTTTACCAATTTCCATCAAGAACAAATAGCTAAACAAAGAAAGCATAAATATCACACTATGTTTCAAAACAAGAGGCAATAACATACAATCGATATCAATTTATTTATCCAATTTAAATGTGTATTATGTCAATCCCATTTTCATCCAAGGGGATAAAACATGCTAACTATACAGTTTCACATAAATCAAAAAATAAGCAACAAATACCCTACCTCAAATGGTTTTTGTCATTCTTTATACAAGAATGATCCACACAGAGAATCACGATCACCTCCTCTCGTGACAATTGTATCCACCCGAGGATGTTGTGGTACGACCGCACCAATAGAAACCCAAGAAAACTCCATTAGTATTATAGAGATCACATACCATAATAGGGAAATGAGAAACATAAGGAGACACACCCAAAATAATGGCGTTAGATCATACCTTATACTGAAGATTGATCGATATTGCTTGGTTGTATCAAAACCGAGCGGAACAAATCCTAGGAAGAAAGTTTGATTGCACAATGCCTATGGAATAGAATGAAAGGTTCTAGCATCTCATATCTAAGAACAAGGAGGAAGAACTAGGGAGGAAGATATCCCATCCCTTTAGAAGATTTAACAGAGTTTTGGTTTAAGATACTCTATGTTTTCCATTGAAAACATATTGTATTAAACCATATGGTTTGACCAAGTAAAAACACCCCGAGCCGTAGGATAAATTAATATAGGAGTTATGTCCTTTGAATCGGCCTTAGAGTCCTTAAAATATGGTTTTAAATGCATTTTACGTCAAAAGAAACATTAAAGGGGTGAAAATATAAGAAGTTGGAAACACTGTTCACGAAATCAAAATTTGGCAAAGGAAATAGAAGTTACCAATAGACCTCACCATTCTGGAAACACTGTTCACAAACTCAAAATTTGGAAAAGGAAATAGAGGTTATCAATAGACCTCACCGTTCTGGAAACACTGTTCATAAACTCAAAATTTGGCGAAGGAAAATAGAGGTTACCAATAGACCTCACCGTTCTGGAAACACTGTTCACGAACTGAAAATTTGCCAATGGAAAATAGAGGTTACCGATAGAACTATTCACCGATGAAACTATTCATATAATTAGGAATTTGGAAAAGGAAAGAGAAGTTACCATTAGAGGTTATTGATAGAGTTGTTCACCGATGGAACTGTTCATAGAATTGGAAATTTGGAAAAAGAAAGAGAGGTTATCATTAGACCTGTTCACCGATGAAACTGTTTATAGAAGGTTACCGATGCACTGTTCACAGAAGGTTACCATTGCACTGTTCACAACTATCTACCATTAGAACTATTCATCGAACTGGAAAATTGGAAAAGTGTTGGGGATAATCACCTTGACCTCTTGAATCACCTCATACACCTGATTTTTGCAAAGGAATGGACCAGAGAGGTCTGGGCCATTACATCAGATACCTCTCAAAACATTCTCATCCTCAAGAATTCAAAACCCACCTAAAGGGAAAACGAAACGAGGTCCGAACAACCACCCATCGAGATACCTCTCAAAAGAGAGGAATCCACAAGAAGCAACAAAAGAAATCCATACAATAAACACGAAAGGTCTATAACCACAAAGGGGACATTGTTACATGGAAAGAGTTAAAAATCAAACAACTTTGGGTATTGAGCACATGTCTATGACTCGCGTTCCTAGGTAATCTCCTCTATGCCACCGTGTCACCACAAGACACGAACCAAGGGGATAAAACACTCATGCAACACCTTTTCCTTATGGTCTTGGATCTCCACAGGTCGCTCCTAAAAGGTTGCATCATCATCAACATAAATCTCTCCCCAACCGATGACGTGAGAGTCATCATGAAGATAACGATGGAGCTGTGATACATGGAAAACATCATGCTTCCAACTCATCTATGGAGAAAGTGATACTTAATACTCCACAACTGCAACACGAGCTAACACCTCGAAAGGCCCAACAAAATGGGGAGAAAGCTTACTCCCACGACCAATCCTTCGTTGCCCACGACGGGGAGTAACCTTCAGAAACATGTGATCCACAACATTAAACTCTAAGGGTAACCTCCTTTTGATACCACTCTGTCACGACCCCCTCCCCACAAAGTGTACCCCTCCTAGGCCGGCAATGTGAGAAGGGAGATAATGACCCCCGAGTCCCACCTCCAGTAGGCCCCGGGTTGGTGACTAGAACTGAGGGTATAACGAGCACACAAATGGGAGGCATTACCCTCTAAGAGAACACATGCGGAAGAGAGAGATAAGATAGACACCAAACAAATCCAACTCAACCAGTAAGATAAAAGAAATCCCAAGTACACATATGGAATTTCATGAAAAACTACTACAACTGAAAGGGGAAAAAACTACAAGTACCCAAAAGAAAGTAAAATAGCAGCAACCACAAGCCCGAACAGCTCCTGCAACCGCAAGCTAGTAGTAACCAGCCTGATCTCCAACCTACTCCAAGTGACCTAAAAAGGAGTTTATATATACATAGGGTGAGTATAATAGTATACTTAGTAGGATCCTCCCCAAATCCTCTCTTGAAAAAGTAAATAAAGAATTCTAATGCACAGTGAACAACAACAGAAACTGACTCATCACCTAAATTGGTATACTAAGTTCCCAGACTCACCATTGATACTCTTCCCAAGTAACGCATACAATAATATATTATATAATAAAGAAAATCAAGGGTACCCTGCTACTACTTCCACACCAGTTTGCTACTTTGCCCCAACGTCGCACGTCCTGAACATCTCTCTCCAAAAAGCTTTCCCACAGACACCTAGGTGAAGCACCACAACATGCACCTTGTGCAAAAAAACCATCATGTCCACTTAAGAAAAGTAACCAGGTAGTTTCTAGGAGACACCACTTCCTGAATAATGTGTATCATACATCGGGTATTATACCTCAAGCCATTACAGCCCTTACACCGAGTAAGGATCCTCAAGCCATCACAGACTATACACATTACACCTATAGTAGTCCATAGGAAACTATATCCAGAATATATGTGTGAATAACCACAAGCCATTACAACCCTCTACACATATATATGAGAAAAACTAACTTTTGCGCCTACCAGAACAAGTAACTACCAAGATAAGAGAGTGGGGCCAAAGGGGGTAGTCATCCATTCATCCTCCCACCATAATGTTGGGGAAAACACCCCCCCAAGGATCAAAATCCCTGGGGTGTCAGTTTCCCTTACTGATAGAGTGGATTATCATATAGAAACAAAAAACGTACAAAATATACTATATCTTACAACCACACTATGGGTATTACCTAGTCTTCGACTCAACTATTGTTAACATCTCTCAGACTTCAGGCTTCCACTTATAAGAGTAGGTATCCTATAAGCACACAACCATTTAAAAAGATTTATTTCCTTACTTCATTCCCTTTTTATCATTTCCACTTTACATTAATTAATTATTTAAACATTAATTAACTATTTACAATTACACATTAAATTTAATTAGCATCACACCCAAAGTCCACTGCACTTTTAAAATTACAGCCTCATAATTATGTTCCAGCAAACTCCAACCCGACGGGTTAACATCATTTATTCAATTATTCATTACAGAATTACTTTCCCATATTCCCAGTCATTCTAGAAAAACATTCTATGCTACTAAACATAAGGGGGATCAACATGGTGGGTAGATGTACTACCCATCGAGTCTTTTACACCTATAGAAAGATCTTAGACCCATCCTCCCTTGAGAATCTAAACCTATAAAGCATGTGGCATACCCCACGCATCTTCGCCTCTTTCGAAAGAAGAGTAAGCAAGACCAGCTGCCTTGAGAAGTGGGGAAAAGTAAAGCAGATAATCAACCAATAAGAATCAGCAAGCATCCAACAATCAAATCCATCCCGTTCCATCATCCCCGGTGTCCTCTCCGACACCCACATGCATAAACTGATGCATCTCTACACTCTAGGCATCATTTGCTGCCACAACTAAAAGGCCTCCATTCCCCCACATATCACAACAACCATCTAGGCTCACATCACAACACAAGCAGCAGGAAAACAAACATTTTAACAATTGGGCTCTTGTCCCTTTAACAAATAATAGGGTAACTCAAAATCCTACAAGGAGTTATATTTTATCGAACAACCGGTTCTTTAATCCATCTTAGATTGACCAATTATTATTCATAGGTTCCAAATTTGGGAAACCTAATCAGTAATCTATCACAAATAATTAAACATTATTATTCCACCAATTGGATTAACATAAAAAATACAACAAGAACCAGATTCGTTTACGTGACTCTTTATCTTTATCCAAACAATTATCAATTAATCTCAGTTTACGTTCTTTAAAAATTTCTTTCAAGAACAAAGAGATAAACAAATCAAGCATATATCTCACACTATGTTTCAAAACAATAGGCAATAACATACGATCAATATCAATTTATTTATCTGGTTCAAATATTTATTATGTCAATCCCATTGTTATCCAGGGGAAAAACATGTTAAATATACAGTTGCATATAAAATAAAAGAGAAGTAATGAATCCCCTACCTCAAATGGTTCTTGTCGTTCTTTATACAAGAATGATTCACACAAAGAATCACGATTGCCTCCTCCCGTGACAACTGTATCCACCCAAGGATGCTGCGGTATGACCGTACTAACGAAAATCCAAGAAAACTCCATTAGTATTATAAAGATCACATACCATAACATGGAAAGGAGAAATAGAAGGAGATGAACCCAAAATAATGATGATAGATCATACCTTATACCGAATATTGATCGATAGTGCTTGGTTGCATCAAAACAGAGTAGAACCAATCCTAAGAGGAAAGTTTGATTGCACAACCCCTATGGAATATAATTAAAAGTTATAGAATCTTATAGCTAAGAAAAAGGAGGAATAACTTGGGAGGAATATATCTTGTCCCTTTATAAGATTTAACGGAGTGGTGGTTTAAGATATGCTAGGTTTTCCATTAAAAATAGATCGCATTAAACCACGCGGTTTAACCAAGTAAAAATGTCTCGAGCCTTAGGATAAATTAATATAGGATTTATGGCATTTGAATCGGCCTTAGAGTCCTTAAAATAATGTTTTAAATGCATTTTATGTCAATGGAAACGTTAAAGGGGCGAAACTATAGGAAGCTAGAAACACTATTTACAAACTCAAAATTTAGAAAAGGAAATAGAGGTTACTGATAAAGGTTACCGATAGAGGTTACTAATAAAGGTTATCGATAGAGGTTAATGATAGAGGTTACCGATAGAGGTTACCGATAGAGGTTACCGATAGAGGTTACCAATAGACCTCACAATTCTAGAAACAATATTCATGAACTCAAAATTTGGCAAAGGAAATAGTGGTTACCGATAGACCTCACCGTTCTGGAAACACTATTCACGAACTCAAAATTTGGAGAAGGAAAATAGAGGTTACCGATAGAGGTTACCGATAGATGTAATGCCCCGAACCTAGTTACCCAGAGTCAGTGCATTATTATGTATCATTGGAATGATTACAAAAGATCAAGTCTCAAAAGACTGATTAGTTTAGTAGCCTTGGAAGTACTAGATACATTCATAATGTTTACATTAAATCATAAAATAAAAAACTACAACAACATTGTTTCCGTAGACAACACTGAGATACCATAGACTATCCCTGGAGTTCAGTCATAATATACTTCTTTGCATCCTGGAAAAAATAAAACATATAAGGGGGTGTGATCAGATGCTCAGTAAGGATAAAAATATAGCGGAAACTTTTATAAATAAGCATAAACATTTAAGGCAATGTATAAGACTAAAACAAAATCCTTTTAAACTTGAACTTCAGTATAATATGGAAAAGATAAAAATCAAATAATTTGGTTTACTTATTTACATGGATATTCTACTATTCGAATAATCACATGAAATATCAATATCCACTTTCATAATGGTGGAATGCATAATGCCAGACTTTAATAACCACATAGTCAAGGCCTTGTGCCAAGAATACAAATAAGATTTTGTCAAGGCCTTGTGCCAAGACACTAGTTTTTCTAATGAGACCCATTGATGCATTTGGGATCTATAGAGGGCTCCACCCATCACTTACTAAGTCCAATGCATTCCTCATATGAAAAGGTTGAAATATAACATAAACATTCATATTAAAACTAGAATATGAAATGTCAATACTTTAACCATATACCATGAATGGTATAAAAATAACACATCCACGGTAAAACATATCATAAAACCTTCAATACAATATGGAATGTTTGTATAATAATGAATTGACTTCAAACAAGTATAAAATCCATCAAAGGATATTGACATAGATGAAATCAAAACTATTTGAGACAAATATCTCTTTCTTTTTTTGAAATTATTTAAAGTTACATAATTATAAAAGAAAAAATTTATTTTAAAAAATATTCTTTTAATATTGTTAGAGAATCTTTGAAAATGTTATAACGGCGGAGAATAACTGCACCCGTTGTATAAGTTAAAAAAGACATTCTTACCTTAATTTTGTCAAAAAGGTCATAAAGTACCTTGTCTGGAAAACGACTGAAAGATTCCTTTCAAAACATATAAGTTCAAATAAGGGTATAAATGACTTTTAATAATTGTCTAGTAAATAGTAAAAATGTTTTGAAATATATTTTTAAGAAACATGGATGTGGATGATAAAGAAGTCTCAGTAGATACTTACGTAAAAACAACCTCGAATAATAAAGAGGTTATAGAATTAACCCTTACCTTGTACTTTTACTTGGTAAAGGGTAGGTTAACCTCCTGTATAATGGTAAAATGATTTTTATTAAATTATACAAGAATAATATACATTAATATGATATCATATATGATCTTTTAACATTTCTTTGTTAATAATATCTTAGTATTATCATCATTTCGGGTGTTAACGGATTCATTTTCCTTTATATTATTTGTTATGTGAGTCATATTGGTTATGTATGGGATGTATATTATTCATATACAGAATGATATCAAGTCTTTAAACATTATTTTTAATCATCAAAAGAAAATTAGTCTTGAATGGATACGATGGGGAATGAATCTCATCGCGTTCGTGGAGACGGTAATCCGTACGTACGCACGAGCGACAATATCATTCTTTTGATATTAAAATAATATATAATTGGATGGTATATCATATATACAGAATCATTATCATGTTATATTTATTATTTATATCAATTACACATCATTATTATATCCATCCAAATAATAATGTATTGAATAACAATTACACCACGATGTGGAGACGGTAAGCCGTACATACGCACGTATGGTGACATGTCATTTAAAGGATGGATAGAATAATGAATATGGTTGTACCATATTTATAATAACATCACAATATATAGAATATACTGGAGTTATTATTTTAGAATGAAAACAACAAATAAAGAGGAATTGGAAGAAGAAAGGAACTTGAAAGAGGTGATGAAATATTTACCTCTTTTTCAGGTTCTTCCTTTTGATTTGATCAAAAGGGCTCCTTAGGTTTGCTTTCTGACTAAAGGAAGGCCTATAGGATGAAGGGTGGATAGTTGATAGGGTATTTGGGTAGGTTTTGACCTAGCCAAATGGATTTGAAGGTGTGAATTAGAGAGAAGGGGGAGTTCCCTTTTATAAGAGGGGTGAGGAGCACCTTTAGAAAAGCTAGAAATATTATTTTATAATAAAATAATTTTCGGTTTCTAATGGCTCCAAAATGGATTATTTAAAGGATAAGGTGGTGATGGGTTGAAAAAAACTCAACAAATAGGTTTTATACAGGTTTTTGTCACTATATTAACTTTATCTTTTAGATTTAACTCTTAGTTAAATAGTTTGACATATACCATGTATCTTTGTATTTTTATATTATATGGTTAATAAACTTACTATATACTTTTAAGTGAACCCCAAGTGGTTAATTAATGATACACATATCATTATATAAGTCTTTTCTCTGAACCTTAGATTTTTAGTAATAGAATATCAATTAACAATATAATATTTGTTTTAAAACTCTTTTATGTAAATTTTGATTCTATTTGGTATTTTGTTTTTTCTAAATTCATAACAGCATTATTAATTCGAAAAAAATTTATCTAACCAACCATAATATGTCATATTAACCTAGAAAATTAGTATAATTCATTAAAAGTTTCAAATTACATTTATTTGGATATTTATAATATCAATTATTTTAATATTTCATTAATTAGGTAATTACTGCATCATCATTGTGTCATAAATAAATTAAATTATTTAATGCCTAAAAAATATAAATAAATTACCATTGTGTAGGAAATATTTTTAGCTTTATAATTAATATTTATAGTTGAA